>OY812999.1:95504247-96214847 GCA_963681545.1 Germaria angustata | reverse complement strand
AATAAATGATAGTTAATGGTCGTAGTTTATGGGGCCTTTAATGGTAGTACAAGCTTCAGCATGCCTAATCATCAGCATTATATGCACTAAAATCGAGGGAAAAAATTATGATTTTTTTAAAAAGAAAGGAGCAAATTAAAAACTTTATTTAGTTAAATAAGAAACTTCGATTGAAATTTCCATTTAGCTCTCACACAGCTTCCAAATATAAATATAAGCAAAAATTAATACAGACTTAAAATAATGGTAAAATACTGGAAAACAGTGAAAAATTGTTTTTACGATGTCCATGGAAAACTATAGTTTAATCTTCAAGGATTAAAAATTTTTTAGTTGAGTGATTATCTCCTGATTTCGCGACTCTAATAAATATAATCGTGTATGTACATCAACTCCTTTTTGACAATCAAATGTTAGTTAAACAGGAGAAGAATTATTCTTAATATTTTGAAATCTATGCAAAAAAACTAAAAATATTTTGATGCAAGATGTTAGAAACTTTATAATAAGTGACACTATATAAAAAATATCATTTTTAAAAGAAAAATAATTTCGTGCCTGTGATGTTTTTTTAAATCATTTTTTTAACATTGCATATGAAAAATTAAATGTATATTTTGTATATTTATTGAATATTATTGCATGTGTAATTTAATATTTAATTCAGAAAATATTTAAAAAATATATATATCTACACAAAAAGGATAACAAAAATAGAAAATTATCAAAAAATAATATTTCACATTTTTTTTTATATTTGTTCAAGAATCGATTATTTATTATCATTAATTATATAATCTTTAAATACAATGTTTTTTCTCCAAAACGTAGCCTCTGCTGTATATAATACATTGTCTCATGCGATCAAACTGTTTCAGTAAAAAAAATGCAAACATGACATGATCAAATCGAGATGTTTTGTGAAAAGCAAACTAATAAAAGTAAGAGATAAGGTGATATTTTAAATACACTATTTCTGGAACTATATATCGCAGAAACGTCCTGAGAATTTAGTTTAATATCAAAAAAAGGCAGGCAAAATTTTTTTTAAATTCTACTTAAGTCACGAGTCCACATATTTAAAGCTATTTAAATTTTTTTACATAATAATGCCTTAAAGGCGCTGGAGCCATTATTAAAATGATCTTTATATATAAATTTGTACAACAAAAAAATAAATAAATAATAATAATAAAATTAAACAAAAATTTTTTTCTACATATCCCTTACGATCCTTTTGCGAAAAGGGGGTCGACATGCTTCTTAGATCACAAAAACTATTATAAAAATATCCAAAATATCTCTAATTATTAAGCCTGCGTACCATGGTACGCTAGAGGGTAGTGTACTAATATATCGATGCGGATGCGGTGGACTCAATTCCCTCCTAAGACTCTAGCCTACTTCACTACAAACTAATGAAGGTCTATGTTACTGTGTTCGTTAAACCCTAGCTATACTGTTCTTTGTATTTGTGTTCATAACATTTAAATAAATAAATTTTGGCCATGCAGACAATTCTCTCTTAATAATATAAATTCCTATGGGATTTTTATTGTAAAAAGTATTTTATAACAACAATACGACTAAAATTTACCAAATTTAATTTTTATTAGTGCTATAATCCAACTCCTAATAAGTTTTCAATTTATTTTAAAAATGCATTTAATTGTGATTTGAATAAATAATTGTTTATAAAAGTCCATTGCCCACTAATAAATGTATAATATAAATTATATTTCAAACACAACGTAAAGCTGCAGGCATGTTTAAACTGTAAATATAGAAAGTGAAAGTTTATGGTCAAGTTCACATAAATCAATGGATGGGGTGTTAGATTTTCAAAATGTTGTCTGCGAAAATGTGCAGATAAAGGACAGTTAAATCTACAGAGTTGACAACACTGCTTACAATCATCATGTTAAATCGTATTTTGCTTACCACCACCTAAAAACTACTTACAAGGAATTCGTCTCATTTCGTCCATCCTGTCCTCCTGCTACACGTTTTAAATGTTTTAAACCAACAGTAAAACGATTTCTAATAATATTTATGTAAGACGACGAGAAAACTGATTACGTCTATCTTTTGTGAAAACAGAAATGAAAATTTTGAGTTTTTTATTTTCATTTTAAATACAAATATACGAAACTTATTTTCCCTTTGTTTTACATAAGCAGGCAGTAAGACTCCTATAAAGGGGTCTATCAATCTTGCAGTGTATTTAATACGTTCAAAGCTTTTTTGCTTAGTCGTTAGTCTTATCGCAACCTTTGTATTCTTGCAAAATTAATTTTCATTTAGTCAACTCATAATAAATATTCCTCATACGCCCGGGTGTCCCAGCATGATTTTGAAATAAATATTTTAAAGCAAATAAAATATTTGTCTATTAAGTTTATTTCAGAATTATATCGCTATGCCTTAGAATTATGTAGATTGCACAGAGAACATACAACAAAAGTTCTACTTCCCCATATTCTTCTTAAATATATTCACTAAACCATTTGGGATTGTCTTCCAATAGTCCAATATCGAATTTGTTATAATACAATTTATTATATTATATTCTTGACTTTTTACAAATACCAGTACTTTATTGGTTGGTATAGTGTAAGAAAATTAAATCGATTTCTCATCATCTAATTCGTAACCAATATTCATCATGCGGCTGAGGGGCAGTATAATTGAAAACAACGAAAATAAATTTTAATAATTTATATGTTATTACTTAAATTTATTTATGATCGAGTTTAAAAATAACATGGGGCATCATTAGCTGATCTATTATCTTAGATAAATGCTTGGATTAACCGAGGAACCAAGCGCTCATTTGCAAAATATCTATATTTGCTTCTAAACAGTTTTTCACGTGTTTAACATCATTTCCTGAAAAACAAAATACCAATAGAAAAAACTTGTCGGTAAAAAAGCATTAAGTAAAGTACACAAAGAGTTGGTATGAATAAAATCAAAAGTTATAGTAGTCGCATAAGGATCCAGACATTTTAATTTTAAAGCCTTCAAAAAGAAATCTAAAAAGATTCGATTTAGATTTTGTACTTTTTTCTTAATCCCACAAACTTATGGCTACATATATAATGGCACAATATTCTCAGTAATAGTAATCGTTAAGTACTTAGGGAATGGCTTAAGCGGCACTGTGGTTTCCGAAGCCATCAGTATATTATCTAAAACCCTGAGTATAAACAATACAGATTCTGTGATCTGAATGATGAGGCACCGGAACTTGTCCAATATAATTGAATAATATAAAAAGGAATCAGGAAACTCGTAGTGTATGCACTGATTCCACTTATCGCTGACCGCAGAGGTTTATTGATCTTATATACATAGAATAAATTTATCTAAGATCACTTCAAAGACCTTAATTAATAATAGTGATAACAGTAAAGCATATCGACTATAATGTTCGCCTTAAATTACAATTATTCTATGAGAAACAATTTTTTTGCATTAGAAAAATTTTGCAAAAAATTTTATTAAAATTTACCTCATCTAAAGCTTTCAGATTTAGAAACATAAGACGTATTTTACTTTTCGATTTATCCTATTAAACAAAATCTTAAACTGTTTGCTAATAATCTAAATTTTGGTCTCAGTAAAAGTCATGTAAGATGATTAATTAAGCTTTTTTAAGTTTTTTTTTTAAACTTTGTTGAACTATATATGGAATTTATGCTAATTAAATGTTTTTGCCCAAGTTTTCATTTTATATGCTAAATATGGGCTACAGATATATGAAATTTGTATATGTTTCTATATCTTTCGTCAAGCTGAATCAAAACTTATGCCAGAAGATTTGCTGTATGCGAATTCTGTTGAAAACTAAAAAACTTAAAAAAAAAGCTTTATTAAAAATTTTTGAACAACAGTCTTGCTTGTTTCATATTTTTTCTGAAACTTTTTCTCATAGCTTAGCTTTCATATAATTTATTATCTCAATCACTCTTTTTTAATTTTAACACATTTTTTTAAGCCTAGAAGTAATTATGGATTGCCTCTAAATTTTATGTTTATTTATTTTATTACATTTATCTTCAAACTTTATACCGCTAATGATTCCATTATTAATTTATTATTCCTATGATTAAAAGTTAATTTTAAACTAGAATTTCAAGGAAAAAATATATATTTGTTCAAATATTTATTACATATAATTCGCTAATACTCTATTTTAGTTGCTAGACACTCAAAATCTATTATTTTCAATATTTTATTTCAACAAACTCCTCTTAAGCTTTCCATTTAGCTTGTTTTTACTGTAAACTATTTTTAAAAGCTTTGTAGAACTTTTAAGTTATTTCAAATGAAATATGTTTCTTTGTTTTCTTTTCTATTCTAGTTTTTTCTTTTCATTTCTACTTTATTTTCACATCTCTTGTCTCAAAAAGTAATAATAATAACATCTATGAACTCTTAGTATTAAAAGTAACCAAAAAAACCTACAAGTACAAAAGGATAATGAAAAAGAAATGAAATAAATACAACAAAAACTTCCCACTGCGCTTTTATATTTAAAATAAATATTTTTAACAGAATAATACAATGAACAATATTTTAATTAAATGATTAATTTATTTAAATGTACTAACAACTCTTTTTCTTTTCATTCCATTATTTTCTCTTTAATTTTTTTAAATAAAAGCTTTTAAATGTTTTTATGTTTTAAAATTTTTTTTTACTAAATGTTGAAATGTTTAATGGATTTGACCTTTTTAATTTCAATATTAAAAATGTGAGGTTAAGCAAAAATTTATATGAACTTCTTTAAAAGAAAATAAAGAATTGCAAAGGAAAAAGCTTTCAAATGCAATTAAATATATTTTACTTCAATTTTTATAAATTTTTGCTCAAACTACCACATTTAAGAAAAAATTATCGTAATGCTTTATTTGTTCACTCACCAAAAGAAATCTTAAAAAAACAATGCAAGCTTTTGATACAACAAATTCAAAGTTATTTTTTTAGTTTTGAACAATATGATTTTATTATATTTTGTGTTAATGATTCCTTGAGTTTGATTTAACTAATTGGCAAACAATTATGTCGAGGTGCAAGAAATAACAATGAAAATGTAACATTAATCTCAAAAGCTTTATTCTTTTCAGATTTAAAAAAGAACTACATCAATGGCAACAAAGTATGGATGTACATATGTAAATTTTTTAAAACAAAACAAAGCTTTATGGAATTTAATTAAATTATTATTAAGAATAGAAAGCTTTAAAATGTAAAAGCTTTTTAATCCGAATCAAAACACAGTAATATTCAATATATAATAAGTGCAATATATCAGTCATATAGATTAACAAAGTTTTAATCAAGCTTTCAAAATTAAATGTCTTATCCAGCAGCTCTCTATGACTAATGACTTGTTCATGGAAGCCATTGGTCTATTAAAAATGAGAAAAAGTCGAAAAATTTGCACATGAATAAAATCGAAACAAATTCGTAATTAGAAAAATTTTCCTTCAAATTCTAAAAAATAGAACTTGGCAAAATACGAATAAAGTTTTTTAAAGTGTCAGCATTCATATCGTAACTTCGGTTCGGCTTAAAATGGAGTTTATTTTACATATTAAAAAGATATTGAGGCATACTTTACCATCAATAAGCGAAAAGTTTTGAATGTTTTAAGACTATATCGATCGATACTTCTTGGCATATCATCTACATAAATATAAAGAGGATATTGAGAAGCACTTTTCTTTCAGTAATTAAATATTTTTATTTTTAAAATATGACTATGTTGTTTTAAAGAAGCGATATATTGTTAATTATAATTAGAAGAGAAACAATTTTAGTTTCATATTGTCAAAGCTAAATGTAAAATAATTCGGCAAAAAGCTTTTAGCTAAACAATCGTATACGAAATTTTCTTAAAAGCAATATTATCGTTGCAACATTAAAAGTTTCATGAATTTTCAAATTTATGCAAACTTGCTTAAGCCTTTCTAAGGTTTTCTTAATAAGTTCTTAAAATCGATAGAAAATATCAAAAACAGTCACAAAATCTTACAAACTCATTTTCAAAGAAAAGTTTTTTGTTGAGATTTGTTTGCAAAAGGAAAAAAGCTTAAACTAAAAGTCAAATGAAAAAAAATTTTGCATAAAAAGTTCTATTTTCTATGTTGCTATTACTAAAATTTAATCAGTAAACTTTTTTTAAAAATTATGGAAAAAATCCTAATCTGATAGCTTTAATTTGAAAAACAATTGATTTTTTATGGTCATAGTTTCATCGTTTTACAATCAAAACACGTAATGGAAAAGCTTTTTTTTAATCTTTTGAACAATTAGTTGGGAGAATATCCTGATTTTATTATAGATATTAATATAGAAATTTGATTTTACGAAACCTTTGTTATTAAAGGACTTTACCTTAATTTGTTTGAATCAATATTTTAAAGCTCTTTTATATTATCATGTCATGTTAGAAATTTTTAAAACATTTCGCTTATTAAGGTTTTCATTATAAAAACGGTCGACTACTTTAAAGTTTCAAAAAGTTTTTGAGTAAAAAATTTGGTGATGATATTCAATATCGCACATACATTTTTGCCCCACCGGAACGTGCAGCTATAAAGTTTGTTTTGTTAAAAATGAATAATACACATTTCCATTGTTAATTCTTTGTCCATTATTTATTATTTAAAACGTTAAAATCTCTCTATATTTCTATTTGAAAACCTCCTAAAAGAACTAAATATTTAATAACATTATCTCTGTTTTCTCTCTTTTTGCCTATACTTTTTTCCTTTATCTCTCTATTTCATTCTCTTGAAATGCATCGACTAATGACTAATATGCCTTTTAAATTATCATTTACATCCCAATAATTCATCATCTATGTATATATTATTTTTCTTCTTCCCCTGTTATCGTTTTGTTTCCTTTTATTTTTATTTTTCTTTCTTCCTACTATTTTACTATGTCTCCCCTTTAAAAAAGGGCAATGCTGCCAATTCCTCGGAAACTTCAATGGCAACACAGCCTGGTGGTTCGGTAACATCGAGAGCAGCCTCGGAGTCAAGATCAGGACCACCCGGATCCAGTAGTGGTGCTGGCACTACAGGTAATAGCAGTGGCGGAAATGCTAGTAGTACACAGACTGGTGCAAAATTTCGTCATGGCCTATTGCAGCTTATGATTCACACAATAGATCCGCTACATGATGGTGAGTTCATGATGTTTCCATAGTGTTTTGCACACACACACACATACACACACACCCACACTTACACTCACAAAACACAACTCACACACTTCGCTACACGTACACATACAAACACACTCACAGTTACCCCTAATTAATCCCAAACTCAAGCACACTTAATCCTTTATAATTTATAAAATCAAATCTATCTTGGAACCCTTTTCTACCTTAATGTCCTTCACAAAATCCAAATTTAAAATACTTACACAAAGAAAAAATCCTCATTGTACTCTTAACCCTTGTTAACATCAATCAATAACGAATCCCAAACAAATATCAGTCAGTATCATATTCAGAAGTTCCCTTTGTCATTCAGTGTTTCGATAAAATAAAAAAATTTAAATGTATTATTAAATTTTACTGCAAAAATTTTAATTACAAAAAAAAAGAAAAGAGCTCAAGTTTTTTAGTTACGCAAATATTTGCCCAAAGTGAAAAAGTTTAAGCTTTGAATTAAAATTATAAAAAAAATATATAAAAAAGCTTTAAGTGTAAATGTTATTGTTTGCTTTATTTTGAGTTTGTAACGAAATTGGAAAATTATTTGGTTTATTAAAACGCTTGATTAATGTGTTAAGAAAAAAAAATAACTCGAAAGCAATTTAATTAAATATGCAGGGTGATAAAACAGCATAAGAAAGAGAAAACTTTAATGTGTTATTAGAAATATAAGCTTGAAAACGAATGCTTTAAGAAACAGTTTAAAAAAAATGCAACATGATGCTAAAATAATAAAATATAGATTTAATTTTTTGTCAAAAGATTACACTTGGTTGTGCTTAAAAGCTTCAGATTTTTTTCTAACATTTTCTTGTTTTATTGATATTTCTTAGTTACGGAAAAATCTGAATTTTAAAATGTTTTTAAGTTTATAAAGCTTACTCGATCGTTCTTTTCTCAAAGAATAGAACGGCTTCATTTGATATTTAGACACGTGTTTTTAAAAGCTTTTTTTAAGCGCTTAAAGATTTTATTATGAAGCTTGTTTAACAATTTTGTTCTACAAAATAAATAATTTAGAATAATCAGAAGGATTTTGAACCCAGGTTTTGAACGTTATTTTATTTTGTCTTTATTCTCCAGTAAAAGGAACAAATTTGACAGTATTTTCTCTCAAAGAAAGATCTAATTTAATCCAATATACTCTTATCTAGTTTTAAGAAATTTTTTTAAAGAAAACTTGTAGAAAAGATCTTTTGAAAAAAATTAAAAAAAAAAATAAACCCATTTCGGTTTGACTGCAGGAACACCCATTGTGTCTGGCTGGACTCGATTTCAGGAATCTCATGTACTAGTTTTGCTAGAATCTTAATTTCAAGAATCTTTTAAATAATTGCTTTTTCGAAAATCTTTCATTAAAAGCTTTAATATTACAATTTCAAGTGTAACTGGAAACTACAAAAACACATAGAAAAGTTTTTTTTACAATATAAAATTAAGATGATTAAGCAGAGTTTTGTAGAATTTCTTCAAAAAACTTTCCGTTTTAAGTTATCTTACGAAAAGCTCTAAGCAATCAAGGTTTCTAAAAATATTTCCACAAAAAATAAACTAAATACAAAATGTTTGGAAAAGCTTTCATTGAATACAACAGTAAGCAACTAGAAATATTTTTGCATGATTTAAAAAATCTGAAAAAATTATTTCACTTCATGAAGTATTTTAAAAAATATGTATTTAAATAACACACACAGATAGAAAAATATTTCGTGGTAAATTGCGGCTTTTCAAAATTCGTAAAAAGAAGCTTTCTAGTTAATATAATAGCTCAATTCAGTTTCTTCTTAATGTACGTCAAGAAAAGCTTTTTGATTAATATAAAGGCTGATTCCTTTTTTTGTTTTCTTCCCTGAAAGGAGGCTTAAGAAAAAGCTTCAAGGTTTTATATTCAAATATTATAAGTGCTTAAATGAAATACATAAAAAGCTTTCTTAAAGCTTATCTTCAATTATTTTGTTTTTGATTAACCGCTAACGCTCCATACAAATGTCTTGCCCCGATTACAAATATATTTTCTTTAGTATTGAGATATTTTCAACAACAAAATTTTATATTAGGTTTCTATTTATTCCAAATATTATTTGTGGTGAAAACTTTCCGATGATGTGCTTTTTTGAGACTTTTTAATAATCACAGCTATTATCTATTTTTTATACTTGATTTTTAAACGAAGCATATTTAATATATCAGAATGACTTCAGAAATATGAAATGGTAAAAATTTAGTCAATACTCTATTACCTTCCACTGTAAAAACTTGCTCCTACATAAAGTTTCAAGATCTGATGATTTTTTATTATTATAAACTTAATAATATTATTAAGTGGGTATAGAGCTTTTCTGAAACTGACTCGAAATTTTTATAATTATACTGCAGCTTGAATACAGGGATGTAATAAATATTTCAATCTTTTATTTCAATATTTATTTACTTTTTTTAATGTAAAATCGTGTACATGTAGTTTAAAAAACTGTATGGATACGTTTTTGAGCTTTTATTCGAGACATATTTTTATTTATTAATTGCTGAAGTCTTTGCACATTTTACATACTTAATACATATAAAAGTTTTCTCTTTTCTAAAATATCAACTATTTAAACAAAACACACTTTTCCCCAACAAGCCAAGAAGCTCTTTTCACACTGTATTGAGAAACTTAAGTTTTGTTTAAAAATTGTTATAACTAATTAATAACTATTAATCATTAAAGGCATTTTAACATTTTCATACATTAAAAAGAAAAGCTTTTGAATGCGCTTTCTAGCCAGCAAAAATATTCACATCTCCTAAAAACTCACTCGCTAAAACGCCTATTCTTTCTCTCAAACTCTCCGCCTCTCAATTGAATTTAGACAATCCTAAACAAAAACAAAAATACCTTAAAACACTCAATGCTCTGTGTAATTATGATTTCTTTTATATATAAATTTAAAAAATTATATATAAAATGTAAAACACTTAAATATTTAATACATAGAAGAAAAAAAGCTCCTCTATTTCCTTTTTATATTATTAAGAAATAAAACCTTTCTATACTCTTAATATGACTGTCCTTCAGTAGTTTCAGTGTTTGTACGTGCGTTATTTGAATTTTTAATTAAAAAAAAAAAGAATTACAAAAATTATAAATAAATTGTTTAATATAAAGTGATAAAAATGTTTCGTTAAAAGATAATAATTTTATAAAATTATACAAAACATGAGTATCACCCTGTATATAAAATTTAAAAATTTTACTTCATTTACTCGTATTTTTTACTTAATATGGAAAATCTTTTAAAATTGATATGAAAAATGAGAAATTACGAAAATCTAAATGACGTTGATTTTCTATATTATTTTAAAAAATATATAAATTTTATTACTTTCAGTTGGTTTGATTTTGTTAATATTCGTTCTTTCAATATGTTGACGTTCAAAATGATTTCTTTCAAATCTAAAACATTTTAAATATATATTTTTATAAAAAATTATATAATTGCTCATAATGCTATAATTATTTTTAATATAAAATAATATTTGTGTTGCTTGTTGTCAGTTTGGAGTTACATTATTTTTATTAATACTTTAATTCGTTCAAACAAAATTTTGTTTAATTTTGACAATTCAATGTTAGAATTCAAAGTTTTATTAGCAGTTTTTAAACAGATTTTATTCATAGAAGATTAATATATAATTAAAGATATTTATCAAAAACTTCAGTCTTAGGTTAGGTTAGGTTAGGTTGATTGGAGGGGTGTGATAGCCCATGTCATACGACATACACTTAAAGCCAGTGAAGGCTTGTTGTGCGCTCCCTTTAATTATCAAACACAACTGCCAGAGTTCTGCGGCAGGGTTCGAACCTGGGACCCTCGCACTACGAGTCTAGTGCACTACCTACTAGTCTACGAAGGTCAGTTAACTTCAGTCTTAAGTAAGTCATAATATAATATAATACATCATGCCCTTACAGCGAAAAAATCTTAAGTACCATAATATATTATTTTCACTGTTTCATCGCAATGGACAATTTACGAGTACGATATCTAAAATATAATCTTAAATTGTTATAATCTAACATTTATTCTGTAAATGCAATTATTCTGTAAACTTTTGTGTTTATCCCTTAAGCTTTTTTTTGGTGGCCAATTTTAAAGCTTATTTATTTAGTATGGGCCTTAAGCCAGTTTAATAGATGTCTATAATTTTTAAGTTTTTAAACGTTTTAGTTTCTTATAAAATATATTAAAAAATATTATATGTATATATTCATTATTTGTATTTATTAAGATGCAACTCGTTAAAATTTCCAAAATATAATTAGATGTCTAGTGATGAGTTGGTAGAAAAACCACCTAAGTGTCAGAATTATAGATCATTTCTCATATATTTTAGAAATTCAGAATTAAAAAAAAAATCAAACTCCTTTCAAATTAAATATTAAGAAATCACAAGCACATCAGAAATTCGCAAGTCTAAGGACCTTTTTCACAATACTTACTAAAGGTTAGAAGAACTCCCAGCGCTGTATCCCATATACGAAATTAAAGAAAAATAAATTGCATAGATTTTTGTGAAAAGAATAATTATATCAGCCTTTCAATGCGATTCAAAATTTTATAACTGTGGAATTACTTTGAACGGTCTTGTACAATATCTACTAAAAATACTTGGAAATGTGTCTTCCATTCCATATTGTCTTATCGGTATAATGAAAATGTTTAGTCCTATCTTCTGTCCCTCCATTATACAGCCGATTCATACAAAAAATCATACCATTTTAGGGAGATGAGTAATTTGCTGCAGATGTTTAGAATCTTTATTTTATTAAAATCATGTCTGCATAACGTTTTATGATTTTTTATTGAACTGAACCACACCAAAGGGAGAAAGATTGCAGCTAGTCATAATTAGACTCAGACTATTCCCTTAATCCCAGACTAATTTTCCATACTCAGCTGTGTAAGGCGGCCTGACTACCCTAGATAACAATCATTTTACACACTTTCTTCTTTTAATTCAATAATTGTATCGTACTCCGTTCTTATAATCAGACAGCCGCCTAAAAACCTCCATTTTGTCTTCTTGTACTCAAATAACTGTCTCTTAAGCTGTCATTTTATAACAAGATTAATGAAAAAATCCTTAAAATCATTTTAAGTTACTCTTGTGGCATAAAGTACTAAAGGATGGGCCTCCGTTTCCTCTAAAGGTGGAAGTGTACTACCTTTTTTATTTTTACTCTAAGGGAAACATTCGATGTAACACGATTTTATAAATTCTACACATTTTATAAGTGGTATAAAATGAAAACTAATTTAATGGTTTATCTTTTCATTTTATTAAATTTATTTTCAGACTTGCTATTAATAGAAAAGAACAATTTCAAAAATGTTCAATTATGCTGAAATGTATCCTTGTGTTTATATAACGTAACTGTATGTGCGTTAATGATAAATGGCTTTTTGTGCTACTAATGTCCTTTTTGCTAAATTAATTTAAATTAAATTATGCCAACATGGTCAAGCATGTTTAAAACATGATTACAATTACACGAAGGGGGTGAACAGATGAAAAGTCTTAGTATTTTTTGTAAATAAAAACTGTGTTATTTTTTGCAACATAAAAACTATAACAAAAACCACAAACTGTAACTAACACACCAGCAGATACATACACTTTCTCTCTTCTATGGTACATAACAGAAATGAAGAAAAAAATATGTGATATATGACTAGGATAAGGAAGCATGTGCTTCTTCTTTTGTCCTCCAGCTTGGAAAAGTAACCGCAAAATGCAATGGATAGTTTGAGGTTACACTTTTGCTGAAATAATCAACGGGATTCTAGTAAAATTGGAAAAAGTGATGGTTAAAACTACTACTCGCGAACAATCGTGCATACAAGGGAGACTATTTTATTTTATGTTTTTGGTCCAAACCCATATTTATTAAATGTGAAAGTTCTGATATTAATTTTGACAAGTTAAATCTGAATAATATACGAGTATTAAATTAAGGAGCCTGAAATATAAAATCAACAGAGTGCTAAAGTTCATTGCAGGATGTATGAAAAATTATTTCTTCATCAATCCTTTAACTTTCACTTGCAATTTTTCTAAAGTTTATTACATAAAAATATGTATTTTCCATTCATGAATTTCTTGTTGCTGTAATCTACGTATACGTGTATTACTCCTCGTAATATACTCTCATAAGTATATACACAAATAACTGTTTCTTGCCGTGTGATGCTCTAGAGGAAAGTGTCATTTACATGTGTTAGTTTTTACAAAATTGCAATAAATGCACACAAGTCATTACAAACCATGCCTTTACATTTACTGGCACATCCACATGCACAAAAATTAAATACATGAAAAAGTATCCACAACCAACCACACATGGTTAAATAAGTGAGTATACACATAAGTGCTAAATCCATCGGAAACGGAAGTGACAGTACTATCACCAGCAAACCATGTTTATGTTGTTTTTTAATGTTCTGCTTAACACAGCTACACGCACTTTACCTCTTTCCCTCTCTCTCTCTCTCTATCTTACATTATGACCTCTTGCTTTTGTATTCATATGCATATACAAGCACACACGGTTGTGTATATTTACAGTTTGTAAACATATTAATGTAATATTTTACCTCCTTTATAACAACAATACAAGTTAAAGTGTCAATTTAAACGTTGGTATGGAAAAATTCTGGTTTTTTGTTTTAAATACGTACGAGTGTGTATGTACACGCATGTGCTTAAAGTGTGTGTTTAATATATGGTTTTTATTTTTCTGTCTATTGCACTCCCTCCATTTCGTCCACTTTGAGCTGTTGAAAATCCAAAATTAATAAAAATTTTTGCATCAAACAAGCAACTGAATTGGTTTTTTGTACCGACCCTATTGTTACGGCTGATGTTTAAGTCATATGTTTTATACATACCATTTTCAGTAAATGGACGAGGAACTCGGATTCCACAAAATTGTGTGTGACAACCGTTAGCGGTTTTGCCATTTTGCTTTGAAGATTTTCTATTAATCCTTTTAAAAACTAAATATAAATCGTACAGAATAATACCTTTTAGAAAAGATGCCTCTTATGAAATGTATCTTTTGAAAGAAATGCCCTTTCTGAAAAAGTACCTTTTAGAAAATGTTTTGTAGAAAAGTACTCTTTAGATAAAGTGGCTTTATAAACGTTAAGCTCTTTGGATAAAGTACATTTTTTTTAAATTATATTTTGCAAGGATTAAAAATTTATCATTTAAAAAGAACTTTTCTTAATTAGTTTTTATAAAGTACTTTACAATTCCTAAAACATTTTAAAAATTTAGCAATGTCTCATATGGAAATGTAAAAACGAATTTTATAAAAATAAGAAGTTAGCTTTTTTAAAAGGATTGTTCAACAAACTACTTAAAAAAGATTCTATCGAAAAAGTTTTCTTAAGTAGAAAGTTCCTTTTAGCAAAAAGTAAGTAATTTTTCTAGAAATTTTTCCTTTTAGAAAAAATATCTCTTAAAAGAAGTACCATTCAGAAAAAGTACTTCTTCTAAGGTATACCTCTCACAAAAAAATTCTCTTGAAATACCTAAAAAAAGTAACCTTTAAAGGTAGTACCTCTTCGAAAAGGCATGTTTTAGAAAAAATAGTTCATTGCAGAAAAGTACCTCTTAGAAAATTACCTTTTTAAGTATAATGGTGACTTTTAAGAATAGTTTCTTATAGAGAAAACTAATTAAAAAGAGGACATAGTAACAAAGTACCTTTTGGTAGAAGAACTTTTTATACAAAGTACTTTTTATAGAAAATTTCTCGTAGAAAAATTATAGCTTACAAAAAGTTCCTTTTGGAAGAAGCACTCTTTAGACTAAGTACGTTTTTTGAAAAAGTAACTTGTGGGAGAAGCACTCTTTATACGAAATACTTATTTGAGAAAGTACCTCTTCGAAGAAGTACTCTTTAGAAAAAGTACTTTTTTGAAAAAGTACCTTATAAAAGAAGCGCTGTTGAGATAAAGTACTTATTTTTAAAGTACCTTTTTTAAAAAGCACTCTTAAGGCAAAGTACTTATTCGAAAAAGTACCTTTTGAAAGAAGCACTCTTTAGACAAAATACTTTTTTGAAAAAGTATCTTGTAGAAGAAGCACTAAAAGTAATTTTTCGAAAAAGTATTGTTCATAGAAAATTTCTCTTAGAAAGATTATATTTTACACAAAGCGTCTTTTCGAAAAAGTGGTTATTACCGCAAAAAGTTGCTTGCGGAAAAAGCACTTTTTGGAAATGTTCTTTTTAAAAAACTGCTTTTCAGCCTTTAAACTTTCATATCATATAAAACAAAAGGTAGAAAAAAATTATTTGTCATTTATATTTCATAATCTGTTGTGAAATAAATCGAAAGAAATATATTTATTTCCTTTTATATTACTTTTGAACTACAAGTCATCACTACAAGAGAGAAAACTTTAACATTTGTATGCTAATGTGGAATTCTAATAATATCTTTCGTTTCAATTTATTTTTGTTTACCAATAAACATATCTACGAATATATCGTACCATATACAACATTCAATCACTGTCGCATGTTTCCTCTATCATTTGAAAAATAAAGGAAACGGAAAAAAATATGTTTAACAGGAAAAAAGTGCATGTCATCTAAATGGGTTTCATTTCAAGAACCATTTATTGAAGGACATTTAAAGACTCATCCGTCCTTACACAAACACACAGGCAACTTGTCTTCTATTTAAAGTATAAAACAAAAAAGGTAAAATAAAATAAAGATTCAGCAAAATTCGCAAAAATGTGCACATACAAAAACAAAACTTTCAGCATGGAAAGACGATGATGACGACAAGGCTGATGGTGACGATAATTCATGTTAATACCCATGTCCTTTAAGAACTAACTACTCATGCTTGCATAATAGGAGGCGTTTTTTTTTTCTCTAATTAAGAAGAAAAGAATTAAAATTTTCCCATTAGTAACAAAGTCATCATCCAGCTGGATTTATTTTAGTGTTTCATACACTTTTTGACAAATCAGCACTAATGTCCGAAAAGCATTAAATGGACATTTTCTAACTGCACACAGGCACAAATTACTCGAATATGAAGGGGGGGTTTGACCCAAACAAACCGGTATACTTGAGCTTAATTTAACCACATATTTGACAAGGAATACTGACACGGGTAGATAGACAATACTAATGGCCAAACTACGCAAATACATATACTTCCTCTGCCATTTAACAGTCAGCAGCAAAAGGTTAGAAGTTCTTCATTAGAGGTTCAATATATCATTTTTTATTTCAGATGGGCTGATATGTATTGGAATAAGAATAGAGTATTTAGTATTTAAATGAAGCAAGTGTAACGAATGGATTTACTTTTATGTCAATGTTTCATAGTTCATTACGAATAGATCCAACACGTTCTTAACATTTATATCGCAAAGTAAGATATTAAACGTACTTTTTCAGAAGGTACTTTACAAAGGATTTTTTTTTTAAAGGTAGTCTTTAAATTATGCTTAAATATACTTATGAAAATATACATTTTTAAAAAGGTACTTTTTAATGAGTATGTTAAAAAAAAATATTTTTCAACCAACTGACCTTCGTAGACTAGTAGTTAGTGTACTAGACTCGTAGTGCGGTGGTCCCAGGTTCGAATCCTGCCGTAGAACTCTGGCATTTTGTGTTTGATTATTAAAGGGAGCGCACAACAAGCCTTCACTGGCTTAAGTGTATGTCGTATGACATGGGCTATCACACCACTCGGAGTTGGAAGGTGTTGCGGAATAGCCCTACAAACTTTCAATTCCACTGCTTGATATAGAATATATACTCGTATGTATATCATATTATGAATTGTGGTAATGTTGCTGAATTTCCGCCATAACTAGTTTAGCACTTGGCTATTGAAGAAACCTCCTCTTACTGTCTGTTGGTAAATTAAGATTTGGATTATTTTCTTTATATTTAACCCAGGCAAGAAACGCAGACACATTTTCAATTCTGTTTGCTAAAATTTAAGGCTAAAGGACTTTTGTGCTCCTTTTAGTTGAATATTCACCAATGAATTTGACGGTATTGACAACTTCTTCTTTTTTTCTATTGTAATCCAGTATAACTACCGGACTTGTTTCCGCACCTTCAATCTTGATGATATAAAAAGATGTGAAACATATGAGCACATGTAATAGCATATTACATTTAATAATTAGGCCCAAAAAATAGGAGGCCTACCAGCGTTAATTACCCGAGTATACTGGTTGTATGTTAGAAGGGAAATTTTTGGTTGTAAACATAAAGTTAAATTATTTTTCTTCTCTCAGTTCAATATTTATCATGACAAGCATTTCCATTTCTTTTTCATGAATCTTTTATTAGATCTTTTTTTCATTTATTCTACTGTCTGTGTAAAATAAATAACGTTCAATTATCCAAAGTGTAAACGTGACTGTTAATACTCTTGCCAAAGTTTTGATTTTTCTTCTTACACGAGTAATAAGAACGTTTAGTTTTAATCAGTAAGACTCTGGTGATGATGCTGCTCCTGCTCCTGCTGTTGGTTTTTGTATATGACTCGGTCAAGTAATGAAAATATATGTATAGCACGATTCTCTCTTTTTGAGTCGTCATTACCACTGCCATTTGCAATATGCAGTATTATTGCAAGAATGACGTGTGTTCTAGAAACGATAAACAGATATAAAAAATCCAATATTTATTTAATGAAACATTGGGGAAAGAACAAAAATTTATTTATATTAAGGTATAAGAAAGTTATTAAAAAGAAAAATTGATATAGTCTTTTGTCTCTTCTTAAAATCTTAAAAATTGGTTTTTTCATACTTCTATTTTCAATTAACTTCTAACATATTTGCCTACTTCCAGGAGCATCTTGTTATATAATCATTCCAAAACATTCAAATATAATTGCCTTTTTCCCAAGGTCTAAAGTTCATAAAAATGTTTGCCTACACTCTCAACGCAATTTTTCTCAAGATAAATATAATGATGGCAAAAATTCCATAACAAGTTATAACGCTCAAAAGTAGGCTATAAAAAATTATGCACTATAATTAGTTTAAGTACTTAACTCATTTAGATAAAAATCTTTTCGAACAAAATAATTGTGTGTGTGTTTGTTAAGATGCTATTAAAAAGATAAAAGTATTGTAAATTTAAAGGATATTATAATTAATTGAGAAGAAAGGGAGGAAAATTAAATTAAAATAAATGCGAATCAATACATCTTAATCAAATTAAGTGGAAAATGAGATTTTAATATTTTAACAAATATTTACATAGTTTAAATGGCGTCTATAAATATAATTATGATAAATTAGCAGCGGCAAAAAATAGGATGCAATAAGGATAAAAGCTTGTTATTTGACTATCACGTATGTTACGTTTAGATATTCAAGTACATATGTTGGAATTTTCGACATAATTGTACTAATCCTACCGTTTTTAAAATTGTTGAAAAGATTTTCTGTCATGCTCCAAAACACCACAAGTTGGCTTCTTAAATCTCACAAAAGGACATATCGTTGTTAATGGATCTATTACAATTAAAATTATTTGTTCCACGAGTCCTTCCTTTTTTTAATGATTTTTCCATACTTCTTTTGAATTATTAAGTCTTCAACTTATTCCCAGAACATGTATGGATTTTGCTTGATCCTGAATAGATATTTGTAGGCTTCAAAAATAATTAAACCATGTGCATTTTTCATTATAAAGGGTGATTTCGTAGCAACTTTCTTTTTGGCAACACTGCTTTTTGGCAGGTCAGCTGTTTTCGTATTACGTGTTTCTGTTAAACATGTTCAGTTTGGTCGATAATTTAAGCATGAATCGGCTTGCAAACGAAAAATGCTTGGAGATTATTGAATTTTTTGTATCAAAACTTATGCTTGGTTAAGAAAGTGCATCGTCCACTTTTTTATAGCATTGCATTGCATTATAGCATTGCATCTCGAAAAATGCACTTTTGGTGTGGATTATGGACCGGTGCCATTATTGGACCGTACTTTTTCAAAGACGACGAAGGCAGGAACGTAATTGTGAATGGCTTAGCTGGACTTGGCTGACATGTGGTTTCAACAAGACACATGCCACATGTCACACATTACACGAAACAATGGCCCGATTGAGAGCCTAGTTCAGTGAACAGTTTATTGAACGTTTGGGCCCGGTCAATTGGCCGCCTAGATCATCCGATTTAAAACCTTTAGACTATTTTTTGTGGGCCTATGTTAAGGCTCATGTCTAGAGACAAGTGCGCGACGGGTAAGATATAGGCTCATATGTTGGAGAGAGTATGCAAAAATTGTTCTCGGCTTATGAACCATTTGACGCATAGACGCTGTCAACATTTACATGAAATCATCTTTAGACATTGAATTATATAGATCGTTCTATCGACTGACATAAAGATTTTATACCTTTTTCTAAATTTTAAGCTTTTTTTGAAATCAAATCCAAAAGCTCTTAAAAATCACTTTATACCTTTAATTATTAATTAATAAAATTACTGAAACAGCCTGAATGATTTTTTATATAGAGCATTAACTCTATGCTATTCCGTAAAAGCCTAAAGGCTGGCCTTATAAATAAAATTAAAAAAAAAATTAATAGCTTATGGCAGGCATATTGTACAGCTATTAAACAATGTTGTAAAAACATTAGGGTAAAAAGGATATACGCTTATATGTTCGTGTGCCCATTTTGTCAATAAATCCTTTCAGCATTATTGAAATATTAAATAGTTGAATAAAGTTGTGTAGTTTTTAAACTATGAAAATATAAATACATGTGTAAATTGAACAAAAATCCCTCTTGGTTATTTCATCACAAGTGATATAAGCCCATAAATAAATATTGCAAATAAGAAACATATGATAATATATATTACTTTAGTACTTTGTTATGTCGTGTTTGTAGCAACTTTTCGAGCAGTAAACAAAATGATGGAACAATATACTCAGTTTCCAAATGGCGACGTTTTACAAGAGTAAAAAAAAATACTCAGATATTTCAAACAGCACGAGTGATGTTGGCATAAACAATAAGTTTTGACACTTAACAGAATAAAAACGTAAACTATTATATACAGCCCCTAAAAGTATGCTACATGAAAAATATTAAATTGTTTTCTATTAAATATATGACATGCATACACGTAATATGTGTTGGCATATGTTAATGACAGTGAAAATGGCATTTTTGACAACTTTATGCTCTCGTAAATATTATGCCAAGATATAAAACTAAATTGTTGCTTGTTTTTTCAGTGCAAAAATTTCTAAATACAGGTAAACCTTCTATAACAAGGTTTTCCTCGGCCCGGTTTTACTCTAAGAAGAACTAAAAATTGCGCGGCACTTTTATAACGCGTAAATTAGAAGAAAATATTTTACTTGTCACTTAAAATTTAAATTTCATGTTTTTGTTTTAGTTACTTAAATCAAATATAAGAAAAATATTTTATTTATTAAAATTTTAGTGCACCTACATTTAAGTAAATACTAAATTGGTACTTCTCCTTTTTGAAGAATCTTTTTGCCTCAAACATGGTTTCACACAATACGTGGATTATGGGAGGTTGGCATGTAATTTGTTTTTTACTGCGCAAAATAATGTTAAATTTTAATAAATCAAGGAAATTTGAAGTTGTAATGCTGCTCCAAAAAATCGTCGTTAAATTTTTTGTTCTCTATCACTTAAAAATTTGTTCCCGAGCCCATTTGTATGCCTAATTAAAGCGAAATTTCCAAAAACAAACATTCGACTTTAAATATTTGTATTATCAACTCTCTTACTCTATTTTTAATATGTACTTAAGTAACAATTCATTACATCCGGTGTTTTAATAAAACTGCTTAAAAAGTAGGCAACACACATTTTCTTGTTTGCAATTAAACCCCTAAAAGTATGCCATGTTGCTGGTAAAACGAATTTTTTCATTTTTCTTGCCTTTTTATTACTACAGTCGAACTTCCATAACTCGAACTTCTCTAACTCGAATTTTCTCTAAGTCGAACTAATTTGGTTGGCAGTAGCGTTAGAAGAACAATTTACATACAATTTTGCTTCCGTAACTCGAACTTCCATAAGTCGAAGTTCTCCATAACTCGAATAAAAAACATACACATGAATTCTATAACTCGAAGAATTTTGCTTGTTTAAATGGTTTTTTGTTTTTGTTTTAGTTATGGCTTGTTTGTTTTACTCTCTTTTGTTGCTTGAGCTGGTTTGTATATTTTACATGCTGTTTTGTGCATTTTTTTTCGGGGAATTACAAATTTGTTTGCGTAAGTTTGCATAATTCGGGCTAGATGATAAATGTTGAAATCGATTTTTTTATTATTATGGCAACAACTGATGAGCACTACAAAGCTTTAAGTACATTAGATATACATATTTTTTTTTACTGAAAATAATAAAATAAGTTAAAATGTTAGTCACTTATTTCAGAATATTTTACTTAACTGTAATTTTGTAATTACATACATACTTATGTATATGAGTGCATAGACTTGTTCGTTTAATATCTGAACTATGTAGTTTTCCATTAGAGGCTATTTTAAATAAAAATACATGATACAAAAACCTTTTATTCTATTTTGTCGAAGTCTCCGTAAGTCGAATTTTTTTTGGATAATGGTGATTCGAGTTATGGAAGTTCGACTGTAATTTAATATTTTTTATATGCAATGTTTTTGTCTTTTTCTTTCCCATTCTAACTTTCAGTTAACAAATAATAGCCCTAGAATAATTATAAGGCTATAAAATACAGGCACACAATAAACAATTTATGCCTGAATGCATTTCTACAGCGTTGAAAATTTTTTAGCCAAATAAAAAAAGAGGAAAAATATTGCAAGAAAAACAAAAATAAAAAAGTTATAAAAATTAAAATTGCCCAACTACGCAAAAAGATATATAAAGATATGAAACTATTTTTATATATATGCGATACAATTTGAGCTAAATGATAATCAATAAAATTGTTATATAGCCTAAAAGTATGCACTAATTGACATATTTGTAAATCATGCTATGCGGATGTACGTTGTATATTAAAATATATCGCATACTTTCAGGCAACACAGGAATGAGAGTGAGAGGGATTTTGTTAAAAGATTGATGAGACGAGTAGATGCAAATAAAAGCAATAGATATTTTAGTTGGTTGTAATCAAAAACAGGCGTTATAAAAATTTTATAAAATATTTGTTGGCAAGGAAACAATTTGGAAAAAATCAAAGTCTACTTTAAGGGTTTTTAAAGTACGAAAGTAATAAAAATCAATACAAGAGATAACTTTGTATAACAATGGAATGATTTTCAGAGGAAATAAAGACTTCAAAGAACATGAGGAACTTAACTAAATTATTGTTCGCGTTAATCGGAGATAAGAAAATTCTTAAACAACGTCTAAAAGCAGCTGCACGTCTCACACAATTCTGCTAATGTACACAATTACTTGAGACCGAAATGTGAAAAACTTGTATAATTTTTAACTTAATCAGATACACTCGTATATAGAGTAAATGCTTCTATGAATTGAAGAAAGACAGGCAACTGTTAAATAAATTTCATTTGTTAGATGGGCAAGTCTCTTAAAATAGCCGTAATATTGTTGCCATAAACAAGATAATGACAAAAGACATAAATAAATAAATTCAGCAACTTTTTCCTTCAAGTCGCCAACACTTGAATTTTTCAATATTACGACAACAGTAAGAGCACTTAATTGAGAATTTAAGTTGTCTAGATGTCCTGGGAATATTTTTTCCAATAGCGGTGGTATACTACTAGTTTTTCCAATGATTATCTCTTTGTGGTTAAATTTATTGAATGATTTTAGAGTTTCAATATGAAAATCGGGTGCCCATCTGTGTAGAGGTTGTGTGTTCGTTTCCTATACGATTCGTAGTTGTATTCATAACATTTATATAAATATAAATATAAAGAAATTTGCAATTATATTAAACGGAAATACTATATCAAGAAGAAAAATAATTTGCTTCAAATTAGTCTTAACATATTTTAAATAGTATAAACAAAATGTGAAATTAAACAAAAATGCCATCTCTAGTGCACGATGTTGTTTTTTTTATAAACGGGTGTGATTTTACACAAAGAAAATGCCCACTATTCCTGTATTGTTGTAGTTGTTACAGAGCGAGCTACGATGATCCTTAAATGAACAGACTTTGTTTAGGATTTTTTATGTACCAAAAAATTTTTTTCTTTAATATTTTCGCTAAATTACTCAAGTCCAAGGAACAATAATTATAAAAAAATCAATTTAAACTTTATAGATTCCAATATTTCGCTATCTCTATGGATAGTTTCTTCTGGTTTGGTATTTCAAAATGACTTTAACAATTCAAAAGTTATAATTATTGTTGTTAGAATAATTTTAAAGTACTATCCCTAAAGAATATATCCATTTAGATAGCGAATTGGAAACTATAAAGTTTTAATTAAGTTTTTATAAATATTGGAACTCGAGCTCGAATAATTTAATGAAAATATTAATAAGAAAAGGTAAAAGAAACCATAGTAATCATTTCAAAATTATTTTCGCTTAGTTTTAATAATTTACAGATATTTTTTAACATTTTTAATCATTAGCATTATAAATATATTTGAACCAAAAATTTTGAAAATCCAATATTTGGGGCGTATGATTAATATTAATTTCAGCACAAATTAATAAAGCAACCCATTACGTTGCAAATATATTCTTTTCATAACTTCACATTAAATTAAGACGAAATTAATACAAAATAGACTATTTACATGCACATCTTCAGGCTTTGTAAATAAAGCACTAATAATTGTTTTCACACGTAAACATTGTTTTCTATTCTTTTCCGATGCCTTAAGCTCACATGGAATTTCAACTTTGAATAATGAAAAGAAAGAAATTTTTATTTTGTTTTATTATCTACCATTCGAATCAAGAACAATAGAATGTGTTGTTAAACGTTCGCATAAAAAGTCTATTAAAGGTCTTATAATGGCTTGTTACATAATAAATTAATAAAGTTTCCTCTTTTTTTTGCTTTGAAATATATAAAAATAATTTCTTTTATGCATCATGAAGTAAGCAAAGACTAAAGGAAGGTGAAATTAGGCTGTAAAATTGATATTGAACTGATTTCCTTATAGAACTCGATATAAAAATAATTTAGGGAAATTTTAATCTCAAGGTCTAAAATTAACATAAAACGTTATTCGAAAGCTTTAAATATTTAAAATTGATAAGTTTTCGATTTTTATATATGGCGTATGACTAATATTAATTTTATCATTGAGTTCAATAAATATCGTTTAGGACTTGAGCATACGTAGCGCTACCGCCAGGGGTAAAATGCTACCCAGATAAAAAAATTTGCTGACTGTTTGGATTGCTTGTGTTACTCAAAAAGAATACTGGTGTTTGGTTAATGTTGATAATAAAGCACTGGGCTTTTTAGCATTGTTTCATTACCGTTGAAGCTAAATTTGATACTTATCGCCAAAAGCACTAAGTCGCTTGCATAGTGGAGCTGCTTAGTTACTTTCCATTGAAGGCCTCTGTCCTCTTTTGATGTTGATCGATAGTACTTCGTCCAGTACTGTAATAGACAAGATTGTCTATAGCAGACATCCTTTCTTAAGCCGCTTATTGTAGTAAAAGCTTCGCTAATTTTTTCTTAATATTCCATGTGTATTTAATTATCTTTGTGCTGTGATTTAATAGGTGTTCTTATTGTTTGTGGCGAGAGCATAATACATTTTATTTCGTTTGATATCATCGAAAGGCGTCAAGTTCTATTCATTATGTTGCTCGGTTGTTAACCGCATGCTCTCAATTTAGGCTAGACTTGAACTGTTTATTCCTCTCACACTTGCCCGTCTAGAAAGTTGACAATGTGATTATAAATAATCTTATTGAATATCATCAAAAGGCGTCAAGTTCTATTCATTATGTTGCTCGGTTGTTAACCGTATGCTCTCAATTTATGCTAGACTTGAACTGTTTATTCCTCTCACAGTTGCCCGTCTAGAAAGTTGACAATGTGATTATAAATAATCTTATTGAAAATCGTTAACACTGCTGGAGATAGGCCGATATTTCTCTGATACATTGTCTTACGTCCCCTTTTTGGCATCTTAATTATAATGAAACATTTTCACTTTTTTCCATTTGCAAATAAAAATTTTGTAAATATTATAATGCAACTATTTTGCAAATACCAGGCCTAATAAAATCATCTATGTCTACATAAGAAGGCAAAGGGAAAACAATTTAGAAACATTTTCTATTCTGTTCTCCAACCGATTTCAATTTTTGTTTTTATTGTCATTTAATGGGATTTAGTGCAGAATTTGTGCATTGTTCAAATCAGTTAAGCCAGAGTAATTTGGAATATACGAATCAAACATTGGACATTGGCCTTCAAAGTATAAATGAAGCAATTTTGGAAAGACTTTTTCTGTGAACGATAGAATTTCGGCCACTAGTCTAAATCACGAGATAATATAAAGTTTTCAACGAAATTTGTATGCTACAAAGGACTTAATGACACTCGTACATGAATATAAGTATATTCATATGTTATATAAGCAAAAACCTGAAGTGATGTTTTGCTGCAAACTTTGCTTTACTAATTTCTTTATTTACTTTGTCTATAATAGTCGCTGCCCTTTAAAATTCTCTCTCTTACATCTCGTTAATCCAAGAAAAGTAGAGCATTTAAATTAAAAAAAAAATACTCTTAGAACATTAAAGTTTATTCTACAAATAAACACAATTTTATTTTTATTAATTTCTTTAAACGATAACATTTGGAATTTTTTTGGAAAACCAAATTAAGACAAAGACAAGGTAAAATATATCCACAGATTCTGAGACAAAAAGCCTAAAGCATTTCGTATTATTTCACAGTCTTACGAATTTTTTATATGTGATATATAAAACAGTTTATATTTACGACTCCTCAGAGAAATGTTTGCATTGGTGACCAGCAATAAAAATTGCTGCAAACCGTAAACTTATTCGTAACACAGGCACAAACCACAAAATAGAAACAGTAAAAAAAACTTGAGGAAAACTATTTTTTACTACATAACAAAATAACAATTCCAAAAGTAATTGTTTGAAAAAAATTTTAAACCAAAAAAACTTTAAACTTGTACATGTAAAACAACAAAAACAATTCAAAGCCTATGTTAGAGCTGCTTTACGTAAATGTGAAACTGTGGCCTAATTTCAGGCTTTTGTACACTTTAACAAAAGGCTATAGTTTAACAAAGTTAAAGACAAATATTTTAGCAATAAAAAAATATATAAAAAGGAGAGTGGGTAGTGAAAAGCAACAAAAAAATAAATACTCCTAAATAAATCTTAAGATAAAAATCGCTTTTGCTTTTAATGCTTAAGTCAGTTCTTTCTTAACGGTTGTATTAGCTGTTTCTTCAGATTTTATTTTATATATTTTTTAAGAGACCACAAAAAAAATCAAAACGACGAGGAGACAGTTTCTTAGTTTATGTGTAAGTGATGGTGTTACTGCTTAAAAAAAAAACTATTTCCCTGAAACAAATTTATATTTATATACAAAAAAAAAACTTGAAAAACATAAAAAAGGCGTGACATTATTTACTTGTCTAAATAGAATAATAGACAAGAACTAGATGGCTTAAAGATTAGGGATGGGTGCTTAAATAAACGTATAAAAAAGAAATTTTGTTAAGAAGAAAATAAGTGACCATTAATTAGGTTAAACTATAAACGCCTTAAAGAAGGCAACACATATTTTAATTTTTTTAATTTCATGTTGAAAAAATGTATCTCGTTAAAAGGCTGGGCTATAAATTTTACTATTTAAAACATTTTTGTAAGATAAAGAACTAAATAGAACTTTTATACAAATTCACTTAAAATAAATTATATGATGAGAGTCCTTTTTTGCTAAAAATATTCTAAAAAATAAAGATGAAGAATGTTGTAGTTATTCTTTAAAAAAACGTGTACAAATAAAAATATCACCATTTCGGCACAGCTGCTTCAGTGGACCATTTTGCTTGTCAGCTTCGAACGACTGTTTCGGTCATATAAGATTGAACCTGCATACCGGTCGTTTAAATAAAAGTTATCGTAATTGGAGATTTTGCTTTCGAAATACTGAAAATGTTCATCGCCCGGAAAGCGTAAATCATTTTTAATTGTACTTATGTCTTCTGGACGCGACTGAATTACCTCAGTCGACGACAAAACCATGTTACAACCTGCCCGAAAAGTAATGATCTTGTATTTTAGTTTTCAACTCTTTTTCAATTTGATTATTTAATTCTATGGCTTAGCCAAACATTTGCGAAAACATGAAAATAAGGTGGTGGCAGGGTTTTCTTGTTCTGAACCCTTAAAATAGGCAATGTTAGTTCTTTTTAAAACTCATTGCAAAAGGAGTCCAATAATAAATTTAAACGATATTGCATATTAACGATATACAATATCTGAGATGTACTATTTATATGTATGAGATTTTGTTGAATTCAACCAGCTCATCAGTAGACTTCAACCGACATATTTACAATGTCTTCAACATCGACCACAATATGAGAATTCTAAAAAATGCAATAATATACCAAAAATATCCAACATACATAATAGGCTTAGAAATTTTTAATACAAACAACGTGTATCCAACTCACGTCTTTTGATTTTTTTTTTTGTAGTCTTTTGGAAAGGTAAAGCGAAAAATTAAATTCATTATTAAATTACTAAATTCCTATTTATTAAAATTATTTAGTATATCCACCTACAACAAAAACAAATTTAATATTTAAACCCACTGATTTTTAAAATAATATTTTATAAGAATTTATATAAAGTGTGGCAATAAAAATAGTTTCAAGTCTTATTTAAGAAAAAAACTGAGTGGATCAGTAATTATATGCCACCTATTCACTAGTTGTCGTAATGTTAATAGCGAAGTTACTTTTTCCATGAAATTTATATAATTATGAAAAGCAAATCCTACTTACCAGCAACGTTTGTTATAAACACTTAATGTTTTTATTTAATGGCGTAACGCCTTCAAATAGACTTTAATTTCTACGAAAAAAAATTATTATATTATAGTATGTCTGTTTATAATATGAAAAGAAAGTAGGAAATGTTCTTTTTATGCTTCAATTTTCTTGAATACAAAAATCATTTACCATAATATATTTCTTTCATAATGAATGGTTTTTCTATTGAATATTGCTCATAACATCTATTTCTCAACTATGGTTCCGTATGACTTAATTTATGGTACTAAAATTATTGCCTGTTTCTTCCTTTTTAAATCGTTTTTCTATATTCTACTTTTGGGCACAACATACATACGTATTGTTATTATTACTTTTTATGACCTCCATTTGGTTGACACATTAAAAAAATTTTTAAGGAATTTATTTATTATTATGTACATATATGTTGTCTATAATTTTACTCATACATGTGCTATACGAGTACATGTAAAATAATAAAAAATTGTAATGAATAGAATTAAAACTTTTCTCGTGTATAAATTAAAGAAGATACTCAAAAGCGTGTTTGTGTTTTCAATATATGAAAACAACTGCTTTTTACAAAATTTTCTTTTGCTAAATTTATGTAAATTGTATGTGTAGTACTTTCTTCAATATGTTAAAAATAAATAAAATAGAGAATCAAAGTATTTTGTGGGATATTTACATATTTAGTATCAGAAAAGGCTCTTCCATATAATGAAACATTTAAAAGGATTTATGCAAATTGCATTACCCTATAGATGACCAAGGGAAAATTTATATCAAAAATTCAAAAGTTATTTGCCCAATTCGCAAAGTTGTTGTATAAGTTGTAAGGCGTCAGTTATCACAATAATTGTACAAATATTGTTGGTATATCCTTTGTAAACATCTACTATGCTTTCAATTATCTAAAGAAATCATGGATGGGAATGTCAATAGGAATGCATTTTGCTGAAAATATTTTAAGTAAAATTTCATAGTTTCTTTTAATAAATAAAAAAATTATAAGCATATTGGTATGAATCAATAATAATTATCATTTTTTGAATAAAGGAAACTTAAATTAACTGCAATAATAACAATGTAAAAAAGATGTGAATTGCCATCCCTGTTTATCAAATGGCTATTGTAAAATTTAAAAATGTGCCACAATTAAAGCATTTTCGAAAAAAAGGTACAACAACGAAAGCATTGCACAGCTACATACATTCCCAATGATCTCATTTGCACGTGAACTGAATTATTTCATATTGATTTTTATTTCACTCCTCACAACTGAACGACCATTTTTACGCATTTTTTTTCCTTCATATCATTTTCCCTTTTACATTATTTGGCCCATGTTCAAATTATAAAAAAAAAACTCAATTTCCAAACAGTTGCCCCTGTACAAGTCAAACCAATTCAAATTTGTGTACTCAAATACGCAGCAAAATATTTCTTTCTACCGTAAAAAGCGAAGTCATGCCACAAATCAAAAGCAAATAAAACAAAGACTGGATAAAAACTAAAAAGTTTTCTAGTTAAATGCGAATCATTTAACAAACAAATAAAAATAAGAGATTTTTGATAATAAGCAAACAAGAAATCATGTTTTAAGGATATTTTTTCTGTAATAGCTTAAGTTTGTAAAGTTTCTAATAATGTGACTCCTAAAATTATACTCTGTGTTTTTTCTTTCTTATACAAACAGCCTAAAGATATACTTTGTTTAAATATTTGCTTGTTTGTTTTCTTAAATAATGACTTCCTTAAGTACAACTTCTTGTTCTCGTATTGTTGTTGCATTTTACCTGCCTAAGCATCCTGTATTTAGGATTTGCGGGTGCAAAATTTAAGGGGTTAACTTTTTAAGATAAATATTAGCTGTTTGTCTAAGAAACTAATTAGCTCTTGAAGGTTTTGCTCTTTTTTGGCATATATGCATACGTATTTCTTTTATGAATTAAATAACGAAAGGTCAGGGTTATTAGAAGTTGAATAAAGATAAAAAGAGTTTAATAGAAAAGAAATAAAAAATTTTAACGACAATAGAAATCTAGCTAGAGAGTGTAGATCAGAGATAAACAAAAAAATTTGTAGCGCAGAAAAATAAATATTGAAACTGAAAATTATTTAATTATTTTATAAAATCTTGAACAACTTTAGCTGTAACTTTCTAAATTGTTAATTTATTTATTATTGAATAGAGCAGCTAAGAAAAAAATCCTAACTTAATATACGACGTGACTGACCTTGGTAGACTAATAGGTAGTATACTAGACTCGCAGTGCGAAGGTCCCAGGTTCGAATCCTGCCGCAGAACTCTGGCAGTTTTGTTTGATAATTAAAGGGAGCGCACAACAAGCCTTCACTGGCTTAAGTGTATGTCGTATTACATGGGCTATCACACCCCTCTAATCAACCTAACCTAACCTAATATACGACGTAAAAAGATATTTCTATTTCTAAGATTTCTAGGCAAACTTCAAAAAGTGTCAGTAGAGACTTTAGAAACTTAAGTCTTAATTATCTTTTATTTGTTTATGCTTTTCGAAAAGCTTTGCTACCAACTAACAAAAATAGCAATTTTTAATAAACAAATTTGTTCGAAGTTTTTGTTCTTAGCTTTTGCTTTAATTCACAAAATTCATGTAAAGACTTTAAATAAAAAATCTTTCTAAAAACTATCTAAGGATCTCACTAACATTTTGCTGATAATCAAAATAGACACAGTTTTATATAGAAAATTTTACTTTATTTAGGTATTAAAAAAATTTAATTCAATTTTATAAGCCATGTAGGAAGCTTTTCATTAAACCTTAAGTTATTTAAGTATGTACGTAAGCTTTTTTAAAAAAATTTAGTTACGTATTTAAGTATATGAATAAAAGCTTTTGTCATATAAATATGTATATATTTTTGTCTTTAGATTCGTTAATTAATTTAGTTAGAATTTATATTAAAAAATATTTACATATTTTTTTAGTATTTATTGTATTCAATGTGGTTAAATTGTTTCAGTTCAAATGAAAATTGGCATGTCTTTGTTCATTAGTTGTTTTTAAAATATAACATTATATACTCTATAAATTAGTTTATGTTACCGCTTTATTACATATATATATATATATATATATATATATATATATATATATATATATATATATACATATATATATATATATATATATATATATACATATATATATATATATATATATATATATATATATATATATATATAAACCAATTGTTTGTGCTTCATTTGATATAAAATTAGCTTTAATTATGCATAAAATTTCAAAGAATTGACAGGGATATTTATAAAGTTATTATTCCTGCAATAATTCCTGCAAAATTTTTTCCCTAACCCTTGAAAAAGTAAGCTCACTATTTCAGAAGATATTTATGTTGCCAAAAACATATATAAGTAGTAAAAATCACAAGCTTAAGTTTAAGTTAGTCTAGAAATCGAAGTATTTTTCTCACACAGTGTAATATGTAACTAAAATTTGTAAGCTTCAGTAGACCCAGTCAGATCCACACCATGTAAAATTTAGTTAAAACACTCTCCTCGTTTCTTTCCATTCCCCCACATCCACAAGCCTTCTGCTCTTCAAAAATATGCAATACATTTTTTTCAATAAAACAACAACGCTTACCCGTAGACCACAATATACGTGTATTTGTATTTTTGTCTTACCAACCTCAAGCAACTCAACATTACATTTTTATTCTAAAACCCCTCTTCCACCAAAAATATCAACAAAAAAAAAATTAATTAAAAATATAAAACAAATGAAACATTACCAAAAGAAATCAATCAAAATCAAAAGTGTTTGGCCGTGGCGTGGTAAATATATGTACTTATGTAGTGGAAACTATAATTGTAGTGAAAAAATTATATATTTCTTAAAAGAATTTTTTATTACAATTTGCCATTTGAAAAGACGAATTTTGCTACCAACAAAATAAATATGAAAATGATATTTGAAATAAATTATGATTTTTTTATTATAAATTGGTTTGAATTTTAAATTAAAAAATATATAACATCAAATTAATTCCATTTCTGAAAATAAAACTTTGCCTACACTCAATCTGTCTCTGTATGTCTTCAAATGTGACACCCTTTATTATCTTTAACTATAACTTTAACCTTTCATTTTATGCAATTCCCCTCTCTATCTCTAAACACTCTTATAAAAGCTCCGATTAAAGTTGTTGACAAAATTGAACTTAATAAAAAATAAAATACCTCTTACACCTTCTTGACAGTCTTTCTTTAAAATTCCGTAAATTGTTTTTAATATAAAGTGATTTTTTAAACGTTTGGTTTTTAAGTATAAAATCAATAAAAAAATGGCCCAGAACATGTTCAAACTATTTTTTTTAAATTAAAATGACAGTGCACAATAAATACTATAGCAACTGATTTGCCCTTTCGTCGTCAACTCTACAGCAATAATCCATATATATATTTATTAGCTTTTTAAATATAAAAAATCAATAACAACTCAAACCCAAGAGAATTATTATCTTCTTGTTCCTATTCAAAAACTCTTTGTAAGATAAAATTTGAGTTGAGTATGACGATGATTAACAAGTCAAGGTGTTCAAATGGCTTTTCATACACAGAATAAGAGTTATCACTGTGCTACTATTGTTACTAATAAATACTACTGCTACAACTACTGCTACTTTTAGTATTACTGCTACTACTGTAATTGTTAGATAATACTGCTACTATTAACTACTGCTAATATTATTACCACTACTGCTACTACTGCCTTTACTATTTATAATACTACTATTACTACTACTACTATTATTACTACTACTAGTACTACTACCTTTACTAATTCTACTGCTACTACTACTACTACCTTTACTATTTCTACTACTGCTACTGCCTTTACTATTTCTATTACTACTACTGCTACTTCTACCTTTACTATATCTGCTACTACTACTACTACTACTACTACTTTTACTTTTTCTAGTAATTCTACTACTACCACTTAATACTTTTGCTAGTGCTACGTTTACTATTTCTTCTAATACTACTACTAAATAGCACTAATACTACTACTATTAGCAATACTATTAATTATTGATACTTCTGCTATTACAAGTATTACTGTTTCTTCTAGTACTATTGCTATTACCACTCATACTCAAGTTACTAGTATTACTAACAGATAATGACAACGAGTGATCATTTTAAAATCCCTGCCACAAAATAAAACATCTCTCACATCTCAATTATTTTCATATTTATGGCATTTTTACATGCGAAATTCTTATGAAAAAATTGTGTTAACTTATTAGTGACTTGTTGTCATACTCTGATCGCTACTATTACTACTGCTACTTTTACTGCTACCAACTGACTCATATCTCAAGCCATGAAGCGTCCAAAATTCTATGCTTAAAAACGAAACGATAAAAAATCTTTTTATATAAATCACTTAACATAATAATAAATAACATTAATTAAACAAAGTTTGGTACTCCAATACCACTTTTAGAAAGCTCTCTCCCAACCATTTGATTATTGGCTGTTAGTTTATTTCTCATCCTTGTTTCAGTTTAACTTAATTTTAAAATATTAATTTCCCTTTTAACCTTGTTCTGAATTAAACACTCTTACTATCCATACCTTCTATATTCCTCCATTTTAATAATTTGAATTTTCTCCAGCTTTGGCTGTTTTTTAAGTAGTCTCTTAATAAGTCTCTTACTATTCTTACTATTTAGTAGTAATATTTTTTTACTCTTTTACTAAATTGTTCTCTGGTTTAATTAATTTTTTTTTTTTTTGGGAAATACTATCTCCATTACTGATTAGCTTTTAATACTCTGTTTTTTATAGAAAAACACAAAAATTATTTTATTTCTAAATAAGTATATTTAATTCAGAAATCTTTTTTCTAAAACAAAAATACAATGACTTTTTTATTTTATTGTTTTTTCTTATTTTGTGTCAAAAAATAAAATAAATTTTTATAAAATAGAAAGCAATTAAAAACAATTTAATTCGATTGTTTTAATCGATTAAAATTCTTGTTGTTTTCTTTTTTTCTTCTTCTATTTTTTATGATTTTTCAAAAATGTATGTATGAAATCAAACCGAAATAAAATCAACTTGGATTTTCCGTTTTCCAAAATCAAATCAATCTCAAAATAAAACAACTCACTTGATTATTTTAATATTAAAAATAAAAAAATAAAAAATTAACTTAATTTTTCAATGGTCACTGTGCAATTAAATTTATTTTATCTCCTCTTTTTAAAATTACAAATAAAAACTGCAAATTTTTAAATATTTCCTTCAACTTTTCCAAAACAAATTCGCTCAAATCTTGAATTCTTTAAAATTAAAAAAAAAAAAACACTGAAACTAAAATAAAAAACACACATTCAACACAACAATGACAATGACAAAGATGATGTTCCAGGCAAGGTGGACGAAAAGGCAACCCAATTGCATGCCATTGCCTCGCTGAAGGTTTTACTGGATGCCACAAAACCCCAAAGAGGTGGTGCTACTACCTCGGCTGCCAACCATGTAAAGATTAATTTGAAGGAGACAACATTAGCTGATCGTCCAAACGGCAATATTGATACCACTCTTGATTCGGTGAGTACGAAAAGTTACATTTTTCTAATTTGAACTTTTCTTAGGAAATAGTTTTAATTGAATTTAGGTATTTTTGCTAGAAAATTAATGAAATAAAATTTAAGGCAAAATTTCAAAGGCAAAAATTAAAAAAGGATGCAGATAAAGCATTTAACATTTTGCGCATGTTTTTTATCAAATGTAATAAGGAAACTGTAAAGCAAAAGCTTAAAGCTTAAAAGTCTTGTGAATAACAGAATACAGCGCTAAGAGTTTAAAAACTCGTGTTGTTTTTTTGGCAATAAGAACTTATGTTTAAATAATATATTTTATTGAAAATATCTAATTAAATTCTAAATTAAAACTAAATCTTGAAACGCATATAATGTATAAAAAAAGCCCTCTTAACTCAAATTAGTTTGAAAATATTGCTATAAACTAGTTCAGTCTCTTTCAAAAGTTAATAAGTAATAAGTGTAACCTAAAATTAAAGCTTTACTTCGAACACATCTCTAGGCTCGAATAAAAGCTATTGATGAAAGCAAAAACTAAAAGCATATTATTGAATATTTCATATTTAAAATAAAATTTTATTTACTCTTAAATATACTTCAATAAATAAGTTCTTAAGCGTTAAAAGTTAAGCTTTTAATTTGAAAAGAAAGCTAAGAACAATAAGCGATGTACTTATCAATTACAAGCGATGTACCGATCAATTACAAGCTTTAAGCTTTTTCATTGAATCTACTCATAAAAATATCGAAGTTGTAAAAGCTTTTACTTGTAAGAATTTTGAGCTTTAATAAAAAAATTAACTAAGAATTTATTTAAAAATTAGAAAGTTTATAAAAGATCTCACTGAATTTACCTCTTGGTTTTATAAATATAAATGAAATTCCATGTTAATTTTTTGTTAATACACGCATAAATATTTTTAATATGAATGTTCGTTTAAATTTATGAAATCTGCCTGTTATTGCAATTAAGAACTGGAAAATTTTGCCTTAAATTATATTATTAACCTTCAGTTTATTATTTTATCGAATGCTATTTGCAAGTAAAATCATTTGAAATTCCCTGTTCTAGGTCACACAATATCCGCTGCATATGTCTTTAAAATTTTGTTTACGTATTGAAAAATTGTGTCTAAACTATAATTATTATTTTAAAAAATTTGATTTGATTAGTTTTTCTGATTTTCAAGATAAAAGGAAAAAAAAATTAAAAGACCTCAATTATGAATGTAAATTATGTGTTAGGAATGATATTATTATGAAGGACCATCCATATTGTAAAGTTAGATGGGCATTGCAAATCCACTTAACCCCAATAGATCTCTAGGGGACAAAGTCAATACCAGCCAAATCATTGCCAAATCTTTATAATTAGTACCTCTCAGATCTATACCACTTGCCCACTTGACTTTTCAAATAAAATGAAAAAGTTTCATTTAGATCCCAGTGAAATGAATGACATCATTTCAACTTCTTTGATTAACATATCTTAATTACTTCTTCAAATCTGAGAAACTCTATTCTCATTTTTTAAAGTATTTATTTACAAAAAAAAAACACTTTTTTCTTTAAATCTACACGAGCTTATCATATTTCTTTATATAATAGTCGATAAAAAAAATACTTTTACACAAGAGAAAAGCAAAAGTGACTTTTGACAAGTTAAACCCTTTTCAGACGTAAAGTCTACAGGTTAGATTAGATTAGAAAGGGAACTAAACTTTACCTTAAGTTTCCCTATGGGATTCCGGATTTCAAGCTTCCTAGAACTAAACGAAATTCCTCACAAATCCTAATGAATTTCAATGACACTTTCTGAGACAATCCAGACTGCGAAAGTAGCGATTTCCCAGTCGTGTGAATATAAGCTCCTGCGATGCCGCGCAGTTCATAGTTCAAATGTTGAACTGACTCCTCCCCCGCTATCTCGAAGCAGCTCCTGCCCGGGCCATCATAGGAAAATCCTTCTGATGGGACCAAGAGATACAGTTATATGTAACGAATATCTGAGTTTCATTTTAGAGATTAATTAAGCCTATTTTTTATCAGAATTATTTATAATTCTGAATGAAATGAAATCATTTATTTTTATTTTATTGAAAAGTTTGTAGGAGTTTTAATTATTGCAACAGAAAAATGTTTTTCAGGATATTTTTTCAAATCTTTTTATATCTTATCCTTACTGTCATTTAATATAAAAAATGTTTTTTTTTTTACATTATTTACTTCCATAGAGAGTTTTATTTCTGTTAGTGGTTTCATTTTCAGTTTTACTTTTGAACATTAGATCAAGGACTTGTTTTTGTTTTTGTATTTTTTGTTTCCCAATTTCGTCGGATTATTTTTAACCATAAAGTATAGTTTTTTTGTTTTTATTATAAACTCTACTGTAACAAAAATATTTTTCGCGTGGTGTTGAGTTTTTATGTCAAAAAAAAATTAATTTATTTGCAACAATTAAAAATGTGTGTATGAATTTATATACGTGTATAAAACGAAATACCAAATAGAAATGTTGAGCGCAATTCTGAAAAATCACAATGAATATTTATGGTGTTGAATAATGTACGAGCATTACAAAAAAAATGGGAAAATTCGGTACATAATTTGAAATTTAAATGAAAACGTGCTCTAGAAGGCCAAAAGGACTCTTGCATCATAAAATAAATGGCACGTGATGCCTTAACATACGTTACATTTCGTAATAAAATAATGTAAAAATAAAAAATTATGACCCTGCCTTAACTTTATTATTATTCATTGACATTTGGCCTGAACCCGTTTTTTTTTTAATTTTGGCAACAAGCAATCTCAGAAGTTGTTGCCTGTTTGCGGCTGAAGTCTAAAGTTGGCAGTGGAAAAATAAAGTTAATTCCTTTATAGGGCAAAAACGGAATTACATCCCCCAGAACTTAATATTGTTTTCTTTATTTTATTTCTCATATTTCTCCTACTTGCAACTTGTGAAAACAAATTAAAAATATATTCCCCCTTATTATGGTTGTCGACGTCGACGTCACACCAAGTCGACATCAATATATTGACAATTGTGGGATCGTTATCGAGAACTATTAAATATTATTGATAGGATATTACTACTACTATGGCTTATAAAATTACAATTGGCCATCAATATTAGTTAATTATTGCCCACAAGGAGTTCAGGAACTGCCGTCTTTTTACTGTCGACTTGATGTGACGTCGACGTAGACCATCATAATAAGGGGGATTGTATATGTTTTTGAAAAACGTAAACAAGTCTGGACAGTTCGATGCTGAAATTAAAGTAATCAATCGCTACTGCCTGTAATTTGTTTGATTCATAAGATATTTTTTCTGTATTTATCAAATGAATCGGTTTTTTTCTGAAAGGCTTTTAGAAAGTCAATAAGAAAAGCTTTAATCTATTTTATATATTAAAAATAAATAGGGAAATTGTTACGAAAAATTATGCTAAAAATAGAACCACATATGAGTCTCTTTGTAAGAAAACGATACATTGACATGTGACTTATTGATTTTTTTATAAAATGTCATTAGTTAGAAAAGTAACAAAAAAGGTCTTTCATTAACAAATTATTTCAATACAGCAGTATAATTAACAAATATATGTATATTCTAATAAATTCCCTTACGGCCAATATCATAACTTGCCAAATTGCTAAAGTAAGAATATCATCGGACAGAGAACTAGTACAAGTACTTTAAGCTAAAAGTAGCCGATAAGCTAAATAGATCATCTTAATTTTAAAAATTTTTACATAAAGTTCAAGCATTTGAAGTTGGCACATTTTCTGCTCTCTGAAAGAAAATTAAATACACATGAGTTTAATTCAATAAATAAGGGTACGGTCGCAAAGTACTTTGACGATTAAAATTTTGACAATTCTGAAGTGCATAATCTTTAGCCACCCCTGGGGCATAGTAGAATTTTTGACAGAAGAAGAACAAAAATTTTTAACACAAGTGTAAAATTGATTTGAAAAAACTCAAACAAAAATAAAAATTCAACAAATTAAATTGCAAAAACAACACAGAGTAAAACACAAAAGGTTACAAAACATGTGAATATATTAAATTAAATTAAATATTTTATATTACAAATTAAAAATCGAATTAAATGGAATTTCTCGTATTATGTTCGCTTATGTGTGTTTTTCACAAACGTCAACATTTTGTACTGTCAAAGAGAGAAATTTGTGTTCGCCATAGTACTTTGCTATCGTTCCACACACGCTCTAAATAGAACAAAATTTAAAGCAAACCGAGTCGACTTTTTCTTTATCATTGTCATAATAAAAAAATAAAAAAAAATTGTTATAACAAAAAACACTTAAAGGTCATTTTATTGATCACTTTAACCAAAGCTACGTTTCACTATCAGAGCAAGTTGTAATAATTAGTCTGTGTCTGCTACAAAATAAAGCAGAGTCTGTAATTGAACTCCTAACATCTTGACTGATTAATTGCCACACTGCCTACTGGCCTACCATGACATTCAATTAATAAAATAATTAATTACTCTTGTTTTTCCTTAAAAATTTTGCTGAACTTGAACAGTTTTATTTTATAAAGCGCCATAGTGCGAAATATGCCAATGAAGAAAATGGAAGGACATTTTTGAGAAGCAAATTATTTTTTCAAACGGGCAGTGCTATAATACTTTAATTTTACATAAAAACAATTTCTTCGTCAAAATTTTTAATTGAAACTATTTTTTTCATATAAAAATAAATTGCATTTTGCAATTGACTTCTTTGGAAGCTCTTTTTCATCGATTCTCTTCCAAAAACTTTTATTCCCACCGTTACATTCTCTACGGCTTTATAGGCGTTGACTTTTAAACATATCTTGACATTCAAGAAGTCCAGTCGATAAGACATAAATAAATAACATAAATTATTTAAATAAAGAATGGGATAAGGGCAATTTTCATACACATTATAATGTATAATATACTTTAGGACGAATAACATGCAAAGTATTGAAAAATCTTTATTGGTTTTCTCAACACCATGAACATGACTTTAAATCTTGAGTATAGGATTCAAAACAGAGAACATCATGGGCCTACAACACCTTTGAACTTTTCTGGGAGAAGTCTCAAATTCTTTAAGGATGAGAAGAATTAGCCTATCGGCGATTATGTGGAATATTTTGCAATGAAAAGCCGATAGTAATATAAATTTAAATGATCCGAACTAGAATTTTTTCTGAGTCACAAGTTCTGTATCTTATTATCCTGTGGAAATTCTTCTTTTACTGGGGTCACATTCCACACAATATTTTCTCTTTCAAAAAGCGCTAAAATGTTTGTTTATTATTTATTGCGATACTTTAAAACTATACTTGGCTCTTGAACGCTACCTTTTTATTTACACTTCCAAACTTATGAGAATGTCCTTTAAACCTTAAACTCTCGTTTTGACTCTAAATATATCAAAATTGATTATATTAAAGTCCTCTGACTTTGTAGGACAATGGGGAAAGGAAAAAGTACACCGTTTTGAATCATGTGTTTGAAAAACTAGAGAATTTTAACAAAATCTTCCACAATTGCCTTGAAAGAGTTAAACCTATAAATTAAAAAGATATATCAAATTTAAGGCTCATGAAACAACATGTGCTCTAATCGCGAATCAACATAAGCTGATATGTTTTAAATATATTGTGAAATATACTTTTAGAACAATTAATTTTTATATATAAATAAAAACACACATTTTTATTTATATTTTTGTTTTCTTTTTTAAATTAATTTTTCCGATGTGTCTTGAAAATTTGTATTTTAAATTTGTATTTTAAAAATTTTCTTGATATTTTAATAAATAATTTTTTTTTGCAAATATTTGACGATTTTCTAATAAGTTAATGTTAAATTTATCGACTAAAAGAATTAAATGTTTTATATTTTTTATATTTATAAAAAATTTATTGCAATGCAACGATTATGTGTGACTCTTTCTTAAACAAAAATTGGCCAAAAATTATCTCTTTAAAATTTTTATGAATGCTTCTGTCTTCCCATCTATTTACCTTCTCTCATTCTTTCTAAGTATTTATTGAAATATTTAAAAAAATTTTTCGAATCATTTAACAACCGCAACCTAAGAAACCACACTTTTCTATTCTGACTCTTTTCTGCATTTCGTTTCCTCTCCTGATTTCATTTTATTTTATTTTTTTAATTTTAAGATTGTTTGACTTTTCCCAACTATTTAACTTAGACCTACCTGATTCGGAAAAAAATATTGTCGCCTAAAAAAATACATTTGCCCAAAATAACAATGTTGCGTGAAAAAACGCTTAAATTGGAAGCTCATTGGTATTTCAAACAAGAGAAATCTCTATAGGCTTTTAGGTGGCGATATACATATTTTTTTAGTTTTATATGGTTAATTTTGTAACTTATTTTGCTTCATCTTTCAGTTTCAACTATGAAACACATATTTTATTAAATGCTTTTTATATTTAGATAATTATTATATTTTGTAGACCAAGCCAACAAGAATTAAAAGAATATAGTAAAAGTCTAAAGAGATAAATATAATATAAATCTATTTAAAACCGTAAAGGTCATGCGTACATCATTTTCATTTTTAAAAAGATAATTGTATCATGTTAAAGTTTGAGCAATGATTTCGGTCATATAGCCGACGTATCTAAGGTGAAAATGGTGGAATTTTCATACCCATTTCCCAACAATAGTGGCAATATTTCACTAATAAATCCCCGAATTTTATATTCAAAGTGCTCAGTAGTCCCTGGCTTATGGAGGTAGACAGCTAGTAAAAAAATTGAGCCTGTTTTCTTTTGAATCAAATAACAAAATGGCCTGCAGGGCCATTCGTAAAATTATTCACTAATTAATTGCAAGCGTTGCTATGGCGTAATTCTGTCCGTTCTTAAAAAAATGGAAACCAAAATAAACACAAAACAGCTGATAGCTGCCAGCTGTCAATTGTCAATTGTCAAACAAAACAGTGTTGCCAAAACATAAAACACTCTTTACTATCGAATAAAAATTAAAAATTTCACGAATTTTCGAAAAGGATTCAAAATATTATGGAATAGTGCTAGCAAAGCGTTGAACATTGCCTGCTTTTCTGGGAAACGTATAATTTGCTTTAGACTTAGAAAAGAAAATTCCCAAAGTTATCGATTAAACCCACTGAACATGTTTCCCATTTTTTACGTATGAAAAAAATGTACGTGTGTGAAGATAAATTTAAATTTAACTAGTAAAGACAAAAACCATATTATTTAGTGATGACAATTTCGCAGTTAACAAAGCTCTGTTAACCAGTTACCAGAAATCCCAAAATGGACTAGGTTCATTTAAAAGGCGAAATATAGGAACTACAACAAGGATAAAAAAGTATATATCAGGAAGTATGCTCCAGGAATTTCTTAATGAAACTGTGACAATACGGAAGGCAAAATACATGTTAGAGCAGCAATATAGCTCGTTTAAACAAATGTAATATCTTGAGAAGATTAGCGGTCATATTGAAAAAATGGAGAGGAGCTGGTACCACACACTATATAGAAATGGGGGTCCAGGTAGTGCTTAAATGGAATATAATCGTGGGAAATCTGAAATAATCTTGGAAGCTTAATAAATGGGATTTGAAAAATAGTTTTCTTTTTTTTTTGAATTTTTGGGGAAGATTAGTGGAAGATTAGGGGCTGGCACTACACACTATATAGAATTTAAATGAATTTAAATTAACTTGCAAGTTATGACCAAAATGGTAACCAGTTCTACTACAAAGTGTCGGGTACGAGGCTGTAGGAGAACTGATTACCATTTTGATCATAACTTGCTTAGTTTTCAAGATATCGACTTGATTTCTGTTGCGTTGGATAAATAAACGTATTGGCTTTCATTCCAATTTTTTTTTAGCGAATATAAGAAAAAAAAAATTTTTGTAATTAGTCCAAAAAAGAAAAGGGGTTAGGTCATCATATTTTTTGAGGGAAAAAAATTTTTTCGCACTACCCGCGAAAAAAAATTTCGAATTAAAGCCAATACGTTTATCTATCCAACGCAACAGAAATCAAGTCGATATCTTGAAAACTAAACATGTTATGACCAAAATGGTAACCAGTTCTACTACTGCCTCGTCCCGGCCACTTTTTAGTAGAACTGGTTACCATTTTGGTCATAACTTGCTTAGTTTTCAAGATATCGACTTGATTTCTTTTGCGTTGGATAGATAAACGTATTGGCTTTCATTCGAAATTTTTTTTTTGCGAAAATAAGAAAAAAAAATTTTTGTAATTTTTCCAAAAAAGCAAAGGGGTTAGGTCATCATATTTTTTGAGGGAAAAAATTTTTTTCGCACTACCCGCGAAAAAAAATTTTGAATTAAAGCCAATACGTTTATCTATCCAACGCAACAGAAATCAAGTCGATATCTTGAAAACTAAGCAAGTTACGATCAAAATGGTAACCAGTTCTACTACTGCCTCGTCCCGGCCACTTTTTAGTAGAACTGGTTACCATTTTGGTCATAACTTGCTTAGTTTTCAAGATATCGACTTGATTTCTTTTGCGTTGGATAGATAAACGTATTGGCTTTCATTCGAAATTTTTTTTTTTGGCGAAAATAAGAAAAAATTTTTTTGTAATTTTCCCAAAAAAGCAAAGGGGTTAGGTCATCATATTTTTTGAGGGAAAAAATTTTTTTTGCGAAAATAAGAAAAAAATTTTTTTGTAATTTTTCCAAAAAAGCAAAGGGGTTAGGTCATCATATTTTTTGAGGGAAAAAATTTTTTTCGCACTACCCGCGAAAAAAAATTTCGAATTAAAGCCAATACGTTTATCTATCCAACGCAACAGAAATCAAGTCGATATCTTGAAAACTAAACATGTTATGACCAAAATGGTAACCAGTTCTACTACTGCCTCGTCCCGGCCACTTTTTAGTAGAACTGGTTACCATTTTGGTCATAACTTGCTTAGTTTTCAAGATATCGACTTGATTTCTTTTGCGTTGGATAGATAAACGTATTGGCTTTCATTCGAAATTTTTTTTTTTGGCGAAAATAAGAAAAAAATTTTTTGTAATTTTCCCAAAAAAGCAAAGGGGTTAGGTCATCATATTTTTTGAGGGAAAAAATTTTTTTTGCGAAAATAAGAAAAAAATTTTTTTGTAATTTTTCCAAAAAAGCAAAGGGGTTAGGTCATCATATTTTTTGAGGGAAAAAATTTTTTTCGCACTACCCGCGAAAAAAAATTTCGAATTAAAGCCAATACGTTTATCTATCCAACGCAACAGAAATCAAGTCGATATCTTGAAAACTAAACATGTTATGACCAAAATGGTAACCAGTTCTACTACTGCCTCGTCCCGGCCACTTTTTAGTAGAACTGGTTACCATTTTGGTCATAACTTGCTTAGTTTTCAAGATATCGACTTGATTTCTTTTGCGTTGGATAGATAAACGTATTGGCTTTCATTCGAAATTTTTTTTTTGGCGAAAATAAGAAAAAAATTTTTTGTAATTTTTCCAAAAAAGCAAAGGGGTTAGGTCATCTTATTTTTTGAGGGAAAAAATTTTTTTCGCACTACCCGCGAAAAAAAATTTCGAATTAAAGCCAATACGTTTATCTATCCAACGCAACAGAAATCAAGTCGATATCTTGAAAACTAAACATGTTATGACCAAAATGGTAACCAGTTCTACTACTGCCTCGTCCCGGCCACTTTTTAGTAGAACTGGTTACCATTTTGGTCATAACTTGCTTAGTTTTCAAGATATCGACTTGATTTCTTTTGCGTTGGATAGATAAACGTATTGGCTTTCATTCGAAATTTTTTTTTGCGAAAATAAGAAAAAAAAATTTTTTGTAATTTTTCCAAAAAAGCAAAGGGGTTAGGTCATCATATTTTTTGAGGGAAAAAATTTTTTTCGCACTACCCGCGAAAAAAAATTTCGAATTAAAGCCAATACGTTTATCTATCCAACGCAACAGAAATCAAGTCGATATCTTGAAAACTAAACATGTTATGACCAAAATGGTAACCAGTTCTACTACTGCCTCGTCTCGGCCACTTTTTAGTAGAACTGGTTACCATTTTGGTCACAACTTGCTTAGTTTTGCGTTGGATAGATAAACGTATTGGCTTTCATTCGAAAATTTTTTTTGCGAAAATAAGAAAAAAATTTTTTTGTAATTTTTCCAAAAAAGCAAAGGGGTTAGGTCATCATATTTTTTGAGGGAAAAAATTTTTTTCGCACTACCCGCGAAAAAAAATTTCGAATTAAAGCCAATACGTTTATATATCCAACGCAACAGAAATCAAGTCGATATCTTGAAAACTAAACATGTTATGACCAAAATGGTAACCAGTTCTACTACTGCCTCGTCTCGGCCACTTTTTAGTAGAACTGGTTACCATTTTGGTCACAACTTGCTTAGTTTTGCGTTGGATAGATAAACGTATTGGCTTTCATTCGAAAATTTTTTTTGCGAAAATAAGAAAAAAATTTTTTTGTAATTTTTCCAAAAAAGCAAAGGGGTTAGGTCATCATATTTTTTGAGGGAAAAAATTTTTTTCGCACTACCCGCGAAAAAAAATTTCGAATTAAAGCCAATACGTTTATCTATCCAACGCAACAGAAATCAAGTCGATATCTTGAAAACTAAACATGTTATGACCAAAATGGTAACCAGTTCTACTACTGCCTCGTCCCGGCCACTTTTTAGTAGAACTGGTTACCATTTTGGTCATAACTTGCTTAGTTTTCAAGATATCGACTTGATTTCTTTTGCGTTGGATAGATAAACGTATTGGCTTTCATTCGAAATTTTTTTTGCGAAAATAAGAAAAAAAAATTTTTTGTAATTTTTCCAAAAAAGCAAAGGGGTTAGGTCATCATATTTTTTGAGGGAAAAAATTTTTTTCGCACTACCCGCGAAAAAAAATTTCGAATTAAAGCCAATACGTTTATCTATCCAACGCAACAGAAATCAAGTCGATATCTTGAAAACTAAACATGTTATGACCAAAATGGTAACCAGTTCTACTACTGCCTCGTCTCGGCCACTTTTTAGTAGAACTGGTTACCATTTTGGTCACAACTTGCTTAGTTTTGCGTTGGATAGATAAACGTATTGGCTTTCATTCGAAAATTTTTTTTGCGAAAATAAGAAAAAAATTTTTTTGTAATTTTTCCAAAAAAGCAAAGGGGTTAGGTCATCATATTTTTTGAGGGAAAAAATTTTTTTCGCACTACCCGCGAAAAAAAATTTCGAATTAAAGCCAATACGTTTATCTATCCAACGCAAAAGAAATCAAGTCGATATCTTGAAAACTAAACATGTTATGACCACAATGGTAACCAGTTCTACTACTGCCTCGTCCCGGCCACTTTTTAGTAGAACTGGTTACCATTTTGGTCATAACTTGCTTAGTTTTCAAGATATCGACTTGATTTCTTTTGCGTTGGATAGATAAACGTATTGGCTTTCATTCGAAATTTTTTTTTTGCGAAAATAAGAAAAAAAATTTTTTGTAATTTTTCCAAAAAAGCAAAGGGGTTAGGTCATCATATTTTTTGAGGGAAAAAATTTTTTTCGCACTACCCGCGAAAAAAAATTTCGAATTAAAGCCAATACGTTTATCTATCCAACGCAACAGAAATCAAGTCGATATCTTGAAAACTAAACATGTTATGACCAAAATGGTAACCAGTTCTACTACTGCCTCGTCTCGGCCACTTTTTAGTAGAACTGGTTACCATTTTGGTCACAACTTGCTTAGTTTTGCGTTGGATAGATAAACGTATTGGCTTTCATTCGAAAATTTTTTTTGCGAAAATAAGAAAAAAATTTTTTTGTAATTTTTCCAAAAAAGCAAAGGGGTTAGGTCATCATATTTTTTGAGGGAAAAAATTTTTTTCGCACTACCCGCGAAAAAAAATTTCGAATTAAAGCCAATACGTTTATCTATCCAACGCAACAGAAATCAAGTCGATATCTTGAAAACTAAACATGTTATGACCAAAATGGTAACCAGTTCTACTACTGCCTCGTCCCGGCCACTTTTTAGTAGAACTGGTTACCATTTTGGTCATAACTTGCTTAGTTTTCAAGATATCGACTTGATTTCTTTTGCGTTGGATAGATAAACGTATTGGCTTTCATTCGAAATTTTTTTTTGCGAAAATAAGAAAAAAAAATTTTTTGTAATTTTTCCAAAAAAGCAAAGGGGTTAGGTCATCATATTTTTTGAGGGAAAAAATTTTTTTCGCACTACCCGGGAAAAAAAATTTCGAATTAAAGCCAATACGTTTATCTATCCAACGCAACAGAAATCAAGTCGATATCTTGAAAACTTAACATGTTATGACCAAAATGGTAACCAGTTCTACTACTGCCTCGTCCCGGCAACTTTTTAGTAGAACTGGTTACCATTTTGGTCATAACTTGCTTAGTTTTCAAGATATCGACTTGATTTCTTTTGCGTCGGATAGATAAACGTATTGGCTTTCATTCGAAATTTTTTTTTTGCGAAAATAAGAAAAAAATTTTTTGTAATTTTTCCAAAAAAGCAAAGGGGTTAGTTAGGTCATCTTATTTTTTGAGGGAAAAAATTTTTTTCGCACTACCCGCGAAAAAAAATTTCGAATTAAAGCCAATACGTTTATCTATCCAACGCAACAGAAATCAAGTCGATATCTTGAAAACTAAACATGTTATGACCAAAATGGTAACCAGTTCTACTACTGCCTCGTCCCGGCCACTTTTTAGTAGAACTGGTTACCATTTTGGTCATAACTTGCTTAGTTTTCAAGATATCGACTTGATTTCTTTTGCGTTGGATAGATAAACGTATTGGCTTTCATTCGAAATTTTTTTTTGCGAAAATAAGAAAACAATTTTTTTGTAATTTTTCCAAAAAAGCAAAGGGGTTAGGTCATCATATTTTTTGAGGGAAAAAATTTTTTTCGCACTACCCGCGAAAAAAAATTTGGAATTAAAGCCAATACGTTTATCTATCCAACGCAACAGAAATCAAGTCGATATCTTGAAAACTGAACATGTTATGACCAAAATGGTAACCAGTTCTACTACTGCCTCGTCCCGGCCACTTTTTAGTAGAACTGGTTACCATTTTGGTCATAACTTGCTTAGTTTTCAAGATATCGACTTGATTTCTTTTGCGTTGGATAGATAAACGTATTGGCTTTCATTCGAAATTTTTTTTTTTGCGAAAATAAGAAAAAAAATTTTTTGTAATTTTTCCAAAAAAGCAAAGGGGTTAGGTCATCATATTTTTTGAGGGAAAAAATTTTTTTCGCACTACCCGCGAAAAAAAATTTCGAATTAAAGCCAATACGTTTATCTATCCAACGCAACAGAAATCAAGTCGATATCTTGAAAACTAAACATGTTATGACCAAAATGGTAACCAGTTCTACTACTGCCTCGTCTCGGCCACTTTTTAGTAGAACTGGTTACCATTTTGGTCACAACTTGCTTAGTTTTGCGTTGGAAAGATAAACGTATTGGCTTTCATTCGAGAATTTTTTTTGCGAAAATAAGAAAAAAAATTTTTTGTAATTTTTCCAAAAAAGCAAAGGGGTTAGGTCATCATATTTTTTGAGGGAAAAAATTTTTTTCGCACTACCCGCGAAAAAAAATTTCGAATTAAAGCCAATACGTTTATCTATCCAACGCAACAGAAATCAAGTCGATATCTTGAAAACTTAACATGTTATGACCAAAATGGTAACCAGTTCTACTACTGCCTCGTCCCGGCAACTTTTTAGTAGAACTGGTTACCATTTTGGTCATAACTTGCTTAGTTTTCAAGATATCGACTTGATTTCTTTTGCGTCGGATAGATAAACGTATTGGCTTTCATTCGAAATTTTTTTTTTTGCGAAAATAAGAAAAAAATTTTTTGTAATTTTTCCAAAAAAGCAAAGGGGTTAGGTCATCTTATTTTTTGAGGGAAAAAATTTTTTTCGCACTACCCGCGAAAAAAAATTTCGAATTAAAGCCAATACGTTTATCTATCCAACGCAACAGAAATCAAGTCGATATCTTGAAAACTAAACATGTTATGACCAAAATGGTAACCAGTTCTACTACTGCCTCGTCCCGGCCACTTTTTAGTAGAACTGGTTACCATTTTGGTCATAACTTGCTTAGTTTTCAAGATATCGACTTGATTTCTTTTGCGTTGGATAGATAAACGTATTGGCTTTCATTCGAAATTTTTTTTTGCGAAAATAAGAAAACAATTTTTTTGTAATTTTTCCAAAAAAGCAAAGGGGTTAGGTCATCATATTTTTTGAGGGAAAAAATTTTTTTCGCACTACCCGCGAAAAAAAATTTCGAATTAAAGCCAATACGTTTATCTATCCAACGCAACAGAAATCAAGTCGATATCTTGAAAACTGAACATGTTATGACCAAAATGGTAACCAGTTCTACTACTGCCTCGTCCCGGCCACTTTTTAGTAGAACTGGTTACCATTTTGGTCATAACTTGCTTAGTTTTCAAGATATCGACTTGATTTCTTTTGCGTTGGATAGATAAACGTATTGGCTTTCATTCGAAATTTTTTTTTTGCGAAAATAAGAAAAAAAATTTTTTGTAATTTTTCCAAAAAAGCAAAGGGGTTAGGTCATCATATTTTTTGAGGGAAAAAATTTTTTTCGCACTACCCGCGAAAAAAAATTTCGAATTAAAGCCAATACGTTTATCTATCCAACGCAACAGAAATCAAGTCGATATCTTGAAAACTAAACATGTTATGACCAAAATGGTAACCAGTTCTACTACTGCCTCGTCTCGGCCACTTTTTAGTAGAACTGGTTACCATTTTGGTCACAACTTGCTTAGTTTTGCGTTGGATAGATAAACGTATTGGCTTTCATTCGAAAATTTTTTTTGCGAAAATAAGAAAAAAATTTTTTTGTAATTTTTCCAAAAAAGCAAAGGGGTTAGGTCATCATATTTTTTGAGGGAAAAAATTTTTTTCGCACTACCCGCGAAAAAAATTTCGAATTAAAGCCAATACGTTTATCTATCCAACGCAACAGAAATCAAGTCGATATCTTGAAAACTAAACATGTTATGACCAAAATGGTAACCAGTTCTACTACTGCCTCGTCCCGGCCACTTTTTAGTAGAACTGGTTACCATTTTGGTCATAACTTGCTTAGTTTTCAAGATATCGACTTGATTTCTTTTGCGTTGGATAGATAAACGTATTGGCTTTCATTCGAAATTTTTTTTTGCGAAAATAAGAAAAAAAAATTTTTTGTAATTTTTCCAAAAAAGCAAAGGGGTTAGGTCATCATATTTTTTGAGGGAAAAAATTTTTTTCGCACTACCCGCGAAAAAAAATTTCGAATTAAAGCCAATACGTTTATCTATCCAACGCAACAGAAATCAAGTCGATATCTTGAAAACTAAACATGTTATGACCAAAATGGTAACCAGTTCTACTACTGCCTCGTCCCGGCCACTTTTTAGTAGAACTGGTTACCATTTTGGTCATAACTTGCTTAGTTTTCAAGATATCGACTTGATTTCTTTTGCGTTGGATAGATAAACGTATTGGCTTTCATTCGAAATTTTTTTTTTTGCGAAAATAAGAAAAAAATTTTTTGTAATTTTTCCAAAAAAGCAAAGGGGTTAGGTCATCATATTTTTTGAGGGAAAAAATTTTTTTCGCACTACCCGGGAAAAAAAATTTCGAATTAAAGCCAATACGTTTATCTATCCAACGCAACAGAAATCAAGTCGATATCTTGAAAACTTAACATGTTATGACCAAAATGGTAACCAGTTCTACTACTGCCTCGTCCCGGCAACTTTTTAGTAGAACTGGTTACCATTTTGGTCATAACTTGCTTAGTTTTCAAGATATCGACTTGATTTCTTTTGCGTCGGATAGATAAACGTATTGGCTTTCATTCGAAATTTTTTTTTTGCGAAAATAAGAAAAAAATTTTTTGTAATTTTTCCAAAAAAGCAAAGGGGTTAGGTCATCTTATTTTTTGAGGGAAAAAATTTTTTTCGCACTACCCGCGAAAAAAAATTTCGAATTAAAGCCAATACGTTTATCTATCCAACGCAACAGAAATCAAGTCGATATCTTGAAAACTGAACATGTTATGACCCAAATGGTAACCAGTTCTACTACTGCCTCGTCCCGGCCACTTTTTAGTAGAACTGGTTACCATTTTGGTCATAACTTGCTTAGTTTTCAAGATATCGACTTGATTTCTTTTGCGTTGGATAGATAAACGTATTGGCTTTCATTCGAAATTTTTTTTTTTTTGCGAAAATAAGAAAAAAAATTTTTTGTAATTTTTCCAAAAAAGCAAAGGGGTTAGTTAGGTCATCATATTTTTTGAGGGAAAAATTTTTTTTCGCACTACCCGCGAAAAAAAATTTCGAATTAAAACCAATACGTTTATCTATCCAACGCAACAGAAATCAAGTCGATATCTTGAAAACTAAACATGTTATGACCAAAATGGTAACCAGTTCTACTACTGCCTCGTCCCGGCCACTTTTTAGTAGAACTGGTTACCATTTTGGTCATAACTTGCTTAGTTTTCAAGATATCGACTTGATTTCTTTTGCGTTGGATAGATAAACGTATTGGCTTTCATTCGAAATTTTTTTTTTGCGAAAATAAGAAAAAAAATTTTTTGTAATTTTTCCAAAAAAGCAAAGGGGTTAGGTCATCATATTTTTTGAGGGAAAAAATTTTTTTCGCACTACCCGCGAAAAAAAATTTCCAATTAAAGCCAATACCTTTATCTATCCAACGCAACAGAAATCAAGTCGATATCTTGAAAACTAAACATGTTATGACCAAAATGGTAACCAGTTCTACTACTGCCTCGTCCCGGCCACTTTTTAGTAGAACTGGTTACCATTTTGGTCATAACTTGCTTAGTTTTCAAGATATCGACTTGATTTCTTTTGCGTTGGATAGATAAACGTATTGGCTTTCATTCGAATTTTTTTTTTTTGCGAAAATAAGAAAAAAATTTTTTTGTAATTTTTCCAAAAAAGCAAAGGGGTTAGGTCATCATATTTTTTGAGGGAAAAAATTTTTTTCGCACTACCCGAGAAAAAAAATTTCGAATTAAAGCCAATACGTTTATCTATCCAACGCAACAGAAATCAAGTCGATATTTTGAAAACTAAACATGTTATGACCAAAATGGTAACCAGTTCTACTACTGCCTCGTCCCGGCCACTTTTTAGTAGAACTGGTTACCATTTTGGTCATAACTTGCTTAGTTTTCAAGATATCGACTTGATTTCTTTTGCGTTGGATAGATAAACGTATTGGCTTTCATTCGAAATTTTTTTTTGCGAAAATAAGAAAACAATTTTTTTGTAATTTTTCCAAAAAAGCAAAGGGGTTAGGTCATCATATTTTTTGAGGGAAAAAATTTTGTTCGCACTACCCGAGAAAAAAAATTTCGAATTAAAGCCAATACGTTTATCTATCCAACGCAACAGAAATCAAGTCGATATCTTGAAAACTAAACATGTTATGACCAAAATGGTAACCAGTTCTACTACTGCCTCGTCCCGGCCACTTTTTAGTAGAACTGGTTACCATTTTGGTCATAACTTGCTTAGTTTTCAAGATATCGACTTGATTTCTTTTGCGTTGGATAGATAAACGTATTGGCTTTCATTCGAAATTTTTTTTTTGCGAAAATAAGAAAAAAAATTTTTGTAATTTTTCCAAAAAAGCAAAGGGGTTAGTTAGGTCATCATATTTTTTGAGGGAAAAATTTTTTTCGCACTACCCGCGAAAAAAAATTTCGAATTAAAACCAATACGTTTATCTATCCAACGCAACAGAAATCAAGTCGATATCTTGAAAACTAAACATGTTATGACCAAAATGGTAACCAGTTCTACTACTGCCTCGTCCCGGCCACTTTTTAGTAGAACTGGTTACCATTTTGGTCATAACTTGCTTAGTTTTCAAGATATCGACTTGATTTCTTTTGCGTTGGATAGATAAACGTATTGGCTTTCATTCGAAATTTTTTTTTTGCGAAAATAAGAAAAAAAATTTTTTGTAATTTTTCCAAAAAAGCAAAGGGGTTAGGTCATCATATTTTTTGAGGGAAAAAATTTTTTTCGCACTACCCGCGAAAAAAAATTTCGAATTAAAGCCAATACCTTTATCTATCCAACGCAACAGAAATCAAGTCGATATCTTGAAAACTAAACATGTTATGACCAAAATGGTAACCAGTTCTACTACTGCCTCGTGCCGGCCACTTTTTAGTATAACTGGTTACCATTTTGGTCATAACTTGCTTAGTTTTTAAGATATCGACTTGATTTCTTTTGCGTTGGATAGATAAACGTATTGGCTTTCATCCGAATTTTTTTTTTGCGAAAATAAGAAAAAAATTTTTTGTAATTTTTCCAAAAAAGCAAAGGGGTTAGGTCATCATATTTTTTGAGGGAAAAAATTTTTTTCGCACTACCCGCGAAAAAAAATTTCCAATTAAAGCCAATACCTTTATCTATCCAACGCAACAGAAATCAAGTCGATATCTTGAAAACTAAACATGTTATGACCAAAATGGTAACCAGTTCTACTACTGCCTCGTCCCGGCCACTTTTTAGTAGAACTGGTTACCATTTTGGTCATAACTTGCTTAGTTTTCAAGATATCGACTTGATTTCTTTTGCGTTGGATAGATAAACGTATTGGCTTTCATTCGAATTTTTTTTTTTGCGAAAATAAGAAAAAAATTTTTTTGTAATTTTTCCAAAAAAGCAAAGGGGTTAGGTCATCATATTTTTTGAGGGAAAAAATTTTTTTCGCACTACCCGAGAAAAAAAATTTCGAATTAAAGCCAATACGTTTATCTATCCAACGCAACAGAAATCAAGTCGATATTTTGAAAACTAAACATGTTATGACCAAAATGGTAACCAGTTCTACTACTGCCTCGTCCCGGCCACTTTTTAGTAGAACTGGTTACCATTTTGGTCATAACTTGCTTAGTTTTCAAGATATCGACTTGATTTCTTTTGCGTTGGATAGATAAACGTATTGGCTTTCATTCGAAATTTTTTTTTGCGAAAATAAGAAAACAATTTTTTTGTAATTTTTCCAAAAAAGCAAAGGGGTTAGGTCATCATATTTTTTGAGGGAAAAAATTTTTTTCGCACTACCCGAGAAAAAAAATTTCGAATTAAAGCCAATACGTTTATCTATCCAACGCAACAGAAATCAAGTCGATATCTTGAAAACTAAACATGTTATGACCAAAATGGTAACCAGTTCTACTACTGCCTCGTCCCGGCCACTTTTTAGTAGAACTGGTTACCATTTTGGTCATAACTTGCTTAGTTTTCAAGATATCGACTTGATTTCTTTTGCGTTGGATAGATAAACGTATTGGCTTTCATTCGAAATTTTTTTTTTGCGAAAATAAGAAAAAAAAATTTTTGTAATTTTTCCAAAAAAGCAAAGGGGTTAGTTAGGTCATCATATTATTTGAGGGAAAAATTTTTTTCGCACTACCCGCGAAAAAAAATTTCGAATTAAAACCAATACGTTTATCTATCCAACGCAACAGAAATCAAGTCGATATCTTGAAAACTAAACATGTTATGACCAAAATGGTAACCAGTTCTACTACTGCCTCGTCCCGGCCACTTTTTAGTAGAACTGGTTACCATTTTGGTCATAACTTGCTTAGTTTTCAAGATATCGACTTGATTTCTTTTGCGTTGGATAGATAAACGTATTGGCTTTCATTCGAAATTTTTTTTTTGCGAAAATAAGAAAAAAAATTTTTTGTAATTTTTCCAAAAAAGCAAAGGGGTTAGGTCATCATATTTTTTGAGGGAAAAAATTTTTTTCGCACTACCCGCGAAAAAAAATTTCGAATTAAAGCCAATACCTTTATCTATCCAACGCAACAGAAATCAAGTCGATATCTTGAAAACTAAACATGTTATGACCAAAATGGTAACCAGTTCTACTACTGCCTCGTGCCGGCCACTTTTTAGTATAACTGGTTACCATTTTGGTCATAACTTGCTTAGTTTTTAAGATATCGACTTGATTTCTTTTGCGTTGGATAGATAAACGTATTGGCTTTCATCCGAATTTTTTTTTTGCGAAAATAAGAAAAAAATTTTTTGTAATTTTTCCAAAAAAGCAAAGGGGTTAGGTCATCATATTTTTTGAGGGAAAAAATTTTTTTCGCACTACCCGCGAAAAAAAATTTCCAATTAAAGCCAATACCTTTATCTATCCAACGCAACAGAAATCAAGTCGATATCTTGAAAACTAAACATGTTATGACCAAAATGGTAACCAGTTCTACTACTGCCTCGTCCCGGCCACTTTTTAGTAGAACTGGTTACCATTTTGGTCATAACTTGCTTAGTTTTCAAGATATCGACTTGATTTCTTTTACGTTGGATAGATAAACGTATTGGCTTTCATTTGAATTTTTTTTTTTTTTGCGAAAATAAGAAAAAAATTTTTTTGTAATTTTTCCAAAAAAGCAAAGGGGTTAGGTCATCATATTTTTTGGGGGAAAAAATTTTTTTCGCACTACCCGCGAAAAAAAATTTCGAATTAAAGCCAATACGTTTATCTATCCAACGCAACAGAAATCAAGTCGATATCTTGAAAACTGAACATGTTATGACCAAAATGGTAACCAGTTCTACTACTGCCTCGTCCCGGCCACTTTTTAGTAGAACTGGTTACCATTTTGGTCATAACTTGCTTAGTTTTCAAGATATCGACTTGATTTCTTTTGCATTGGATAGATAAACGTATTGGCTTTCATTCGAAATTTTTTTTTGCGAAAATAAGAAAAAAAAATTTTTTGTAATTTTTCCAAAAAAGCAAAGGGGTTAGGTCATCATATTTTTTGAGGGAAAAAATTTTTTTCGCACTACCCGCGAAAAAAAATTTCGAATTAAAGCCAATACGTTTATCTATCCAACGCAACAGAAATCAAGTCGATATCTTGAAAACTAAACATGTTATGACCAAAATGGTAACCAGTTCTACTACTGCCTCGTCCCGGCCACTTTTTAGTAGAACTGGTTACCATTTTGGTCATAACTTGCTTAGTTTTCAAGATATCGACTTGATTTCTTTTGCGTTGGATAGATAAACGTATTGGCTTTCATTCGAAATTTTTTTTTTGCGAAAATAAGAAAAAAAATTTTTTGTAATTTTTCCAAAAAAGCAAAGGGGTTAGGTCATCATATTTTTTGAGGGAAAAAATTTTTTTCGCACTACCCGCGAAAAAAAATTTCGAATTAAAGCCAATACGTTTATCTATCCAACGCAACAGAAATCAAGTCGATATCTTGAAAACTAAACATGTTATGACCAAAATGGTAACCAGTTCTACTACTGCCTCGTCTCGGCCACTTTTTAGTAGAACTGGTTACCATTTTGGTCACAATTTGCTTAGTTTTGCGTTGGATAGATAAACGTATTGGCTTTCATTCGAAAATTTTTTTTGCGAAAATAAGAAAAAAATTTTTTTGTAATTTTTCCAAAAAAGCAAAGGGGTTAGGTCATCATATTTTTTGAGGGAAAAAATTTTTTTCGCACTACCCGCGAAAAAAAATTTCGAATTAAAGCCAATACGTTTATCTATCCAACGCAACAGAAATCAAGTCGATATCTTGAAAACTAAACATGTTATGACCAAAATGGTAACCAGTTCTACTACTGCCTCGTCTCGGCCACTTTTTAGTAGAACTGGTTACCATTTTGGTCATAACTTGCTTAGTTTTCAAGATATCGACTTGATTTCTTTTGCGTTGGATAGATAAACGTATTGGCTTTCATTCGAAATTTTTTTTTGCGAAAATAAGAAAAAAAAATTTTTTGTAATTTTTCCAAAAAAGCAAAGGGGTTAGGTCATCATATTTTTTGAGGGAAAAAATTTTTTTCGCACTACCCGCGAAAAAAAATTTCGAATTAAAGCCAATACGTTTATCTATCCAACGCAACAGAAATCAAGTCGATGTCTTGAAAACTAAACATATTATGACCAAAATGGTAACCAGTTCTACTACTGCCTCGTCCCGGCCACTTTTTAGTAGAACTGGTTACCATTTTGGTCATAACTTGCTTAGTTTTCAAGATATCGACTTGATTTCTTTTGCGTTGGATAGATAAACGTATTGGCTTTCATTCGAAATTTTTTTTTGCGAAAATAAGAAAAAAAAATTTTTTGTAATTTTTCCAAAAAAGCAAAGGGGTTAGGTCATCATATTTTTTGAGGGAAAAAATTTTTTTCGCACTACCCGCGAAAAAAAATTTCGAATTAAAGCCAATACGTTTATCTATCCAACGCAACAGAAATCAAGTCGATATCTTGAAAACTAAACATGTTATGACCAAAATGGTAACCAGTTCTACTACTGCCTCGTCCCGGCCACTTTTTAGTAGAACTGGTTACCATTTTGGTCATAACTTCCTTAGTTTTCAAGATATCGACTTGATTTCTTTTGCGTTGGATAGATAAACGTATTGGCTTTCATTCGAAAATTTTTTTTGCGAAAATAAGAAAAAAATTTTTTTGTAATTTTTCCAAAAAAGCAAAGGGGTTAGGTCATCATATTTTTTGAGGGAAAAAATTTTTTTCGCACTACCCGCGAAAAAAAATTTCGAATTAAAGCCAATACGTTTATCTATCCAACGCAACAGAAATCAAGTCGATATCTTGAAAACTAAACATGTTATGACCAAAATGGTAACCAGTTCTACTACTGCCTCGTCTCGGCCACTTTTTAGTAGAACTGGTTACCATTTTGGTCACAACTTGCTTAGTTTTGCGTTGGATAGATAAACGTATTGGCTTTCATTCGAAAATTTTTTTTGCGAAAATAAGAAAAAAATTTTTTTGTAATTTTTCCAAAAAAGCAAAGGGGTTAGGTCATCATATTTTTTGAGGGAAAAAATTTTTTTCGCACTACCCGCGAAAAAAAATTTCGAATTAAAGCCAATACGTTTATCTATCCAACGCAACAGAAATCAAGTCGATATCTTGAAAACTGAACATGTTATGACCAAAATGGTAACCAGTTCTACTACTGCCTCGTCCCGGCCACTTTTTAGTAGAACTTGTTACCATTTTGGTCATAACTTGCTTAGTTTTCAAGATATCGACTTGATTTCTTTTGCGTTGGATAGATAAACGTATTGGCTTTCATTCGAAATTTTTTTTTGCGAAAATAAGAAAAAAAAATTTTTTGTAATTTTTCCAAAAAAGCAAAGGGGTTAGTTAGGTCATCATATTTTTTGAGGGAAAAAATTTTTTTCGCACTACCCGCGAAAAAAAATTTCGAATTAAAGCCAATACGTTTATCTATCCAACGCAACAGAAATCAAGTCGATGTCTTGAAAACTAAACATGTTATGACCAAAATGGTAACCAGTTCTACTACTGCCTCGTCCCGGCCACTTTTTAGTAGAACTGGTTACCATTTTGGTCATAACTTGCTTAGTTTTCAAGATATCGACTTGATTTCTTTTGCGTTGGATAGATAAACGTATTGGCTTTCATTCGAAATTTTTTTTTGCGAAAATAAGAAAAAAAAATTTTTTGTAATTTTTCCAAAAAAGCAAAGGGGTTAGGTCATCATATTTTTTGAGGGAAAAAATTTTTTTCGCACTACCCGCGAAAAAAAATTTCGAATTAAAGCCAATACGTTTATCTATCCAACGCAACAGAAATCAAGTCGATATCTTGAAAACTAAACATGTTATGACCAAAATGGTAACCAGTTCTACTACTGCCTCGTCCCGGCCACTTTTTAGTAGAACTGGTTACCATTTTGGTCATAACTTGCTTAGTTTTCAAGATATCGACTTGATTTCTTTTGCGTTGGATAGATAAACGTATTGGCTTTCATTCGAAATTTTTTTTTTGCGAAAATAAGAAAAAAAATTTTTTGTAATTTTTCCAAAAAAGCAAAGGGGTTAGGTCATCATATTTTTTGAGGGAAAAAATTTTTTTCGCACTACCCGCGAAAAAAAATTTCGAATTAAAGCCAATACGTTTATCTATCCAACGCAACAGAAATCAAGTCGATATCTTGAAAACTAAACATGTTATGACCAAAATGGTAACCAGTTCTACTACTGCCTCGTCTCGGCCACTTTTTAGTAGAACTGGTTACCATTTTGGTCACAACTTGCTTAGTTTTGCGTTGGATAGATAAACGTATTGGCTTTCATTCGAAAATTTTTTTTGCGAAAATAAGAAAAAAATTTTTTTGTAATTTTTCCAAAAAAGCAAAGGGGTTAGGTCATCATATTTTTTGAGGGAAAAAATTTTTTTCGCACTACCCGCGAAAAAAAATTTCGAATTAAAGCCAATACGTTTATATATCCAACGCAACAGAAATCAAGTCGATATCTTGAAAACTAAACATGTTATGACCAAAATGGTAACCAGTTCTACTACTGCCTCGTCTCGGCCACTTTTTAGTAGAACTGGTTACCATTTTGGTCACAACTTGCTTAGTTTTGCGTTGGATAGATAAACGTATTGGCTTTCATTCGAAAATTTTTTTTGCGAAAATAAGAAAAAAATTTTTTTGTAATTTTTCCAAAAAAGCAAAGGGGTTAGGTCATCATATTTTTTGAGGGAAAAAATTTTTTTCGCACTACCCGCGAAAAAAAATTTCGAATTAAAGCCAATACGTTTATCTATCCAACGCAACAGAAATCAAGTCGATATCTTGAAAACTAAACATGTTATGACCAAAATGGTAACCAGTTCTACTACTGCCTCGTCCCGGCCACTTTTTAGTAGAACTGGTTACCATTTTGGTCATAACTTGCTTAGTTTTCAAGATATCGACTTGATTTCTTTTGCGTTGGATAGATAAACGTATTGGCTTTCATTCGAAATTTTTTTTGCGAAAATAAGAAAAAAAAATTTTTTGTAATTTTTCCAAAAAAGCAAAGGGGTTAGGTCATCATATTTTTTGAGGGAAAAAATTTTTTTCGCACTACCCGCGAAAAAAAATTTCGAATTAAAGCCAATACGTTTATCTATCCAACGCAACAGAAATCAAGTCGATATCTTGAAAACTAAACATGTTATGACCAAAATGGTAACCAGTTCTACTACTGCCTCGTCTCGGCCACTTTTTAGTAGAACTGGTTACCATTTTGGTCACAACTTGCTTAGTTTTGCGTTGGATAGATAAACGTATTGGCTTTCATTCGAAAATTTTTTTTGCGAAAATAAGAAAAAAATTTTTTTGTAATTTTTCCAAAAAAGCAAAGGGGTTAGGTCATCATATTTTTTGAGGGAAAAAATTTTTTTCGCACTACCCGCGAAAAAAAATTTCGAATTAAAGCCAATACGTTTATCTATCCAACGCAACAGAAATCAAGTCGACATCTTGAAAACTAAACATGTTATGACCAAAATGGTAACCAGTTCTACTACTGCCTCGTCTCGGCCACTTTTTAGTAGAACTGGTTACCATTTTGGTCACAACTTGCTTAGTTTTGCGTTGGATAGATAAACGTATTGGCTTTCATTCGAAAATTTTTTTTGCGAAAATAAGAAAAAAATTTTTTTGTAATTTTTCCAAAAAAGCAAAGGGGTTAGGTCATCATATTTTTTGAGGGAAAAAATTTTTTTCGCACTACCCGCGAAAAAAAATTTCGAATTAAAGCCAATACGTTTATCTATCCAACGCAACAGAAATCAAGTCGATATCTTGAAAACTGAACATGTTATGACCAAAATGGTAACCAGTTCTACTACTGCCTCGTCCCGGCCACTTTTTAGTAGAACTGGTTACCATTTTGGTCATAACTTGCTTAGTTTTCAAGATATCGACTTGATTTCTTTTGCGTTGGATAGATAAACGTATTGGCTTTCATTCGAAATTTTTTTTTGCGAAAATAAGAAAAAAAAATTTTTTGTAATTTTTCCAAAAAAGCAAAGGGGTTAGGTCATCATATTTTTTGAGGGAAAAAATTTTTTTCGCACTACCCGCGAAAAAAAATTTCGAATTAAAGCCAATACGTTTATCTATCCAACGCAACAGAAATCAAGTCGATATCTTGAAAACTAAACATGTTATGACCAAAATGGTAACCAGTTCTACTACTGCCTCGTCCCGGCCACTTTTTAGTAGAACTGGTTACCATTTTGGTCATAACTTGCTTAGTTTTCAAGATATCGACTTGATTTCTTTTGCGTTGGATAGATAAACGTATTGGCTTTCATTCGAAATTTTTTTTTTGCGAAAATAAGAAAAAAAAATTTTTTGTAATTTTTCCAAAAAAGCAAAGGGGTTAGGTCATCATATTTTTTGAGGGAAAAAATTTTTTTCGCACTACCCGCGAAAAAAAATTTCGAATTAAAGCCAATACGTTTATCTATCCAACGCAACAGAAATCAAGTCGATGTCTTGAAAACTAAACATGTTATGACCAAAATGGTAACCAGTTCTACTACTGCCTCGTCCCGGCCACTTTTTAGTAGAACTGGTTACCATTTTGGTCATAACTTGCTTAGTTTTCAAGATATTGACTTGATTTCTTTTGCGTTGGATAGATAAACGTATTGGCTTTCATTCGAAATTTTTTTTTTGCGAAAATAAGAAAAAATTTTGTAATTTTTCCAAAAAAGCAAAGGGGTTAGGTCATCATATTTTTTGAGGGAAAAAATTTTTTTCGCACTACCCGCGAAAAAAAATTTCGAATTAAAGCCAATACGTTTATCTATCCAACGCAACAGAAATCAAGTCGATATCTTGAAAACTAAACATGTTATGACCAAAATGGTAACCAGTTCTACTACTGCCTCGTCCCGGCCACTTTTTAGTAGAACTGGTTACCATTTTGGTCATAACTTGCTTAGTTTTCAAGATATCGACTTGATTTCTTTTGCGTTGGATAGATAAACGTATTGGCTTTCATTCGAAATTTTTTTTTTTTTGCGAAAATAAGAAAAAAATTTTTTGTAATTTTTCCAAAAAAGCAAAGGGGTTAGGTCATCATATTTTTTGAGGGAAAAAATTTTTTTCGCACTACCCGCGAAAAAAAATTTCGAATTAAAGCCAATACGTTTATCTATCCAACGCAACAGAAATCAAGTCGATATCTTGAAAACTAAACATGTTATGACCAAAATGGTAACCAGTTCTACTACTGCCTCGTCCCGGCCACTTTTTAGTAGAACTGGTTACCATTTTGGTCATAACTTGCTTAGTTTTCAAGATATTGACTTGATTTCTTTTGCGTTGGATAGATAAACGTATTGGCTTTCATTCGAAATTTTTTTTTTGCGAAAATAAGAAAAAATTTTGTAATTTTTCCAAAAAAGCAAAGGGGTTAGGTCATCATATTTTTTGAGGGAAAAAATTTTTTTCGCACTACCCGCGAAAAAAAATTTCGAATTAAAGCCAATACGTTTATCTATCCAACGCAACAGAAATCAAGTCGATATCTTGAAAACTTAACATGTTATGACCAAAATGGTAACCAGTTCTACTACTGCCTCGTCCCGGCAACTTTTTAGTAGAACTGGTTACCATTTTGGTCATAACTTGCTTAGTTTTCAAGATATCGACTTGATTTCTTTTGCGTCGGATAGATAAACGTATTGGCTTTCATTCGAAATTTTTTTTTGCGAAAATAAGAAAAAAATTTTTTGTAATTTTTCCAAAAAAGCAAAGGGGTTAGGTCATCTTATTTTTTGAGGGAAAAAATTTTTTTCGCACTACCCGCGAAAAAAAATTTCGAATTAAAGCCAATACGTTTATCTATCCAACGCAACAGAAATCAAGTCGATATCTTGAAAACTAAACATGTTATGACCAAAATGGTAACCAGTTCTACTACTGCCTCGTCCCGGCCACTTTTTAGTAGAACTGGTTACCATTTTGGTCATAACTTGCTTAGTTTTCAAGATATCGACTTGATTTCTTTTGCGTTGGATAGATAAACGTATTGGCTTTCATTCGAAATTTTTTTTTTGCGAAAATAAGAAAAAAAATTTTTTGTAATTTTTCCAAAAAAGCAAAGGGGTTAGGTCATCATATTTTTTGAGGGAAAAAATTTTTTTCGCACTACCCGCGAAAAAAAATTTCGAATTAAAGCCAATACGTTTATCTATCCAACGCAACAGAAATCAAGTCGATATCTTGAAAACTGAACATGTTATGACCAAAATGGTAACCAGTTCTACTACTGCCTCGTCCCGGCCACTTTTTAGTAGAACTGGTTACCATTTTGGTCATAACTTGCTTAGTTTTCAAGATATCGACTTGATTTCTTTTGCGTTGGATAGATAAACGTATTGGCTTTCATTCGAAATTTTTTTTTGCGAAAATAAGAAAAAAAAAATTTTTTGTAATTTTTCCAAAAAAGCAAAGGGGTTAGGTCATCATATTTTTTGAGGGAAAAAATTTTTTTCGCACTACCCGCGAAAAAAAATTTCGAATTAAAGCCAATACGTTTATCTATCCAACGCAACAGAAATCAAGTCGATGTCTTGAAAACTAAACATGTTATGACCAAAATGGTAACCAGTTCTACTACTGCCTCGTCCCGGCCACTTTTTAGTAGAACTGGTTACCATTTTGGTCATAACTTGCTTAGTTTTCAAGATATTGACTTGATTTCTTTTGCGTTGGATAGATAAACGTATTGGCTTTCATTCGAAATTTTTTTTTTGCGAAAATAAGAAAAAATTTTGTAATTTTTCCAAAAAAGCAAAGGGGTTAGGTCATCATATTTTTTGAGGGAAAAAATTTTTTTCGCACTACCCGCGAAAAAAAATTTCGAATTAAAGCCAATACGTTTATCTATCCAACGCAACAGAAATCAAGTCGATATCTTGAAAACTAAACATGTTATGACCAAAATGGTAACCAGTTCTACTACTGCCTCGTCCCGGCCACTTTTTAGTAGAACTGGTTACCATTTTGGTCATAACTTGCTTAGTTTTCAAGATATTGACTTGATTTCTTTTGCGTTGGATAGATAAACGTATTGGCTTTCATTCGAAATTTTTTTTTTGCGAAAATAAGAAAAAATTTTGTAATTTTTCCAAAAAAGCAAAGGGGTTAGGTCATCATATTTTTTGAGGGAAAAAATTTTTTTCGCACTACCCGCGAAAAAAAATTTCGAATTAAAGCCAATACGTTTATCTATCCAACGCAACAGAAATCAAGTCGATATCTTGAAAACTTAACATGTTATGACCAAAATGGTAACCAGTTCTACTACTGCCTCGTCCCGGCAACTTTTTAGTAGAACTGGTTACCATTTTGGTCATAACTTGCTTAGTTTTCAAGATATCGACTTGATTTCTTTTGCGTCGGATAGATAAACGTATTGGCTTTCATTCGAAATTTTTTTTTGCGAAAATAAGAAAAAAATTTTTTGTAATTTTTCCAAAAAAGCAAAGGGGTTAGGTCATCTTATTTTTTGAGGGAAAAAATTTTTTTCGCACTACCCGCGAAAAAAAATTTCGAATTAAAGCCAATACGTTTATCTATCCAACGCAACAGAAATCAAGTCGATATCTTGAAAACTAAACATGTTATGACCAAAATGGTAACCAGTTCTACTACTGCCTCGTCCCGGCCACTTTTTAGTAGAACTGGTTACCATTTTGGTCATAACTTGCTTAGTTTTCAAGATATCGACTTGATTTCTTTTGCGTTGGATAGATAAACGTATTGGCTTTCATTCGAAATTTTTTTTTTTGCGAAAATAAGAAAAAAAATTTTTTGTAATTTTTCCAAAAAAGCAAAGGGGTTAGGTCATCATATTTTTTGAGGGAAAAAAATTTTTTCGCACTACCCGCGAAAAAAAATTTCGAATTAAAGCCAATACGTTTATCTATCCAACGCAACAGAAATCAAGTCGATATCTTGAAAACTAAACATGTTATGACCAAAATGGTAACCAGTTCTACTACTGCCTCGTCCCGGCCACTTTTTAGTAGAACTGGTTACCATTTTGGTCATAACTTGCTTAGTTTTCAAGATATCGACTTGATTTCTTTTGCGTTGGATAGATAAACGTATTGGCTTTCATTCGAAATTTTTTTTTTTGCGAAAATAAGAAAAAAAATTTTTTGTAATTTTTCCAAAAAAGCAAAGGGGTTAGGTCATCATATTTTTTGAGGGAAAAAATTTTTTTCGCACTACCCGCGAAAAAAAATTTCGAATTAAAGCCAATACGTTTATCTATCCAACGCAACAGAAATCAAGTCGATATCTTGAAAACTAAACATGTTATGACCAAAATGGTAACCAGTTCTACTACTGCCTCGTCTCGGCCACTTTTTAGTAGAACTGGTTACCATTTTGGTCACAACTTGCTTAGTTTTGCGTTGGATAGATAAACGTATTGGCTTTCATTCGAAAATTTTTTTTGCGAAAATAAGAAAAAAATTTTTTTGTAATTTTTCCAAAAAAGCAAAGGGGTTAGGTCATCATATTTTTTGAGGGAAAAAATTTTTTTCGCACTACCCGCGAAAAAAAATTTCGAATTAAAGCCAATACGTTTATCTATCCAACGCAACAGAAATCAAGTCGATATCTTGAAAACTGAACATGTTATGACCAAAATGGTAACCAGTTCTACTACTGCCTCGTCCCGGCCACTTTTTAGTAGAACTGGTTACCATTTTGGTCATAACTTGCTTAGTTTTCAAGATATCGACTTGATTTCTTTTGCGTTGGATAGATAAACGTATTGGCTTTCATTCGAAATTTTTTTTTTTTTTTTTGCGAAAATAAGAAAAAAAATTTTTTGTAATTTTTCCAAAAAAGCAAAGGGGTTAGTTAGGTCATCATATTTTTTGAGGGAAAAATTTTTTTTCGCACTACCCGCGAAAAAAAATTTCGAATTAAAACCAATACGTTTATCTATCCAACGCAACAGAAATCAAGTCGATATCTTGAAAACTAAACATGTTATGACCAAAATGGTAACCAGTTCTACTACTGCCTCGTCCCGGCCACTTTTTAGTAGAACTGGTTACCATTTTGGTCATAACTTGCTTAGTTTTCAAGATATCGACTTGATTTCTTTTGCGTTGGATAGATAAACGTATTGGCTTTCATTCGAAATTTTTTTTTTGCGAAAATAAGAAAAAAAATTTTTTGTAATTTTTCCAAAAAAGCAAAGGGGTTAGGTCATCATATTTTTTGAGGGAAAAAATTTTTTTCGCACTACCCGCGAAAAAAAATTTCCAATTAAAGCCAATACCTTTATCTATCCAACGCAACAGAAATCAAGTCGATATCTTGAAAACTTAACATGTTATGACCAAAATGGTAACCAGTTCTACTACTGCCTCGTCCCGGCCACTTTTTAGTAGAACTGGTTACCATTTTGGTCATAACTTGCTTAGTTTTCAAGATATCGACTTGATTTCTTTTGCGTTGGATAGATAAACGTATTGGCTTTCATTCGAAATTTTTTTTTGCGAAAATAAGAAAAAAAATTTTTTGTAATTTTTCCAAAAAAGCAAAGGGGTTAGGTCATCATATTTTTTGAGGGAAAAAATTTTTTTCGCACTACCCGCGAAAAAAAATTTCGAATTAAAGCCAATACCTTTATCTATCCAACGCAACAGAAATCAAGTCGATATCTTGAAAACTAAACATGTTATGACCAAAATGGTAACCAGTTCTACTACTGCCTCGTGCCGGCCACTTTTTAGTATAACTGGTTACCATTTTGGTCATAACTTGCTTAGTTTTTAAGATATCGACTTGATTTCTTTTGCGTTGGATAGATAAACGTATTGGCTTTCATCCGAATTTTTTTTTTGGGAAAATAAAAAAAAAATTTTTTGTAATTTTTCCAAAAAAGCAAAGGGGTTAGGTCATCATATTTTTTGAGGGAAAAAATTTTTTTCGCACTACCCGCGAAAAAAAATTTCGAATTAAAGCCAATACGTTTATCTATCCAACGCAACAGAAATCAAGTCGATATCTTGAAAACTAAACATGTTATGACCAAAATGGTAACCAGTTCTACTACTGCCTCGTCCCGGCCACTTTTTAGTAGAACTGGTTACCATTTTGGTCATAACTTGCTTAGTTTTCAAGATATCGACTTGATTTCTTTTGCGTTGGATAGATAAACGTATTGGCTTTCATTCGAAATTTTTTTTTTTTGCGAAAATAAGAAAAAATTTTGTAATTTTTCCAAAAAAGCAAAGGGGTTAGGTCATCATATTTTTTGAGGGAAAAAATTTTTTTCGCACTACCCGCGAAAAAAAATTTCGAATTAAAGCCAATACGTTTATCTATCCAACGCAACAGAAATCAAGTCGATATCTTGAAAACTAAACATGTTATGACCAAAATGGTAACCAGTTCTACTACTGCCTCGTCTCGGCCACTTTTTAGTAGAACGGGTTACCATTTTGGTCACAACTTGCTTAGTTTTGCGTTGGATAGATAAACGTATTGGCTTTCATTCGAAAATTTTTTTTGCGAAAATAAGAAAAAAATTTTTTTGTAATTTTTCCAAAAAAGCAAAGGGGTTAGGTCATCATATTTTTTGAGGGAAAAAATTTTTTTCGCACTACCCGCGAAAAAAAATTTCGAATTAAAGCCAATACGTTTATCTATCCAACGCAACAGAAATCAAGTCGATATCTTGAAAACTAAACATGTTATGACCAAAATGGTAACCAGTTCTACTACTGCCTCGTCTCGGCCACTTTTTAGTAGAACTGGTTACCATTTTGGTCACAACTTGCTTAGTTTTGCGTTGGATAGATAAACGTATTGGCTTTCATTCGAAAATTTTTTTTGCGAAAATAAGAAAAAAATTTTTTTGTAATTTTTCCAAAAAAGCAAAGGGGTTAGGTCATCATATTTTTTGAGGGAAAAAATTTTTTTCGCACTACCCGCGAAAAAAAATTTCGAATTAAAGCCAATACGTTTATCTATCCAACGCAACAGAAATCAAGTCGATATCTTGAAAACTGAACATGTTATGACCAAAATGGTAACCAGTTCTACTACTGCCTCGTCCCGGCCACTTTTTAGTAGAACTGGTTACCATTTTGGTCATAACTTGCTTAGTTTTCAAGATATCGACTTGATTTCTTTTGCGTTGGATAGATAAACGTATTGGCTTTCATTCGAAATTTTTTTTTGCGAAAATAAGAAAAAAAAATTTTTTGTAATTTTTCCAAAAAAGCAAAGGGGTTAGGTCATCATATTTTTTGAGGGAAAAAATTTTTTTCGCACTACCCGCGAAAAAAAATTTCGAATTAAAGCCAATACGTTTATCTATCCAACGCAACAGAAATCAAGTCGATGTCTTGAAAACTAAACATGTTATGACCAAAATGGTAACCAGTTCTACTACTGCCTCGTCCCGGCCACTTTTTAGTAGAACTGGTTACCATTTTGGTCATAACTTGCTTAGTTTTCAAGATATCGACTTGATTTCTTTTGCGTTGGATAGATAAACGTATTGGCTTTCATTCGAAATTTTTTTTTTGCGAAAATAAGAAAAAATTTTGTAATTTTTCCAAAAAAGCAAAGGGGTTAGGTCATCATATTTTTTGAGGGAAAAAATTTTTTTCGCACTACCCGCGAAAAAAAATTTCGAATTAAAGCCAATACGTTTATCTATCCAACGCAACAGAAATCAAGTCGATATCTTGAAAACTAAACATGTTATGACCAAAATGGTAACCAGTTCTACTACTGCCTCGTCCCGGCCACTTTTTAGTAGAACTGGTTACCATTTTGGTCATAACTTGCTTAGTTTTCAAGATATCGACTTGATTTCTTTTGCGTTGGATAGATAAACGTATTGGCTTTCATTCGAAATTTTTTTTTTTTTGCGAAAATAAGAAAAAAATTTTTTGTAATTTTTCCAAAAAAGCAAAGGGGTTAGGTCATCATATTTTTTGAGGGAAAAAATTTTTTTCGCACTACCCGGGAAAAAAAATTTCGAATTAAAGCCAATACGTTTATCTATCCAACGCAACAGAAATCAAGTCGATATCTTGAAAACTTAACATGTTATGACCAAAATGGTAACCAGTTCTACTACTGCCTCGTCCCGGCAACTTTTTAGTAGAACTGGTTACCATTTTGGTCATAACTTGCTTAGTTTTCAAGATATCGACTTGATTTCTTTTGCGTTGGATAGATAAACGTATTGGCTTTCATTCGAAATTTTTTTTTTTTTTGCGAAAATAAGAAAAAAAATTTTTTGTAATTTTTCCAAAAAAGCAAAGGGGTTAGTTAGGTCATCATATTTTTTGAGGGAAAAATTTTTTTTCGCACTACCCGCGAAAAAAAATTTCGAATTAAAACCAATACGTTTATCTATCCAACGCAACAGAAATCAAGTCGATATCTTGAAAACTAAACATGTTATGACCAAAATGGTAACCAGTTCTACTACTGCCTCGTCCCGGCCACTTTTTAGTAGAACTGGTTACCATTTTGGTCATAACTTGCTTAGTTTTCAAGATATCGACTTGATTTCTTTTGCGTTGGATAGATAAACGTATTGGCTTTCATTCGAAATTTTTTTTTTTGCGAAAATAAGAAAAAAAATTTTTTGTAATTTTTCCAAAAAAGCAAAGGGGTTAGGTCATCATATTTTTTGAGGGAAAAAATTTTTTTCGCACTACCCGCGAAAAAAAATTTCCAATTAAAGCCAATACCTTTATCTATCCAACGCAACAGAAATCAAGTCGATATCTTGAAAACTTAACATGTTATGACCAAAATGGTAACCAGTTCTACTACTGCCTCGTCCCGGCCACTTTTTAGTAGAACTGGTTACCATTTTGGTCATAACTTGCTTAGTTTTCAAGATATCGACTTGATTTCTTTTGCGTTGGATAGATAAACGTATTGGCTTTCATTCGAATTTTTTTTTTTGCGAAAATAAGAAAAAAATTTTTTTGTAATTTTTCCAAAAAAGCAAAGGGGTTAGGTCATCATATTTTTTGGGGGAAAAAATTTTTTTCGCACTACCCGCGAAAAAAAATTTCGAATTAAAGCCAATACGTTTATCTATCCAACGCAACAGAAATCAAGTCGATATCTTGAAAACTGAACATGTTATGACCAAAATGGTAACCAGTTCTACTACTGCCTCGTGCCGGCCACTTTTTAGTATAACTGGTTACCATTTTGGTCATAACTTGCTTAGTTTTTAAGATATCGACTTGATTTCTTTTGCGTTGGATAGATAAACGTATTGGCTTTCATCCGAATTTTTTTTTTGGGAAAATAAAAAAAAAATTTTTTGTAATTTTTCCAAAAAAGCAAAGGGGTTAGGTCATCATATTTTTTGAGGGAAAAAATTTTTTTCGCACTACCCGCGAAAAAAAATTTCCAATTAAAGCCAATACCTTTATCTATCCAACGCAACAGAAATCAAGTCGATATCTTGAAAACTAAACATGTTATGACCAAAATGGTAACCAGTTCTACTACTGCCTCGTCCCGGCCACTTTTTAGTAGAACTGGTTACCATTTTGGTCATAACTTGCTTAGTTTTCAAGATATCGACTTGATTTCTTTTGCGTTGGATAGATAAACGTATTGGCTTTCATTCGAATTTTTTTTTTTGCGAAAATAGGAAACAAATTTTTTTGTAATTTTTCCAAAAAAGCAAAGGGGTTAGGTCATCATATTTTTTGAGGGAAAAAATTTTTTTCGCACTACCCGAGAAAAAAAATTTCGAATTAAAGCCAATACGTTTATCTATCCAACGCAACAGAAATCAAGTCGATATCTTGAAAACTAAACATGTTATGACCAAAATGGTAACCAGTTCTACTACTGCCTCGTCCCGGCCACTTTTTAGTAGAACTGGTTACCATTTTGGTCATAACTTGCTTAGTTTTCAAGATATCGACTTGATTTCTTTTGCGTTGGATAGATAAACGTATTGGCTTTCATTCGAAATTTTTTTTTTGCGAAAATAAGAAAACAAATTTTTTGTAATTTTTCCAAAAAAGCAAAGGGGTTAGGTCATCATATTTTTTGAGGGAAAAAATTTTTTTCGCACTACCCGAGAAAAAAAATTTCGAATTAAAGCCAATACGTTTATCTATCCAACGCAACAGAAATCAAGTCGATATCTTGAAAACTAAACATGTTATGACCAAAATGGTAACCAGTTCTACTACTGCCTCGTCCCGGCCACTTTTTAGTAGAACTGGTTACCATTTTGGTCATAACTTGCTTAGTTTTCAAGATATCGACTTGATTTCTTTTGCGTTGGATAGATAAACGTATTGGCTTTCATTCGAAATTTTTTTTTTGCGAAAATAAGAAAAAAAATTTTTTGTAATTTTTCCAAAAAAGCAAAGGGGTTAGGTCATCATATTTTTTGAGGAAAAAAATTTTTTTCGCACTACCCGCGAAAAAAAATTTCGAATTAAAGCCAATACTACTACTACTACTGCCTCGTCCCGGCCACTTTTTAGTAGAACTGGTTACCATTTTGGTCATAACTTGCTTAGTTTTCAAGATACCGACTTGATTTCTTTTGCGTTGGATAGATAAACGTATTGGCTTTAGTGTGTAGTGCCAGCCCCTCTCCATTGTTCCAATATGACCACTAATCTTCCCCAGAAATTCAAAAAAAAGAAAACTATTTTTCAAATCCCATTTATTAAGCTTCCAAGATTATTTCAGATATCCCACTATTATATTCCTTTAAAGCACCCCCTGGACCACCATTTCTATATAGTCTGTAGTACCAGCTTCTCTCCATTTTTCCAATATGACCGCTAATCTTCTCAAGATATTACATTTGTTTAAACGAGCTATATTGCCGCTCTAACATGTATTTTGCCTTCCGTATTGTCACAGTTTCATTAAGAAATTCCTGGAGCATATTTCATGATATATAGTTTTTTAACCTTGTCGTAGTTCCTATATATCGCCTTTTAAATGAACCTAGTCCATTTTGGAATTTCTGGTAACTGGTTAACAGAGCTCTGTTAACTGCGAAATTGTCATTACTAAAAAGTATGGTTTTTGTCTTTACTAGTTAAATTTAAACTTATCTTCACACACAAAAAATGTTTAGATAAAATTTTTAGGAAAATTAATTTATTTGCATATGATGCAAAATAAATAAATTTTAAGATATTCTGCCATATCCCAAATGATTATTCGCAAATACTTTTTTCTTATATTAATATTGCAAACTTTTACTATATTTTTGAAAAACATTTTCAAATCGCTTTAGCATTCGTTTACCTATTTAATATATAGTTTCTTATATTTTTGTGTGTATGTGTAATGGACACCTACTTATTATGCTCATATATCTATACATATAGTTCTATTACAAAAAGAGCTTCTTACACAACACACAAATTTGCTTTTTGCCGTTAAATATATTTGTTAAGAAATTATTAGAAATAGAAATAGTTTAAAAAATAGGCAAAGCAAAGCTTTACAATTTTCATTTTAAGTTTTTTTATTTATTTTTGTATTTATTTTTTGTATATAATTTAGCATTTGAAGCAAAAATTCCAAGTTGGGACTAAATATTTGTCGCCAGATAAATATTGCTTGAATTAAACCTACAATCAGGCTTTTTGAAATACAGCATTCATTGAAATCCAAAAAAGCAAAGCTAAAGCCCCCCTCTTCTTCATCTTCTTCTTATTCTTCTTAATCTCGATCCCTTCTATTACTTTCTTCTAATAACTTCTAACATTTTCTTGCTCTCTTCTTTAACTTAAAGTATACTTAACATGTATCTTATTCGTATATTGGATAAAAGCTTGTTAATTAATTATCGTTTTTGATAAACATGTTTGTGTAACAAAATGTTTGAATTAAACTTAATTATCTTTAGGTTCATTTGTTTTTGTGTATTAAATATTTATAAGTAAATTGTTTTTTAATTAATTTAAACCAACAAAATATTAAATTTTTTATAATTATTTGTTCTCTTCTTCACTTAAATTACTCTCTATTTTATATTGTTGAATTACTGAATATTTTAACAAACCAAACCAAAAAAAAAAAAAAAAAATTAAAACTATAAATAAATTTGTTAACCATTAAATTAACAAATTTAAAGCCATCGTTAAGTGGTCGTCGTGCCAGCTGGATAGATCAAAGGATCAAAATTCAAACGCGAAAATTTAGCATCAAAGTTAGTTTCACAAAATAATTTAATTTTCCTTAACTTTACTTTTCTCTTAACAAACCAAAAATTTAAATCAAACTAAAACCACATATATTTTATTATAATTTATTTAAAATTAAGTTATAATATTTTGACTGCTTTAATTACAAAAACCACAAAATTTTCAATTGATTGTTATATTAATGTAAAAGTTTTATTGATTTTCTTTAACTTAGTCAATTAATTTTTAGCCAAGCTTTTAAAATTTTCCCCAAGCCTTTTTTTCAATACATAACACTCCACTTGATTTCCTTTTAAGCTCAATAATTTTTTCAAATTTTATTTTTAATTTAATTAGTTACATCTGTTAATTTTCATGTCATTATATTTACAAAGAAAAATGATTTCAAATTGATCTAAATTTTTAAAGAAACTTGTAGCATAAAACTGTTAAAAGTCTAGATGTTGAAAGCTATAATTTTCTTAATTGTTTTATGTGTGTTATTCATTAATAATTTAGCATTAAATCAATAAACTAATTAGTAATTGTATTGGCACCTAAAAGTAAACATAAATCTTGTGTATAATTGCCATGGCTTTAAATGTTGTTACAAATATTTGAATAGACATTTCTATGGTAGTTCAAGAGAGCCTTAGACTAATTTGTATATTTGCTAAGGTTTTCCAAATGCATGCTTAACACTACGAAATGGAACACAATTTTGTATAAAACTGAAAAGAAAATAAATATCAATAGACTATATTGAAATATGAAAACGTATAATTTTTATATTAAATACCAAACTTAACTGACCTTCGAAGACTAGTAGGTAGTGTACTAGACTCGTAGTGCGAAGGTCCCAGGTTCGAATCCTGCCGCAGAACTCTGTCAGTTGTGTTTGATAATTAAAGGGAGCGCACAACAAGCCTTCACTGGCTTAAGTGTATGTCGTATGACATGGGCTATCACACCCCTCCAATCAACCTAACCTAACCTAAATACCAAACTTAATCAACAAGTCAAACAGAGCGTTGTCTAGCGTCTAGATGTAACGCTGAAATTTTATACTTTAATAACACGTCTTTTCCACTAGGCAATTTCAGTTGCACCAGCAGAAAGTTGAAGAGGAATATATGTATGTGTTCACTATCTATCTCCCAGCTTAATTCAAACTTGCTCAGTTTAAATTGCCTAGTGGAAAAGGCGTGCAGGAGCGCCATAAACAGTTCCCTTAACTTGTTACAACTTCTTCTAACTAAATAGAAATAAAGAATATATAATAGATAAAATTGCTAGATTGATCTGAATATGATGGAATTGCCACTATTTTTCGGATTTTCCAATTGCAGAGTATTAATTCCGCGCTAATTGGGTTTGATTCACACATGTTGTATGAGCATGAACATTTTTGACAGATGGACAGGGCTTTACGACCCGTTTTAGATTTAGCCGTTATATTAAATTTACAAAAAAACATGCAGTAAAATTAAATTAAAACTTACAATATTTTTTATTTCAATTGAAGGAACGAATGGAATTGAAGTGCGAAATAAACAGCAGATTTTTCAACTACACGTTGATTTAGATGACTTTCGCTAATTACGGCAATAAGGAGTAGAAATGGAAAAAAACATTAAAAGTTACATGTCATATGCCTCATGGCTATAATACTAAATAGAACCTCAAATGTTAATAAAACGCATTGGAAATTTATTCTTCTCTATAAAAAATGTTTTTCCTCTTCAAAAGAGAAAAAAAGAAAGAAATTAAAAGGCATTTAATTGCACGCTTTAATAAGAGCACACGTTCCTGTACGGAGTTAAATTTTTTAAACCGGAGCGATAATTTGATTTTTTTACAAATTGACCAGATAAAATGCGACTATTAAAAAAAGTTGTTATAGAAAAGCTTGATGCAAAGTGAAAAATTTAAATAAAGCAAAAACTTAATTGTATAAGCTTTATATCTCAGTGGAAAATTTAAATTCTATAAATTTATTAATTCGGTTCATGTAACCTTTAACCAAGGAAATCACAGGTATAGCTATTTTTTATAAAAATATTTTAATATTTTCAATATTTCGGTACCCTTTTTAATACATCATCTGATAACAGAAAACAAAACTTGTAACTTATTTCTTATTATTTTCATAATTTTTCTTTAAGCTTTAGGTTCTTTTTTAAATCAATAAATAATTTTATTTTCCATAATGTCTAATCTTCGTTAGCAAATACAAATGTTGTAACAAAAATTATTATTTAAAAAAAAAAAAACATGAAACTTTAAAATAATTACATGAATAGCAATTAAAAGTTTAAATCAAACAAGATAATTAATTCTTAATTATTAGAATTTTAATTGACTTATGATGATACTAAATAGTGAGTGGTTAACGAAATACTGAAAATAAATAAATATTTTTATAATAAATCCTTTATGCTTTAAAAAATATTCATAATATCTTACAAATTGTTTTGCTTTAAGACCATAAATTCAAATTGTGACATTCGCCAATGAAAAAATTTATGGAAATTTCGATCGATATCAAATCAAATGCTGTTGTTTGGTATAGACAAATAAATAAATATTTTACAGCAATAAATCATAATACCGAATTACATTGTTTTGGAATATAATACAAAATAAAATGAAAACAATAGAATAATTAATTATAACTAAGAAAATAAGTTTCACTACTAAAAAAAAAAAAAAAAAAATATATATATATATATATATATATATATATATATATATATATATATATGTGTGTGTGTGTGTGTGTGTGTGTGTGTGTGTGTGTGTGTGTGTGTGTGTGTGTGTGTTTAAAGGAACAAAGTGGATTTGGAACGGTATCAATATTTTTCGCAAATTTGGTAAAAGTACAACAAATCCATACAATATGTGGCTTATACACTAGAGCAAATGTAGTTTCAAAATGGAGTGGAAACAAACTGGAAATGAAACACGTTTTCTATATAATAAAAGCAACATCATAATTCTTAAATGTGTGAAAAGATCTATAAGCTAAATGTGACTTCAATACAGCGTTACCATATATTTTTTTAAAAAAAACTTCTTATATCTGAAAAAAAAAACTTTTTTTCCAAAAAAAAAAACTTTTTTTCTACAAAAGTACCTAAATTTTAAAAGAAAACACTAAAATGTATTTGGAATTCATTTTATTTAAAAATATAAAAACGATTAAAAACAAAAATATAATAAAAAAACATAAAATAAAATTCATATTTAGAGATCTTTCATTGGTCTTGCCATTTTTCATTAAATATTTGTCCATGTTTTTTAAATTTTTTTTTTCACCACAAACACAAACTGCCAAAAGTTAGTTACACATTGCCAATGTATAAAAGCGGCATAGTTGTACTTAAGACGGTGTAAAGACAATGAGACACTGTTGCAGTAATAAAGGAGTGAGGAAATATAAGATCGTTTCATTGCATACAAACATCCAATAAATTTAAAACTTTTTGGCATTTCAAAAAACTTGCAAAAAAAGGGAAAACTTGACAAATGGCAACGCTGCTTCAATATGCGAAACAAAATGGAACTCAAACAAGTTTGTAATAGAATACTAAGGAATTTATAGATGTATTCCAAAAACTGACTTTTTCAATGCATTTTAAACTGAGAGCCAAATTAAATTAAAATTTTAGACTCAAAGATGCTCTTGGCAGTTTGATTAATCACGTAATTTTTCCAACCGAATTGATTAATCTGGCTGAGTTGGACTAAAAATGAGGCACGGATTAAAATACCTCGCTTTACGTTTTAACATCGTTGGAAAATCGAACATCGAATTAAGCTATAATATCATATTTTTTGACGAGTCGCATTTTCATCGTGGCTACTATATCGACAAACTAAATTGCAGCATCTAGGGGTCGAAAATGCCGCATCCACAGAGAGTGACAGTTTGGTGTGGATTTTGGAGTCGTGGCATCATTATCCACATTTTTTTAATGCTGCGGACAACGCCATTTAAGTCGAACGGCGAACGCCGTTGGTCTTAGCAGAAGAGCGCACCATGTCATACAGCTCGTCACTTTCTAAAAAGATACTTATAATTGGACCACCTGAAATATATATATATAAAAATCGAAGCTTATAAATATTTTTAATTCGGTATTGAAAACTGAAAAAGATATCGTGATTTTTTATAAAAGAAATGGCAGCAAATGCTTCAAGTTATTTTTCATTACAATATTCTACAAATAAAATATTTAAATTATTTGTTGTTAAATTAAAACAAGAAAATTTAAAATTTTAATTTCAAAGAAATAATAATTGAAAACTTAATAGAACTGCAACCGCACTCTGTATGTCAAGTAATGAAAATATTATTTTCAGATTGTACATAATTTTGTACAAATTTAATGAAAGGAATAAAATGAAATCGAAATATTTCTCTTCAGCAGCTGTGCCAAAAACTTCCTGCATTTCATTTACATTAAAAAAACATTAACAACAAGAAAACGTTGTAGTCATTTTCTCAATTACTTTCCTTTATTAAGAAAATGAATGGTTTTTTTATTATTATTTTTTTATTTTTTGAAAAATTGCCAGAAATGAACAAATGAAATTTCATTACAAATTTCCGATAATCTGTGTATATTTAAACCAATATTTAAGCAACTTAAAGACAACTGAATTAAACTGCTTTCTGATTATGAAAGATGTCACGCGTAGTTGGTATGCGGTTGCGGCACTTGCAATAGTTGCTTTGCCAAACTATAGTTTAACCAAGGGGATCTCTTGGATATAAAAATAAATAAATAAAACTAAAACTATAAAATACAACAATAATAAAAATTAAAATGAAAAAAACAACAAAAAACAAGGACGAATATTCCTTAATGCTGGGTGGCTGTTGACGACACTATTGCTAAAACGCATTAGACGTTTTAGCAATAGTGTCGTCAACAAAAACAAAAACATTATAGCAAATACTTGCCACAAAACAATAGCAATAAATCGTTGGTTTTTAAGAAAAAAAAGCAATTGATTTTAAATTTGTAGAAAAAAAATTAAATAAAAATATTCCTACGAAAACGAAAAGTTGCTCTCACACTTAAACCAAAGTAGTGACAAACACTCAAACACACACACACACATATATATATACGAGTAAAAAATTAATTTTCAGAATTTCATGTTACAAGCTCTAACTGGAATTGAGTGCAAATATTTATGTAAGTTCTGACATATTCGTGTGTGTGTCGGATGGTTAGACCGTAATGGTTGGTGGCTTAAGTCAATATTGTATAAACGTTTGTGTATGTGTGTGCCTTAAAATGTCTCTGGCCAAATACATGCACCTAAAAAGGATTTTATTTTCTTATATTTTCCAAAAAGGAAAAAAACTGAAAGCACCAACCGGCCATTATGTTTTGCTTTAGACACTTTTTTTTTGCCAGTACCTTTTGTATTCAATACAATTTATTGCCAACAATGTTGGTGTTCAATACTTAAGAATGCCACAAAATTAGTGCATCAGATTGAATCTAAATGGTTTCATTCTTTTAATCAATTTTTAGCAAGAACTACTGCTCGCCTCATGAAAAAAGAAAACGTACCTCTTTCAGCCAACGAATGCATGAGCGAAAGTTTATGTAGTTGGCCTTGGATGTTAATGATGAAAATAAATATTTGAAAGAAAAATCGAAGCTTGCGTTCCATCCCTTTGGCCTGATTTATTCACCCCAATAGTCAAACATGTGCAATCTTATGTTGAAGGAGAATAGGAAACAGCACGAAATGAAAAATATCAACAGCAAAATCAATCATTCACGTCATCAATTTTGAAGGAAAGAACTTAAAATAGTTCTCTTTTTCGTTTTGTTTTTCATCTACTTATTAAAACGTGTCTGCAAGAATATTTTTGGTTGAAAATATGCATAAAGGATATGCAAACAAATAATAAAGTAAAAGGACATAAATATAATTAGAAAATGACGTATATATAATTAGAAAGACACATACTTCATATTCAGATATTATGCGTATTTAACAAAAAATTTCCTTTTTAATTTTAAGCGAATTTTTTAGAAGGTATACCATACATTTCTAAAAGGTAATTTTTTTTTAAATCGTATTTTTTTAAATGACGATTTTCTTTTTTCTAATACAAGGTACTTTTTTCTAAAAGGTACTTTTTTCTGAAATGAACAATTCTCTAAAAGGTACTTTTTCCCAGAAGGTAATTTTTTCTAAAAGTTACTTGTTTCTAAAAATTACTCTGTTAATAGGTACTTTTTTCTAAAAGGTACTTTTTCTAAAAGGTACTTTTTCTAAAAGGTACTTTTTTCTAAAAGGTACTATTATCTAAAAGGTACTTTTTTCTAAACGGTACTTTTTTCTAAAAGGCACTTTTTTTCTAAAAAGTATTTTTTTTCTTAAAGGAGTTTTTGTCTAAAAGGTACTACTTAAGTTTATTTTTTCCTAAAAGGTACTATTTCTCATGTTTATTTTTGCCTAAAAGGTACTATTTTTCAAGTTAATTTTTTCTGTTAAAAAAAATTTAAAATGTTGAAAAATTAATTTTTTCGAAGAGTTACTTTTTTCTACAAAGTAATTTTTTCGAAGAGGTAAGTTTTTTTCTGAAAGATAATTTTCTTAAAACGTACTTTATTTTAAAAGGTACATATTTCTAAAGGACACATTTTTCTACAAAATCCTTTTATCCAGCAGGTACTTCTGTATTAAAGATATTTTTAAAGGATATTTTTCTGAAATATTCTATTTTCTAAAATGTGTGAAAAGGATCTTTTTTGAAGCATTTTTTTTCTAAAAGGTGACTAAAAAGTGACTTTTCTTGAAGGTACCTTTTTCTAAAAGTGACTTTTTTTCTTAAAAATACTCTTTTCTATCAGGTGCTAATTTCTAAAAGGTACTTATTTCTAAAAGGTACACTTTTCCATAAGGTGTTTTTTCTAGTGGGTACATTTTTGTTATAAGTACCTTTCATAGTTTTTCCTTACCTTTTTCTAAGAAGTATCTTTTTTATTTTTCTACGTTTCATTCATTCACATTTTTCAATAACGTTTTTATTCTAAAAATATAAATAATTAATCCTGCAGTTGAATTATCAACATATTATTTCTACATGATTAGATTAATGAAGAAGACAAACAAATTTATATGTGTAATATATAAAAAAAAATTATTTAGAATATATGAAAATATATCAAAAGACTTAAATTAAGTACATATAAAGCACAGCTTTGTAAAGACTTAAGATGTCATTTCATTTACATTTTGTTATTTCTCTGCAATTATGTTTCATCTAAAATGTTTCAGTATAATAAATAAATTCTTCAATCTCTATTATACTGAAACAGTGCTCCTTTTTCATCCTGAAAATTCAATCAGTCTTGGATTTCATTACTGATAAAAACAATTTTGTACAATCTTACCAATTTCCTATAATGTGTTTAAGAGCCTTCGTTGATGTAAACCATCATTCTATGCTGCCAATATGTAGTTCCATACGATGATAATGATATGTTGATGATATTGAGTTCTGCGTCTGCCTTACGATGTCTATTCCTCTCTCTTGGCCAATAATATTATTAAAAATATGTTAGTGAAACCGAACCGTCAATGCAAATATGTGGATGTAAAATGCCATTACATGCACACACACACTCACGCAAACACACTATATAAGTACATGGAGGAAGACAAGTATTATGGATTTTTAAAATGTTTCACTCACGGAGTTCATACAAAGTTTAAATTTCAACAATAACATGATCACAAAAGTGACAATAAGTAAATAGTTAAATGTTTTTACTTGCTCTATCAGTCTTTCTATAAAGAGATGGATGGATGTTGTCGTTTGAATTTTTTTTCTTGCATTAATAAACCGTATTTTCACTTACACACATACACATATGCTCGTGCATAAGTATATGGTGCATCAGCGCAAAGCCCTACATGCGGGTACATGTGCAGTCATGTATACATATTTGTAAAACAAAAAATTAAAATAGAGAAAAGAATAAAATGAAATAAAAATATTTAAGAAAATTGAGTTAAAAGCATCACAAGAGTGAAGGACATTTTTACAATGAAAAAGACAAATGCTACAAAATCAACATCAAACAATGGCATCTTCAACAACTACGTACATACAGACCTACACATGGCACAAGAAGTCAAATAAGAAACAAGGAAAGAATGGAAAGTATTTAACTGGCAATTTATTTGCATAATAAAATTCGAGCAAAAAGTAAAAATGAATTAAATAAGCAAAATTAAAAGAAATAAAATACAATGCATCCTGGGTCAATGAAACGAATAGGAATTTGGGCAAATACGAAAATGGAGTTTGTTGCGGAAAACCAGTTGTTTTTACTAAAGCCAATCTTTCAATTAACAGAGCAATGTTAATCAGTTAACAAAAGTTCGAATTGGTTCATTAGGAAGGCGCAATATAGGACTTGGGACCAGGTCTATATTAAATATTAAAAAGAATAAATCTTCCATGATATCAAACTCGTAATAGAAGGAGACGCTAAGTACTCGTATATGCTAAAATAAGAATAAAACTAAGTAATGTAAATTTGTCGGAAGGATTATTAGTAAATTAAATGCTAAAATAATTTTAGAAGTTTAAAAAAGTCAATAAGAAAATACTGTATTTTTAATTTTTTTTAGAAGATTAGTGAATAAATATTAAGAGATGGGTAAAATCAATGAAATTTTATTGGACATTCATCCGAAAATTTCCTGAAATTATCTCTAATACTTATTTTTTACACACCTCTTATCATTTTTGAAAAATAGGTTAAAATCCACTCACGTAAATCATTTTCTTTAACATAACTAAAATATTTTTGGTTAACAGAGCACTGTTAACAGCTCAACAGTGACAGTAAATATAAATAAATTTGGAAAATCTGCGAAATATAAAAGATGTTCCAAAACATACTTGATAAAGTTAAAATAAAAGGATATACAAAAAGCAATAATAAAAACAGACATCTTCTAGGGTAAACATGTGATCATTGTGGAAAAATTGTGGTGTGTAGGTATATCCCACAATGCTGTTCCAGATGAGTTTTCACGGAGCTCTTTATTTAGTTATAATTTTTGCACTTTTAAAAAATACGCTTAGCGAGGTTATACTGTACTTTAGGAATTTGAAAGAACTTAATTATTGAAAGCGTTCTAGTTGTTCAAGAAAAGGTAAATAATAAGGTCTTAAATTATTTGTGTGCTTTAAAAAGGAATTTCTGTAAATGATATGAATTTAAAAAGCATGATATAAAAAATTTATTGTTTGTTGTCAATTTAGCTGAGTAACAAATAAGTATTTTGGAGAATATCTCGAACAATGAATTTAATAAGTATTAAAAAACGTCTAAAGGAACTGGTACCAGACCTTTAAAAAAGTTTATTTTCATTAATGAAAAGCGTGTTTCAAAGGAATACCTTTAAAAGAAATGCATTTTTGAAAAAAGCTTATGAGAGTGCTTTAAAATTTTAATTTCAAAACAGTACCTGTAAAAAAATTACCTTTCAAAAAAGAATTATTTGAAAAAGTATGTTTTAAAAAAATACCTTCCAAAAAGAACGTTTCGAAGAGTGCCTTTAGGAAAGTACTTTAAAACAGTGCCCTTTATTAAAGCTCATTTTAAGAATGTACCTTCTAAAAATACTTTTCAATAAAGTAATAATAGAAATAGTACCTTTTTAAAAAAGGACCTTTGAAAAAGCAGATTTTACAAAATACTTTTAAAAATGTATTTTTAAGAACATACCTTTTAAGGATGAGAAAGTGCGTTTTGAAAAAAGTACTACATAGAAAATGACTTCTCTATGTACCTTTTAAAGTAGTATCTTCTAAAAAAGTATCTTTAAAAAAGCGCCTTTTGGAAAAGTATCTTTGAAATAATACTTTTTGAAAAAGTACCTCTTTGAAAATTACCTCTTAAAAAGGTAAATTTTGATAAACTACCTCTTAAAAAGGTACATTTTAAAAAAGTACCTTTTAAAAAGTATATTTCAAAAAGTACATTTCAAAAAGTACCTTTCAATAAAATTGTTACCTTTTAAAGCAGTATCTTCTAAAAAAGTATCTTTAAAAAAGCGCCTTTTGGAAAAGTAACTTTTTAAAAAAGTATCTTTGAAATAGTACCTTTTGAAAAACTACCTCTTAAAGAGGTACATTTTGAAAAAGTAACTCTTAAAAAAGTACCGTTTAAAAAGTACCTTTTCAAAAAGTACCTTTTGAAAACTATATTTCAAAAAGTATCTTTTAATAAAGTACATTTTAAAAAAGTTCCTTTTAAAAATTACTTTTTAAAAACCTACTTTTGAAAAGGTATCTTTCAAAAAGGTGCCCTTTAAAAAAGTACCTTTTAAAAAGTACTGTTTAAAGAAGTACCTTTCAAAAAATTACCTATTTAAAACTGGCCTATTAAAAAAAAATAACCTTTAAAAAATTAGCTTTAAAAAGTCTCTTTTGAACAAGAACCTTTTTGAAAAATTACTTGCTAAAAAGGTACATATATTTAAAATAATGTTCAAAAAAAAGAAAAGTACTTTCTAGCAATATCCTATGAAAATATTATTAGGTGTTAAGCTAATATGTAACTAGGATAAGGGAACGAAGTATAAATTACCAATTACGTGTATTTTATTTTAAGTCAAGTGATTGGCGACAACAACACAATGAGAACATCAATTGATATGTAATTCTTAAATAAACTTGTGCCCTCCTTCCTTGTTTTGGGACCAAAGCGCACACTTCATAAATTATGCAAAATATAAAATATCAGCTTCAACATGGTGAATAGCAACAACAACATTAAATGTCATCCAAGAAATCATCATCTTATAGCAAATGCATTGTAGTATAAAGTGGTTCTTTACCCATGTGCTTATGACAGTTGAAGAGACAAGGACGTAAAGCTAAATTGATAGAGAGAGATTTAAATATTTCAAAACTACATATTTAAGTGTATTTAATAATGACGATTGTAACGATGATTATTGTAATAAAATGTACATATGAACATAATGATGTTCCTGCTGATGATAATGAAAGTTATAATCATCAATGGCATTGTCATTGTCACAAGCTTTTACATGCGTTCAGTGTTATGTGTGTCAGAAAATTTGTCATATTTAGTTTAACAAATGAACACGAGAGTATGAGCGAATGAGCGTATGAGCGTAAAATACAACACACATGTTGTTGTGGAAATAACTTACAACACAATAAAAATGTAGAAATGTTGTTGGCCAAAACCATAAGCGGATTTGAAAAGGCTTAAAAATATATTTATTGTTCTCATATGCAGCGTTCGAACGCAAAAGTACTCGTACATGAGCAATTGTTGTTTAAATATTTTACGAGTGAATTTGTAGTTAGTTGTTGTGGCATTAGTGGAAAATGTATCAGATATTGATTTTTTTTGTTGTCAGTGTTTTTTTATTTCTTTCTTTTAGTTGTTTCTGTGCAAATATGTTTGGCAAATAGAAATAAATTAAATGACATGGTAGAAAGTGTTCGAATGGAATAAGAAAAACAAAATATTTGTATAAATTAATGTAGAACTTATGCTAAAGTCTTTGTCAAGGTAATATGAATGTAAATATAAGGGAAATGTAAAATTATGACAAATTGCAAAAATATATGCAAATAAATGTAAGGATTAAAATGAAGCATTAAATTTCATGGTTTCTTTTCATTTTCACGAAAAGAAAACTTTATGAAAGATAAAAAAGGAATTAAAAATTATTTATATACCGCTGACGAAACACCATTTAGTTTAGGCCCAGTTGTATTGTATTACATGCAACTCTCCTTTTATATTTTAATTCAAGATTGGACTACATCTAATTTTATTTTCAATATGTACCATATTTTCTACTTTCAGTTCAAGTAACAATTTTTAGAGCTGACTTCTTTCTACTTTCAGTTCAAGTAACAATTTTTAGAGCTGACTTCGTTTAAACGAAACGGTTTTCTTTTAAACGAAAATCTCACTTAAACGAAAAATAGGTAACAGAATTTTCGTATAGAAATTCAGAAACTATTTCATCTAGAATTTTTCGAAGAAACGAGAAACACAAACAAATTTTCTAAAATTTTGTTTTTCCAAAGTTTTGTTAAGAAATCTTACTTTGTTGGTGTGTTTTACAATATTAAATCCTGTGACTAAAAGTGTGAAAAAATAAATTTGTGATTAGTGACTTTTGTCCTACCACGTAAGCTTCCCAACCCAGGTCACCTACAAAATAAAAATTCATTCCTTTAAAGTCAAATAAAAAAGCATAGTTTCGTCTTAGAAGAAAACAATGTTTACTCCTGTTACAACGAAATTTTTTTATAACGAATTGTAATGTTTTAACTGAAATCCACTGTATATTAAAAAAAAAAATATTTATATATACATAATAATCTTGTGGAAAATATTAAATGATGGAATCATATAAAAGTGCAGTAGAATCCTGCATTTCGGTTAAATTAAAAAAAATAACATTTATCCCCAAAGAAGATACACGACGGCATATCGAAATATTGAGTTTAATAAACTTATAACTTTCATAAAGAATTGAATCTCAATAAAAATACAAGCAAAACGCTTAAATAAATAATGTCAAGAAAGAGCAAGGAAATGAAATTGTGTCGAAGATTTAACTTCCTGTGTAAATATCTAAACAGAACCACTTTTTGCAAGTAATTGTTTTAAGCCAAAATGTCCCTTTTCTTTTACTTATAATAAAATCAATAAACTAATCTATTCACTATAATAATCTATATATTGATTCTTAAACAAATTCATATTCAAATTGTTCTGCGAACAGAAATCGATCGTGCTATAGTTAAAGGACTTAATAAATATTTCTAAATATTTTAACACCAAATTAAACGAGGAATATTTATGAAAACTCCAGCCAGCTTAAAAAAATACTCTAATTTATTTTAATAATATTTTCCCCCTCTGCAATCAAACTCATCAATAAATCTATTAATGTTCAATGAGAAGGAAGATTCAAAAATAGTTTATAGTTGTGCTTTTTTGAAAGAAGAAAAACAAAGAAATAAAATTTTCATATGAACACAACAGGAACCATAGTTTTTTTAATGGCTGCTTTTTATGCTTAAGCGCACCTGAAAGCTTTTTAAACATATGTAAGAGATACATACATACTTATTACCAATTAAGGCTAAACAAAAAAAAAATTAAGTATATGTATCTATATATAAAATTGTGTTTCAAAGTCACTCAATCTTTATATACATAAATAATTAAGGCATGCTTATTATATAAATTTTAAAATTTAAATTGCCTTGGGAATAAGTTTACTAACAAAACGCCTAAATTTAGGCCTTAAGGAATATCCTCTTAAGCCTTTAAGTCGGCTCTACTTTTTTAATAAATTTTGTTTAGCTTTTCTTTTATTATGCTGTTAAATAAAACTTTTGCTTACCTTTTTTTAAAAACAACTTTAATTTTAAATCAAATATTTTTTAGAAATTTAAATTTTTAACGCAAATTTTTTACAAAAACAAATCAAATTTTTAATATATGTATATTTATTTATTTATTTATTTTTTTATTCTTAGACTATTTCTTTACTAAATTTCAGCAAAAAAAAATCATTTTTTATTAAAGCATTATTTTTTTATAAAAAAGCACTTTTTATAAAAAAAAATATATTATTTTTTTATTCACAGTCACCTTACATTATATAAATCATATAATAAAAAAAATAAAAAAAATTATATATATATATATATATATATATATATATATATATATATATATATATATATATATGTATATATATATATATATATATATATAAGTATATTTTTTGTGTAATATGTATATACATATATATATATATATATATATATATATATATATATATAGTGTATATATATATATATATATATATATATATATATATATATATATATATAGCATATATATAGTATATATATATATATATATATATATATATATATATATATATATATATATATATATATATATATATATATATATATATATATATATATGTATATGTATATACATATTACACAAAAAATATACTTATATATGTATATATTAAAATTGATTATACAAACAAACAACTTTTTAAAGTTATATATAAAACAACAACAACTAATAACTCCTTTTTGTAAAAAGTTTAAATATTTGATACTCTTAACCCTTAAAACAAATAACTTTATTGATGGAAATATTTCAAAATAAATATTTTAACACTTTATTATCTTTGTATATTCCAAAAACTGTCCTTGAATAGCAGACGAACGAGATCGAAGATGAGCCAGAGCCGTTGAGCATGGCTTGGCCGGACACGGCCCGGAAACGTCTCACTTATATATTGGTGGCACCACTATTAATACCCATGTGGTTGACTTTACCGGACACACGCACGCCTAAAGGTAAAAAACTCTTCCCCGTAACTTTTATAGGCTCCATAGTGTGGATAGCGGCCTTTTCATATCTGATGGTATGGTGGGCCAATGTGGCGGGCGATACGGCTCGTATACCACCTGAGGTGAGTGGCAAAGAATATGTTGTTGTTTCTTTTTTTTAATTTAAAGAATTTTTTTATAATTTTTATTAGGTAATGGGCTTAACTTTCTTGGCGGCTGGTACTTCTATACCAGATCTGATAACTTCGGTTATTGTGGCCCGCAAAGGTTTTGGTGATATGGCTGTCTCCAGTTCTGTGGGCAGTAACATTTTTGATGTTACTGTAGGGTGAGTAATAATTTGTCACAATTAAATAATCCTTCTTTCCGTTTATATTTAATTAAATATTTATTATTGAGCTCGAGGTACGAACTCTAAGTGGAAATTGTAAATTTATGCAATTCAATATTTCGAAAATCATTTGTATGCCTATGGGTTTAATCAAATTTAAAAAAGTTGACGTCCATAATTTCTTCGAACTTATTTTTAGGGGTCTTTTTTTACTATTCCTAATAATTGTAGTAAATAATCTTAATTGCAAACTAAGAAAATACTTTACTAAAATCAATTTAAAAATATCGTCAGATAATTTATTTTCATTAAAAACAATTCAAATTTAATCTTCAAACTTCTGGCTTAGGGAAAATTTTTCAGACTGAAATGATAAAACCAACTTATAGAAAATAAACTTCTACGCAAACATTAATGGAACATTATTCTTTAGACTTCCGCTGCCAGTTGGCCAAGTTAAATGCAAGACATTTGTTGTCACCAACGTTTCTAAACACATTTCTATCACCTTAAGACATTTTAAAATGCAAAAAGTTGAATAAAGAAAAACTTAATCACGTTTAAAGTTGATTGCGAGCAGCAACATTCCGTTGCCAAAATTGATAAAAGTAATAAATGTGGCTTTGATAACTCTCTTAGAGTATAATTTATCCAGTTATTGGAAAAGCTGCTAAAAGGTTGATGATATTTTAATGGCTTTTAACCATTTCTATTTCTACCGTTCATTTGTTTAAGGAAATAGCAAAGACATTTTTCAAACTTTATTCACACGTTTTCAAATGTAACGTGAATTTAATTTATTATTGATAATATTAAAATGGAAATTCAATAGGACAATGAAGTAAAAATATGAACTTTGTTCAGATTTTTCTTAAAGACCTAAAAGTAGGCTGTATATAGTGTGTTAAAGAAATAAGACTAGTGCGAAAGAAAAATTATAAACTTTTTAGTTTCTCTAAATAGCGAATATATATATAAAAAATTTGAAAGAAGAATTCCGCTATTAAATAGAAAACGCGCAATGGATATTTTAAACATATTTTAATTTAAAAATAAGAAATACTATGCATGCTTTTAGGATCGATAATTAATATTCACTTCAAAAACTTTTAAAATGCGCCGAATTGCAGTTAGACTCTTCTGTATGACCATCACACCCAGCAGTGGCGTATTTCATATGTCCTTAATGTGTCACACAAATTGACTCGTTACTGTTGAAGTGCAAGTACAATTTGTTAACTGATTTTGTCTTTAACTTAATCTTTGTCCTTTATGTTTTGGTTTTCATAAAAACTTTTATTACAAGAAGTGGCCTCCCATCATTTCCTTAAAAACTTTAGAAGCATCCAAAACTATCTGGCAGTTATTTTTAAATCCTTTAAAGAAATCTTATAAAAGTTATTTTTTGTTAATAATAGCAAACATTATCACAGTAATCTTTCTTATTCTGCTTTGCTCTGCATAAAAAATAACAAAAAACCATCTGTGGTTTTTCATTTCCTTTAAGCTTAGTTTCATCAAAAATTAAAGTTTCCTAAGCCATTTGGTTTGGAGGTGTCCTTCCATTTTTTTCTTTTTCTTGTCCGTAGTGGCTTTAGATAAGCGTTTCTCATACTTTTTATATTGTTGTCTTAATAAATTCTTTACTTATGAGGTATATTATGTATAAGAGTTTTGTATAAGTCTCTAACTCGTAAGTGATTAGGTGATTTGGTTGGAAAACAATTTTTCCACTGCTAAAAACAAAGTATGAATTGCACAGTTTAACGTGAATGTAATAAATATGTCATAAAGATAAATGACTGTAATGTTAATAAAAGGGGAAAAGTTATTACTAGTAGGTGATTTGAGAGATTTTATGGAAGGATGTTCATGCCATAAAAGGATTTTAGGTATTTTCAAAATGATGCCAAACATATTGACAAAAAAAATGGTACTCTGTTCGAACAATATTTACTATAATATGTTATGTGAAATTTTTGATGAATTTAAGCAGAAATTATGCTAGGCTTTTGAAATACAGCATTATTTTGCATATTCTTATTAACTCGGAGTTTTGAAAAATGTTGCTGGGATGTTGCTCGACAAACTTCATTTAGTTTGACACTATGTATGAATGGAGCAAAATTTATGCAAAATTATTTTATAAATATTTCATGCAGATATCAAGCTTAACACATACTGTTAAAATGTAGTTGTTTAAATTCATGCAAACCTTTTTATTTTATTTTTTCATATGACATACATATATTTTACACATTAATAAATGTTGCAGCAACATTCATATCAACATATACGATATAGATCTCGTATTGTATTTCATTGTTTTGGCATAAACATGTGAGATTGAATAAATAAATGATCATGAATATGTGAGGTTGGTCTCCTTAAAGTTCATTGACGATTTGATTTAGCGATCAATGAAATGTCGACATATGAACAGCCAAAGCCACAACAAACAAATCTGAAAAGTTCAAACATTTTATGAGTGCAATACTAATAAATTTTAATATCAAGAAACTTAAGTAATTTTCTTGGTCATTACTTTATTCAACATTTTATGCAAAATACTATCAAAATCCATATGGAAGAATTTAGTGCGAAACATTTATAAGACAATGATGCGAAGATTGTACTTTGTTCAAATAAAACGTATCTGGCAACATTCAACCAACATTTGGGTAAAATTATGGAATGATATAAACAGCAATTTCGATTCTTTTTAGTATCAAAGACACAGAACAACTTGCACTTAAAGATAATAGTACTGACAAGAAAAATTATAAAAATTGTTTAAATTAAATAATAAATGTTGCTCAACATTTTTTACAAATTCGAGCAGAATATCAGGTTTAAACAAAAAACTAGCTTTAAATATTCAAATAGATTTAATTACGTACCTCAGGTAACATTTCGTACACAAAGTTCATTAGAATCTTTTAAATAGAAGTAGTTAAATAGAATCATAATACATTGCATGACCAATCCTTTCAAAAGAGTCCAAAGGTGCTTATAAATGACTGAATTTATAAAAACGCAAATAATAAGAAAAAAAATAATCGACTTAATAAGATTTCGTTATTTTTGAAATAGGCTAAAATAATATACTTTATGTATTTTTCTTTCTGAATCAAAGCCACTTAATATTAAAGCCTTCCCGTAGTTTTTCAGCAACTCCACATATACTTGAACTTAAATTTATTTATGTAAATAAAAAAAAAAATCTAAGGAAAAAATCTTGGTAATAAAACCCAACGTAAACGAAAGTGTAATTTTTCTAAAAGAGAAATTATTTTTGTTTTAAACAAATGAAGAAATAATAGCCATTTCAAAAACTAAGACTCAAACTATACACATAATATTTGATTAACAAAATTTTTTTTCCTCCACAGTTAAACAAACCAGTTAAAAAAATACATACAATCATAACGATGATATTTTTAAAAGTTTTCCACCCCTTAAAAATTGTTTCTTTAATATTTTGCCTTTAGTTATTTAAAACATGCCAACATGTGTAAGAAACAAATAAACGAAACACATGCCACCCCTACAAATATGCAATACTTATTGTTTAGTTTTACATGTGCACGCACACAAATATATAAAAATGTGTATATAGTTTTTTTTTTGTAGTGCCACAGTGCTGTATGTGACATTAGTAGTTGTTGTTTTTATATGAACTAACAAGAAGAAAATTTAGAAACAAATCATGAAACTAATTATCACTCAGCCTACTTCCACTTGTTAAAATCCTCCACACGTCTCTCTTTGTGTATGGGTATGTGTGTGTACCTTTGTGTATATACTAATACATATACTTACACTTGTGTACATCATCATCGTTCATTATTTAGGAAGAGAATAGAAATAAAGTAGTAACAATTTGAACAACAACCTACAACAACCTTCCATTCAAGCATTTGCATTTTTTTCTATATTGCCTTTGTATGTGTATCAGAGTGCGTTTCCTCTTTGGAAAATAATCCTTCATCATCATTAAAAGTCTAAGCCATTTGGCAAGGTTATAACGCAATTTTTTTATTCCTTTTTTTATAAGAGTAATAAAGGCACCGACTAGAAACATGTTTACAATTTGTTTAGAAACAATTTTGAAATAGTTTTAGTGCCATGTATTTAAATTTTGCCAGATAAATTTCATTTGTTGTTTACAATATCAACAATACACGTCTTCTGCAATAAGATTTCTAATTTTTTTCACTATTATTGTTTTCGAATTTGTGAAAAACGTTAAACAACATTTATTATTTCAATACAAAATTTCACATGCAACACATAAGATCCCTTTGACGGGCCCCTGAAAGCTGTATTGAAAAAATTATTTAAGCAAATAGAAACAACTAATTTTCTAATTGTAATATACGTTTATTACAACACTTCTATGGTTAGGGCTAAAAAAAAATTTCTTAAATATGACATCAAGATATCTTGGCTTCTTGTAGTATTTTAAAAATTATTGGGCTTCGGTCATATCAACACAATGTTCTTAAACTCCAAGAATAGTCAACATGTCGCTACATGGTTTCAAATAAAAAGTTATGGTAAATTCATAAATAAATAAAATTAATTATTTCATCTTTATGTTTCTAGTTCATCACAGATTACTTTAGTGTTTAGCTGGTCACATTTTCTCTGTATTTATTTATTCAAAAACTTAACATTCATTTATTTATAATTTTTTTTTTTATAAAAACATCGGTTTCCTTTTTCTTATGTAATTGCAAATGTAATTGAAAGCAACAACAACAAAAGAGGGACGGTGCATAGAAAATACAAAGACAAATATTAGTAAATTTTTTTTCGAAAATAATTTCAACTTGACATTTACTTTTGTCTTTGTTCCAATTTTAACTATTTGAATAAAAGTTGCTGTGGGTCTTTTAAAGGACTGTATTAAAAACAAAAATTATTTATATTTGTTTATTGTGTTTCCACACAAATAAAATGGAGTGTTGTTCTATTATTTAAATTCTATCTCTAGACAGACAATAGTAGTCTTTTTTGCTCTTATTTTATTGTATGTGTATATTTTTGTTTTTTTTCTGTTTTTTTTTCTTTCTGTCTTTTTACAAAATACTGACACCGACCTTCACCTCAATTGTTGTGCGGCTAAATATGCAACAACGCACAATCATGAAGAAGAAACAAACTTTATAAAAACCTATTGACAATTACATAGATTATAATCATGTGCTCTGTCCGCTGGGCTCATAAGTGAGAGACAACTTGTTAAACAAAGTTGTAAGCCAAGCAACAATGTCGCTATAGAATTTTTATTATTATGTATTATTATTATTATTTATTATTATTTTTTGTAGTTTAACATAAAACAAGGACGATATTTACAAAATACCTCTAATCATTTTACTAAATATTAAATAGTTTATATTCCTTCTAAAGCCTGGTGCTCGAGTTCGAGTTGAGAAAAATGTTTTTCAATTGCAAACTGCATTGACTATGCAACATTCTTTTATGTACGCAAAGAAATACAATTCTTTAAATATAGTTTTTTTTTTAATTCTGAATTTTGCTCAACATTTCACATGAAAGTAGAATTAGTATGAAATAGTTATAAAAGATAATAAAATATTGCGCAAGTTGTACTCTGTTCATGTTGTGAAAACAATTGAAATGTATCTGGCAACATTCAAGCAACATTTTTTCAGCCTGTGAAATAATATAAATAACACTTATTTTATATGAAATTTTAATATTTTTTTCTATTTACAGTCTGCCCATACCCTGGCTTTTATATGGCATCTTCTATGGCGCTCCCGTCGAAGTGAATTCCGTTGGCATGGTCTGTTCCATAACGATATTGTTTATGATGTTATTATTCGTTGTTATGTCAATTGCCTGCTTCCGTTGGCGCATGAATAAGGGTTTAGGTTTTACCATGTTTTTGTTATATTTCGTTTTTGTTGCCGTATCGCTAATGTTTGAATATGATGTAATAACATGTCCAGTGTAAAGCGTTCAAGACAACAACAAAGAATCCAAAAATAAATATATGTACTTATATACATATGTATGTGTATACATATATATAACAAGAAATACATAAAAAAATAAAAAAAACTTTATATACAAACATATATAAGCAAAATAATAATGATAAAAATGCGGTCATTTAAACCAAACATTTATATAAAAAATTGTTAATAATTTTTAAGTATGTTTATTAAGAAAATTTATTTATTAAATAAACCAAAATTAATATACTCATATAATAAAAGAAATTCATTTCCATGATTAATTGAGTATATTCATAGTAATAGAACATGAACAAGAAACCAACAACAAGAAAAAGAATGTATTATACTTTATCAACATAAACAAAAAAAAAAATTAAAAAAAAATTAGATAAAAAAATTATGAAATGATTAATATATAAAAAACATTTAAAAAAAAAGAAGTTAAAACTGCGTTATTTACAACGCTAAAGTGCTCATTAACAGAGAAATTGTTATTTATTTAATAATTTTTATTATTATTAAGTTATTGTTTACAAATTTTCATTTAATAATATATAAATTTAATACCTGTATTGTTAAAAAGAAAACTAAAAAATTACATTTAAGAAAGTCTAAACTTTAGATAAAAATCTTTAAGGACAAAAATATACGATGTGAAACTCCTTTATAAACAAGAAAAAACTACTATTTAGGCTAAATCATTAATAACGTATAAAGAACTAACTTAAACTCGTATATACAAACTTCTATTTTAATGATGACCGTTCCCTACCCCTCTCCCTCACTCTCACTCTGCTGTAAAATACACAGCACGGGCGTGAGAAAAACTTTAGGTTACGCTATTTTTCAAGAACTTAAATTTAAAGATTTTTTCAGACTTCAATATGACAGGAAGACACAATTGCCCAATTCATAACATGTTGTAGATTATATTTTGTATAAAATACAAATACGCCAATTGTAGGTTTGTGAGATTAAATTTCAAAACGTAGAACTTTTAAATGGAAAAGGAAAAAATTCAAATCAAATAGAAATAAAATGCAATTTTATTCATTTTTCTTATTGTGTTACTACGTTCACAAAAGATTGAACTGGTATTAATTATTTTTAATTTTATTGTTAGTTAAAAAAAAAAACTATAAAATTTAATTGAAAGTAATTCATTTGGTATTGACATTCTCATCCTTGTCTTCATACGACACTTGAAAAAAGTGGAAGAAATAGTTGTATCTGTTGTAGCAAATTCTTAACTCCAAAATGCCAACAAGATTATAAAACTAATGATTTACAACTAAATAACTTGTGAATTGACCAAATGTTTAGAATTTTTTTCAAAACAGACTTTTCTAAATACAAATTTGAACCGTTTAAAAGCGTTATATTTTACAAATTGTTCAATATAATTATTCCGTACATACGAGTACACGTACATCTATATTTGTAATTTTTAAATGTGTTTTAATATAATATAATGTTTTTTAATATACTATATTTGAACGTTTTTCTAAAATTGGAAGTTGAATGATTTTCAAACAAGATGGTTGAAGTATACTGATAATTTTATTAGCACCAGACAGCTAAGCCCCTAACAAATTAAAAGTATTTAATATATTAGTTTTTAATAAATTAAAACTTTTAAAACGTTAATATTTCCTTAAATCAACTTCTTATTTGGATATTTAAAATTTTTTTAAGATGTTTATTACAGCTTTTGTCTTAAACTCTTGAACAAATTTTTATCATAATTACGGCATTCGATGCCAACTTTAATTTCATTGAAATTTCAATCGATATCGAATACAGTAATTTCGTCCTTGATTGTACAATTGTATTGGAAACAGTTTCCTAATCTAATTCCAATTATAAATTGGTTCATGAAAATATAATTTAAGCAATTGCTAAATTGTGAAGATAATATTTCAATTATTCAAAGCTTGAGAGTTATTGAGTTTCCATTCGCGGACTAGTACATATTTAGGACGGAAATGTTTAAGCTTGTTTTAGTTTCTAGTAGAAACGGATTTCATGACAGTTGCTTATTGTTGTCAAACTAAAAGCTCTTGTAGTTTTTATGTTATAAAACTTATTTTTTTTTATTCCTAAAAAACTTTAAACCCATTTTTTTAATTTGAAAAAATTCCCTATAAAAAAACGAATTTGATTTATAGAACTATTTTTCCAATTCGCGTGTACCCCGTTTTGTAAGTGCAAGTTTTCCAGACTTGTTTTATTTGCGCTTAAGATAATCTAAAGTTTTTATTTTATGTGTAAAAGCTTTGTAAACTTATTAAATATGATAAGTTTGCACAGTAAATATAAACAACATTATTAAATTAACTTTAGTTAATATTAATTATTTAAAGCGAATTTTTAAAAAGCTTTAGAAGTATTCTTGGCTTTGATCACTTTCTTTCTCATAATATATCTAGTTTTATTCCTCGAATACAATATTTTTTAAGTTATATTTGTATCCTTAGCATGAGCTTTTTAAAGGGCTTTTTCTATCCTGATCTGTTTCACCTCAGTAATTTTGATAATTAATCAAACGGAACTATAACTATAATTTGCTTTAATTAAATTATTTACATACAAAAATTAATAAGTAATTATTGAAAGAAAAGCTTAAAGTTGCTTTGTTGCATTATTATAATCTTTTTGACTATATAACTTTCTCATAAACGAATCTATCTTAACCTAACTCTCTATATGCTATCAATTAGCTTTCTAAGTTTGAAATCAATAAAAGAATAACAACCAATTACTAGATTAAAAAAAAAACTAAAAGCTTTACCGAAACCCAAAGAATAAAACTTTTCCTTTACAACTAGTAATTACAACTTCTCCTATTAACTAAACTACTTTAAAAAAAAAACCGAGAAGCTGGAAATATGAGTAAAAAAATATTAATAAATTCTAATAGCAATAAATTAATTAGAAATCATTTAAAGGATTGAAAACTAAATTAAATCATATAAGAGAAATAACGAATTAAAATAATAAAAATTTGTACAAACCGAAGAAAACATATAAAAAGTAATAATAATGAAACTTTTAATTGAAAATATACTTGAGTAATAGTTACAAAATAACAACAGCAACAAAATCATGAACATAACTAGGCATTTAAATTAAAAATAAATAAAATTTATAATGGAAAAAAAGAAATTAACCAAACAATTTATATATGAAAGCAATAATTAACAAACAAACAAAAAATAATATTAATACAAAATTATATAACTTTAATTACACTAAACATTAAAAACAAACATACTATTGAAAACTACATTTAACATACAAACCACCCAAACACTATCCATCACTTTCTCTTGTCCCCTACTTAGTAAAAATTATTAACTTAATTGACATATAAAAACAAATTAACAAATATTACTTAATTCTTTTAATCTAAAATATTGAGAAAAAAAAAAAATAACATACATAATTACATACGTATTACTAATACTTAAGACAAGAAACAACAAACAAAAACAATATTTATTATTAAACAAATTCGAAACAAACAAACTTTAATAAATATCTTCATCAAATATAATTTTTTAATTATTAAAAAAGAATGCAACAAAAAAATGCAATTAATATTTCTCTGCATTAAATTGAATAAAATAAAATAAAAAATATTACTTCATCCAAACATACAACAACAAATCATTAACTATATTTAAGTTTTAATTTTTAATTAATTTAAAAAAATGTTTGCAAAAAAAAAACATTTTAAATAAAATAAACTGCAACATACAGTTTTTAATTAAAACATATATCGTTTTTGTTTCGCCCATTTAAAAAAAGGACAACTGGATCGCATATTCGAAACTAGAAATTTTTATGTTTTTGGAAAGAAAAACTTTGTTGAGCACAATTTGCATTTAAAAGTTATTAATTTGGCTTGTAAAGTGATAGTTAGTGTAAATTTAAAAAAAATTTTTAAAAAACAAAACTTAATGGTATTGAAAGACTTTTAAAAGATTTAAAGCAATAAGAGATTTTATTTGAATTTTTTTAATAGAGTTTAAAATAATTCACTATCTAATTCATTTATCAGATTCACAACATGTTGTACAACATACAACTATGACAGTCTGTTGTAAGTTTTTTGTGTTAAATTACAAAATGTCAAAATTTTGAAAAGAAAAAAGTACAATTTAATTTAATCAAAATTAAATTTCAGTAGAAAATTCTTTTCTAAAACTGTATTAAATAGCTGAAAGCTTTGGGCATTATTAAAAACATATTTTAAATGTACTTTGTTAATCATTTTTTTGCAAGAACTGGTCACAAAAGCTTTCCATATGTCCACAGCCCAAAGGTTTCGATACTCTAACTTATAATCCCTTAATTTTGCATGCGGAACAAAATCTAAATCTTATTTGACTTTTTTTAAGAATATACTGCCAAATAAAAAAAGGACATTTATTAAAAATATATGTTCTACTCTTTTGATCGTTTTTTTTTTTTTTTTTTTTTTATTATAATTTAATTTATTTTTTTTAAGGTCAAGGTCTCTCCTATTCGGTATTCTTCGTGTACAATCTTCAGGACATTTGTTTGTTTTATATAATTTTTAAAAATGACATTTGAAAAATGAATAAAAAATTTTTGTCATAAGAGAGACCTTAAGCTTAAAAAACTAAATTAAGTTGATGTTTTGGAAATGTTAAAAATAAGCTTTTTACGAGTATTTTTTTTAAATATTTGTATTCTTGGAAAATTTCTCAAGACTGTTTATTTTCTGATGGTTTTCAAAATATTTTTTTATGATTTAGTGGAGAAAAAAGTGGTTCATAAACCTTGTTTGAACCGAAATTTTTTTCGAAAAAAATACCTACATATTCCTTCATGATATAAAGATATACCTAAATAATTATATTTTAATATTGTCGGTGAGAGTAAGATCTTTTTTATAAAAGTATTTATTTCATTTCTAATATCTTGTTAACCTTTCGACTCGCGTCATCAGGAAACTGCAAAAATTTTGATTGCTTTCTAATTATTGAGATTTAATTAGAATTTAATAAACATAAGCTTATTTTAATAATAATATTAAAAACTCAATTACAATTATTTCGATTTGTGGATGACGCCAAACATTAGTTACTGAAATATTTTAAATAGATTATTTTTGAATGTTTTTATAAAAGGACCTTCCTAAGTGGAACAAATAATTGTAATATAATTAAAAAATCTAATAAAACTAAATAATGATAAAAATAATCTATGACAATTATTTAAATATAATGTTCAAGTGCCCTCTTTTGTTTTTGTATTGATTGAGTTTTATTTTTTCATTTCAAGAAAATGTGGCTTTATATCCACAAATTTATTCAATACGAAATCAATTTTCATTTTCCAACTAGAATTGGCAATGACTATAATTAAATTTTTTGTACAAAAATAAAGATCTGGCCTGTAATCATAAAATGAGTTGTACATATAAAAAAACTCTTTATAGAAGCTTTTATAAAAGCTCTATAGTTATTCAGACAAGGTCTTGAGAAATTAAGGAGCTAAAAACGTAAGGAACTAAAAACGTTCCAATGAGAACATATAAGAGACTAGATAATTTGAATTACTGCTAATTTGATGAACTTTAAAAGCTCGTGAAATACTTATTTCAATATAAATTCGAAAAAGAATTTTTTCCTTTGTTATTTTGTGTTTGTATTCATTTTGAAACTTTGCAAATATTTTTCATATCATGCACTCGATTCATATAAGCATATTCTTCCAAATAATTATAAACTTAAACTATTTTATAAACATAAACAAAACAAAATTTTTAATAATAAGAATTTCATTAAAGAAACTTATTAACATTTAAAGAAAACTAGTTATACGCTCATATAACATTAAAAAAACACACACATATCCTTTTGCTCCTCTAAACGGAAAATCTATTCTGAAAATTATTATCTTAAAAAACACTACACTACTTTTCCTGTTAATATTTAAAACTCAAAAAATGAGAATAGATAAAATTATTTACATTTTTTAATTTACAACAAAAGTCATTTAAAAAACAATTCCTATTCCTATTTCCTTTTTAAATGATGAATTATAAAACTTAACAACAAAAATGAAATGGTAATGCTTTAAGTAGAAAACAACAAGAATTAGAAACAAAATAATAATAATAATAATAATAATAATAATAATAATAATAATAATAATAATAATAATAATAATAATAATAATACTGAAGAAATAAGTTATATAACTTGTAATAAACAATAATAAGTAATTAAAAAATTGTTATGGAGTTTTAGAGTTTTAAACCGTTGAAAAATTGTATAAGAAATTGTTGATAAATTAGTCCAAGTTCATATATAAAATAATATTAAATAAAGAAAGAAGAACAACAACAACACAAAATTAATAATATTATTAATGAAATTAAATGATATATACTAAAGCATTAAAAAAAGGAACTCAAAAATGCATATAATTTAATTTACATTAAAAAAAAAACAAAAATTAAAAAACAAACGAAAATAAGAAAAATTTGAAATAAAAATTGTTTAAAATTTAAAAAAAAAAATTGAATCGCTTTCTTTTCTAAATACTATTTAAAAGATATTTTTCGTAGTCTGACATTAAATTTTGTTTTAATGAAATTTGGCAACATCGTAAAATTGGTAGTATGGAATTCCAAATTAATTAAAAAGAAATTGGGTTTGAACTCTCAAATGTGATTGAAATTGCAACTTTAAAAATAATTTATTTTTTTTTTGTTTAATTTTATTTTCAATGCATATAATTTTTTAAATACTATTTGAACTTTAGTTTATTGTTTTGCTTTTAAACTTTTAACCCGTTCCACCGGCAGTGACAAAATTTGTATTTCTTCTCAGATAACAAAATTCACCCGTCTATAGGCATGGTCAGACTAGACCATTAAGTTTGAATAAATATTTGAAAACAAAAAATTATAATAAAATATTTGTCTAGTCTGATCGATCATACCCTCAAAATTAGAAAAGAAGAGTCACTTCGTTTGATTTTAGGTTTATGTAAATTTTTGATATTCGAAAGTATATAGAATTTTTAAACTTGAAATTTTTCAATAATCGTTTTTAAAAGTTGTGATGAATTTCGAAAATCATTTTTCAAACCATCTGAAATCATTATCGTTCAAAGCAGATTTTAAAATATAAATATGGTAATAAAGAATTTAAGTTTAAAAACTGTTTATGAAAAATGTCCTAAAATCTAATTTAAACCTTAAATGTATGACGTCACCTGATTTCTGATTTATTGTATGCTTGGGATTTTATTCTTTATAAAATTATTAAAAAAAATTCGTGATTAAAAATATTCGAACATATTTGCTGCTAAAATATTTTTTCTTTTAAATGATTAGTCAAAATTTAAACGGAAACAGTTTTACTTTAAGTTTTCGAAAAATTCGAAAATGGATTTATTCAAAATTCTTTCGAAGTGGTGTTAATTAAATAGGATATCATTTTATTTTTAACCGACTTCAAAAAAGGAGAAGGTTATCGGTTTGTTTTGTATGCGGGTTTGCGTGAAGGTTAGTCCCATTTTTTTTTTAAATCGGGCGGGCGATTTACCGTTCCTGAAATATTAATTATCGCATAACTCCCCTATTTACGGATCGATTTCTTTTTTAGTTGAAAGCGTATGCTTATAATTTGGTGCCATAGAAATTTGAGTGGAAATCGGGCGGACAAAGTGCCCGCCCAAAATATTGTTTATCGCATAACTCTGTCATTAATGTACTGAGTTTCACAACCACTGTGTTAGTTGGGCTCATTTTATTGAGATCACTTTTTTACCAAAATTATTATTTTTCCATTTGGTTTTTGAAATATTTAAGAACTTACGTTTCGATATCACATCATTTTTTTTTTTTAATTTTATTTCTTTTTAATTCAAATAATATTTTTACAGAAGCCAAGGTTTTATATTGTTTCTCTTGTTAGTCTCAGCTTATCTAAGGAATTCCCTTTAATGGCATAATCTAATTAATTACAAAAAAATATTTCTCTAATCTTTTTTCCAGCCTCTATGATTAGAACTCATTGAAAAAATTAAATTTAAAAAAAACGTTTGTTTAGACTCCCTCTTACCAGGTATGTTCAATTTTTATCTATTTTTATTATATTTAGTAGAATAGTTTGGACTTTAAAACAATATATTTGAACATGGTTTTTACTTTTTTCAGGTCTTCTTTCTTTCCCCCCCGACAAAAAAAATATGAAACAAAATTTTTAAAACGAAAGCAAGGTTGCCAGATTTCTTTGAAAATTCCACAAAACAAAAAGGTCACACACAAAACATGAAACCACATTCGAAAACGAACGGTAACATAAATAATTAACTTTATAAAATTTTCTTATTTAAATATATTTTTAAACTGCCACATATGAAATATTTAAACATATACTTGACAAAAAAACGTTTAAAGTAATTAAGCAGAAACTCAACACAACATTTTAAAAGCTTTAGCACCTAAGAATTATTTATAAAATTTAATATTTAAATAAAAAATAATCATAATTAAAATTAGTATGACACTATAATTTCAACAAAAAAAGTCATACTCGTTATATATGTATGTGTATCTCATAAGATGGAGATATAAATTTAAAAAAATTAATATAAAATTTTGTTCAAACGTGGCGTCCGTTAAAAAAATAACATACGTTTCATAAAATTAAACATTTTTATTACAACTTTATTAGTTTTTAATTTAATAGATTTTCTTATACACTCGTATTTATAATAGAAAAATTAAGGTGCACGTCAAAATGATAAGGTCACTTACTTGCTTTCCGTTTCTATGTAACACTTAAACACCCTTGTTAATTTTCGCTGAGAAAATTTATTTATGAAAAATCTATGTATCTTTAAATAGCAATGAAAACCAAAAAAATCCAAAACCTTAAGTAAAGTTAATAACCTTATCACTTTGACGTGCACCTTATAATATAAATTCATAGTTAACAACAACATAGACTAATTTAATGATTGATTTCAATTTTTTTATATTTATTTTAATTTACAACAGAACAAAACATGCAAGACAAACTTTTTAAGAAAAAAGCCACACAAAAAAATTATATTTGTAAAAGTGAACAAAAATGTAATCAGATTTTATTTTCCCACCTATTTTTTAATGTACTCGTAGTCAATAAGTTTAGAAGGAAACATGAAATTATTCTTTGTGTTAATTTTTGTTTGAAAATTTTTTAAAAAATTTTTAGAGTTTAATGGGAGTATAAAATAATTGAACATTTTACTTTATAAAGACATGTAAAATAAGGTAATTAAATACGCTTTTAGCTTTTAAGAGTTGAAAATATAAAATAAATTAAACAAAAATTAAAAAAAAAAATATTTTATAAAAATCAACAAACAAAACATATAGAAATATTAATTTGTTTGTTTTTAAGAGAAATATATCAAAATTAAGTAGGCGTTTTTAAGTGAATAAAAGATATTGAAAATCTAAAAAAAATAACAATAATAACAAACGTGGTCAATATTTTTACAGAACTCTTTTTCATAATGCGGCTGGTTTTGATAGACAGTTTAAAATTTTGCAAAAACCAGAGAGTGAAATTTCTTACATTAAATTATGAAATTGAAATTTTATTTAACAGTTTATTATTTGTTGTCTGCATTTTATTGGCATTTTTAAGGCGAATCGATTGCAACAAAGCCGATAATGCAATTGGTAAACTCCTTATATAAAAGTGGACGGAAAAGTTATTGTACTCTTTCATATATGTATAGAGTTTGATAATCATCTTACCTATCGTCTGGGCTGCTGCATACATCCTATGAATGGGCCCTGACTCGAGTTTTGCTATTTTGAATATAAATCAAAAGTTTTATTATTCTTATAGAAATAAAAGTAAAATCCAAATTCCACTCAATTTATATTATTCGAATATTTGAAATCAAAAAGTTTTCGTCTAGGTTTAAAATCTTAAAGCATGTTTTAATTGCAATATACAACTTAAAAGAAATCAAATTTATTAGAGTTTCTTGGAAATCTTAGAAATTTTAATTTCTAATCGCATACTGCCCCAATGGATTAATACGACAAATGAAATCGGCCAACTCATTTGAATTCGCTGTGAGTTCTATTGCCAAAAAGCCTTCACATAAAAAATAATCATCATTTATATATAAAAATATCTGTTGGTTGGTGTTCAAACTGCAGTGAATTTATTTCAATTTGCCTTTGCTTTAATATTTTATTACTCTACAATGATTTTCATAATTAAAATTCTACAATTTCACTCTCTGTGTTTTTCAAAAACGAGAACAAAAATACAAGTAGTTTCAAATATTTAAACAACGATTTAATAATAGATTATTGTTAAGTAAAATAAAATATTTATGTTTTATTAAAATTGATTTTAATTTACTTTTTTTAGAAGAGTTTAATGACAAATAACATGCGTCAAGAGAAAAGGGCAATAATTATATACAAGAATAAAAATATGTACATACAAAAAAAAACAAAAAATTTTATGAATTATATAAAAAATTAATAGATAATATTTAAAGAAAATAAAACATTTGTTACTTTTTTACATAAAAACATCATCCAAACTTATGAAAAATATAATAGATACAACTAAAACCACATAGAGCAATAAATAAATTTGAAAAAGAAAACAACCTAATTATAAAAGATATATGAAAAATTATAGTATGCACTCTGAAAATAAATTATAAAAACAAATAATTATTCAGTAAAATTGCAACATTTTCAAACGTAAAAAACACAAATTGAATTTCAAAATTTTCACAGATAAAAAAATAATACCAAAAAATATTGAAAAGGGCTTCATTTTATTATAAACAAAATCCAAAAATAATATTTAAATATAGCAAATTGTTAATGAAAAAAACAACAAAAATAAGAAATATATACTCGTACATATATACTCGTATATTTGTGTAACAAAATTTTTATAATTATTTCCTATCATTCGTGTGCGTCAAAATGACAAGGTCTGTCACTATTTCCTTGTTCGAAAAAATAAAAACAGCATTCATTCATTGTTCAAAAATTTCTTCAGCAATTAATTTATTTACTCTACCGAATTTGAATTGAAATATAAAAAATAATTTCCTTAATGCTTTTAATTTACTTTTAGTGAAATAGAGTGAAATCAAATCTAAAAGAATCTATTTCTGAACTGGATAAACATATTTCATTTCCACATGTAAACTCTCTTTTTTATTTGTATACAAAATATAATTTAGTTTTGTATTTCCAAAGTTTTAAAACTAATTTCCGAATTTCCATTATTCGAAAGTGATTCAGGTTTCTTAATAGTTCAATAAATGTACTTTAGATCAAATGTTTTATAATTTGTTTATATTTATTTCCAATATTAAGGATATTAAAAATATTTAAAAATGATTTGAAAATAATTTTCAAAGTTATTAAAAATCGTTTACTGATAGTATCTCTCGAGCAAATAAACCGATTTTATTGCAAATTTGCGCTACTCGAAGCAGTTTTCCAAATTTTGAAAATTGATCGAGTCTACAAAAAATATTTGACAAGAATTTATCGAGTTTCTTAAAATAAAAACTCCTTTTAATAATTTTTAACCATGAATCAAACGATTTGATTTTTTTTAACTAAAATTTTATTAGATTTCAGATTCGATGGAAGCGATGGCTTAAATTTTATTCGAGAGATAAATTTTCTCTATAAATATATATTTGAAAAATCTCAAATTTTACCACGTCGAATAGATCCAGCCAAAAGAGGTCGATTGAGCTGTATATACGGCGATACGAAATGCCGATACCTGTGAAAAACTAGATATTCGAAAATACTAGTGAAATCAGTAATTTCTTCTTTTCTCTTTGAAAAATCACACAATTTTGCACAAGTTTTTAGAAAAGAGTACGGAAAGTCTATAAATTTCTATCTTTTTTATTATTTTTTTTTTCACAACAACAATACCATGAAAGTTTTCATATAATAGCACAACTTCAACTCAAACAATTAAAAAAAAAAATCCAATAACACTTGTGTATACAATAAATATATTATATGCGTCAATAACAAATATTTGTTAAACTTTTATAAATGTTATAACTATTATTAAAATTATTATATTTCCTTTCGAATAATAATTGAACATTTTTTTATATTTCAATAACATCGATATATGTACATAATATAATTTTTGTTACACTTTGCTGAAATTTCAAAATCACCTTTTTAACGAAATGTAACCAAGTTATTAAAACCTTTACCAAATACCAAAATTAAAAAAGAAATTAAGAAAAAAACTAAAAATCTGATATAATTTTAATACATAATTTTAGTAAAACATCATAAACCCTAATGCAATTAATATTATCTAAGCATATTTAACTACAAAATAACAAAATATTTAAAATATGATTAACTCAAAATATAAAAGAAAATATACAAAAAGCAGAATTGAAGACACACATTTTTTTGAAAATCGATTTTAATATTTATTTTCAAATTTTCATATATAAATTCGAATTTCAGAAGTAATTGTGTTTTATTTGTTTAAATTGACAGAAAAAAAACAACAGGTAAGCAACAATTTATAAATTTTATATTTAAACTAAAAAAATAAAAAAAACAACAGCAACCAATGGATCGCCAAAATATCAAAATAGGTAAAATACAATTTAAGAATTTAAATTTTGCCGTATAAATAGTTGGAAATCAAATCTTAAATTTCCCGAACTCAGTTTGAAACAATAACCCATATTCAATTCTTTCATAATTATAAATTACGGTTTTAGCTTATTAAAATTAATTATTCTGAACTAAAATAAAAAACTCTTTGCGGTTTCAATTCTCCAAAACTAGAGATTCATTTAAAAACCACAAGATGAGAGAAAAAAATTCTCGAACTGCCGGTTCGTCTAAGGCCGAGAGAAAATTTCGTTCGAGTTTTTCATTAATACTTTCAAAATAAATGTTCGGACGGAATTTTGATAAGAGTTCAACTAAAAGTTAATAGATTCACAAGCGTACGATTCTGAAAATTTCCAAAACATGTTATTTAAAACAAATCAAACAAGAACAAGACAATTAAAAAAGTCACCTGCAGTTTTGAATTATTCGAATTTCAATTTCAATTCAAATTCGCACCTTAGAAGCCAAAAATAATCAGAAAATTTATATTTCAAAAACTTCAGCTCAATTAATGAAAAATACTTAAAAACCTGAACAAAACAATATGAGACATATTTCGTATGTATGTTATTTAAAAAAGAAAACTATTGTTTTATGATTTTCTCTTTTTATTATAAGACAATAAAATATATTTAAAATTTAAATGAACAATGGGAAATTTATAAATCTAAGTAAATTAAAAAATATTTACATGCTGTATGAAAATTTAGTCCATTCCGCATGACATAAAACTTAACTAAACTAACTAAGATCTTTTTCATAGCAAAAAAAATACGCAGGTAAAATTATAAATAAAACAAGGAATCAATTAATCATTCCATTTAAAACTAATAAAACAATATTTGGAATTTTAATCGAAAATAGTTTGTCTTTTCCTTTCTGTAAAGGATAACACTATGGCTTAGGCTGATGTTTGCAATTTAAAGAAATTACTTTTGGCATCATCAGTTTGACTTTTTAATTCATTTTTGGAATCCTCAGTCTGATTTTGTAACTCAGACAATACACTTTTGGGATCCTCAGACTTCAAATAGGGATTAATTTCGGGTTGGGGCTCAAATATAACATTGCCACGTATGACACGCACACGAGGACCAATGGCGCGGGGATTAAATTTCACTTTGCCACAGGTATCAGAACGTATCTCACGGTGTGTTTTTAAGGCACTGATGCAGGAAAAATGCTTATCACAGCCATAACATTTATAACGTTTCATGCCTATATGACGCGATAAATGAGCTATCAAGGTTTCACGATGCGTAAAACGTTGGGAGCAAACCTAATATGTTGAAAACAAAAAATAATAAATAAAAGAAATCAGACTTACTTTTTTTTATTTAAACTTACCTGACAAAAGAATGGCCTCTCGCCCGTATGGGTTCGATGGTGGACCTTTACTTGTCCCCTAGTACGAAAACGTTTATCACAATAATTACATTTGTGGGGCAGTTCACCGGTGTGTATGGTCATATGACATTGTAGCGTGCCATGAGAATAGAATTTCTTAGTACATTCCTTACACGAATATTGTGGTTCGCGACTACAATTAGCCAAGATATGATCGTTAAGCATGGTTTTGGAAGAGCAAGTACGGCCGCATTTGTCGCAAACATAACGCGGTCTTTGCTGTTTTATATTTGTTAATTTATAAAGTTTCGGAGATGTGCTCGTCGCATCGTCAACAGTCGACTCCGTTTCATATGTTTCCAGCGATTGTGAATCGGTATCTTGTGCGAAGGGCTCCTCTTTAATTTGGGGTTTTACATCTTCAACGACTTCGTCTAAAGCTTAAAAAGTTAATTATTAAATTATTGCAAACTGTTAAAATATTTTGATATATTTCTCATGCTAAATATTAATCAAATCAATCTTGTAATGCTTAACTTGTGGAAAAATACATTTTTTAAAGTTGCTTACAATGTCTGTTTATGGGGGCAACCATCATAATAACAAAAACAAACTTGGATATTAGAATGAAAAGAATTTATACAAAAATAATAATAATTTACGTATTCGGGTGCCAAAAAATATTGATTTACGTTCCTCTTGTTGTTCCTGTTGTAATTGTAGCCCTAATAAGCCCAAACCGAATAAAAACTAGTTGAAGATTTCATAAATCATTTCAAACTTAATTCATTTCGAAATCTAATATAAAAAATTATTATTTCTTGTGGGCTTAGCTGTATACATATATGCCTGCATTTCATTGGCGGTAACAAAGTCATCGAGTGCAGGCATACACACAACTTATCGCTTGGTATCATTCGTTTCCCCGGTTTATTTACTCATTTAACCTTTTCTGTTGCCGGTATGTTTAACAAACTTTTAGCAGGCCCATGATATGGGTATCGAAGGAATAGGGTTTCCAAGAAGAGAGCTTACAATAAAATGTTATCATTCCAAATTGAAATGGTGGCTACACCAAAATTGTGGATGCGTCATTATTTTGTATGCACTCCAATGATATGGGTATTAAATAAGAGGAGTTTCTGAGAAGGGAAATTTAAAGGAAAAAGGCTCACTCTAACAAAATATGGCGGACTGCCATATTTGATTAGCCCCGTAATATGTATATGAAACGAAATCGGTTTCTAAAATTATAACTTTGAGGGAGCTAATTCTGTATTTCATTAAAGTTCAGCGTTGCGTTATTTTCTTACAACAATTTACGCTGAAATAAAGCTAGGCATTACCTATATGAAATACAAACTTCAGCCTTAACTAAACTTAAAGGTCACAAAGGACAAAAATATTTTTGTGCTATTGTTATGTTTGTAGCTTTTTTTTTAATTTTTATTTTTACTAGAATTCCAGCAAACACTGACATTTAGAAAGAATATAAAAACAGGGGGTTACTCTTTAATTCGATTGGTAAAGAAAACTTTTCGAGTTTTTACATTATTACCATTTAAATTCAAAGCATTTCCTTTCGTTTCGAATTACGGAGTAACACTCGGGTAACAAGCAGCTATTCGCGGGAAATTATTACATGACCTTCATAAAAGTAAAAAAATTCACGGACTCCGAGTAAAGCTCAGTCAACCAAGTATTAGTTTGTTTTATTAACAGTGAATTTGTTTTTAGGATTATTCGGGAGCAAATACAAAAAGCATTTTTCCTTAAACATTAATTGAAGAGACAAAAATCTACAAAAATGTATTACCTTCAATTTTATATGGCTGCGCTTGCACATTAATCTTTTCCATATCACGTGTATTTAAATTATGGGCCTTGACCAAATGTATTTTTAGGGCTGTTTTAATCTCGTAATCCTTTAGACAATATGGACAAATCCATTTATAATTATAATTAGGATTTTTATAGCGAGCCTGAACTAAGGACACATCCATAGTGGTTAATATTGGCAAATACAATGAAGGCGGCTCATTTAATTGTTTATTACTCAAAATAAAGTTTCCGCCCGGCTTGCCCTGAATCTGTTCTGTAGTTTTAGTTTCAACCTCGGCAATTTGTTGTTTCATATTATCAATTAATTGTTTTTTCTCGGGTATATTTTCGATAATCATTAAACGAGTTTTGGGTATGTAAAAATTTTTGCGGTGTTCTTCTGCCTTAATCAGCGCTTCAGCCTGAAGTTTTTTGAAGTCTTCTTCATCAATAGTGGTATTTTGATCAAGGGAATTTAATTTGATAGAAAGTGCATTAGATGTGCAGGTGTTGGAAGTTGGAGCAGTGCACACTACTGTTGTTGGGGTTGAAGTTTGTGCACCTGGCACAGTTGTGCTTGATTTTACGATTGTTTGTGCAGCTATAGCGGGTGAAGTTTTCAATTTAAGTAATAAAGGCGGCTTGTTCACGGACAAATTCGTGGTATTATTGCCAGCCTCCGTTGGTGAAGATTTTAATTTAAGAATTAATGGTTGATTCTCACTCAACAAACTATTGTTATTATTGTAAGCTTTCATATTCATTAACTGAGTATTAGGCAAAAATTTTATAATTTGCAAACCACTTTTCGGTAAAGGTTTAATGTCGCCATTATTTTGACCATTAGTCAATTGTACAGACGTTAATGTGCGGCTATCAATCTTTTTTATATTTGTAAAGTTAAAATTGCCAAAAGATTTATTTGTCACAGTCAAGGGAACTGGTGTTATCTTAACAAATCGTAAATTTCCCTCATTCTTTACTGTATTAGTGATGGGAGTATGTATGTTGCTGGTGTTGTTATTAATTATTTTCAAAACAGGTGAATTCTGGTTATTATTCATGCTAATAGTTTTACCATTTACATTTGAATTTACGAAATTATTAATAGAAAAAGTTTTCATTTCTAGTCCAGACTCAGTTTTCGTATTTTCTGAAGTGACAAAGTCTTCAATCGGAATAAATTTGCCATTTGATTGTGGGCCAATCATGTTATTTATTATTAAGTTTTTCATTGGAGGTTTCTCGCAAACTTTTTTTGTTTCCTCTGCTTTATCCTCCTCTTCAGTTTTTATGATAACTTCAGGTATTAAAGAAGAAGTTATTGTTGCTTCATAGTCATCTGATGGTTCTTCTTTTATTTTTATATCTGTCTCAAAGTTGAATGGTAATGGATTGGTTTCTGTTTCAGATTTTATTCTATCAAACGATTTAAAGCGTTTCATGCCTATATCCATATTATCGTTATCGTTTTCTCTTTTATTTGTAGGCGATGTTGAAGTTTTGTCATATTTCAATCTTAGTTTGGTGATAGGTATGGTGGAAACGGAATTTGTAGTTGCGGATTGCAATTGCTTGTCTAATAATATATTTTTAGATTTACTAATGTCGTCATAATTGTTTACAACTTTTGTGGAATGTAATACAACATCTTGCATTAATTTGCCGCAGCCCTGTGTTTGCTGCAACCAGTGAACATGCAACTGGAGTTCGCTTTTGAATCCCTCACGGCAAAATGAACAAAAATGTTTGTAGCGAATTTTAGGCGCATTTTGCTGAAATAAAAAATAGATCGTTTATACATATATATACGTATGTAAAAAGATTTGCCAATGATGCAGTGTATCTACTTACAACTTTATGTTCTTTTAGCTCGTGTTCTTCACACAACGGTAATGTAGCGTAGTTTGCACCACAGTGAAGGGAACAAAAAAAGAAGTTTTCACGATGCAAATTTAAATGATTCAACATTGAGGCTGCATCTATAAATGTAACCGGGCATACGGGACACTTCTGCTTCGTTACACAATGATTGCGTTTAGTATGCTTTAAAAATTGTGCACGATTTGTAAAAGACTTGAGGCATTTCGAGCAGACACCCTTAAATTTGTTTGGCTATAAGAAGAGCAAGAAGTTAATTATTAATTTATAACAATTTTTAATATAATTCATACTTCGGAGTTGTTTATGGAGGCGATGAATCGCATTTCATCTTCCGACCTCATGTCCGCGGCGCTAACCGTAATTATGCTGTCTTGTTCCTCCACAATACGAAAATTACTGGATGGCACGGACTGCTGCAAAACTCCAGCTATAAATTATTCAAACAAAACCCAAATCATTAAAATATACTATTATAAACGATTATTTGTTAAAAGATTTTATTTGAGAAAACTATAATTAGATTTATACCTTCAGTTTAACCAAAACAATATAAATACTTTCTTGATATAACGGTTCTTTGTTGACACCACAGCCTAAATGCTGTCTAACAGAGATGCCACCAGAAAAAATAGCTGGCATGCCGATATAACTTCAAAACATAAGCAAGCAATACAAGCGCTTATATATAACACAATTAATTTTATAATTGCTTAAAACACTTGTGGTTCTTGTACATATATATATATATATATATATATATATATATATATATATATATATATATATATATATATATGTATATATTATTCTATAAACATACATTCTATAGCCATACATCCTATATATAAGTATGGCTGCTCCATTAATTTCTTGTTTTTTACATGGTTGTTAATTTATGTATTATATAACCAAACAGATGAGGGAAACAAAACAAGAAAAGTGCGCTCGGTAGAGAAGAAATACAAAAGTGACACAAAGACAAAATGAACGATGACAACAACAACAAAGATACAATAGTTTTTATGATCTTTCAATTATTAGTAGCGGGCTACTAAATGAACGCTACCTAAACACAAGCGCAGCTATTTGTAAAGGTTCTTTTTGCGTTTGTTTTGTTGTCTATATTCTTTTAATGCGAATAAGTGGCAAAATAATATATTATGTATGGATTACCTCGATTTTGCTTATACATATAGTGAAGCAAGATTGATTAATAATATAATGCATTTCCTTCTATAATTATTTCAATTAAAAATCCTCCCTTATTGCTAACAAATAATAACTCACCATTAATTTGTTGCTCCATTAAAGCTTCTTCTTGCTTAAATATTCCCTGCGAATCTTCAATTTCATCAAGAGGCTCTTCCTTAATTTTAGCTGCAGCCAACATTTTAACTTTTTTGTTTAACATGCACTTATATGTAATATATTAATTCCTTAAGGTTTAATTACGCGTAATATGTGTGTCTTCGCTATTAATATCTATTTTCAATATGCAAAAAAAATTACTGTTAAAAATTTACAACCACTCTAAACGATAATAACACGATGAAATGATCGTATTGATCGTTAAAAGAAATGTCAAAAAATATGTATTCAAATGGTTGCCGTTTAAGAAACAGTAGCACATAAGAGAACTAAAAACGCCTTCAGTACGCATGGTTGTATTAAATAGGCTTATGAAAATGACGGTTATGAGACGGAGATGCATTATACATGTTAGAAAGATGATAACAGATATACATATAATTATATATATTCAAGTTAACAAAAATTTTGTGTTTACTCAAGCCATAGATCGTCACAAACTGATAAAAAAATTAGTATTTACACCTAACTGTATTACTAAGACGGGGTGAATAACAGAACGTAGAACGCTTAAAACCAGTATATATTTAATTATTTATTAGTTTAGCAATTCCGAAGAACAGGAACAAAATATATAAATGAACAAAGATTTGTAATATATATATATATATATATATATATATATATATATATATATATATGTACATATATATATATATATATATATATATATATATATATATATATATATATATATATATATATATATATATGTATATGGTATAAGCTTATGTCAAATGAAATTAAGAAGCGTTAGCGTTCAAAAAATAATTTATTAGAATAATATAAAATATTAACCTAATTTACAAAACACCCTAGCTACCAGGGCCTACGGTGCAAAAAAATACTATCTATAAGACTTTTCAGTAAAATAAGTAAAGAAGAACTAATTTGCATTAAAACATTTTTTATAAGAGAAATTAAAAAATACGATGTAAACAAAATTGTAAAATTCCATATATGTATATATATGCACGAAAAGTTATTAATTCCGAAGGTTTGAAAGAAAGAACCTTCTCTGATAGAAATGAAACATATTAATACTAATTCTGCAATCATGCATGAATTACAGTGTTGAGAAGTGAAAGAAAACAAAGAAAACGCAGATAGAATAGAAATTATTCATTTGACAGGCCGTGGGTTATATTCTGTGCTATAGATAAAAAAGCAGATTTTAGGAAGAACATTTTAAGTGTTATTTGTTTAACACAAATAAAATGTCTTCTAATAACGACTCACAACAGTATGCTATCGAATACATAAAACGTGAAGATGAATACATATCTGCTGGTAATTATGTACTTGTCTATGTCCAGCAACAAACTGTAATTGTTTTCCTCCCGTTTAGATGAAGACTCCGACAATCGTCAAAACCACACCAGTTATATGTTAAGAGAACAGGATCGTTTTTTGCCTATATGTAATATTATAAAAATTATGAAAATTCCTGTCCCTGAAAATGGTAAAATAGCTAAAGATGCCCGTGAATGTATACAAGAATGTGTATCCGAGTTTATCTCATTTATTACATCGGAAGCTATAGAACGTAGTATGTCGGAGAATAGAAAAACAGTAAATGGCGATGATCTGTTGTATGCGTTCGCAAATTTGGGATTTGATAATTATGTGGAGCCGTTGTCAGTGTATTTACATAAATACAGGGAGGTAAGTTCATACGAGTACATAATGGTCGCATGATGTCGTCAGCTATACTAAAACGGCCAAGGGTAAAGCTACGAATAATTACATTGATACTGGCGGTAGATTGACCCATAGGCCCACATGCTATATGACTGCATTTTTCCCTTTAACTAAACTAAACATCACAATGAAACCTCATTGGGATCAAGGTCTTCTTTAAACTGGTTGCCTCAGAACTTAAGTTACATACGGTTCGCCCATTAAAAGTTTGTGGCGATAATGGGAGAGTAAAATGACTAAAATGTTTATGTACAATAAATATACACTATTTTTACGTATATATGTAACTATTTATATGAAAAGATAAATATTTATTACACATGTATTAAATTCATTATTCAAGTTATTCTCCAAAATAATCAGATATTAAAAAATATTTGTTGAGGGCTTAACTGACATGTTTCAAAAGCAATCAAAGTGAAGATAAATTTTATGCAAAAAAACCCGCGTTCCTACTTTTAAAAGTTTCGCTTCAGGACTCTAATCACGGTCGCGTTCCTACAAAGTTTACCTAAACAAAATTGACTATTAACATTTTTGAATATTTTTCCTTAATATGCCTATTTGAATTTATTTTCCCTTTTTTTCTAGGCCACAAAATGTGATCGCAATCTTTTAAGCGAAAGTTCTATACTGCAGGATGATTCATCTAGTGATATTCGTAAGACATGAACCAAAACGTAGAGCACACCTTTTGTTTTGTTAAAATTGTTATAATTTATTTTTCAAATATTTCCATTCACTCTAAAATCAATCTACAGTTAACACTGATACTTTTGCTATCTGCCAACCTTTTACAAAAAATACCTGACACACATATATGTATACATCTATTTTAATTTTCAAATTTACTTTAAGTTCTTAATTTTTAAATATTTATGAATTATGATTTATATAAAAGGTAAGCTTATTTAAATTGTTTTTAATTTCTTTTTGTTCCATTTATAAAAAAATAATAAAATTTCAAATTATTTTTAACAAAACTCCTGTTTATTTTTTGTCTTTGAATCCATTCCAACTAATCTTTTCTTGCCTTAGGTTATAGTGGCGCTAGTAACACACAAAATTCCCTTAATTTCACTACTTGTAGTATTAGTAGCAATACCTCCAATGCTTCTAACGATACTACTTCTGCAAATAGTAAGCAAATTTCTAAAGACTTTATTGAGTTTCAAACGAACGGCGAGCCTATTAAGCCAATTTTACGTACTTATGCTAATAAGAATTCTTTAACAAATCTTATAAATAACAGCAATATTATGGCTTTAACCAACCCAGGCTCCTTAACTTCCACCACATCATCTGCCCCTGCTGTTGTGTCGGCCACCATAACTTCATCCTCGCCATCATCACCTTCTCTATCAGACCAAGAAAGTTTACGTAATTTTCGTAAAGCCAACAGCAGTACGTTTTGTAGCACCACAGGTCTAAGCATGGATGATCAGCAACAGGAACATCAGATTTTAAATTCCGTAGTAACAACGCAAGCCAATGACTTATCTGCGGCTGGCCTTTTAAATACTGATCACGTGATTATCTTTAATACGGAAGATTTGATACAACAAGTCAGTCAACAACAGCAACAACTTCAACAATCACAGAATAATCAACAGCAGCAGCAGCCGTCTACACAGATATTCCAAACAGGACAATGGCAGCAACAAATTAAAGAGGAAAATGATTTTTGCAATAATTTTGTCTTTTAAAATAAATTTCTTCTAACTAATAAAAATAGGCTCTTTTGTAAAAGGAATATTTAAACATTTGAAAATTTTTTTGCGTACAACATAAGTATGTATGTACGTATTGTTTGGAACTGAGAAATTTGCATGGCAATATGTTGCAACTGGTCTATATTACAAAGCATTAAAGACATACTGGTGATTGTGTTGTTAGTATATTTTAAAGAACGTGACTTTTTTAAATAATAGTTGTATTAGGACTTACTATACTTGAGTTTTATTCCCATCATCAAGCTAGAAAAAACATCGAAAAAAAATTCAGACAATACCACAGGTACATTGTATACATCTTCTTTTGGAAATCGTTATTAAAGCTGCAATAAACACCATAAAGCAGCGCAACTTTTTAAAACCTTTTAGAACATGCAAGGTTATAAGTATTTCCCCTACATCCTTTTCAGAAAAGTCGAGATTTGTGAGAATAACAAAAGTTTACCAAAAATCATAAAATATATGTACATACATATGTATGTATGCATGTAGTTTACAATTCCTGCACACGATTTAGTTGTAATCGTTGTAGCTGCTTTTCTGATGCAACTCAGCGATGCATTTACCGCCAGACTCAAACTTAACTAAAATTATAGGTCTACAGCTTGAAGTCTGAATACCAGGTATTGTTTTCATTTCCGCAAGGATAATATGTGTATATGTATAAAATTTTTTTGTATTTAGCATACATACATATTTTATTCGAATAATGTGACGACTTTCTCTCTTGAATCTCAAGAGCAATATCCAGGAGTTTATAATTTAGAATTTAAATTTTGATTATTATTTTGTTCTTCACTCCGTCACTCTTACGAATTCTTGAGAATCATTAATATTAAATTCTTTTTTGTGTAATTTTTCATAAAATTTCTATTCAGGAAAAGTCATCAACATTATGATTTTATCCAATATATGTGTACATTAGAGTGGCATTGTATCATTTGTTGTTGCACTGTTTCAGTGATGAAAGCATAGCACTTGTCTTCTTTTCTAATATACATAAACCTTAACGATCACCTTCGTCGGTAATATTAGCATAATCGTCGGCGAAATAAAACAATAAAATGGTTATATATATATATATATATATATATATATATATATATATATATATATATATATATATATATATACACTGCGCCATTAGCCAATAGCCATTCTCGCTTTGTCGTTTATGGGTTTGCGATGTTGTTTTATTTCATTATTTATGGGTTCGCTGCCAGAGATTCTTAGCAAGTTCACATTTGATACCGTGGAAGCCCAATATATACGACATGTTCTTCGCAGTCATTTATTGATGAATAAATGCAGTTTGCTGCATATATAATATAAATAAATAATCCAACACTTTTCGTTTAGCTGCATTTTGCGCTTAACTGCCCAAAGCATAAGATAAAAATGATATATAATTTTTCGTTACCTTTACAAAAAAAAAAATTAAATTAAACATCACGATATTTTGTATATTCATATAGTTATACATATGTACATATGTATACATAAGTACGTATGATGTAAGTTTTTAATGCGCCTCTTATTCCATGTTACGAATTTCCTATTTGTTTCAGCTGTGTACTGATTTTAATAACGTACACGACCTTAAAACTTTTTTCTTTTACTTTCCCTTTGTGTGACACTTAAGAGAATTTTAATGCAGTTATGTGAATTGAATATAATCGATTGTGAATACCGGATAAGTGCATATATGATGCTGATATGTGAATACCTGTTAAGAGCATTTTTCGCCTATCTGCAGCTAAACAAAAAATACTCTATATACTTTCCATATGCAGCGTAAGAATTAAATTTTTCCCTTTTTTAGCGACCTCTTGCACATTTGCATTGTCCTAGGAAAAAGAACTTTTCTCTTGGCCAAATGCGGTCGTTTTTTTTTCAAATCCTCATGAATTCGACCCATTAAGCATAACATTCGCCGTTGATTGTTTTGCACTGTCGAAGGTAGTCAATGCGAATTATATCTCATGCATCCCATAAAGCGATCGTCATGACTTTATGAGTAACCCATTGTTCTGCTGCGATCGTCATGACTTTATTGGCTGATAAGCCCACCCACTGTTCTGCTGCTTTTCAGGCTCTGGTGTGTTGTAGTAGATTCACGTTTCGTACACGTTTACGAAACGGTGCAAAAGCTCGTCCATAAATACTCCAGCAAAGTTTTCACACGATTGGGTTTGAGGTCGATTTTAAGTAAACACGGCGCCCACAATCTCTGGTACTTTCAATCTCCGATCGCTCAACATCATATAGTGAATTTTTCAATTGCTTCGGGTGTAGAGACCTCACTTGGGCGTCCAGAACGTTCGGCATTTTTCGTGCTTGTACGGCGAGAAGGAAATTCAGTAAACCATGTTTGAATTTCGCTTTTTTCGACTTCTCAAATCACGCGGTAGTCTGATGTCAATGGCTGTCAAACATAAACTAAATTATGCAACTTGTTGCAATTTTAACAGGAGGAGTCAACTGACAGATGGCTGTTCACATCAGAATATTGTCATCTCAGTTGAGATGCGGTTCACGGACTTATTGACCCGCTCTCGTATGTATCATAAAAACGGTTTATTTTTAAGTTAGTTATTTAGGTATGGGTCCAATTTTTTCTGTCCTTTATTTTTGTCTATGAAACAAAGAAGTATACGCGGGTTTAGTTGACATCAAATAATATCGAAGCTATCAAATGTAAGGAAAGGATTTAAGTCTATCTACTAGTTATCAATTATAGTTTTTCCTATGAATTTTGAATGAATGTCAGTTAAATGTTTATATTATTTATTATACTTTTTGATTTATTTGTAAGTTTTTGTGTTTTACATAAAATCTTGTTGTTTTCATATGGTTTGTTTTATAAACTAATGTATTTAATATGTTTTTATATGTAAGCTATTACTTTTAATGTCTGATTATGTTTGCTTTTTATATATATATATAGTTTTTTCTAACAAATAATTTTGAATTTTTTTATATTTTATAAATATATTTTTTAGTATTCTAAAAAAAGCTTTACTTACATACAAATTCTAGTTATATTTAATATAAGGGAAGTATACTTGTTGATTATTAAAAATTGTGTATGTGGAGAATTTTTTCTTTTAACTTCTCAGTTTGAGTTGAAGGAATTTAGAAGATTTGATAAATATATATAAATAAAGATATGGCATATATTCAACAACATATATTTTTCATTGCCTGATGGTGTCAAAATTTTATTTGCCGGAAATTTTGTGGTTTCACATTTCCTTTGATATATTACAAATCCTTATGAAAATATGCATTTTTATTTTAAGTTATTAAATAATATTAAAAGGTTTTAAAATACATGCATATTTGTTTTTGCCAATCTAGAGTAAAAGCGCTTAAAATAATTATACTCGTACATGTATGTTAAAATCAAAAAATTTTGATTTTTTTCTAAAAATTTTTATACAATTTTCATTTATCAGTTGTTTCCAATTCCTTCAACTGACTTTTCATATTTTATTTACGGAAAATATCTGCTTTATTTCCGTTAAAGACGTCTTAACTTGGGATGTCTTTTTGTTTTAAACAAGAGATTTTAAAGGTTATTATTAGTTTTTTTTATCAACAATAAAAAATATACTTTATTTTTAATTTTGAAATTCAAGGAACATTATAATTTTATTTAAAAAATACTTTAGGGAATTTTGGGAATTTATAAACTTAAACTATATATTAGTGAAAAAAAAATTAAAAAAAAATTTAAGTAACGCTCAACATTACTAAACTTTAAGATATAAAAGAAAATTTCAAGTCATGCTGGAAAAGATTAAATTTTTTTTTAATATCAAGTGATTAAATTAAATAAGAGTGCTGAACTAATATCTGAAATCTTTGAATAGCCATCGTCACAATCACCCGATTTACATGGCAGAGCTCAATAATCCGGAAACCAAAAATATTTTTACCATAGTTAAAATTTTTTAAATTAATTGGGTAATTTTAAGCCCAGTGATACAGAAGTGTTAAATTTATTTAAAATATTTCATCAGTTATATTGACACTAATTTTTTTATTGAAATGTAAAACGCATAACTTTGAATAAAAAAAAATTATGATTATGCGATTGTTGCTCACAAAACAATATTTCCCTAAATAGGGACTATTTTATGAGACTATAATGTATAATATATCATTCGATAAATTTTCGATTTAAAATTTGCAGTACCACTATTTTTGAAATGAGTACTTTCGAGTATTTTTTTATTCTACTAAGATGTGGTCTTATAACATAAAATTATGATATAAACCAAATGTGAAATCTAGTCGCTGGCATCTAAAATTTTTTAGTGGACGAAAGAGCATGGCATGGGTATGTGTGTGCATTTTATTCTTTTGCTTCTAAAAGAAATTTAATTTTTATGTATTTCTTCCACATGTTTTACATCTGACAGCCCTGACTAGAAGGCGCTGAAATTTGCAGAATGGAAATTGTCTATTGTGGTAATTTAAATTTAAAAAATAAATAAAACATATTTGTTTTAAAATTCATATATAACAATTATAATATTTTTTAATATAAAGTTATTTATTGGAAAATTTTGCATTGCACGTAAATTTTAAAATTTTATATATATATATATATATATATATATATATATATATATATATATATATATATATATATATATATATATATATATATATATATATAATTAACATTTATTAAAAACTGAATATTTTACTGCCTGATCTTATAAATTTAAAAGAAAATTTCGTTTGAACATTCTAAAGTTTACTATTTTATATTTTTTTTATTAAAATATATTTCATGAACAAATTTACAAAATACAAAAAAGGCGAAGACCATCATAGTACTTAAATGGAAATATTTGCTCAGTCCACTCGTTATTATATGTGTTGTAAGTCGTAGGATGCTGCAATAGTTGTACAAATGTTGTTGGTATGTTCTATGTGAACATATGTTACAACACTTACAACTTTTTCTAAAAGTTTTTCAAGTTTCGTATGAAGACGTTAATACGAATACATTTTGCTTAAGATATTTTAAACAAAATTTCATGATTTTTTTTATTAATAAAGATATCATAAATAAATTAGCATGAATTTTTAATAATTATGGACTAAAAATAATGTGCATTTTCCATCTCTGTTTATTGAATAACATACGAACAATGTGACGGTTGTAGAATTGCAAAAATGTAGCATAAAAAAATACTGTTTTTATTAAATAAAATTATAATAAAATTCTCAGTGGAGACATTTTCTAAATTTTTATAATATAGTACATAAAGTATAAATAAATTTACAAGTAGTTCAGAAAATTATTAAAATTTTTGATTATTATACATAAATTATTCGAATAATTATTTGTAGTCTGAGTGGAATTTCAACTTTTGTGAAAAAAAAGAACAAAACTCATTTCATGCCAGAGATCTTTAAAATTATTAATTATCACAAAATAGTCACACTGGATGTTTTATTTTTCTAATATTTGAGTGAATTGAATTTTTCTTGTTTTAAGTTTGCCCATTTAATGTTTAACAGAAGAAACTTGCAACAAAGTGTTCACAAGAGCCGCAGCTCTATTTTCTACAAGATGTTGTGCATAAAGCAATTCTATTTTTATTTATTAAGTTTAATATTTTCATTTAAGTACTTTCACACTTCCCCCTTATTTAAAAATTGTTTTTATTTTCAATATATGTGTGTTCGAATAAAACTTTTTTCAATTTATCAAATCATGTAGTTGGTATGAGAAATACTGCTTCAAATAACAAATATTTATTTAATTACAAATCTATATATGTATGTATGTATTAGTTTTTTTTATTGTAAAATAATTTTTACATTTTAATAGTAAATTTTTGAAATTTTATTTAAAATAAAACTATTACTTTTTCATTGATTTGTTTTTGTGCTTTTCATCTAAATGCAACTAATTGTGTGTGTTTGAGTAACAGAAACGTGCGATTTTATGAATTTAATAGTGTTAGTGTTTCTTAAAATACGTCCTTTTTTTCTTTTAGATTAATTTCTAATATGTAATATGTATGTATGCATAAATATAAATATATAATAATTTCATTCATCTTGTCCGCAATATTCTTCAAAATCTTCAAAATAACTACTATCATGATCTTCTAGATCATGAGGAGATAATACCCTTCCCAAGGATCCCTGGCTGCTGCCACGACTATTATCCTGATTACTATGGCCACCGACCATACCATCCTGTTGCAATTGCTGTTCTTCTGCACTATTGAAATACCGTATTTTATCAGTGTGACCAAGATATTGTGTGGGCAGAGCTTCGGTAGTCAATTTATAAAAATCGCCTGTTTCAAAACAAATGGGGGGAAAATGTCTTCTACAAATACGATAATTTTGGGCTCTAAAGTCGGTATAGTCCAATTTTAAATTTGAAAACCATTTGAGTGAAATATCGGGATTATAAGGAAATTTGTAAAGAGGCTGCAAGGGATTTATACAACCATATACAATACACTGTTCGTTGGAGGGCTTTAAATGTTTAGGTATATCGTTTTGGTGTATAAAAGAATGTTCATTTAAATTAAGATTCAAAGTGGGGACCGACCAGCTGTGGAGCAAGCCATTTTCAGTAAAGCATACAGGTTCAAAATGTTGTTCGCATATGGCGTATTGGTTTTCTTTATAGTTGCGAGGGTCAATTTTCAAGTTAAAACACCATTTAATGAAAATTTCCGAGTCATGGGGAAACTCATTGAATATACGAATGCCGGGAGTCTCCGAATTGTTGATACACTTCTGCACACAACACAAGTATATTTGCGATTTGACGTCGCTTATAACAAATGCAGCTGATTGATTACAATTATTATTTTGATTACTGTAAGAGTATTTAAAATCGGGTGGGTTGGACATTTCAAACTTGTGCACGGTAAATAACGAGGATTGCGGCTCCTCTTCATTAATTTCTATAATTTCCTGCTTTATTTCTGTCAATTGATTGTGATCGTGTTCTCTACTACTTTCTTTAAATTTAAGTTCAAACACATTTTCCGTTGCCAGACTTTTAATCGTAAAATCCTCATTTGCATACGACTCATGCTGTGAGGTAGCACACCACTCTTCACTGTTATCCAATTCCTGCTTAACTTGTATATGTTCATCCATAACCGAACTATTGGGGGTGGTGTACGAAAAGTTTGGATTGGGATCATCTAAGTAGTATTTTGGAACAGCGTGTTCTTTTAGTCCGCTTTTCTTATTGATTATGTCCGATGCCTGGAAATGTAACTCACATATACGTGCTACATTTTCATCAAATTTCTTCTTATAGTTTATCACCTGCAACCATTTCTTAAGCAGTAAAGGATCTTTTGGAAATTGATATAACCTTAAATTGGTTTTTGTTTCTAAGTCGTCGTAAGCAGAGGGACAAGTTTCAATACAACACTTTTCTCCTATACCAAATATTTTATCAGTATCGTTTTGCTTAATATCTTGAGGGTCTTTTGTAAGGGGTAAATTTAAAGTGGGCAATGCCCAATCCAGCAGATTTCTTCTTAGCAAGCAATAGTCTTCAAAATGAATTTCGCATACCTTCATGGATGGCTTCGTTTGAAGGGAGCTGTATTCTAGGCCGATATTGTGACACCATTTTTTAGCCATTTCCTGTTGGGGGAAATCGAAAAGTTTCAATGATTTACAGCCTTTGATGTTTTGGTCTGTTTTACATTGCGGCACGGCGCATTGTTTTGTATAAATTTTTTCTAAAGAACTCAAGAAGTCAAAAGTAAATTGCACTTTTTTCTTTAACGCCTTGTATTCTTCAGATGTCTGGTAGCCATTGATGGCTTCTTCATTTGTTTTGTACAGGTAGTAAAAGTGTTCATCACAGAGTTTAATGTTCTTTTCGGAATTTTCATTTGACGCCTCATTGGTGAAAACTTGTTTAAACATTTTCTTCCATGCATTGGCATCTTCGGCATTCTTGCCTAATTTTTTTACTATGAGCCATATCTTACCAAAAATTAGCTTGTCAGGCCAATCGTGTAAAGTTTCTGCCTTTTCCTTGCAAAATGGAAAGAAGCATTTGACTTTGATTTCTCTGTAATTTTTTGGCTTACATGGTTTTCCCACAGCCCTATCACATGATTTTGTGGACGTTTCACAATCCCTTGTATTCTCATCTATACTATCCAATAGTAAAGTAGGCACCATTCCAGGTTTGACTTTTCGACAATCTATTAAAGCTTTCCTTTCGAAATGTCTATGGCAAATCCAATGATCGGAAGTTATAGTTTCCTCTTTAATATTCATACTCAAACACCATTTACTTTTCAATACCCCTTCAGGAAATGGTATGCGATTAATCTTATCGTAGTGAATAGACCGTTGGCAACTTTGTATCCTGCATCTTGAATAGTTAAATTTGCTTAAGCTCTTTTCATAGTCTAGATTACTGCCGAGATGTAATGTCGGCACTGAACCGAGTATTAGACGGTTGTTATCTTTAATGCAATGTTTGTCAAAGTGCTCTACACAAACTCTAAGTCTTTTCAATATACCATTTGCCGAATATTGTCGTTGATTTAGTTTACAATTTTCTAGCCATTGATCACGTAGGCTCCGTATAGCAGGTAGCTTGAAAAGAAGCAGGTCGGGTTGGAAATTTCCGTAATTTTCACATGTTTTTATACAGCAAGAGACAAGATTTTTATTCTTGTGGCTTAACATTAGTGTCTCATTTTCCTCCTCAGGCAGTTCCCATTCGCTTTGTTCGCTCGGTTCACAGTCAGCTCGTTTTTCCAAATACGCTTCCACTGGGTCGTGGTCTAATTCCTGTTTTATTAAACAGTCTCTGAATATAACATTTTCTTCTTTATTAATTGGGAATTGCTTTAAATTTTCTTGCTGCGAGTTTGTTGCAAGTTCCAAAAGTTCATCGGAACTACTAGGTTCTTGCTTAAACGTTTCTGGAGTCTTTTTCAGCTCGTCATCTTCAGGCAAACTTTCAGTTAAAATTTCTAACAAATTCTCCAAATAAGCATCTTCCTGTAGACTAGTTTCTGAAATCTTTTGCTCGTGCTCTATAGTCTTCGAAATTTTCGGTGTATTTACTTCAATAGATGAATAGTTTATGGATTCTTGTTTAGGAGTACCTATTGGTTGTTTCAATGTTTTCTCTTTCTCCTTCTCTCGAGTGGTTAGAGAAGTCTCCGTTGCATATTCGTTATTCTTTTCAATTTTAAACTGTTTTGGAGGTTTATATTGTTCGTTCTCCTTAATGACTTTTCGGTTCTTTTTGTTAAGGCGTTTCTTAGCTATAATCTTAGCCCTTTGATGTTTTTTCATAGCCAGATTTTTTGTTTTCCTTAACGTATTTAGAGGATTTAAGCCCTTAGCTTTAGAAATGAATTTAGTTTTTATTGTTTCAATTTCAATTTTTGTATTTATACTCTCTACACGATCTCCTTTCGAAATGCCGCCCAAAATTTTGTGTTTTATATTACAATTCAAAGTATTAGTTTCATGATCTTCGATGTGCTCTACAATTTCCTCATCATTTAAATTACCATTTTCCTTTTTAATATTCATTTTCAAGAATGGATCAGTATTTTGAAACAATTTCTTGCGATGTCCTAATTTCAGAGTAGGCACCGCCATATTCATTAATGAACCGAATTTGTTTATGCACTGTTGCTCAAAATGTCGGCTACATATTTTCCAATCTCTCAAAGATTCTAATTTTATTTCTTTGTTTAATTGTAAATTATGACACCATTTTCTTAAAAGTGTCTTATCTTTAGGGAAATTTAATAATTGTTCCCAGGGCGCTTTACACAATTTAACACAGCATTTAAAATAGGCCCTTCTGATAGGATTCCTATAGAGATCTGCAGGTGGTTTGAATAGTGCCAAGGTGGGAACAGAATGTTTGCGCAACAGCCTGGAGTCCTTGTAAAAACAGTCCATTTCAAAGTGAGCAGAACAAATTCTCATTGTCTCCTTGTAGTCCTGCTTCTTAATATTCAAATTGTGCAACCATTTCTGTTTCAATGTGTTGCTGAAGGGAAATTTGAACAGATAGATCTCTTTGGACTTATTGAGAATTTGCCTACAACTCTCTATGCAACAAACATAGAAGGCTATTTTGTCTGCAGGATTGAGAAAGAGATCTGTTTTTCTTTTCAGTTTTAGAGTTGGTACTGACCATGATTTCAAAGGTTTTACTTTATTTACAGCTTTGGAAAAACAGTAGTTCTCAAAATGTTTATAGCAAACGCGCAAGTTTAGTGTACATTGCTGGTTGCCCAAATCTAAATTGTGTATCCATTTTCTTATCTCCAACTGCTTAAGAGGGAACTTATAAAATGGTCCCTTATTGGTGAGACAATTAGATACACAACAGTGCCTTAGGTTTTCATGGTTGGAGGGCAAAGCTTCAGGTGGATTGACATATAGACTATTGTTGAAGGGCAACTTTAGAGTGGGCAGGGACCAACGGTGTAATTTTTTCTCACTTAAACATCTTTCCTCGAAATGTTGCGAACAAATGCGATAACAGTTGCGTTGATCATAGTCAAATTGTAAACTAGTATTATGCAGCCACTTATTGAACAAAGTCACATCTTTGGGAAATTTAAATAGTTTCCAGACTAGTTTAAAACCGGAATTACACTTGCTTATATGACATTTGTAACACTGTAGGGCAGGTAGAACTTTAAGTTCGTTATAGGTTACAGACAGTTTTAGATATTCCTTCGACTCTTTAAGAAATGCACTGTATTTTTCCAACATTCTTTCGAAAAATGACACAAAATGCACGGAACATATATACAAAGAACTGTTGTAAGTGGTTTCCATTTCTAGTTCCTGAAACCAAAAACTTTGTAGCATCAAATCTTCGGGTAATTTATGATAGTAAAATCCCTCTATAGCGCAGTTATCTAGACAGCATTTAATAAAGTTATTTCCATAGATGTCGGTGTCATTGTGACCGAGATTAAGGGTGGGCAAGGCCTGCGTAAGCAAGTCCTTGTTAGAGATTTTACAACTTTGCTCAAAGTGTCTATCACATAGTCGCAAGTCCTTAATATCTGTCTCCTCCACTTGCAATTTTAAGTTGTATAGCCATTTATCTAAATCCTCTTTGTGCTTAGGAAATCTATACAAATGTTTTGCTTCTTCTGAAGATTGTTGACAACCAAGGACACAGCATTTTCTTGGTACTTCATACAGGTCCTCATTGTTTTTATAAAACCAGCCTTTATGTGACACTTCCAAGAATTTGGTAGGAATTGCTTTTTCATGCAAAATGCCATTTTTGATACAGCTTTTATCGAAATGTTTGCTGCATACCACATCAAACGGATTAAGATTGTCGGCTGATAAATTTAAATTGAAAAGCCACTTCTTAAGAATATCCTGCTTCTGAGGAAACTTAAACAATTTCACTTTATCCACACTGGGTGTTTTTTGGCAGTTTTCCACTATGCATTTGCATTCAGCAGCATTTGTTGTTATTAACAAATGGTTTTCAGTTTTCAAGCCCAAGTTTAACACAGGTACAGCATTTAGTTTAAGATTGTCCGTCCCCACTATGAAACTATCCATTGCAAAATGGCGTGCGCATAATTTATAATGGTTGTTAAGGGCATGACGTAATTCGATTTGCAAATTGTTACACCAAATTTTGCGTAATTCCGAACTTCGTGGAAATGGATAGAGTTTAAGGTTTGCTGCTTCGCAGTCGGCTATGCAACACTTCTCCTTAATAATACAGACATTTTCTCTTTTCAAACGCAGTTTGCGACAATTCCTGATGACTGCATCCGAGTGCCCTAAATTAAGTGTTGGTAAAGCACCCGTACGTAAATATTTCTTTTTATAGAAGACATAAGGCTCAAAGTGTCCACAGCATATCTTCAAATTCTTATACTTTCTCTGTTCGAAATTTAGTTTCAAGTTTTTACACCATTTCCGTAAGGTCAAGGGTTCATTTTCAGGAAATGATAATAAGAATATATTATCCGAACTTTTGTTGCCGCAGTGAGGAAGACAACATTTTACATTAGACTTTTGTTTGATTTTCGGGCTCTGCTGCCTATTAAAGTCTTGCTGATTATTTGTATAAATAGGTGGCCGATTAGCATAACTTAATTGTAAAGTTGGTATAGCTTTTGGATGCAGTTTGCCATTTTTTATGACACTAGGCTCAAAGTGTTTGGAACATATTTGTAATTCTGTTGTTATTTTTAGTTTCTCCGGCAATCTTAAGTTTTTACACCATTTTTTTAAAATGTTTTCTTCAGTAGGAAACTTAAACAAGACTTCCTGAGGTTCCTGCAGGCAAACCGTTCCTTCCTTCAGCTGTTGTTTGTCCTTCTTCTCCTGTTTCACAAATTTCTTGCGTCGACAATGTTTGAGGCAGCATAGCCGAAAAACCGATTGCTTACTGGGTTTGGGTGTTTTATATGGTGGTGGTGGCTTTAAGCTGGAGTCTGCTTCTTGCATATTTCCTGCTTCGGAGAATTCTTTAGTTACACTCTTCTTTTGTGTAGTATCCTCCATGTTGGTGTGCTTCGCAACTCGATTCGGTCCCAAGTTCAAAGTGGGCACAGCTCCCAATTTCAGTCTGCGGCTGCCAATAACTCTTAATTCAAAATGATCTATGCAGACTCGTCCAATACATTCTACTGGTTGTAACCCTAAGTTATCACACCACTTTTGTAGAAGTTGGGGGTCTTTGGGAAACCCATAAGTGGTTAAATGTTGTTCCGGTGTTTTTTCCTTGCCACAGTGCTTTAAACAACAAATGGGAGCCACTGCATTAAGGGCTTTATCCGTCCTCAGGTTTGTAGTGGTAGTAAACTCAATGTCATTTGGTAAAGAAACATTCGTAGTTTCATCTTCCAAGATATCCAAACGCTCCCTTTTAGCACTTTCATTATTTGTTTGCGAATTTTCCCTTTTCAAACAATTGCCACTTAAATTAAGTTCAGACTTTGTATCTGCTGCGAAAACAAGTGATTCTATTTGCATAGAAGTTTTGCAACTCAACTCGTCTAAAGTTTCAGCAAGAGGGTCTTTCGGACTTATAGATTTTCGATCAGGAGATCTAGGATCAAGAAAACTGTCCGTCTTTTGTTCAGGGGTGACCGAGCGAGGTTCTGTAAAATAATTGTATGCTTTTTTGTCGGGTGTTTCTGATCTGTTAATATTGTTAAAATTGCTGGATTTTTGATCCGGAGTTTCTGAGCGTATATCCTTCCAGTTTGAAGCTGGTGTAACAGATCTGCGACCCCTTAAGCTGTTGGCCGGTGTTAAGGAGCCAAATTCCCTTTCATATGATGAACGTGAACACAAGTCCATTAAATCTTCAGGCGTCAAAGGAGTTATGGAAACTCTAAGTTCCTTAAACTTAATAGAGCTCCAGTCAGATACGGAATTTGATATACTGATCTCATCATCATCTTGTGGATTTTCGCCCTTATCTTCATCATGCTCTTCCTCTTCCTCCTCATCTTCTTCATCCTCATCATCATAATATATTTGCTCATCATCCTCATCTTCTTCCTCCTCGTCACCTTCTTCCGACTCCCATATTTCCTCCTCTTCACCTTCCGTCAGATGCTCGAATTCCTCATCCAAATCGCCTTGATCTACAATTTTTATTTTGCAAGAATCTGAATTTAACTCATTTTCCATTTGTTTCAATTTAAGTTTCTCTATTAATTCTGTATTATCGTAAATATCCGATTCACTGTGACCTAAATTAAGAGTAGGTACAGCCCCTAAATTCAACTTTTTATTACCTAAGACATCCTTTTCAAAATGTTCATAACATATTTTTCCCTTGCATTTCTCCAATTCCAATTTCAAATTTTTCGACCATTTTTCCAAGATGCCAGCTGATTTTGGAAATGTGAATGCGCGCACTGCCTTTGAGCTCGTATGATTTTTACAGTGAGTGAGAGCACAATGTACTGGCGACAAAGCCCGTACTTTTCGCGGATTATCAAAGACGGCTTCTTTATGACCCAAATGTCTTGTGGGCACTGCCCACGGCTTTAATAGTTTGCCATCCAGGCATCTTTTATGGAAATGAAGATTGCAAATTTTAATATTATGCACTTTTTGGCTAGACTTCAAATGCCTGATTTGTAAATTATGCAGCCATTTGCGCTTCATCTTTAAGTTCGTCGGGAGATTGTAGAAACGCACTCCATGCTTCAACCTACTCTTGCGACAGCAAGGTACAAAACATTTAGTGGTATCTAATGACTTTTTGATTTTAACTTGTTTCAATTGTATTTCAGAAATCTCTTCAGAAGCATCATAAACTTCTTGTCTGATAGTGGTTTTGTTTAGATGTTCAGGAGCATCACTATGACCTAAATTTAAGGTAGGTATGGCCCAAGAACGAATACGGCAGCTGCCAAAGCATATCTTTTCAAAATGCAAAGAGCATATTTTAAGCAAAGGTGTAAAATGGTGAGACATTTTCAAATTATCACACCATTTCTTCAGCAACTTGTCATCAGTGGGAAAGTTGAAAAGTTTGAGGGATTCGTCGTCCACCATTTTGAGATAGTTGCAATTTTTGACAGCGCATTTTAAAATTTGGGGTCCCAACATTCTTCTATCAATTTTCGTTAGATCGGGATTCTTATACAAATGCCTTTCCTCCGCGGAAAACGGCAAATTGACCGTGGGTATAGCCCAAGATCTTAATCTTTGATTTTCTGTGATACAAAAAGACTCAAAGTGTAGGGCACACACCTTATTCATGTATCTGCGATGTTCATCGGGTATTATACCTGTGTTGTGAGACCACTTGCTTACCAAGTGCTTGCCATATGGAAAGAAATATAGTCTTATGGAGGAATTAACTAAATTAGTGGGACAATCTTGAACCCTACACTGGTAACTATTTACAACCAGAGATATGTTGGATTTTTGGTAATCGTACTGTAGCTTGTTAAAATCTGATTTTAAGTTCTCATTTTCACCCATAATTTCTATCATTTGCTTTTTAAGCTTTTGGAATATTAATTGAAAATGTAAACCACAAATTTTAGGTTCTAGTGGAAAATCGTTCTCTTCATTTTTCTCAAGCTCTTTTAGCCACATCTGTTTGATTTCTTTAGTTTCTGGTAAATCATAAGGCTCTCTCATTATTGATTTGGGGGCAGTGCATTCCACAACACAACATTTCACATCGCTTGGTTCTAAACTCAATGGATCGGACGCATCATCGTCTTGCTCTTCGCAATCATATTTTTCTGCATTTTCTTCCCTTAATATCCTTCGCCTTTCTAATCTTTCTACATCTTTTTGTTTGATGAACAAATTTGGCCTGATTCTATCCGGATTAATTTGGTATAAGTCATCTATTTCATCATGCCCTAAGTTTAAAGTAGGCAGAGCACCAAAATTAAGACGGGTTTTTCCCACACAAACAGCCTCAAAATGATCATTGCAAATTTTGTATTTTTCTCTTTCTTTGAAATTGAGAAAATCTAACTTTAAATTATGTTTCCATTTGCGGAACAGTTTCAAATTTTTAGGAAAACTATTCATTTGTGCATCATCGTATTTGCGTGTCTTGCCGCATGAGGGTACGCAACATTTGAAGAGAAATTCTCCCGTTCTTTGCTCGGGTGGTGGATTGGGTATTATTTCCACCAAATCATCTTCTTTGTGACCCAATTCTAAGGTGGGAATGGACCATTTGTATAGTTGTCTGGGACCTACACATTCTAGCTCAAAGTGCTTGCTGCATATTTTAATGCCCACACAGTCATTGGGATTCATCTTAAGATTATGGCACCATTTCCTAAGCAATTCATCATCATCTCGTGGAAAACGGAAGAGTCTAATGTCTTCCATTTCTTTGCGCGAATCACAGCCACTAACAGCGCATTTCTCCAGGTCAAAGAAGGATCTTGTCTCATTAGGATATAAATCCTTGGCTTCGTGCCCCAACTTTAAAGTGGGAATAGCACCGGGTGATAATTTCTTCACTCCCACTGAATGAGGCTCGAAATGTTCGGAACAAATTCTCATTTGCGAACTCAACTTACCTTTGGGCCAGTTTTTAATATTATGGCGCCATTTATACAAAATTGATCTATTGTTTGGGAAACGAAATAGTGTAACTCCGTCTAATTTAGTTTTGCGACAAGATTCTATTACACAGTGTCTTTGAGGCCCTATTTTTATTTGTTTGAGTCTTGCAGGATTTTGGTAGATTTTGTAGCCGGGAGGAGCATTCAGATCTAACGTTGGTACTGCTAATGTCATCGGACAGCGCTTGGTTAAAACAGATGCTTCAAAATGGCTGGAACAGATTCGACGATGTGAGCTACCCACCAAAGGCAATTGTAAATTGTGGCACCATTTTGACAAAGTTTGGCGATTACTATAGGGAAAACGGAATAGGTGAATCTTGTCCACCGAACGCATTTTACGACAATGGGGCAAACAGCATCTCGGAGACCATTTGATGCCCTCTTGGCTGCTTAAAATTTTTTCGGGTTTGATTTTCTTCTTGTATATGGCGGGCATAGGTGGAGGATTTTCAAAAAGATGCTCTACTTTGCCACCCAAATTTAGAGTAGGCATGGCCCAATTCAACAAACGTTTGCCAATGCAATGTTGTTTAAAGTGCAAATTGCAGATTTTTAGATTCGGCAACTCTGTAACATCTACTTGCAGGTTATGGGCCCATTTAACCAACTGTTCTGCGTCTTCGGGAGGCCTGTACAATTTGACATCATCTATTTGGGGATTTCGTTTGCAGCTGACAACACAGCATTCTCCCTGTTCATCTCCGTTGTTAGGTGCGAAAGGCTTCACCCAGTTCTCGTTGATTTCTTCTTCAGAGGGCAGAGTGTGTGGGGCGCCATTCCAACCCAAATTCAATGTAGGTATAGCCCATTTTTCTAAACGCTTGTTGCGCAAACATCTATCTTCAAAATGCACTTCACACACTGCATCATTAAAAAGTCTTGTGCCGTCTGGTACGCGCTTTTGCAGATTCTCACACCACTTCTGCAACAATTCCGGATGAGTGGGAAATCTATGCAAATTAGCGTGATCGCGGTCACGATTTCTTTTACAGGACTGTACACAACATGTTTCTCTAATATTCAGTTTCTTTATAACGTCAGGATTACGGAATATATTTGCATCATCATGCCCCAGCTCCAAGGTGGGTACGGCGAAAGGTCTCATACAGCCCCCAATGCAATACTTTTCGAAATGGGCACTGCAAATTCTAGCACTTTTATGCATTTTAGCTAAGTCCATTTTTAAATTATGAGTCCACTTTTTAAGCTGTTCTGCTCTTTTAGGCACAGTATGCAGTGTAATGTCATCGGAATGACGGGTCCTTTTGCAGGATGGCACAAGGCAAACATCTCCTAAGTCCAAGTTGTTGTTGGAACTGTTCGAAGAAGCTGAACAGAATTTCTGTACCACAGAATTCACAAATACACCATCATAAATATGTGACCCGGCAGAACCCTCCCTCTCTTGTTTAAATAATTGGGCATATTTGTGGGCCTTTGTCGACGTAGAAGGTTGAGGTGGGGGTGGAGGTGGTGGCGGTGGTGTGTACAGTTCATTTTCATATATATTAAATCTATCATTATGCCCCAAATTTAAAGTGGGCACTGCTCCCGGGTTAAGTTTTCTTAGGCCCAAAGCTTCTTTAATGAAATGAGAAGAGCAAATTTTATGATTTTTGCCTCTGTACATATTGGGATCTAATCTTAAGTTATAACACCAACGGCGCAACAAAGTTTCATCTCTTGGAAACCTATACAAAGATAAATTACAATCATAGGACCTACTGCGACGGCAGAAAGGCAAAAAGCATTTTTTCTCTTCTTGATAAATATTGGGATTATCGTGTATCTTCCCATAAACAGTTCCCAAATTTAGAGTGGGTATGGCCCACGGCTTCAAGCGAAACTTACCAAAACATTTCTCTTCAAAATGTCTAGAACAAAAGAACCTATTATCCTTGCTGTGTACTGGTAGTCGCGAATTCTGACACCATTTAATTAGTGTCTTTAAGTCCCTAGGAAATACATGAAATTTCACGTTAGTTTCTCCTCTTTGTGAAGGGCAACCGGGCATACTGCATTTGGCCATTTCACCACCTGGAAACCCCCCAGAACTTTCTCTATTCTGATATAAGTTGCCCACATCATCGTGACCCAAATTAAAGGTGGGCACAGCCCAATAACTTAATGAGTATTTGGCTATACAACGTTTAGGAAAATGTAAACTACAAATACGATATACGGAATAATTCACATTAGGATCGTATACCATTTTCAAATTGTGTAACCACTGCGACAAGTACTTCTCTTCTCTGGGGAAGCCAAAGAACTGTAAAGACGGTGACGAAAATTTGCGTACACCACATTTGGGTACACAACAAATTGCATCTTCATCTTGTATGGCATCGTTATTGTTAAAAGAATACGATGAATTTGTCGAACTGGAAGCGTTATCTTGGTAATCATGTAAAAATGCAAAATTTTGATTTGAACTGGATGTGTAGTCGGGTGTGCTGTAATCATTATCATAGTTGACAAAGTCAGACTGATCCATAGGAGGATAAAAATCAGGTTCTACTTTAATTTCTGTTTTTACCTCAATATGGGGTTCTAAAGCAGCAAAATCATTTGCTGCGCTAAACGATGAAGATGAAGGTGTAGTTGGTGTTTTTGGTGGTTCCATGGAAGTTTTTGAGCTGGAGGGCTTTGCGTATAAGCCTTCCAAGTGATGATTGTTGCCCGGAGGTATATCTAAAATGGAGTATTTTGTTAATAAATTAAGTTTTTTTAAAGATTAGTTTTTATTTACCTTTCAACGAAAATGTATTTGCTATTTCCAGATTCGAACTTTCCGGCTTTCCCAGATAAGCAGATGTGGACGAGGTATTGGGTTTTTTAAAGGCTGCAATATTGATTATGTTTAATTATATATAAATTTAATTATATTCTTTAAGGCTTTACCTTTTTTGTCATAAAATTTACCACAGAAATCTTCATTAGCCATATAATGATCATGTAGTTCTAGGGAAGTCTGAAAACATAAACGGCATATGCAACAGTCGAAACGTGGCTGATATTTATGTTCATTAAGATGTTCTATTAACTGATCACGTTGCGTTACACTTATACAACAAATCTGTAAATAATTTAGGTTTATTTAATTTATTTAAAGTATAAAGTATTTATCGCTAGCACTAGTTATTGTGTGTGTGTATTAAAGATTTTAAGGACTTGTTACAGAATCAGATAAGAACTCTTTGGTATAATATTGAAGAAAAAAGTTATGCGACCTGTATAAGGAACTTTTTATAAAAAAACTTAGGATTTTTTGAAAAATGTAGGAAAAGTCAGGTCATGCTTCTACGACAAATAATTTCGATTTTCGATCGGATATTTATTAATATATGTGTTTGTTGTGTTGTTTAATAAAAGAAAATGATTTCTTTTCTGCCTTATAACAAATTTTATAATCAACCTTAGAAATACAGCACGAAATTGATGTTAACAAAAAGAGTTAGAAGCCAATAATCGTTTTATTCGTAATGCAGTTACGGTCTTTTGGAATGTTTTTTTCTGAAACAAAAAGCCGTAAGAAATTGTTCGAATAAAGAAACATCGCTCAAAAATATCGTTAAATTACTAATCATTTTATTAATTTTTGTTAAAGCACGAATACCCATAGTTTTCTCGTTACTGGTTTTCAAACAATTTAAACTTAAAATCCATAATTGAAATAAAACTAATGGCAATTTTGATCTAATTTATTATTATTAATATTTATCTAATTTTTTATTCGAGATATTCTCAAAAATAGCTATTTAATATTTTATTGTTGGCTTAGCTGAGTATATGCCCGCATTTCATTGGCGCTAACCAAATCATTAGCGCTATTTAGCTAAATCATGTTTGAAAAGCACTCAAACTCATATACTTACATATATCAAAATTATAAATACTATATGAGAATCCAAACAGACCTTAATCATAGTTTTCTATTTGTTTATACAAAAGCTTTCTTAAGCTATTATGCTTATATGTTTTGTAAATTACAAATAGAAAAATATAATAATTCTCATATAGTATTTATAATTTTATTATAATTATATAAGTTTGAATGCTTCTCAAACATAATTTGGCTAAAGGGTACTGATGACTTGATTACCATGTACTCAGCTAAGCCAACAACAAACAATAAAATATTAAATTATTATTGTTATTACTTTTCAATAAGAGCACAGTTACTGATTTTTAGTTAACAAAATTGCTGAAATTGTAGTTGAGGCCTTTCGAATTTCTTTAATAAAATCTGCATTTTTAAACATACACGAGTACAATTTTGTGGGTAGATGCACTTATGTATTTTCGCTATATACATACTTCATAATTAATCAAAGCGTCTATTTCGAGTTTTTGTCCCCTACGGCCTTTTGTAATTTAGGTGACGATATATTCATACTTACATTGCATTTAAACATTTCATATTCATGCTGGCCATATTCATGTTGTTCGCACTCATCAATTGTTTCATAGAATTTGCCACAATATTTTTGACAAAAATATCTGTTTGAACGATGTAGCTGTTCGTGTGTCTGCAGTTCCTCATTGGACATAAAGGACATGGGGCATACGGAGCATTTAAAGTCATACTCAACAATATTACAACTGGATAGAGCAACATGTTGTGAATAGTTTTGACGTTTTAAAAAAACTTGTTTACATCGCTGGCATATGGGCAGAGTTGAGGAACGTTCTGTTTGTAATTTCCGACGGGGAAAGTTAAGGGTCTGCATAAAAAAGAATAAAAATTGCAAGAAAAAACATCGAATGAGTGAAAATAACAACAAACAATAAATTTGTAGCAAAACAAAAAAAGCCACAGCAACAACAAAAAAAAAGCTGAGAAATGAATGAAAATATTTGTGTAGTACCGTAGTAAATGTGTGTGAGAAGTGTGTGCACAAAATTATACACAAATATGCATGTACAAATGTATGCATGTACATATAAGTATGTACATACATACATACATATGCATGTACATCCATTCATACGTACTTATATAGGTTTATACATCTATATATGGAATAGTATTATTGTAGGTTATGTTATTGTTTATTTTTCTTGTTGTTGCTACTATTTTTTTCTTCTTGTATTATTCACATTGTTTTGGCATTATATCTTTTTTACCTTTGCTTCTGTTTTTATGTTACTCAAGGATATTTGCGGCTGCTGCTGTTGTTGTTGTTGTTGCTGTTTGTCGTCTGCAGCTATTACTGCTGCTGGTTGCATTATAGAGGAATTCTCGGAATTTGTACGTTGTTGAGTTTGTTGGGAAGCATCTTCATTATTACTATGTTCACTATCAGGATGATGATAAAGTTCTTGTTTTATTTGTTGTAGTCCGTGTTGGTGGAGCTGTTGCTCCTGTTGTTTCTGTTGTGCACGTTGCTGTTGCTGCTGCTGCTGCTGCTGCTGTTGTTGTTGTTGTTGTTGCTGCTCATGATGTTGTTGTTGTTGCTGTTGTTCATGTTGTTTACGTTTTTCTTCAATGTGAAAAGATTTGTTTTGAAATTGTGGCGCACTTTTGTGATGATAGCCAATATCTTCGACGGGCTCAGCTAAAAAGAAATTGGAAAAAAAAATTTTGTTAAAATTCATTTATAAAGAAATGGAAGCACGTACACAACAAATCTGTATGTACATACGAGTATGATAAGATTAGGTCATGTTTCAAGGCTAAAATGCTTATAAGTTTGTTTACTTGGGTCCGGTATAATCGTTACCATTACGGTAAGCATTACCCAAACCATCCACATTACCCAAGAGTAATATCTTCTGCAATTCCATACATTAAGACTAATATCTTCTACAATTCACTACTAGCTGTGTCGACAAAGTGGTAAAGGTAGCTCAGTGTTCTCTAGGCACACAGCCACTAATATTCTTTACTAGGATTAGAAAATTGCTACCCGCAGTATTGATATTAACAAACATGTATGGTGATTGAGTCTGCAAAAGCGAATATAATTACGTAAAGCGTTTTTAATATTTATATTACAATACCCCATATTAAGACTGTTATTGTCGAAGTCATATCAACCCGAGGGGGAAAAGTTTCCGCTTTCATACTCGTTCTTGACAACAGTTGATTACTGCTGGCATCTATTCTCTAAGGCCTAAGAAATGCTAATGGCTGCTAATGGTAGTCGACAAGCAGTATGCGAATGCCAGATTTTCGCTTTCGAGTCGTCGTGATGCCAGTAATTTACATAATAAAGGAGAATATCATATTTGTAGGCTTTACTTAATGCACAATAGTGTGTCGTAAAAAATAAATGGTAGTAAATCTATAACCAGAACCATAGTGGGCTAGTTCATGTCTTAAGCTCTAACTGATGGCATTTTTTCAATATAAGATTTCACAATATTGTCAATCGGTGGTCTGTACTACAGTGAACTCAAGATACATCACATATGTAAGAAAAGACTTTTGAATGATGGATTCATATAAATTCTCGTATGCTTATTCTGTACATGATTTGTTCAAGTAAGTTTAATTCAACAACGTTATTGCCATATTCTGCGGATTTGACTTGCAGTTAAATATTTCTACTTCACTTTATAATATTACATATAGCATTGTTTATATTTGATTGAATAAATAAATAATGCCCTTACCAAAGTTTTTTTTATCAAGATAAATTGATTTCAGAGTGTGAGACGACCAGCTGAATATATTTCGCTCTACTTTATGTATGCTGTTGTGTACTTTGTGCGTGTATGCAAACTGTCTAAGGTGTACTAATTTTTATCTCAATCGTTTTACCGTGGCAATGCTATCTCGTAAAATTAATTCGCAATTATATTATATAAAGCTTTATAAAAATTTATTGATTTTTCCAAGTAATATTGAAAATTTAACTTAAAAAAAATCAATATTTTTAATATTATAAAAAAGTTTTATAAAAAGGTGAACAAAAACCGCTAAACAATTATATTAATTTGAAAATTGTTGTCAGTAAAGGTGCGTGATTAAAAATATTATATATCTGCCGCGCATGATCGTGAGCACGAAAGATTCAGGCACACGTCTTTAATATTAACTTTATTTTATGCATGTAAATAGTTTCATCACATTATATATTAATATATATATATATATATATATATATATATATATATATATATATATATATATATATATATATATATATATATATATACATATATATATATATATATATATATATATATACATATATATATATATATATATATATATATATATATATATATATATATATATATATATATATATATATCTATATATATATATATATATATATATATATATATATATATATATATATATATATATATATATATATATACATATGTATATATATTGTTTTTTATCACATTTACAAATACAGAAACCAGAAATGTCAATGAACTGATATATACGTTTAATTGGTATTAAGTGTGCAATAAAAAGTTAATATTAATATACTCTAAAACATTTTAGAATATATGTACACTTTAATGATTATACAGTAATTTGTCATGCCATTTATTAATTTGTAATTTTATAAATTATAAAAGTGTGTTCTGTTTCGTTGTCGTTAGATATTCAAGCTTTTGATATTTGTATGTACATATAGACTATAAAGTATTATTGAGTATTTTATTGCCTTTATTATTGTCGTTTTGCTTTACACTGCCCAATAAGTTGCTCATCATTTTTAATTAAATATAAAGCAATTTTTCTTACAATAAACATATGGAAAAGTTAACAAAATGTAATCAAAAATCTTACATATGTTTAAGCAAATTGTAAAACTAGTTCTCGTGATATATATACTTATAAGCACTTAAACAATTTGGCTTCAAATAATTTAGAAATCATTATTGTACAATGCTGTCAACACATTGCAAGATATTCCTTTTTATGCAATATAAATCAGAAAATTTTCCAGTTTCTTCAACATATTGAGCCAACCACTAATATAATAACACACAGGAAATTTATTGTACAATATTAATTATTTTACAATTATATTACAATTGTATAGATGTCTTTAAATATTTAAATATTTATATTTTTTCCAACATATAAAAGTAATGAACATTGAAATTATCTACATTTTATTATTATTTTCCGACGAGTTTATAAATATTTTAACCACCTAGAAAATTAGTAAAAGAAATTGTGATTTTGATTTGTTCGTTATAACCATAACAATTTGCAAGCATTTTTATATTTGAGTACTACCGAAGTTCCTAACAACCGTAATAATTTGTGTGAAATCTTTGTACAAAATGGTTAGGACCGGAAAGCGAATAAACAATATATTTTTATGTACATACTTATATAAGTACATATAGCAATTATAGACGGGTTATTGATTAATAATATAGCCGATAACAATTTTCCACAAAAGTTTTGAATTTTCCATAAAAATGAATAATGTAGTTGGTTCTACTTATTAGCCATTAGGGGTAATATTTAAAGTGTTTGGTGATTTTTTTTTTGATTTTTGTGATATTTGGTGATTTCTTTTTCCGATTTTGTTTAATATCAAGTCTGAAAGAAAAGTAACTGCCAAGCTTGTGTAGAAAAAATATATAATGGAAAAATTAAAACAATTTGAAAAATAAACTTTACATTAGAAATAATTGTTAAAAATATGATTAGAAATTGCTATAACCAGTACAAAATTTAAAATTAAAGTATAAATTACTAATAGATACGCACAATATTTTTTACGATATGTACATATTTATATTATGTTATAAGATACAGCAATAATATGAATACAAACATAGAATAAAATTAACAATAAAAATTTCATGGGTAAATTCAATTAAACTTTCCTAGGAAATATTAAAATAAATTATCTTTTATATAGAAACCACCCTTTACAAATTAAGAAAAATATATTCAAGGATTTAACACCCTTGTCGTGAAGGTGCGAAATGCCATACGGCGAAATAAAAGAACATTAACGAAATTTAAAGCTGGAAACTCGCTGGAAGTTTCCTTTAATAATATTAACAAACTAAGCATTTAATGGGAAAAGCAGAAACAAAAGCAAACAAAAAATGGCAACATGACCTCAAACAACCTTAAGAAAGAAGAAGAAAAATGTACATATGTACATACATATTGTACATATTTACAAGATACATACATACTTATCTATTTTGCTAATATTCGTGTTATATAAACTCATATATCTACCTACATACATACATATTATTTGATTTATTAAAAAAAAACATAAGTTTTTCAATTTTACCGCCTTGATAAAAATGTGAAGAAGTGGACTTTGCACTTTGTTGTTGTTGTAAGAGGAATTGTTAAGGAAAATATTGGAAAAAAGAAACTGCCAATTATTTTTAATGCTACGAGTAGTAAATATGTAAGTATGTACCTACATATGTGTGTACAGATTTTCTATAATAAAATTCCATAAATTTCTTACAAATTCCAGTGAAAACGAACTCCATAAATTGCAATTTAAGTTTAATTTTTCAAATAAATTTTCTAGAGCGTTCTAGCTTTGGGGAAACCATAATGTATGTTGTACATATGTACATATGTATGTACATACATACATAGTATAAAAATAAAGAATGATACTTTAGCCATAGTCATCGGTCGGTTGCAGAGTATAAGCAAATATATAAATGGATAGTATTACATTCATTTATAGGGATACAACTTAAAGCGAGTCAATAATTTTGGGTGTGTATACTATCGTGCAATATAAAAGCATGTATTTGCCATGTACACATACAGACGTACATAAATATTGAGTGTTGTTCGGTTTTATACTGTATATGTACATATACTATATGCACTCATACATCTTGTGGGTATACATATACTATATAGAGATGGATGATTTCCAAATGCTGCTGCCTGCCTGCCTGCCTGCCTGCCACAAACCAGTCACTGTTGTTTCTACGTGCTTTTTTATAATATTATATTTGTTCGTCTTTTAATTTTTTGGCTCATGGCAATATATTCGTACTCGCACTCGTACTCAGTCACAGTAACTAAAAGTTTTCTTGGCATTAAAAACTTTTATGTATTTTTCCCACTTTTATTAAAGTTGTTCTTTCAATGGCTTTATATTTTGTATATAACACGAGTATTTTCATTTTAAAGTATGGTAACTATAGAGTATCTTCCTTGGTTAAATAATATCCAATAACCCAACCCCGAATCCATGCCCTCTCCTATCGCTTTTGCCATACAGTTGTTGTGTTGTTATTTCAGCTCCATACATAAATTAGAAATCTTGCACATACATATTAATATAAAATTATTTTTTTCCAAATATTGCAAAATTCCAAAATAAAATGAAATATAATCAAAATTGATTACTTTGTTTTCGTGAATTTCAGTTGGTTTATAGTTGGATAGATTTTTATATTCATTTGCTCTGTGCAGTTGAGTGCTATGAGTTATTTGTTTTTGAATTCTTTTTTGTGTTTTCTCTGTTCAGTTCTTGTTTTCTGTGTGTGTCTTTGCACATTATGTTCCCATTCATTTCACTTCGGCATTGGATTGGATGGATGTATGGATAGGTAGGTCAGTCACTTTACAAGTGGAAGTAATAACAGACGTTGTAGCATTTGTACTAGTACAAGTCGTCTCCATCGGTTATGTGCTTGCTGTGCTTGTCGTGTCGTTGTTTTCATCGTCCCTCACCGTACCACACATATATGTGTATGTACATCGTTTCCATCATGTTGATGACGATGATGCTCTTTGTAAATATTTACTCAGCTCTTGCTGGATACATACTAAAAATTATAGATTATTTTCTTTCCATTTACAAAAAATTTTCAATGTATTTCTCTCTACCTAACAATAAAAATGCAATGTAGAACATTATTTTCGATTATATCATCAGTTTTTAGTTTTTCTTCTTTGTGTTTTTTCCTACCCATTTTGTAATTTTTGATTTCTTTTAATTGAATTTGCACAAATTTTTATTATAATTAAAAACTTTTAATGTCTTTTGTTCCGAAATAAAATAAAATAAAATTAAATAAGATTGTGGGCATCAGACTCGTACTGTACACATTTAATAATTAAATACGATTGTATGCATGTAATAAGAAAAAAATGACTGAATTTTATGTTTCTACATAATTTTCCTTTAAGTATTTTTCATTTAATTATATTTATTTCTGTCAAATTATTAATAAATTAAAAGTTTTCAAGCACTAAATACAAATTAATTTTTTGTATTTTATTATTACATTATTAATTTTATTATTTTTTATTAATCTTATAATTGAATTTGTTTTATTTTATCTTACTTTTTTCGTTGATATTAAAAATTTTATTGATCGGAAAAAATTTCACAGCTGAAGCGCTTTTTAAAAAGATATACTGAGTTTAATTAAATTTTTAATTTCAAATAAAAAATAAAATAAATTAATAATAATATTTTTGCGTATCGAGTTTGAAATTTATCATGATATAAATTTGGCAATTCGTTTATTATTTAGAACTCGCTTAAATTATCTAATTAAAAAATAAAAATCTAAATGTGCCTCCCTAGTTAAAGAAGCTTGGGAACCATTCAAACCCATTATTTTATGAAAAAGTTATTGAAGAATTATTACTGGGAAATTACTCAAATACAAACAAATTCGCCACAGATCTCATCAACAAATTGTTCATGTTTATTTGGATTATCTTACGAATATATTTTAGATATATAATATGATTTCAAATCTAAAAATATAAACTATTTATAATAAACAATTTAAAACGAACTATAAAATTATTACTAGTATTGTATCATCAATGTAACAATAAGTATTCAAATCTTAGCTCTAAAATTATTGGTTATTTGATTAATTAAGTTCAGAAAATTCCAGACAAAAAATTCAGCTTGTACAACTTCTGCTGTGGTTGTCCTCAAGTTTCTTGCATTAGGCTAAGAGTAGGGTGTCCCTCCCTCTCAGCCAAGTATGGCCTCTAAGCTTCATTCGCTATGGTCTAGCGGAAAAAAATAATCAGGATATATACCAGGATATTTACCTCACTGTGTTGTGGTATAAATTGAATTAAGGGACATATTTATCTGTGTAATGTAAACGTAATATGTGAAAATTGTTTGCTCGTTAATCTTGTTCACGTTTTCAGTAATTTTTCCAATCGCGAATTACATTCCTGTAGTTTGCGAGGTGCTTTAACGTTTTCGTGGATTCTTACAAATGCTTCATTATCAGCGAAGACGAATAATTTATTAAAAATTTGTAAAACTGTCAAAAATAGGAAGAACGGGAAAATTATGACATTTCGCTAAATTTTACTGCCATCGAAAACAGGCTAAAAAGTGGTATAATAATCGGCTAAGACTAAAAAATATATAGAGCGAAAAATCACCAAAACTACGATCGCGACGAAATTTTGCAAGTTATGCTAAGCTCAAGGTAGTTACCATAATGACTTATAATCGATAAAATACTTTCAAAATTCGCGAAGAAAAAGTAAAATACAAGAAGCGCCTCTGAAATATCATTAAAAGTTGACAATAAGCTAAATAAAACCAGTTACATCGCATAAAATTTGTAAAAACTTCCTAAAATCGAAATGGTAACTTCAAAACTTGTACGAAATTATTAAAGTTACAAAAAATAGGTCAGGTTTCTCAATTCACCTTTATCGTAAAATTTCAAAAATATCGTAAATGATGAAAAAAATAACAACAATATACTGAAATCGATTTTAAAAATGGTAAAGAAATATATTAGATTCGGTCACACTATAAAGGGAAACAGTCGTTACAAAAATGAGGAAAACAATGTAGAAGTAATAAAAAAAAGAAAATTCTTATGTGTTGAAAATATAAATTAATCGGTCACGTAGAAAAAAAAAGATTTTTTCCATACAGAAAATAAATCTTTACTATATAGATTTTTTTTTTTCATTTCGATAGACCCCGCAACGCAATAATTAGTCTTATCAATTGATTATCTCTTTCAAACACAATATTTACATAGATAACACAGTACGTGTCGGTAGAAAACCATTATAAGAATTTTAACTACCTAAAGTTTACTGTGAAATTTTAAATAAAATTTCTCCACAACAAAAAAAAAACTAGCCATCGACACCCACAATATATTTTTAAGAAAAAAGTTAAATAACTAAATAGATAAAATTAAGTATGTGTATATTTAAAAAGTATGCTACCGGGTAGAACTTGGAAATAGTAAAACTTCACGTTCATATTATGGTATAATTTCTAGATTTGAGTATTACCGTAATCTAATTAGCAGTTTCTTAGTCTTGTATCCGGCCCATTTTTGGTTCGATTTTCCCTGCAGGCACTCACTCGTATGTAAATTTTTTTTTTTTGTCTTAAGAACCAAAAAAAATTTATTTTTTCTGGGTAACTTTTTGTAGGGAATATACATATATGTTCTTAGAGTATAAATTATATTTTCTGGCTTATATGTATTTGTCTGTTAGTGCTAATTAAAAACATGAAATTTCGCATTGAAATTAGCGTCATTTGGTGCCAGCATTAGGTTTCGGAGATAATAGGCCATATTGTATATGTGCTACATTTACTTTTATCGAATATTTTAAAAATTTATTTTTTTAATTCCTAACAATATTTAGAAATTATTTTATTTCACAATCGTAAAAGTAGATACTTATATAAATATAATATAACTGTAACACACTTCCATTTTATTATTTCATAGGTTTAAATAAAAAAAAAACTATCACTCAATGTAGATAAGGGAGGTTTTTACGATTCTTGAAAATAAAGTCATAAACGATGAAACATTTATATTTATGTATTGTGAAGAGTGATTTAATTTACCTGACGCAGCGCTGGACTATGTTAGTAATTTTGTCTTTCTCAAGACTATTTAAACATAATATATAAATATTTTACTATTTATTAATTCCAGCTCTTAAGAATCAGAAAAAAATAAAGTTTTAACCAAAATTCATGACACAAAATGTTTTATGAGTCTTTTATAAAGTTAAGTATATAAGTTTTTGTATTTGAAATAAAAAATATCTTATGTTCTCATATTTAAAAAATTTTTCTACACCAATATGCGAATTATCTTTTACTTATAACATTTGATCGGAAATTGAAAAGTTATGTAGTTATTACTACAAATTTTTTGGAAAATGCCCGCTCATATGCGGCATAAATTTATTTATGGAAAAACAACCCAAAAATAAATTGTTATAGAGAAAGTTTCGTTATAAAAAATTCGACTGTACTTCTATTAAATTACAGACAAAAGCTCAATGAATTTGAGCTGTTTGTTGAAATGGTTTGGTTCCAGAAAAATATTTTTATTAAAAAATAATATTCTTCATGACAAGTATATAATTGTAAATTAAGCAAAAAATTATTCGAAATATAATAGTAAGAATCGCGTTAAGAATTTTGGCGTAAAAAAACTTGCAAGTAAATACAAGTACGTCTAAAAGGTCTTGCCGCCACATGAATTTTGTATTTTCCTGAGTGCATAATATAAATATGTACATCATATGCGTGTAATCAAAAAATATTTAAAAGAAATCCAATTTAAAATGAAAAGCTGTTGGAATATTCAAATAATTTTTTTTTCATATGTACTATATCTTATCTTAAAACTATAATTTTCCCCAATATAATTGCAGCAATCGAAAATACATATGTATTTAATACTTAAAAATTATTTTAATAACAAAAAACCAGATGTTGAAATGAATACATATACTCGTACGTACTTATTCTCATAAACAAATGATGACCCATTAAGAGTGAAAACCTCCATTTTTAGTTTTCAAAATGTTTCATGAATCAAAACCTGGCGTCTAGCTTTAGCTGGACCTAGTTAATATCATTCGAAATTAATATAAGAATCCTTATGTTTAGTAAAATAGTTTTAGCGGGAATTTTTATAAAGATTCTTTGTTTAATGTGTTGTTTAAAAAAATATTCCTGCAGTTTATATAGATCTATTAATTTCGAACTTTAGAAGTTTCCTTCTCGGAAAATGTAATGCTTTTTGTATTGACAGATCGAAGGAAAGCTTTATTTCTTAAAAGATAACAAGAAAAAGAACGATTTGGAAGGTCGTCGAATTTGTTTAAATTTACTATTATTTCTACTATCCCTTGATATTAATAGTTTTAAGTATAAATGTTTTGGTAAGATAAAAGAAATTTAACTTTAAAAATTTGTAATCAAATTTAATATCTTTATCAATTTCGAAGAAGTATACTTTTGTTTATAAAATAGAAATAAAGGGGAGGGTAACTAGACCTTAGCGCTTGATAAAGGAAGAAAAGAAAGAATACGATTAAAAGTATATTTATTTATTAGATAAAATGTTAGATAAATAACATTAAAAAACAAGTATAAATATACATGTTGTTAAAGTTAAAAATAAGCAACATAATAAAACATTTAGTATCTCGAATAGTCTGCTGAAAACCGAAATCACTTTTTAAAAACGAAACGCACCTACTCAATCCATCCATAACAAGAGTCCTTAAGGGCAAGTAATATTTACAAATATATTCAAACTGATTGCGAATACACTCACATTTTTCTTTCCAAGTCAATCGTACAAACTCTTTAAAGCAAATCCTAAATATGTATGTACATATATTTTTTTATCTTTAACTTTAAACGATTCGACATCACAAAACAATCACACACAATATGAGAATTCTCTATTGCATATGAACATTATAAAATACATACAATTTATATTCGACATGAGTTTATTTTATGGTATATTTCCTGCAAACAATATTATATATTTCAATAAATAAATCATTTTTGAGCATTATTTAGTCAGAAAAAATGGGATTTTGTGAGTATATCTGGTGTATTCAAATAAGTGTTTCGGATGGTGGATCACATCTTAGATTTTATGTTTAGGTCTTTGTTGTATTGATAAATGTATAAATTTAAATATGGAAATGAAGAATAAAGATTTCGCATCAGATGGAAGCTTTGTATCGCTTTACAAATTATTGCTATTCTTTATTACTGCTCTGCAACAAACACTAAAATTATCTATACAGATAATAGTTTTTACCCTGTAATATTCGAGCGAAATCGGGCAAATATTTAAAATTATAGCGTTAGCAAATTAATATTTTTACAAAATTTGAAATACTTTATTATATGTTGAGCAAATTTTTAAAATTTGCATTTAATGTATTATAATATACAAATATATCATTTTAATCATTATTGCTCCAAACGAGATGACAGAAAATATTATCAATTCTTACAAAAAATAAAAATATATTATATTATTTGCAGAAGGGAAATATCAAATGAATTCTTATATACAAAATTTATAAAATCCAATAATATAGAAATTGAAGCTTAATAAAAAATATATAAAATTTGAGTAGACGTATCTGTTGGGTTTGTTGATAATTTCGAACTTTGTGGCAATAGTTCATATATAATGTCTTAAATAAAGATGATAACTTCTAATGAAAGAATCCCTCTTATTCCATCTGTCGCAGTCGTAGTCAAATCAAGTCGACAGAAAAAAAAATGGGCAGATCTATACTCGTTGTAGACATCAATTGACCATTATTGGCAGCCACTTGCCATTTCATTATCCTTAAAATAGTAATAGCCTTGTCGAGAATCGTTTCCCCAATTGCCAATATATTAATATATATTTCGTGTGACTTCGACCACGACAATTATAATAAAGAGAAATATTTTGGTATTGCTTCGTAGTAAGAGTATCACAAATAAGTTACTAATCACAATCACTGTGCAAAATTAGCTGTGACATTATTATTATTGTTATTATTATTATTATTATTATTATTATTATTATTATTATTATATTATATTTTTTTATAATAGAATATTCATCTGAGCATTTTCCAGTCACATTAAATATCTTCTTATGATCTACTCAGAGCGAACTTGAAATAAATCGCGATCATGTTTAATAACGCATATGATGCAAGATGATCAATTAACGTACAAAAGAAATTATTTTATATTTCTAACGATACGAATATCTTAAATTTATATTTTTTATTTTATTTAATGAAAATAATGGATTTTTGCCTCGTCGGAGTAATTCGTTTTTCCCCTTATCCATTAAAAATTATCGCATTAATAAATAAGAAACGATTTTTTCTAAGTAGAAAAAAAACAAATACCTTAAGCCCCATTTAATTAAAGAAACCTTCATAACATCTAATACGAGTACACATAGTTCAATGAACTATGGAAAAATAACAAAATTCTAAACAAATTTATTTATACATACTTTCATTTATTTTTCTTAGCTTCGCATTTACCAAAAATTCTTTTTCAACGAAAAAGCTTCTTTCCCCCAATACCACCCCTTCAAAACAATTTTTTTGTTGCTATATCCATAAATACGTAGCTACATATATGTAGATATAACAAAAGTAACTTACATTTAATGATGACTTCCTCGGTTTGTATTGACGGTGTTGTGGTTATTTGTTCCACTGGTTCAGATTTTATATGCTGCAGCATTGGTGGCATAACTTGTGTATGTGCCCTGTGCAGAGAACTTTGCTGAGCATGGTGATAATAATGCTGTTGCTGCTGCTGCTGTTGTTGATGTTGGTGGTGCTGATGCTGATGATGGTGCAGAGCAGATTGTGGCTGTTGGTGTGGATGATGTAATTGCTGGGTATGATGAAGGGGATGCAAAGAATTTGTTGCGGAATGATGTGTCGTAGCAAGATGATGGTGGGAGGATCCAGGGCCTAAAAGATGTCGTTGAGATGGTTGTGCATACAAGGAGCTATGAGAATAAGCATCAAATCCTGATCGTCCACCCGAACTACCGCTCGATAACATAGAATGTGAATGTGTGGCAGATACTGTGCTATGTTGTGAATGTTGTTGTGGTTGTGCTGTTAACATCTCAAGGTCAAAGATTCTACTGCGATTAGCATACCCACCGCCACTACCACCACTGCTGCTAGCATTACTCGCACCAGAAGCCGGCACCGGTAAAGTTGAAGAATAATGATGTGTAGAGGAGGATGAAGCCGGCATGTTGTGCGTTGTAGCACCTATTGTTGTCGCATTATGTACCGAATTAGTTACACCAACCCCACTTCCAACAGCACTTCCAGTACTTCCAGTGCCACCCGCACTACCACTTACAACACCACCAGGCGCTGCCATACCAACATAACCACTTGTAAACATGTGCGGTGATATGGTATGATTGTGATGTGGTTGCTGCTGCTGCTGTTGTTGCTGTTGACTATGATGATGATGGGGATGATGCTGGGCATGTTGAAGATGGCGCGAATCTCTCAAATGAAGGCCATGTTGATAATGTTGCTGCGAGTACCATTGTTGATGCTGTTGCTGCTGCTGGGACGGCGTTAAATGATGCCCATGATGATGTTGTTGAACTTGCTGCTGTTGCTGTTGTTGTTGCTGCTGCTGCTGTTGGGGGTGTTGATAGGGAGCATGAATATGATAATGTTTACGTTGATTATTTTGTGACATTTTGTAAACATTCACTACAATAACAATTTACGCACATGTACACGCACTTACGAACACGATGTATAAAAGAAAGATAAAAAAAACAAACAACCGGCGAAATTAAAACAAAAAAAACCGCAACTCGTTTTGTTGTTGTTGTTACTTCTGTTTTGTATTTATTTATTTACGAAACCAAACCAAAACATAAACACTCTCACTATTTTTCTCTCTTTATTTCATTGCATTTTCACTCTCCTTATTTATTTGCACTCTCGTTATATACCATTTTTTGCCTTTATGTATTCACATTTTTTTCTGCTTTAATTTTTTTGAATTTTTTTTCTTCGTTCGTGTTAAGGTTTGTAATCTGACTTCCCAATTAGAAAATTTTTTCACTTTTTGATTTTCCATTTAAAATCTCATATTTTCGGCAAATTTTTATTTGATTATTAGCAATGAATAGTTGCAAATAAAATTTATGTTGTTTTAAAAGCATTCTTGTAATTTATTTTGATTTATTATTTTTTTTAAAGCACTTGTAAAAAAGTATCGAGGATTTCCCGTACACGAAAAAACACAACCACTCGCTTTGGTGTCACATTGACAACTGAATAAAATGAGTGCTGGTATTGTGATTCCTCAGTAATTCACTATTGCAATTTGCATCCAACTATAATAGTAGAAAGTACCATAGTTGCGAAAATGTACCTACAATACAATGAATTTTACATAAATTACCGCTTACGGGATAAAAACACGATGATGTATTTAATTTTGTTTAAATTACAGGTTTCTTCATAAACATAAATTTGTTAAAGAAATTCGCATCTATATTTCGAAAAACAATATAATAATTTAATTTAACATTCTTATATATGTATACAGAAGTATGTTTTAATTATATACCGTTTTAAACGTATAGAGTAGTTAAAATTGTGCAAGACATTAATCGCATTTTAGACATAAGGCAACCGGCTTTTTTATTTTTGTCTAAGCAATTGAGAGGCAATACATACTCATATGTTCTCTTTGGCACAGATTGAGAACAAAATTTTACAGCGAAGGTGCGCCGCATAACATTTTTATATACGGGCTCATTAGCTTTTTGTGCAATACTTTGCATTGAATTGAATGTTTCTCTTTTTGTAGGTCTCTGAGGTAATTGATATATGTGTTTTATACATCGGACTCTAGCGATTTGTCATAAGGTATTATGTGCAAACATGCATGTCACAGGAAAAAATGTACGCTAGAGTCCGTCACTGATTTTTTATTTATCATTTTACATAAGGCGATTTCGAACACTTTATTTATCAAAAGGACGAATAGAAGTGTGTATGAAGTTTTAGAGATCGGGAATTTCAAGATTAATTTGGAATAATCAATGACGACGGGGTATTAAAAGTCTAAAAATTTAATTCGTGGCCGATATCTTTCTAACTTATCAGACTGAAGAATTTTTAATCAAATGATCTCTATAAAATCTACGACGGAGTGTTAAAAGTCTAAAAATTTAACTGGTGGAGGTTATCTCTCTAACTAATCGGACCAATTTCGATAAAACTTCCGGCACTTACATAAATTGGTTCTCAAAGTCTAGAAGAATTACTAATTCTATGTACATACATATAACATTGGTCTGAAATGATATTATGGAATTACTTAAAACAGAGCTTTTTTGAACGAGTTGAATTTTGTTCAACTATCATATATACGTGCTGCACGGTAACACAAATAGAAAGGCTCCAGAAACTACAAAACAGAGCTATGCTTGATACACTAAAATGGCTAAATATAAAACAAAGATACGAGATGAATACACTTAACTTTATTCAAAATATGAAAACGGGAAACGCGCCAGAATACCTAATAGAACAGCTAAACTATGTTGGAGGAGTACAACCATACCACCTAAGAAATGTTAACAACTTCAGGCTTCCAAGAATAACAACAGCTGCAATGCAACGATCTCTTTTCCACAAAGGACTACATCTTTACAACATGGTCCCTAACTGCATCAAAAATGAAATAAATTTCAAAGTTTTTAAAAGAAAAATTGTAAATTTTATAATAACAGTATATAAAAAATTGTATAATACTTATATGTAAAATTTAAATTGTACTAAAAAAGTATTTTAAAATACTACTTAATAAATCTATCTATCTATCTATTTAAGTGTATGAATTTTGCGGGATCGAAGTGTTTTCCTGAAGTTGAGCTGATTAGATGTTGGCAAAATGAAATGTATTTATAAAATTATTATGTTGAAAAAGTAATTTTCCAAACATGTCAAAATGTACCACGTCGAATGCATTATCGACATTCGTACCACAATTAAATGAAGGTAAAATATTGGTTTTCTGACGGATGCAGCCACTTGCACACCTACCGATTGATTTAATTTAAAAGAGAAAATTTTACAAAAAACAATAAAAGAACAATTTACTCATTGAAAAAAATCTGGCTTAAAAAGAAATTAAAACAGCATTATTAACCAATATTATTATACAAAAATGTTAAAATAAATTCATACCTATTTTAACATACATACATACATTAAGTTTCTATATTCAAAACATCATCTTTTACCTTAATAATATTTTTCTCAATGCAACATAGATTCATGTTGCATATAAAAATCAATGCTTAAAGTTTTAGGTCTTAGCGGGAGTTTATTATTTCTTTCATATGATGGAAAATATAACTAAATTATACAATAGACCCACATTTTACAATAAAATTTATAAGAAATGATAAAGAAAACATACATATATGTAAATATACTAAATGATTTTAGTTATATAGAACAAATCAAAACAAATATAAAAAAATCATTATTCAAATACTTTCTGCATTCGAATAAAAAGAATCTTGTGAATTATTCTTCATTCACGCTATTTTTGATATTTTAAAAACTCATAATATTCTAAACTGTTACTTGATATTGATATTGATTGGTGTAACAGATGCTTAAGTCTTGAAACTATTTGTTAACCAATGTGAACTTCAAGCTACAGCAAATTTTTTTATGAATACAGTCGTAAGTGTTTATTAAATTTTATTAATAATTTTTCAAATGACATTTTATATTTTGCTACAATTAAATTTTTATGTATGTATTATAATATTCACTGTCGCCTAACATAATATGAATTTAGTAAAGATTTTGTAAGACAAATTTAACTTCACAAAAAGCCATATTTGAATTTAAAGCAACAAAATGTTTATGTAATTTTAGGCCCTCTTTCGCCCATTTTCCTCCTTAACAGCTCTTTTAATTCGAACTCATCATTCAAATTCTCCTTTTCGGCTTGTTCATCAAGAATTTTTCTTAATTCTCGTTTGACTTCATTCACTCTGGTAGTATTTTTAGCTGATATAGGAATTATACGCTCAAATCTTAATAACCTTTCTGGTCGGATTTCGCGTGGACAGTCATTCAATTTATTTTCAAGATTTTCCATAAAGTTTTTATTGTCTCTTAGTATTTCTGTAGCGCCAGTCACATCCATTTTGTTCAACAATAACACGCATGGCTTTTCCAGCAAGCTAGCATCGTATAATTCCAATTCTTTGTTGAGCGCGAATATATTTTGTATGCAATCACGTTTCTTGTGGTTTTGACTTAATTGGAAACCAAATACATCAACCATAAATAGTAACAGACGTGTGCGTTCTATGTGTTTGAGAAATTTGTGACCCATACCAAAATTAGCATGAGCACCCTCAATAAGTCCGGGAAGATCTGCTATAGTTATTGAACGCAAGTCAGAGTAGTCAACAGTTCCAATTTGTGGTCTAATGGTGGTAACTGCAAATAAATTTTTTTTGCATTTTGATTTAAAGTTATAAAACATTAAATATCGTATTTATTTGGGACAGCTACACATAGTTTTTTATTGTTGTTTTAAATATTCGAATGAAGTTTTCTTATATAACAGACATAGGTAGTAATTTCAGTAATATATATCCGTAGTTACAAAGATATACTTATAGCTGATATGTAAAATAATGTATTAATTAAAACTATTTTCTTGCCAATTTCAGAAGTTTGCCATAATAAATACATACTATATATCGAGATATTTCTCTATTTTTTCCTTTCTTCGTAAAACCATGTGTTTTTGCACCTGAGTCTACAGTATAATTATGATTATTTTAATTATTACTTACATGGATATGAGGCAATCTTGGGCTTAGCATTTGAAATTGCTTTCAAGAAAGTACTTTTGCCAGCATTAGGAAAGCCAACTAAACCAACATCTGCTATTAGTTTTAAGTCCAAATTGATTACTTTATGTTCACCCACTTTGCCCAAGAAATTGGTTCCCGTACATCCACCCATACCACCACCAGCCGCAATGTGCGATGAACCGTTTTCATTAAGATCTGCTATTAAGTTACCCATATCATCATAGACTTGTACGCCCACCGGTACTTCAATTTTTTCATCCAACCCACGTCTGCCTAAGATACGAACCTTGCTGCTGTCTTCACCACTTGAGGCAACTACTTTTTTCTCCTTATATTTTTGTGTCAACTTCTTAAGTGTAACGCCTTCTTTGGCGACCAAATATACACAGCCACCTTGACCACCAACGCCACCATATTTAGGAATACCATTACCACCATGACCGCCTTTAACTGTAAGACGCAAGGTATCCAAGAACACATTGCCGCTCCTCTGAGCTCTGAGTGGCTGCAATAGCAAAACTGTATATAAAAGAATTTAATTTTTTGAAGACGTGTATTTACCTTCTTGTGTGATTTTAATAAAAAACTAAATAGTTTTACCATTTTAACAATTTTAAGAGCATTTATCTACGGTATAACAAATACAAATATATAGAGTTCAAACGTAAATAAAAGTCAGCTGCTTTTCCATCTCTTTTAACTCCTTGCGAGTGATGCCACATTTAAATCTGCAAAGAAACAGTATCCTTTTATGTAAATGAGTGTGTTATAACTCAAGTTCATAATAAATCATATAAAACAAATTAAAAATAAACTGCTAATGGCTAATTTCATTCCCTAAAACTCGTGTCTAACAACGAAACATTTCATATATATTTTGAGTGTACGGGTGGCATCTCTCTCCCACCTTTTATTATTTTATGATACATCCTGTCTTCTAATTGGTTCTTTACATACAATCATTATAAAAGTTTGCTAAAGCAGCACGTGCTGCGATTTTTTTTTACCAAATTCATTATTTACTTGTTTTTAGCACAGAGTACTCAACCAGAGTACTCAACTTTGACGTATAAAAAGGGTCCGAATCATATTTTGCATAAACTGTATAACGTGCATAAAGTTTGTGTGAAGAGATATCTATATAAAAACAACTAGATTTGCTCTCCCTTTCACACAAACTTTATGCATGTTTACAAAGTTGTCGAGTCTAGTTCTAGTTTATGGTTTTTAGTTAAAGGTGGAGTTTTATAAATTTATTATAAATGGAGCATGGTATTTGTTATATCAAACCTGAGTAAGCATTACCTAAAAATTCTTGATTCAAAAGCTATCATACAAATATTTCCATAGATATTTGGTGGAGGATAAAAATACGGCAGCGGAAAATAATTTGAATATAGAGCAAAACAAAAGAAAACATTCTGAAGGAGACAGTGCCCCAACAGACAACCGAAAAAGGGATGAAGACCGTACAGAGAACAAATTCCAAAAAACTAAAAAGGATCGTAAAAGGGGACAGAATAAGGTAACATTAATGAATAATATAGTAGAAAATATGAAATTCTTTCATTAATTTTAATAAATAGCAAAATACATATATGAAAGAAGGAATATTATATACATATGTATGTACGTTAAAAATGGATTTAATTACAAACAATATAATCCAAAATTCTAAAAGTAATCTCTGCCATCGTGAATCAATTGTCTTAAATATTTTATCAAAAATTTTCTTTCAAATAATTGAATTGAATTACAATGTACATACATAGTTTTAACTTGTAAAAATTAGTCTAAGAAATACTTTGTATAAAATATTTTATATAAAATAATTATTTTACTATCTAATTATTAGCACCGCCCCGTGTATAAAGAAGATCGTACCCTACATCTCTGCAATACATTAATTAACGGCCCCATTGAAACAAAGTGTATGTTGGAAAAATGCCGGTATGTTCATGACATCGAACAATATATGGCTGATAAAGGTGAAGATCTTTCCGATAAATGCCCCGTTTTTGAAACTAAAGGATTTTGTCCTCGTGGTGTTACCTGTCGATTTGCTAAAGCTCATCTCGATACTGAAGGGCGGAACATAAAAAGTCCTCACTATAATGAAAATGCTCCACCCACCACTTGCAATGGCATTATATCGGAGTTGCAAATACGTTTGCGTAAGCGAGAATATGACTTTTCAAAATGTAAACAGTTGGTAATGGAATCTGAAAAACTTTGTGAAGCTCGAAAAACACAGAATATGCAAAATAATGAAGAAAAACCTGTAGGTTCTTGTGTAGACGATAATGAAACTAAGGGTAGAGATAAGAAACAACCAAAACCTGTTGACTTTGCTGAGAAATTAGTGTTATCTCCCTTAACAACCGTGGGGAATTTGCCTTTTCGTCGTATTTGCAAAGAGTTTGGTGCTGATATTACGTGCGGTGAAATGGCCTGTTGTGTACCTTTAGTCAAAGGTATAACCCAAGAATGGGCTCTTACTAAGCGTCATGAATCGGAAGATATATTTGGTGTACAATTATGCGGCAATCATCATGGCATTATATCGCAAGCAGCACAGCTTTTGCAAGAAACTGCAAAAATCGATTATCTTGACTTAAATATTGGTTGTCCCATAGATTTAATTTACCAACGGGGAGGTGGTAGTGCCTTAATGAGGAGAACTAACATATTAGAATTGACTGTACGTACATGCTCTGCACTGAATCCTTTAATACCATTTACTGTAAAAATGCGCACTGGCATATATGCAGATAAAAGTGTAGCTCATGATTTAATGCCTTTAGTAGAGGAATGGGGTGCTTCGGCCGTAACGGTGAGTAAGAATTTTTGAAATGTGGACTTCCTAAATTCAAGTTCCTCTTTATTTCATTTAGTTACATGGCCGATCTCGTGAACAGCGTTATACTAAAAATGCTAATTGGGAATATATTGAGGAATGTGCAGCCAAAGTTAAACGCATTCCAGTCATTGGTAATGGTGATATTTTAAGCTATGAAGACTACACAGAAAAGAGGGTGAGTTTAAAGCACAATTATCAAAAATAGTTTTTTGGTTCTCAATAAAATTTAAACAAATGGAACAAAATAAGTAATGGGTTTGCCTGTGTAAGAAGTCTTATATTGTGTTGATTCATCTGAATTTTGTATTGTTTGTGTTGAATAAGCTGAAAATATTCAGAATAATGTTCCCGTTGTCACGCAAAAGAGTTCACTTAAAAATAAAACTACAATTATTTTTTAGGCCTAGAGCAAAAACTTTTCAGGGAATAGAACTTGTTAAATGTATATTTTTGTTTTGCTCAAAAATATCACAACATATTTTTCTTTTCAGAAAGTTGCACCGCATGTCTCTTCTGTAATGATCGGTCGTGGCGCCCTCATAAAACCTTGGATTTTCAAAGAAATAAAAGAGCGGACGAATTTAGATCCCTCATCTACCGAGCGTTTTGAAATAATGCGAAAATATGTTAATTATGGCCTTGAACATTGGGGTTCCGACACTAAAGGTGTGGAGAACACTAGACGTTTCTTGTTGGAATGGCAATCCTTCTTATACCGTTATATACCTTATGATCTAATAATGCATCCACCACAGAAAATCAATCAAAGGCCACAAACATTTAGAGGACGTGATGAAATGGAAACATTGATGAGTTCACCTAATTCAAAAGATTGGGTTAAATTAAGTGAAATGCTGCTGGGACCTGTTCCAGAAGGTTTCACATTCGTGCCAAAGCATAAAGCTAATTCATATTAATGAATTAAGGTAAAAAGACAATAAAATAGCAATAAATTTGGAAAATTATTACCTATTATATATTTTTCTTTAGAAAATATACATATTTAAAAACATTTATAAAAGGACAAAAATCATTTAAATTAATAGTCAGAAAAAGGAACTAATCACAATAGGAAGGTGCATAGGTTTCAGCCAGATATGGTTAAGATTTTTGATAGTAGTCCAAAGCTTCTTCGACATCTAATTTGGAACCCAAGAAAATGGGAGATCTTTCGTGGATCTTTTGTGGCACAATATCCAAAACTGGAATTTTCCCATTGCTGGCTAAACCACCAGCCTGGGTCATTATGTAGGCCATGGGATTGCACTCATACAACAAACGTAATTTGCCATTCGGGGCTGATTTGGTTGCGGGATAGATGAATATACCACCATATTTGATAGTACGATGAACATCGGCTACCATAGAACCAACATAACGGGCACCATATGGTTTTCCCTTGGTGGGATCCTTCTTAGCAGCAATATAGTTGAAAACTCCAGCCTCCCAGTCAGAAGCATAACCTTCATTTATGGAGTAAATTTTGCCCTTCTCGGGCACGCGCATATTGGGATCAGTCAGTATAAATTCACCAATAGCTGGATCATAGGTAAAGCCATTGACACCTGATCCCAAACTCAAAACAATTGCGGTTGCCGAACCATATAAAGCATAACCAGCAGCTACAATTTTGTTACCAGGCTGTAAGGCATCTTGCACAGATGGAGTTCCTTCGGATTGCTTTCGGTAAATGGAGAAGATGGAACCGATGGAAACCAAACAATCAATATTTGAAGAACCATCCAAAGGATCAAAACAAACAATATATTTGCCCTTAGAAAATAATCAAAATAAATACATTTTTGTTATCAATAAATGTAAGAATTTTACAATTCTCACCTGTTTTTCAACTTCCACCTCAATAACATTTTCATTTTCCTCAGAAACCATTAAGCAAGTGGTATAGGATGACTTCAGCATGTTGATGAACAATTCATTCGACAGAACATCCAATTTTTTAACTTCTTCGCCTTGAACATTAATATCGCCGGCAATACCATGTAATTTCGCAATACCAGCTTTTCTCACAGCCGATGCTATAGCCTTAATCGATGTTTGAATACAATTCAATAATTGAGATAAATCACCTGTGGCATTTTTAAATTTACGCTGTTCCTGTAACACAAAACGTGTTAAGGTCATGGCATTCGAATCAAAAGCTTGACCTGGTTGTATCATTTTGTCTAAAGGGATTAAAAGAACGACCAAAATAGTATTAGAAGTTGTCCCAAAAAATAAGTTACGAGTATATTTGAAAACAAGAAACTGAAGCAGGTTTAAGAAAAGAAGAGTGATGTCGGAATACAAAGTTCGCAGATCGTAAAGGAAAGAAGATGTTGCAAAAGAAAGATTTTAAGGAAGAATTTGCGACAAGGTAAGTGAAATTATATTTACATTTTAGTAGGATTGATATTTAATAGTTACACAGTTTTAGGAAGTTTAAATAGACTTGAAACAGGAAAAAATTTAAAATTTCCGAAATATATTTTAAGGTTCAACATCCATTTTAGCGAGTGAATTCAAATTGTTTAACTGCTGTAGCTTAAAACTTAATACCTTTATCAGCCATTTTCAATCAAATCTTTTGCTGTGATTTTTTTAACCTGTACGAAATATATAAATAAAATGTACACAAAAAGGTTAATTAGGAAATTTTATACAAATATATTTTTAGCAAGTGTAAATAATGACATGCTCCAAAATTAGCAGAAAGTATTTTTGTTCTAATAAAGTAACAATACGTATAATTTAAAAAAGTAAAATTAAATATAGAGTATCATTGCTCATTGAATTTTCTAACGAACTGAATCGATGCTGATAAAATTTAAAAAAATGCATGTATTCCGCAATTAATTTGAGTTTTTATGGCGGTATTAGGCTAGTTTCACTAGTGGCAAAAATCCTTGAAATGCCAACAAATCATATTATTTATTTTAATATATATAATTTTTGTAATCAAGTGTTAGGTCTTTTTTTTAAATAATAATTTTATTCAATATTTCGACGCCTCTTTGGGCGTCTTCTTCAGGAAATTTTTTTATTAATATGACAATTGAAAAAAAAATTTTTTTTTGAAAACTTATTTTACATACATACATAAATGAACAAATTGAAAAAATTTTTATGAACCAATCAAAATTTAATAAAGTAAAAAATTTTTTAAAGGAAACAAAAAACAAAAAACTAAACAAAAAATGTTTTTAACCTATGAAGAAATGAAAAATCCTTTATACTAATTATATAATAACAATAAAAAATATTTTACATTCCTATTAGTCAGTTTAATTTACGAATCAAATGTCTATAACATTGAGCAACATTATCTGTATCAGTTTTATAGTTTACTATCTTATTACTTGGAACATTAATAATGTTAAGCATCTCTAACATATAACGTCGTTTAAAATTCTTCTCTATAGCTAAGACTGATACTTTGCTAAAGTCCGGATTATGACTAGAGTTACAACAATGTTTCGTTAATGCTGTCTTTTGTGAAGTTGAAACATTCCTATACTTTTGGTCTGACTTGTGTCCTGCCAACCTAGTCTTCAATTTATTCTTTGTTGTACCTATATATACTTTATCACATCTCTCATTATTCTTACCATCGCATGGTATCTTATAAACGACATTAGATATGTCTAATTTTTCTACTTTATCTTTAGTCTTTGTGAATAATTTACCTACTGTATTATATATTTTATGAGCCATTTTATAGTTTCTGTTATCAAAAATATTTGATTTTTCTAATCTCTCGGACATCATTGGTACATAAGTAAACGATTTATAAATTTTTTGTTCCCGAATAATATCTGATCTTGTCCTATTATTTTTATATTGTATTATTAATTGATTGATAAGGTGAATTGGAAAGCTATTATCAAGTAATATATTCCTAATTTTTTCTTTATTCTTCTTATGAAACTCAATATCACTTATCGATAAAATTCTCTCTATAAGATTCTTTGCCGTATTTATAATAATTTTCTTTGGATGTTTAGAAAAATAGTTAATAATTCTGCCAGATGATGTTGGTTTTTGGTACCAATCTATTGATATAGTGCTTCCTCTATTTATTACTAATGAATCTAAATATGGAAGTACTGAGTTGCGTTCTTTCTCAATTGTAAATTTAATATCAGGATGAAATGAATTAAATGTTGATAACATAATTTCTATATCACTTTCTGATATAATGCAAAATAAATCATCGACATATTTTGTTAATATCTTTGGTTTAACTCTTAACTTTTCAATGCATTTGTCTAGAAGTTCTTCCATTACAATATCAGCTACAATAGGAGATGCTGGAGAGCCCATTGGAAGTCCTATCTGTTGTATATATATCTTATTATTATACTGAAAATACCTGTTATCAATTATACAAAATCTAATAATCCGTAAAAACAAATTTTTGCTCATGTTGGTATATCTTTCTATTGTATTCCATTTTTCATCTATTATATTAATAGCAAGATCCACTGGAATACTTGGAAACAATGAAACAACATCGAGTGATACTAATTTTTCATCAGCACCAACTTTTAAATGTTTAATTCTATTTTTAAATTGTAACGAATTAGTTACATTATATTTTGATTCCACAGTTAACCTTTTTAAAATATCTGTGATGTACTTACATAATTCATATGATGGTGAATTTATACTAGAGCAAATTGGTCTCAATGGAAAATTTTCTTTATGGATTTTAGGTAATCCATATAGTCTTGGAGCTAAAGCTACATTTGTCTTAAGTTTATTTTTGTCAACGCTTGAAATTATTCTTGCTTTGAAAAGTTCTTCAACTATATCATTATTTATTTTTTGTAACTTAGTCGTTGGATCTTTATTCAATATTCTATATGTGGTATCATTACCCACTATATCATTAATCCTTATATTATAATCATTCTTACTCATAGCTACTGTTGTATTACCTTTATCTGCATTTAATATAATTATGTCTTTATTAGACTTTAAGAATTTTTCGCAAAGCTTTACTTTATCTAATACAAATCTATCCCTATTTGTTAATTTAATCTTATTTGTGTGGAATATATTACTTGATAATAGCTTTCCAATTCACCTTATCAATCAATTAATAATACAATATAAAAATAATAGGACAAGATCAGATATTATTCGGGAACAAAAAAAATTTATAAATCGTTTACTTATGTACCAATGATGTCCGAGAGATTAGAAAAATCAAATATTTTTGATAACAGAAACTATAAAATGGCTCATAAAATATATAATACAGTAGGTAAATTATTCACAAAGACTAAAGATAAAGTAGAAAAATTAGACATATCTAATGTCGTTTATAAGATACCATGCGATGGTAAGAATAATGAGAGATGTGATAAAGTATATATAGGTACAACAAAGAATAAATTGAAGACTAGGTTGGCAGGACACAAGTCAGACCAAAAGTATAGGAATGTTTCAACTTCACAAAAGACAGCATTAACGAAACATTGTTGTAACTCTAGTCATAATCCGGACTTTAGCAAAGTATCAGTCTTAGCTATAGAGAAGAATTTTAAACGACGTTATATGTTAGAGATGCTTAACATTATTAATGTTCCAAGTAATAAGATAGTAAACTATAAAACTGATACAGATAATGTTGCTCAATGTTATAGACATTTGATTCGTAAATTAAACTGACTAATAGGAATGTAAAATATTTTTTATTGTTATTATATAATTAGTATAAAGGATTTTTCATTTCTTCATAGGTTAAAAACATTTTTTGTTTAGTTTTTTGTTTCCTTTAAAAAATTTTTTACTTTATTAAATTTTGATTGGTTCATAAAAATTTTTTCAATTTGTTCATTTATGTATGTATGTAAAATAAGTTTTCAAAAAAAATTTTTTCAATTGTCATATTAATAAAAAAATTTCCTGAAGAAGACGCCCAAAGAGGCGTCGAAATATTGAATAAAATTATTATTTCAAAAAAAAGACCTAACGCTTGATTACAAAAATTATATATATTAAAACAAAAAAGGTCGAAAAAATAGTGTTAATTAATTATTTATTTTATTTATTTTTTTTTTTGAGAGCAATCCAAATGAGTGAAGTTAATATCTCTAGTGGTTGTCGAATGAGCCAAATAATAACAACTGTAAATTCGTGCGATTAGTTAGTTCGATTACAGTCGAAAATATAGTGCAGCTAATAATATGCACCACTATGAATAATTTAAAAAGTTTACAAGTTATTTTATAAAAGATACTTCTGCAGACAGCTTTTAAAAGGAGTTTTCGTTTCTAAAAAAATGTAAAGAGTTATTGCACTTTTAAATGGGAAGAAAGGAATTTAGTGTTCTTTAATAAACGCAAATTTATTAGGAAAGATAGATAAATAGACTTTTTTCCTAAATTAATTAACAATATGTTGTGCTTGTTCAAAAACGAATATTTTATCAAAAGTAAATGCAACAAAATGGAAAGTGATCCATTTATGTACACACTATTGTGCAGTGTAAACAAAATCTAATAGTTCTGCAATGTGTGTAATATTTTCTTAAAAAATAAACACTTATTATGTTACGTTATAGAGAACAAACAGTCTGTCCTCATTATCGCCAATGGCATTTAAGCTTTTCACGTGAATTCTTTGTAAAACATTTTATAGACGAGGAATTTTAGAATTATAGTTTATTAAAATGTTTAACAAATTGCGAAACGCACTGTTTTGTGATTGGAACGGCTAAATTTTAAACTTGAATTAATATGAAGCAATTTTATTCATGGGAAATGTGTTGAGCACAAAATCCTTATTATGTTGACGTATTGCATATGAAAAGTTGAAACAAGGTCGACTGCGTAATGACTTTAAGAGATTTCTAAATGACATTTCAAAAGCAACAACCCCAATTTGTTTAAAACAAGCTTTTAATCACGGTTAACGTTTGAATCTACATATACATACATACATATATTAAAACGATCGACTTGATTATAATAGTTATAGTTTTTTTAAATCTAATTCTTTAGAAGGAGCGTTAAGCTCGTATTTTTATTCGTTCTTTGAAATTTTCAAAAATGATTTCAATAATAGTAAATAATAGATTGTCTATAACTAAACACGTGTTTTAGTACTAAAAATGGTTTTAACTTATTAAATTTTTTGTATTGTATCGATATTACGAAAACATAATTTATATAGTTTAGACGGTTTATATCCATAAAGCATAAAAATCGTATGTATGTTAGGAATGACAGTATAAGATGTAAGTTAAAAAAAATTATTCGAGTACTTTTTATTCAAATAAAACAAGAGTTCGGACTGTCCGCTACTGCATTTTCTCTACACACAAAGCCATGATTTAAAACCTCGCATGTTATGCTGTTGTGTTTATTCGAATAAAAGTATTCGTATAATTTCTCTTCGAACAACAGTTTCCTAAATAATTACAACAGGTTTTTTTTCGAAACAATTTTACAATTTCTTTGGAAAAAATAGTTTGTTATTTGTATGAATGTTGGCGAACAAATTTTCGAATAAAAACTGTTCGCATAAAGTTGTTCGAAATTTTTTTAAAATCACATATTATTTGTTGTGGCTTAAATTAATTTATATGACTGTATTTCATTGGTGTTAATGCCAACTTCAATCTTATGTTGACCTTCAATCTTATATTGAAAAGTGTTCAATCCCCTATCCTTATGTAAAAACACTAAGAGTAAATGAGAATTATAAAAGTACGAATATAGTAAGCTAAAAAACTTGTACAAAAAATGTACCAATAGGGTACCGCCTTAGACTAGAATAAGTCTGAGGATCGCGGTTTCAATCCACGGCAAAATTTCTGGGTGTTTTTGCAGTCAAGACGAACTGTCTTCGCAGTTTGTATTTATTATATAAAAAATGTGTTTGAAACCTTCAATATTCGATGGTCAACCAATTTTATTTTATTAAGGAATTTTATTCCTTAGGAAACTTTTGTTCCAGAAAAAAGAAGAAAATTACTTTCGCTAAGTAAATATTTTTTCGCATGGGCGATAATTAATTGTTTGCAACAAAAATTTTGTTAAAATGGTAAAGTGGCGAAACTTTTAAGACTTAGTTTGAATTTTTTCATTGTACAGATTCAAAATAAATTTGTTTAGATTTTACGAGAATATTTGCCTCACTTTCTGTTTCATTAAGGATCGTAACAAAATTTAAATTTTACGCCACGTACTCTCGTTAATTTGCCGTTTTTATTTGTCTTTGACAAAAGATCCACTTTTACTAAACAAAAACCAACATTTTTGTTATCAGAAAATTATAACAAACTTGTTTATTTTAATTTATTTTAATTTAACCAAGATAAGCTGAAGTTGTTTTGGTCTTAAAAAATAGACTACGTAGCGCAAGAAATTATTGTGTTTTTTCTTCTATGTTTTAAGTAAGAGGAGATTGTTGGTGGCTACTCATTTTGAAAGATACACACACCCACTCAAACAAATTGGAAAATTATTTACTTTTTTTAACGAAAATTTATTTTTTTTTCTAATTTTTTGAAGAACATCTTTTTTATTTTGTGCAAAAAAAAAAACTATTTTCAATATTTTAGAATTATATTTTTGCAGTATAAAGTCCGCTTTTAAAATTTCATGATTACATATAATAATTACTTAATTTCAATTATTTCTTATCACTTCTGTTTGAAATTTATTTTATACTTACAAATTGATTTTCGTCTATCTTCTTGTGAAAGGAAAATGTGAATACTTTTCCAGTCAGTAGTTCAATCAACTTATTAAATGGGTCTGTTGTTCACGAGTTTTTACTCCAGACTAAATATTTTCTTTGGCCAACTTAAATAATAAATACAAAAAAATTGATAGAGCGATGAGTGTACGAGGTTAAGTCATAAAAGGCTCTATAAAATCATACAAGACTACTGAATATAAAAATGATTTTCTTAGAAATATCAAATTTGTAGAAAAGTGTCATTCAGATTTTTTTAAGGCAAGTGATTTATTCAGATTTAAATGCAAGTCCATTTACGTCGCAACGTGGGATGTGTTACGCTGTTTTATCGTTACTACAATGGAATGTAATCTAACGAAGTAAGGGAATATGTTCATGAGATCCGCTCTTATTTGCGAACAACACGTTCTTCATTAAGAGCGCATATGTACATTTGTGGTCGATACTTATATCAGCGAATCGCGCTAAGCAATTCGTTCTTTGTTCGAACGGCTCGTATGTGGAAAGAGCTCCCTACAGATGTCTTTCCTGTCATCCAAAACGTGGAGAGGTTCAAATCGAATGTCCGCAAATGCTACTCCCTCTATCCTCCATATCATCCTATTTTGCTGCTTCCAGTACAATGTACTGCATAAATACGAGACATACCCCTGAGTAGAGATAGAGTGAGAACTTGTTCAGGTTTCGATGGCAAAAAATACACTTGAGAGATAGAGAGAGAGAGTTTCGAATTGTTGCATCATTCTTTAGCATTTGTTTCTAAAAGACCTTCCCTGAGAAGTAAAAATATTTAAATCGAATCGAATCGAGGGAGACATCTCTACAATAAAATTCTATTTGAAGAGCATCTGAAATGTTCGGGTATGTTCTAGAATCCGAATTCACTCGAAAGTGGATTACTTTAGCATTTTTGGTGTTCTGCAATTCACATCCCCATGTTTTTATTCGTTTTCAATTAGAGTAGTAAGGGGTGGGTGAAAGTAAAACGAATCGCATTTTTTTCTTATAAATGCTAACATTATTCAGAAAAATACAATTTTGGTTTTTAGTTTGAAGTGTTTTTTATTGAACTTCATCAAAAAAATTAAATGTTTCACAGAAATATTAATGCAAACAAATTTTTTTTAAACTTTGCCAAAAATTTCAATTTGGTTTTGGCAGATCTCACTTGTGTAAAAAAACATGAAAAAAATACAACAATTTTATTTATGTTCGAAAACACAAAGTTGCCCTACATAATAAAGTTTGATATGTCAATCTTTTTTGAACTAAATCTCAATGCATTTAGATCTTATTGATAAAGAAAAATGAATTTTTTGAAGGAAATTAAAACTAATTTCATATATATATAAATCTATTTAAACAATAATTATAATAATTCGAATGCATTTAGTTGTAAAATCGCAATGTAATAATCAGGCAATACTTTGTTTTAACAACAAATGGTGCCAGGACAACGTAGTCGATATGTCTATAGCCGGCAAACAGCCGCGCTGATATATAACGCCAGGCAAGCAGATCAACCAAAAGCAAATAATTTTAATTTCGTTCGTTGTGTTTTTTGAGAGCATTGAATAATTTTATTTTCATTCTATGTTTCTTTAAGATTATTAATTTTGTTTTTATTCGCGTTGAAAATTAAATGAAAAATTTCAATATCTTTTTCATACTCTGTAAATTGTTTTACATCCAATTTTCACGATGATTTTTTAAGACATGTCTTTTTTTATTTTCTTTTAAAGTTGCTCCCAAAATCATGTCACATTTTCATGATGATTTTTAAAACATGTCTATTTCTTCACTGTTGTTGTAAAAAAACTCTTATTTGATAGCCAGAGTTGTTTTTTTTTTTACTTTATCTTTAATTTCTTTTATTCCTATAATTTGGGCACCAAAAACGGAATTTAATAACTTGAGAAGAAAAGTATTTAAAAAATTAAATTTTCTTAAAAAAAAAATCAAAATTGGGTGCTATACAGAAAAACCTCGAAGAAAGCAATGGAGGTAAAACTAGTTGACTAAAACTAGTGAGTGGGTGAAGCAATGGCGGAAATGCTGAGTGGAGCGAGGTACATTTTCGTTTCTTATGAACGACTTCTTGGGAGATAAGTCGTCTTTTCTGAACTTTATCAGAATGAGACGAGAGACATTTAATTTGATACTCGCAAAAATCGAAGGTGATATAGTAAAACAAGATACCATCTTGAGAGAAGTGATAACTCCAGCAGAGAAACTGGCAGCCACACTCCAATACCTCGCTACTGGAGAGTCCATCAAAAGCACAAAATATCCTCTTGGCAGATTGTGAACAAAGAGCTAGATCGCTTGACACGGTCCATATATGTAGGATTACGTACATCATACAAGCTTTCGTGTTCCTGATATTTAGATATTAAAAGCTCCACAATTTCGTTTTTCCACGTGGTTTATATTTATTTGCACTTTTTATTTATATATTAATATATGTATCTTTTATATATGTACATACAAAACAAAAAACAAGCACTTGTCGCTTTAAAACAAGAAAAATAAAGAAGAACACAGAGAAATAACCACCTTAACAGACGAATGCAAATAAAATATAATAGTAAAATTGCGAATGACAGCTAAAAAGATGTATTTTTCTTCATTGTTGTTGTAAAAAAATCACGAAAACAGAAACCATGTTTCTTTTGCTACCCCTCTGTCTTATCTACCTAATATGCCTACAAACAAAAAAGACATGTCTTAAAGACAAGTAAAAAAAATCATCGTGAAAATTGGGTGTTACTTTTGTAATTTGTTAATTTTTTTGCAACTTTTTTGCCGACCGCCGTCGATTTTTGCGTAGCTGTGGTCGTTGACATTTAGATTTTTTTTCGAACATAAACTTCGAATATGGAAAAACATGCTGAATTCAGAACACCAATTTATAAATTATGGGGATTCAAAAAATTTTTCGTTTTCAATCCGAGTCGAAACCTGGAACATACCCGGTTATTTAACGGTGTGTTTAAACAATTTCTGTCTGAGTGAAATGAATCTGCCTTAATGAAATACATCTGCCCCATAAAAATAAAATTAAATGATTTTATAAAAACACTTCGATCATGCCTCGTATTACTTAATACTCTTTAGCTAGATAACAAAAATGTAATGATAATTTAGCGATTTTTTAAATAAAAAATCATTTTTATGTTATAAGAGCGAAAATAATTAAAAAAAAAAACACACAAAATATGGTTGACCTTACATACATTCGAAAAGAATTTTCTGAGCAATAAAAGAGACACATGATTTTTTTCGATCACAATTTCTTCATTCGTAAAAGTGATTGAATTGAAAACCGATACAGAATAACAATTTTTACGAAAAATTTCGAAGCATTTTTCAAAGTTTCGTGGAATTACTGAATCTATAAAATTGATTTGACAAGAATTTTTGGAGTTATTAAAAAACACGATTTTCAAAAAACTTCAACGACTCAATAGATTTTAATAAAATTCTAGGCAATTGCCGTTGCTTTCTTATAAACTCTGTTTAATTATCACATGACATCCTCAAAATGCCACAGATTTTGCACCGTTCGATGCATGATGATGGATGGATTTTTTGCTACAAAGGGATTCTCATACATCAGGTTTTCTTCTTACCCAAGTTTTATTTCAACTGGGAGAGAAATACACATATTATCCATTTTTCTCCCTGCTGCACTAAAGTTTGCGCAAGTGAACTTGCGTGCATGTACCACATCTATGATAGAGTACATATAGCCAAGTTCAAATTAATAAGAAACAAAACAAAATACGAAAAGTTTTTGGATTTTGAAACAATGAGAACCGACTGAGAGCCTAGTAACTTTCTAGTGTACTACAGCAGTCTGACTGGGTGTTCTTCCAAAAATTAATACATTTAGCTGCACTGCTTTAAAATTAAAAAAAATTCTCTTTAAAAATATAAACTATTAAATAAACGCTAGATAAGCACTACTTAAAGAAATAGAAACCAACAATGTGAAAATAATTAATAGACCTTGGTGAGAGTCTAAAATGTGAGAGTTAATTTAAATTCTCAAATTAAAAAATCTTAGACGTTGTTTACTTATACGCATAACAATAACAAAAACCATGGAGGGGGTAGAGACCAAATAAAACATGTTTTTTCTACACTTCATCAAAATAGATCTGTATATAAGTATGTACATATGTAAGTATATAAAGTAAAGGAAAAAGTCACAAAATTTCAAAAAGAGGGGCCTGGCCTTACATTTTGCATTTAAAACACGTGGAATTTTATTATTGTTATATTTTAAGTAAATTATTATCGTTCAATGGGTTTGTTTTTGACTTTGATTAAAATATTTGGTTAATTCTCTTATCTGTCGACAACAACAATTTTCGTCTACAAAATATCAATTTTTATTGCGGCTTGTGTTATTTTTGTTTATGAAAGAAAAAAGCATAAATACTGACATACATATGTACATACTTATATAAATACATACATACATAAATGCATATGTATGTATGTAAGTATGTACTTATGATTTTGAAATGTCACTCAAAACAAATTTGTATTTATGTATGTAGGTATTAATATACATACATAAGTACATACTATGTACCTATTATAAATAAATTTGATATGTATGTACATATGCCATCACCTTGAATAACCCCAAGATAAATAAATTAACTAAAATTGCAGTTTTCTTAAATATATGTATGTACATATGTACATATGTAAGTATGTATTTATGTATGTACTTATGTACTTATGTATGAATATATGTACTTACATACGGATGTGTGTATTAATTGAAACATAAAGTATGTAAGTATATAGGATAGTTAATACTTATGTACATACTTATGTACATACATACATATGTACTTACGTACATATGTAGTCAAAATCCTGTTATCAACATGCAGCGCAAACATAGAAGGACAAGAGTATAAAGATAAATATTGCCGAACGGGAAGCAATTTCAGCCAAAACACATTATAAGCTAAACTAATAGCAAAAATAGCACTAACTAATAAAAATAAAAAACAGATAAAAATATGAACAAAAGAACAGACATAATTATTATTCCTCAAAAATGTTTAATATTTCCAAATACTTTATAGGTAAGTTGTGAAAACGGGCCTTAGGATAAAATAATTCTGGCAAAAAAAGACCAATACAAAGAGCCAATCTACAGCAGATTACAGAACCGAAGCAATTATGGGTTAGTTTAAACCCCCATATACTTACATAAGTACATACTTACATACATATGTACATAAGTACATAATTTATTTCTTGTTTATATTTTACTTCAAGGAAAGATTGAAATACCTTTTTAAATAAAGCATTTTTTTAAATTGTTTCATAAATGGCGGAGTTATATTATAACTCCGGCGGCCAATTTATCCGCCCGATTTCCACTTAAATTTTTTTAAACCAAATTGCAAACTACACTTTCAAATAAAAAAAATTTATCGCTTAATAAATGGAGAGTTAGGCAGTAATCAATATTTCAGGCGGTCGATTTGCCCATAGGATTTTCGAAAAAAAATTATTGGACCAACTTGCAAGCAAAAATCTGAAATAACAAAAATTTCAAAATCGGTTCACAAATGATAAAATTATGGGTATAAGAACATAAAATATAAAACAGTAAAAACGAATACATACGAATTGGTAACCTCCTCCTCTTTCGGTAGGCTAAAAAGAAATACATGATCCTACAGACATACATATATAAGTATATAAAAATAGGCAAAGGCAAAACGAATCGGAACCATTTTCTCCTCCGTTCGTCAACCGATTTTAATTTTCTTTTTTTCTAAGCCATTTAACGAAATTCATACATTTACTTACTACGAACTAGTGTGATCGATTATTCGTTAATTTATGCTCCAAATTTTTGTCCGATTCGGCAGAATTAAGTTCTTGATCGGCATCTGAAGTAGACTCTTCCCCGTTATCTAGTGATCGGCTACTAACTTTGTGTCATTTATGGTGTAATATTTAATAAAGTCGCCTTGTCGCTTTTGGGGAAGCTAAGATCAAAGTATGCAAAACGAGACTCAACTTTTGAACGGTTTTTAATTAAAAATGTGAAAAGTCCCTATAAACCTATTCCGCTTTTGCAGTATCATTTACTTCTGATAATATTTGAGAGTATTATTTACTTGTTTATAGTATTATTTTATTTTGATAATATTTTAATTGCACTTTGAATAAGTTGTTTTAATCTCAGATCAAGAAGTAAATGATTTACGCATTTGTAAATTTGCGGAAACCATGGAAGAATACTGACATCGTCACTTAATATGAGTTTCCTTTTCTCCTGCTCTATAACATACTCGTAAGCCTTCAGTATCTTCTCTTTTTCAGGGTATTTTCTAAATGTCGTTATGCACTTTCTTAGGCGATCTACATATAATACTTTTCACTTTACAATAGTTTTGAAATCAAAGTTTACTCCACAAATTTCGAATATTTCATATTCCTTATTTTCGTCATACTCATAATCTGATTCCAGTAGCAGTTGTACTCAACAGAGAATCTATTGTATACATTTTCATAAAATAAAAATTATTTTATTGAGAGTGTGTGTATAACAAATCGCAAAATATTCGATTAAGCCGGTATTCTTCCTTTTTTATTGTGAGAAATCCGGACTATACTTAGTCTTAAGATATAATAAAATAAAGTTCAGACATTTTGGCGCGAACCAAAATTAAAATATATATTTTTGATTCAATCCTTATCAAAGCATTTAACTCGCTCGAGAAAAAATTATTAGTTAAAGGTTACGGTCGGTTAATACAATTACATGTTTGATTGTGTTGCCTTGAATTTGAAACGTTTTACACCCTTTTAATACGATTTTATTTTGTTCTATTAAAGGATGATTGCAATTGTTTCGAAATCACGGTATAAAGTGACATTTAATTGACTCTCAAATACAACCCACAATTATTGTTGTTATTATTGCTGATTAGTTAAATCAGTCAGTCGGATTGTTAGTAAGACGAGGGATGTCAAACCCACACCCTGATTTGGTGGTAACTTTTCTATTGTCTTTTAGGTGGGTGGACAGCCATGCATACATATTTAATTTTGTTTTAATTTCTACGGGAAGGCGTTGAAGGAACAATCCGAAAATATGTACTTGTGTGTGTACGTATGAGAAAATAATTTAAAATTAAATAAATTTGTGGGTTTTAAATTTTAAAAGCAAATTTTAGCTTATTTTCTTTGAAAAATTTCGTTCAAATTGATCCTTAAAACTAACACAGCCGGAAGGAAGATTAGATAATGGTAAGTCCGGAAATATACTCAAAAAATATGTTTTATTCGCAATCAATATGTTCTAAGATCTAAAAATATGCATTTATTTAAAAAAAATATATTTAACTAGCTGACCCGGGCAAACGTTGTTTTGCCTTCAAATTTTATTTTCACTGCAAGTCTGGTTTCGTTGCAAAGTCATGGTGGATTGATATTTCGAAGAAGAATGAAAAGTGCACTAAATCGACATAGCAGTTATTGTGCAAATACCGGTATCGGGCTAATTAACGCCACTACACGCTGATTAAGGACCCAACGCCTTCATCGAAACACAGCATAGGATTATCGCGCTAATCTCTATCGGGCAAAACACAAAATACTAAATATTGGGCCACCTGTCGTACGAACTTCAAACTACACAGAAACACTCCTCACGGCCCATAGAACATGCATATAAAATTTGGTCAATATCGGTCCAGTAGTTTTTGAGTTTAGCGATCACGAACATACACGTAATTTTTATATATGTAGAGATTAGCAATAAAATATATATACCCAATATAATCCTATGATATTGCATTTATTCTCAAGGAATGACTTACAAATATCCAATATTGCATTCCTTAACTTCCCAGGAAGTCAAGTTGAATAAATCTTGATCAAAAATATAAATTAATTCTACTCCTTAAAAAAACTTAAATTTTCTTAAATCTTTCTTCAATCAATTAGTGATCAAATAAGAAAAAAAATCGTGGCCACTGGCAAATTTTCACGCCTTCAATATGTGAAGTTTATTTCAAGTGGTAAATAATCAATTGTAATTGAATATAAAATTACTTTCATAGAAAAAAGAATAAAAAGTTTACTGTTTTCAGCATTAAGAAAATAGCTTCTAAATTGATGAAAGGGACTCGAAATGATAAGCCTATGCTAGAATCATCAGTAATGATCCGATATTTTCATGACTTTCTTGGAAGCTCCTTTCCTACTGGGGTCTTAATTTGTAAATAATTTACTCTTGTGAATAAAAATAAAATGATAGAAAGAACATTCGTATATAAACTAAATAAAGCAATAAAAGGAGATTCGGAAAACAAGATTAACAATTTTGAACGAATATTTAGAATAAAGATCTAATTTTTTAATAAATTTCATTTATTTTCTTCAAGCTTAAGGTCTCTTTTTTTTTAAATTTTTTTGATCGATATAAAATAAACAAAAATATCCTGCAGATGGTACTCCATGAAATATTTCCCCTTATCGTGTTTGGCGATTTTCGACTGCAAATTCGACAGTTTGTAATAGATTAAAGATACCGAGCAACATTTTTCTTTAATCTAGTACAAACTGTCGAATTTGCAGTCGAAAATCGCCAAACACGATAAGGGGGATTGATTATTAAAATTAAAAAAGAAGAGACCTTAAGCTTGAAGAAAATAAATGAAATTTATTAATTAAGAAAAAGCGGTCAAAGAACTAGAACATACATTTATTTTTTTATTTATTGTGTGTCATACACTTTTCCCCCGATTTTTATTGTATATTATAAAATCGTTCCTTAACTACGTGAGGTATATACCGAAAATAAACTTTTATCTTTAGTCTTTAAAAGCCAAGACTCGGAGAAGTTTAATACAGCCCAAAGGAGCCAACAATTTTGAAGCAAAAATTAAGAGTTAACGGTTGTATTCATAAAAAGTCTTATATATATTTCTAGGTGAAAATCGGACGAATAAAGTGACCGCCGAAATAATTATTATAACACAACCCCGCCTTTTATGGACCTGTTTTCAAAATTTTTTATTTAAGAAGGTATTTCAATCTTTCCTGGGAGTAAAATATAAACTAGAAATGGCTTATATCGTATTTTATATTAACCCATAGTTGCTTCGGTTTTATAATCAGCTCTTGGTATTGAAGTCGGTTTTTTATTTTACTTTAGAAAATTATTTGCTTTATCGAAGATCGACTTATTATCGAAAGACAACACGCCAATTTGTCTGAATAGTTTTTAAAAATTTTGGAAAAGCTCCGAAAATCTTTATATTAGACACCCCGTCAACTTGATGAAAAGTCTAACACAAGATAAAATTAAATAAAAAAACAAAACGAAATTAATCATACATATTATTTTGTTAATTGTTTTGTAAATCGAAATTAAAACACATTTTCGCTTCACATTTCATAAAATCTTTAATGCAATTCTTTTGTTTATAAACATGGAAGTGCTTACTTACGAGTTTTATATGTTTTTCTTTTTTTATTTTCAAAACTAATACATACATATATAAATTAAATAATATATTAATATAAATTATCACTAAAATGACTAGAACCGCACACTCATCATTAATTTTTCTCGGCTTGATAACCTTTAAATTGGGTCTTAAAGCGTTTAAAAAATATTTACAATTTATTTAAAATTCTCTTTCCTACACTCTCTGCGCTCTCTCAGGACATTCACATCGTATTATGTTAAATTATATAATTTTGTATCACCAATTATATCAACATCACTGCCCTCCTCATCGTCCATGTCGTCTTCATCTAAATCCGAGTAATCATCCGTAGAGTAATCGTGATGCAAGAAACCCACACCACTATCCAAATTATGACCGTTCGACATGTTGCGCAAGATTTGCAACTGATGGTGCTGTGAATGCTGATGATGGGGATGTTGACTGAGCTGATGATGATGGTGGGAGGCAGAAGACTTTTCTTCGTTTGTGGCACTTCCTATATTACTGTTGCCATGAGATGATGAGGGAGTTGTAGACGACGCTGTTAATGAAATTATGGAGCCATTTTTGTTTGTGCTGCTGTTGCTAACGCTACCGTTATTTGCATTTCCTTCCGTACGTGAAAAATCAACCGGTTCTGAAATGTTGAAAGAAAAGTTTGTTGTCTTAAATTGTTTTATTAACAAATTAGTAATTTAATTATTTAAGTCTGATACAAAGACGGCCATTATTGAAAACATTTTCTCCTTTTCTGTGACTTTATTCATGCATAAGAAAAGATGGCCGTCTGTCTGTGTTTTTGTCTATAAGTTCTGTTAAGAAAATTTTCTTTAGTTTCTACTTTTGTCGTTAATGGATTTCAATGTCGCAAATAATTGTTTGCGGTTTGTTGTATATGAAAGAGCCTAAATGTTGCACAAAATAGCGAGTCAAACAATTTACTGCAGTTAAATTTTTTTGTTGCCAACGTGAAGAAGCAAACAAATTTCTAATGAGAAAATGCTATGACATTTTGTTAGTGCAGTAGTTTATTTTAGCATATAGGCTGACTACCTAAACGACTGTTTGCATGTGCCGAGTTGGACCGGATTTTACCAACAACGATCTACAACACCGTCACTATAAGATCGGTAAGATATAATCACATGTCCATTGTCATGGTACGTTTATTTTCCTTCCAGCTTAGCTGTGAGGAGTGCAACATTTTGATCAACTTTTTACTTAGTATAATCCTTTGTATACGAATACTTTGCATCCCTAACGAAATTTATTACACAAACTAAATTTGTTAGAAAAGTGCTCAATGGTAGAGGAGCACATAGACAAAAAACGAATAGGGAAAAAGAAATTAAAATCAGCGAGTTTGCACGTTGTCATTGCGCATCGATGACACCAGCATGCAATTGGGAACAGAATACATTACGAGTATCAAAAATTTAAGCCCAACGTTTAGGAGTCCGTTGCAATGTATTACTTTTGCAGGAAATCACTCATTCTATGCATTAGGAGTTGTGGGAATACATGTCAGCTGGAGGATTATGCAGTTTTGATTTTATGGAATCGACAATGGGCAGTTTTGTCTATTTAGACATTCCAAAGAGGAATGTAAAACAGAGGGCTGAAAAATTGGGTTTTTATCGCTTTTTATTTTCAACATTATAACAACATAATGAACACCTTTGAAGTGGTTAAGATTGGTTGTTGTACAATGTACCTGTTTGAACACCTATGGGCATTATTGGAGAAATAGATCCGTCAGTAAATATTTAAGGTCAAAACCGAGAAGGAGTGGAAGAATATTTCCCCTTCAGAAACCGAACACCTGGCTAATTCCACCTGTAAAGAGGTTCTCAAACGCATCGACAAGAGGCATGAAGAAGCAATCGTGGTATAAAAGTGGCATGACGCAGCCCATTTATAAGTTCTACGTAAGGTGAATGGATTACCACAAAGCCGAGAATAGATTTGTCAAAATCCTTATGGAAAAGTTTAAAGAAAAATTATATATTTTTATATAGAGTTTTTGATTACATTGTTGTTTTGTTACAAGTGAAGTTAATAAACTCGTTTTAAAAGGAATTCCATTAATTCTTCACCCACAGCTCATTTCTCTACGTTTCGATAGCGAGCAGTTTTTGATTTCATACGTAATTTTAAAAAAAATGTTTATGAAAAGTATTTCATATTTAACCTTCCATTATAACATTCGTGTTTCATACCATAAATCAAAATATTCTGATTATTACTCACCATTCATGACATCCCTTCTACGCAATTGCTTTTTATGTTTCATGCGACGATTTTGAAACCACGTCTTCACTTGTGTCTCACTCAAACCCAATGAAGTGGCCAATTCTACACGCTCCGGTGTTGATAAATATCTTTGAGCCTCAAATCGTTTCTCCAAACCCGATAGTTGTGGGTCACTAAAAACAGTGCGTGCCTTTCGTCTGCGACAATGACGCAAAGCATTGACTCCCATGCCCAGACCCAAAGCAAGTTCTGGCATGCAACCACCAGCAAACAAATGACCACCACCGAATAGACCAGCTACAAAGAATACACAAAAAACAAAACAATATTTCTCTATTTTAAAAACCAATTATTAAATTAGAAAAGGTCACCAAACTAATGAAATTTAGTTTCAATGAAAACATGGTCACAAGTGTTAATTATTATTTATTTTTTAACAAGTAAAACTTTCGATAAAAACAAAAGGAAAGTAATAGTCCTTTACCTTGCGATAAAAAATAGGGATCCACAGATTTGTAGGCACCAGATGAAGGTGACAAATAGCCCAGAGTCATTTGTAAAAATCCATGATCACTGTAGGCTGCACTGGGATATAAAACATTACTGTGTGGCGGTGGGGGCGGAGCTGTTACATGTGGGTGTGTATGTGCTGGCGAACTTAAGACAGACGATTGCTGCGTATGATGTGCAGGCAAATAACTATGACCCGCCCCATTATTTAGCATAGAATTTGTAGAGGACGGTGTAGTTGTTGCTGTCGATGTTGAGGACGCTGATGATGCTTGTGCTGGATTTGTTGATGAACCTGTGTTGGACAATTCATGGCGTTCTAATAATGATTTGTGAGCTCTTAAAAGGTATTAGGAGAAAGAAAAATAAAAGTTGTTCTGTTGATTAATCAAACTAATTTTAAGATATGTGCGATTGTATTGAAATAAAAATGTGTTACAATCCAAATGTTGACTCTAAAGATATCCGTTGGAAGAGAGCCTAAAGAAGCTCATCAGTCACAGTAGCGTAGCCAACTAACTCTACCGAGTCGATAGTGCATCAAAACAAGGTAGATTGTGATTTACTTATGAAATCAAAGAACCTGTTCTCTTTATCTACTTCCCATAACCAAATTTTTTTCAGTTACAGAACAGTGAATATAGGATATCCCCTGAGTATTGGTCGCATAGAAAGAAAGAACTCAAAAATTATATTTCACTTTTAATTAAGAACGAAAATTTCATTAAGGTGGCTTTTGGAATGAAATTACGTGCTTTAAACTGCTTTTGGAACAAAATAAAAAATTTATTATGCAAGATATTCTCCAATATAACTACATACATATTTAATATTTTATTGTTTGTTGTTGGCGCTAACTACATCACCAGTACCCTTTAGCTAAATCATGAATGAAAAGCATTCAAGCTCGTATACTTATACCAAAGACTACAAATACTATAGGAGAATCCAAACTGGACTCAATCATATTTTTCTATTTGTAATCAACAAAAAACACATAAGTATAATTGATTTAGAAAGCTTTTGTACAAACACAACACAACAAACAATTATAATTGACTTGCGTCTTTTTATCTCGAATAACAAGTTTGTCACAAATTTGCTTCGGGCAATTGTATGTGTAAAATATTCTTTTCTTCCTCTAAATGCGTATCAATCTCATTTAAGGACGCATTTCAAATTGCAACACAGGTGTGGTTTAAATTGCTTTTTTCTAAATAAATTAATCCATTGCAAAATAAATAGCAAACCTGAAATGTAATTGGAAAACATACATTAATAAGTGGATCGAATATTATAACTCCTTTTTGCACTCAAGGTATGTTGTTTATTTTTACCACAAATCTTTTTCTTTACAGAGGTGGACAATATGAGTTTTATTGAAATTGGTTTATTATTTTTAAGAATTATAAAAATTTCACATTACTACCAATACAAACATAAAACACATACACAACAACCGACCAAACACGCAGATTTTAACTTGAGAATGATTTGATTTTCTCAAACGAAAAACGTTTTAAATGATTTGAAAAAAAAAAACTTGACAAACATAACATTCTCAACAAAAAGTCAAAATTATTCTCAAACTGAGAAATTCATTTATTCTCAATTGAAAAACCGTAAAAATATAATTTTTCTACTATATTATTGCTAAAATATTTGCAATTTATTTTCTGCTTAAAACAAAGTTGTCGCGTTTGTTAATGTTGTAAGAATAGCACTTGATATCAAATTGATAAAATATAATTTTTCAAACGCTTCTATTTAACTCATTATAAAGTTTAATTCAAATGTTAAACTCAAACCTCTGCCTTCCTTTGAGAATTCTGCTTGATATCAAATGAGTAGTAATTTTATCTCAAACGTTTGACTTTGAGTTTGCTGGAATATGTGTATACTCAGTAAACATGTAAGTTGGTATAATTTGGAACTGAAAATATTTGTTTTTGCTGAAAACTCGCAAAAATTTTTAAAATGTTTACAAGATTTTTCTTTCCACCGCGCAAATTAATTTAAAAAATACACTAAAAATTGAAAAATTAGACTCGACTCTATGCATTCTTTCATGTTGCTATTGAAATTTGTTATATAAGAAAAAATGCTTGGTTAGATACAATCTCAGTTAAAATTTATTTAAAATAAAATGAGTGCGAAAACACAGGAAGGAATCGTTTTAGTTGGAAAATTATGAATTCCATTAGAAAATCTTGAAAATGTATTTGTTACATGACTCACTGTATCAGATGAAATGTTCTTCTGTACTAAAACCTAATAAATTTCAGTCTTTAAAGAATCATATTTCGTTTAATGCCAAGTTATGTTCATCTCCGTGTTGAAGATAATATCAAAGCAGTCACTAGTATCCTTCGCCTTAATTTTTGAAAAAAAAGTAAATGAAAAATTAATGAAACCCCAAAAATTTTTTCGAACTTTTCAAACTTGATTGCTGTTGCTTCAGATGTTCATATGCCGATATTTTGTTGGTGAGTAAACCAAATCGTCAGTGAACTTTAAGCAGTTTAGAAACATTTAACCTGATATGTATAAACTCAAATACAATATGAGAATTCTCAATTGCATATGTATATTACAAAATACATAATAAATAAAACCAATCGCGCCTAAAAGAAGTCTAATTGTATACATTTTGCAAAAAATAAAATAGACTCAAGCCGAGTATAAATTGTTTGTTGCCCTGGTATTATAAAATCATTCTAAGTCTACTGTGATTATATATTTTGTAATATTCGATAAAGAATTCTCATATTGTATTTGATTGGTCTTGGTATAAAAACATGAGGTTGATTATGAGGACTTTTTTACACCACTGCAATGGAATACATATTTGCTCCATCTTTCTCCCAGCTGAATTAAAACTTGCGCAAGTAAAATTTCCTCAGTCTAAAGCCGGTCTAGGAAGTAATGCAAAAAAGACCATGTGCTCTTCTAAATATGTTGCACATGGATGAAACATACAAATTCATGTATGTATGTAACATCTCAGGGATAGAAATCATTATTTTCAAACTGTGATAATTACTTTGGCGCCAGATGTTTTGCAAATAACAATTCAGAATGCCGTAAAACGAGCGGAATTATGCATCAACTCGAGAGGTGGCCATTTTGAGCAATAATGTTATCCAAATAATTTCATCAACTTTACCCTTTCACATAAAGTTTTTTAGCAGACGGAAATCTTTGTTTCATTTATAAGAAAATGGCAGCCAGTTCAAAGTATGACATTACCTTTTCGCCACCTTGTATAAATAAAGGGTTTGTTTTGTTTTCGTTAACAATTTCTGTTTTTGTGTGAAAAGTTTATTAAAAATTTATAAAATTTAATTTATGGACATTCAATACTTCAAGTAACTATTTTTGTTCTATTGTGAGCTTAAAAAAGGATTCACATTTCGAGAGTATCGGCAGCGAAACGTCTTCCCTATTTCCCAGACAATATTTTTTTTTAATGAAAACGACATAAGAATTTTCAATCACAAATAAATATACACTAGACATCTTGTAATTAATACCAAAGGTGGTATGGAAAGGGGTTCACGTTTCACGAAATATATAAACAAAAAACACAAAAAGCCAATACAAAAATTCTTCATAGACTCATTAGAGTGCTCCTCTCCACGGAAATATTTAGTAAAAGGCGAAAGATTTATTCAACAACTGAAGAGAAGCCAGAGTGCAACATTTAGAATCAAGCTGCTTATGTTGGTTATAACTTAAAAATTAAGTTATAAATTTGATTATTTCTATTTTTCGATAAGAGTGTCCGTTGAGAAAATATTCGCAAAAATCAGTATTTTGTGAATTTTTGCTCTGAGTAACTTCTTAAATGGCAGCCGGATCGACTATTGGAACTTTGTTTAGAACCACAAAAAGAAAGTTCATGCATAAATTGAGTTCCGGCGTAAAATGATTCTACAAACATAGTAACAAAGACTTATTCTTCCGCATTGAAGCAGATGTCTTATATGGGATTCGAACGCACGACTTCACAGTGATATCAGTAGGTTAGGTTAGGTTAGGTTAGGTTGATTGGAGGGGTATGTCAGCCCATGTCACACGACATACACCTAAGCCAGTGAAGGCTTGTTGTGCGCTCCTTTGAATTTAACGTGATATCAGTATATAATTGCATCACCCGCAAGCTTAATGATGCACCCCGAAAATTGAAGTATAAATAATATAATGCAGCATTTTCCTGACCCATTTATAACAAAATCTATTCATCACTCTAATTTGAAAACTTTAACGATTCTATAGCTTTTAGTACTCTTTCCTAATAATATTCCTCTTATTAAAGAATACTAAATTTTCTTTTTACTCTTTGAAAGGGCAAACGAAATCGCACTTTATCCCAGAAACGATGAGTAATTCCCGCAGAAATAAAACTTACCTTTCACGGTGCATAATCCTTTGATAGTCATCCGAATCATGGCGATTACTTAAATTATTTGAATTTGATTTTGAATGAGAGTTATTATTATTATTATTATTATTATTATTATTATTATTATTGTTATTGGGATATTCACTTGATGGCAGTGAGGCATTTTTTAACTTATCACTATCACTTGTTGATGCTTTCGAAGAATTCTTTGCAGAAGATTTTAATTTATTTACAACATTGTTATTATTATTATTATTGTTGCTATTGTTACAATTATTAATATTATTATTACTTAGATTTTGACACAAAATATGCTCTATAGAAAATGGAGTTTTCGATGATACCATTGTTGTTGGTGTTGTTGATGAAGTAGTTTGAGTTTGTTGCTGATGATTTTGTTGCTGTTGTGTCAAAACAGCATTGTGATGCATTATTTGAGGCAATTTTGTAACTAAATTTGTTGCCGAAGTTGCCGCTAAACTTTCGCTTAAATGTATGGACATTTCCTTTTATTCAGATATTAATTTTGTGCGGTTTTTGTTAAAGTTTACGAGTACATTGAGATATTAATCAAATTATATTGTAATTAAATAAACGCTAATTATGTACAATATAGTATTTTTTCCTATAATTTTTTGTAATACTGGTAAATAACCGTTTTGCTTGTTTACTCGTTGACGGTTGCATTAACAGTGATTTAACAAGAATATACCACAAAATCTGTACTTGAGTTTTTAACGTTCAGCAATTTTTTATTATTATTTTTTTTGTTGCATCTTCTGAATATTAAGAGGAAATAAACAACCACATTTACTCCTTCTCATTGTCAAATGTTAGCAACCCCATCCAATACAGTAGCAGTAGCTAGGCGATCTTAGTGAGTGTGCATTTCAATTATCCTTTTAGTTTATTGCAACCCCCACCTTAACAAGGAGAAATGCTATTAACCCATGTTGAGAGGTCAGTATCAATTGGTTTCTATTAAAGCGAAATTCCTCAATCAAATACATATGTAAAAGCTACAAAAATTACTTAATCTGTGTAAAACAACATGAATTAATCAAAAATCAATCCAACAAACATTATGGAAAAAATATGGGATTTGTTACCTTGTGCAGCTTTCTTTTCTGAAAAAAGTGTAAGATTTTTATTTTCAATTGTGAAAAAATTATACTTTAAGTTAGTCTTTTAGAAAGTTTTTATCTTTTAAAATATTGAACAGTTTCTTAGTCAATTTGCAGAAAATGTTACACTTTTGCTTAGCAAAAAAAGGGAATGAGTTCCAAATGAAAAAAATGCCCCTGAGATGAAAAACAATTGAAACGTGATTCTAAGATACCAAAATATGCGCGGTGTCTTAGTTGTGGCAGCAAATTTATACTTTGTTTATGAATGGCAAACGAACCTCAGTTGATTTGCAACTTGTTGCAAATAAATATTGTGGATGGCAACTGAAAGTTGTCAATTTTCAAAATTTCCTTTTGTTACGGATTTGGTTGCTATTCTTGGTTGACATACTATATTTTAAAAGCTAGGATTACATAGTTTTGAAAAGGCCCTAATAAATTTTGGTAGGAAGGAACCGGGACATTGCACTGAACTTTATTTCATGAAAAACCCTTCTTTTCAACTGTGTGTAATACTTTGTTTAAACATTATTTATCCTATTTTATTTTCGTTTCCATATTTGTATATGAAAAAGTTATAAAAATTAATAAATTCTAACTGGCTTTCGTAGACTAGTATGTAGTGTACTAGACCCGTAGTGCGAAGGTCGCAGGTTCGAATCCTACCGCAAAACTCTGCCAGTTTGTGTGTGATAATTAAAGGGAGCGCACAAGAAGCCTTCACTGGCTTAAGTGTATGTCGTATGACAACACTAACCTAATAAATTCTAATTATGGACATTAAATGTCCCATAATTAGGTGTAATTATTGCGAAAAATACTCGTCACATAATGAAAATGAGAACTTTTATTTTATTACTATAACTTTTATTTTATTACTATACAAGTTTTATTATATACTCGAAACATTAAATATGCAGTATATGTACATACATATATGTTCTATTGTGAGCTTAAGAAAGGTATCACTTCGTCAGTGTGTCGGTAACATGTAAAAACTGTTTCGATTTTTTAAGGCAACACTCTTTTCCAGAGGAGGAATAGCCATTAGAACCACTTTTAATATACTTTTCATCGCAGAATGTGACTGGCTTAACGTTTGTTCTATCACTCTGTCATTAATTAGTGTATGTAAACCTAAAATATGTGCATATGTACACTAAAAAAAAAATTAATAATAAGAAATAGACATACGAAACTTAGTTTGAAAAAATTTGCACAAAAAATATTAAAAAAAATGTCCTTAATTTATGTAGAATTTCTCTAAACTGTATTTGGTTTACGCTGCCTTTATATTACTGTGTTACATTCTTTCTTCAGTGAAAAATTAAGAAACTTAAAGAATTAAATTTTAAAAACTGCCCAAAAGCAGGCAACTTATTTTGTGTTCATCTCAGTGTGTGTATATGATTAAACTTAAGGCCGTGTCACATAAAACTTTGTAGCGTTGCGTGACGTTTTTAACTTTGAGAGAAAAGCGTAACGCAAAAGGTGTATGACACAATGAAAACTTTGACACAACGCGCGCATTGTGTGTTTACCAAAAAGGTGGTTATGAATTTTGCTAATTATTTTTTATTATAAAAATTAAAGTCAAAATATTATTTGCCTTTGTGTGTTTATTTTGTTATCACCTATTGTAGTTTATTGAAAATACACCACTATACCATATAAAGCTTTTTATTGTCACCAATTCATTTGTTTTTGGATTTTCAAATACATACATATGTACATATGTATGTATGTATTCATATAAAAAGGTAAAATATTATTAATAATACGCTGCCACTGATTTTTTACAATAAAATAATCTTATGCTATATACTTACATATATCATGCAAATAGGTACTATTTTATAAATTAGTTTAAAAAAACAAGCTCATATTCTTCAACAGGAAATAAATTTTAAAAATAAAAAAATAAGTATTTTTCATATCACATCACATTTTCATATTCTATCATATTCTAACATACATACATACATACATAACTTTGATTGTCAAAGCACGCAAAAAGTTGAGAGTTGCCGAACTTTTTGCGTCACGCTGCGCTAAAAGTGTTTTATGTGGCATGTTTCGTATAAGTATGTACATTTCAACTTAAATGTCAAAGCGAAGCTGTAACGCAACGCGAAGCAAAAGTTGTATGTGACATGGCTCTTATTGCTCTGTTTATCGTCATACTTTGATTTTAAATAAAGCAGCTTATTTTCCAAGCATGTTGTAATTTTTAAAAAGATACCAATAGTTTATGGTCGTATGCAAAAATATATAGAAACAGCTTTACAAACCATTATTAAATAATAATAATATTGAAAAAAAATAATGCAAATTTTAAAGAAAGCATACATTTGCTTTAAACCTACTCTAAGGAAATATTTTCAAAATATCATTTTATACTTAAAATATTTTAATAAATGTAGCAAATGTATGTTGCAGCTTAAGTTAAAGCGTAAAATTATTAACTCTTAGTGGGACTCTATTATTTCTTTCATTTGAATGGAAATATAAATTATACAATTGTCGAAAAAGTTTTAAAATTGTGTCCTTTTTTGTTGAAATAACTGAGCAAATTTCAATTTTTCAAATAAGTTTTTTTTTTCTAAATTTATTTAAATCAGTTAATTTATTCGAAAAATAATAGTAATTTCTTCTAACTACACGGAAAATTATTCTTGAATCGAACTTGATATCAGCGGGAAGAATTCACCCTATTTTTGTGTAAAGTTTCTTGTTTGTTTTGTTTCCATATTTCGTCATATGTGCTTCAAAACCATTTTTTTCAGTTCTAACCACTTTTAGCTGTGTTTAAGGTTTTTTTCTTCTAAATTTCCCTTCTCGATTTACAAGATCTTATTATTTAAAGTTCTTACAGCATAAAATTGTCTTCAGTATCGTAGTCCTTAACATAGATTTGTGATGTATTGGTTTGAATTTACTGTTTAAAAGATTTTTACATAAAAAAAGCCGGGAAAGAAAAGATATATTTTTTCATTAAAACCTAAAAGACGCACACAAATTTATTATTACAGACATAAATGCAAGTTAAGATAATCTTAAAAAGTATTTTTTTATAAATAAACCTGCATTGCTTAACAGGTTAATAACTGTATAAGATGCTGTAGTTTATACGCTTTATATCAGCCATTATCTCTTTTTATGAAAATCATCCCTTTTTGGTCCTTTTTTAAAGCATCATTTATTATCAACTCACACATCAACACAAAATAAATGTTGACGCCCACTTGTTTAGCCGTTTCCCATAGAAACATGTTTGTCTATTTGTCTCTTTCTAACTAATAGAAATACAAATCGTAAATTTAATACTCCTATAACTTTTCGGTATGTGAAAACGTTGAGAGTTTTCTTTTTTCACAAAAAATCCTTAAAAATTTCATCAGAATATTTTTATCGTTTTTTTTTTTGTTGCTTACATATGTAATCCTCCAATTAGTGTGTTATTTAAGTCTTAACTAGGTTATATTTTCTCGATTTCGGCTTCATATATTTAATGCTAATAGCATGTGCGTGTATACACATACATATACATATACTTATGTATGTATGTATATTATATTATATATGTATGTAATTATGCTTGTTCATTTACCATGTCAAGGAATTTATTCAATTCATTAAAAAGCAGCCAGTGCAGGAAAAAATCTTTATGTTGAGGTACTTTTATCATATCCTCATATATGAAAAGGACTCACATAAATATTTACAAGTACGCTTATACCTATGTGTACGCATAAGCATAACTTTAATTTATATTAACTTCTATAGTACTTTTTTTAGCTGTATGCATATTAAATACTCGAGACAGGAAACATGAAATAAATTGCGGGCATATCGGTTGGTTTTATCACATACGTAATCGTAACTAGTTCTCTAATATTTTGATAACTTGCCATGGGCGTAGCTAGGTATGGGCCTAGAGGGCCGTGGCACCCACCTAATTCTATAACAATTTTTTTTACATGCATACAATATAAAATTATTAAAAAATGCACAGGGTATTGTGGACGGATTGCTTTTTTCTATTCAAGAAAACACAGCCAATTTAGGAATAGAGATGTCTGTTCCAAGGATAGTCTCTCGTCAAACGCACCCTTCAAATCCCCATTTTCATCACCTGCTGAATACTGGAAGCGATCTATATACATTCTTTATATAGATTCTTTAATTTCATCACTGGACAGAAGATTTAATGAAGAAAATAGGCCAGCGTTTGCAATTCATTGTTTGCACCCGCCAAACATGCTTTCTTTGAAGCTGCGAGAGCTTAAAGATGCCACAAAAACGTTTGAGCATTTTTATGAGTTGGATGATTTGGAAAGAGAAATTGAGCTTTGGTATAATTCTTGGCAACAAAAAAAAAAAAAAAAATGGGTAAAGACGAATTAGCCGACTTAGAGCTGGCGAGTATTTTGAAAGACGCTGGATTATTTTATCCAAATATAAGGAAGGCGTTAGTAATTTCATTGTCACAGCCGTGCACTACTGCAACTTTTGAGCGGTCATTTAGCACTTTAAGGCGACTAAAAACATGGTTGCGCTCCACAATGACTGAAGCTCAGTCAAAAAATAAGTATATTGTATATTGCAGGACTATGTATGCTAAGCGTCCACCGAAGATTGGTAGCCGAGAAGAAGGACGGATTTTTGGAAAAAATTCTAGCAAAATTTTCAGAAGATCCACGCAGATTACTCCTCAAATAGATCGAAATTGTAATAATCATAAAAAATCATAATCATAAAAAATCATAATTTTCGTGGCACCACCCTATTTCATATCCTGGCTACGCCCTTGTAACTTGCATACATAATGTGTGCCTCTCTTATAAGCGTACATCTCTCAAATTCGGACAAATATACCGCCACGGTAAGAATCCAAATATGCGAGCTTTCACTGTAGATATATGTGGGTATATTCTATGTACATAATATTCTTTTGAATATAATCATAGTTAATTTATATTTTAATAATTTAATTATTATTCTTGTATTTTGGGTATTTTTTGTTATTACTATATAAAAGTATTCAATAAAAAAAATTAAAATTGCATAAAAATAAATTTTAGACAAAAATTAAATTATTTAGTTGCTGTAATAAATCGAAATTTCTGAAAAATGCGAAATATAACACAAAAATTTGGATTTCACGAAAGTTGGAAATTTCACGAAAACTAAAATTTCAATGAGGGATGAAAAAATCGAAATTACAATAACAAAAAAATAAAAATATTGTAAATGTATTCATAATTTAATAAAACATCGAGATTTGCTTAAAACCTAGATATTGAAATTTCACAAAAAAGTATTATCAAAAATTAATATCGAAATTTCATCAATAAACCGGAATTAAAAATTTTGATTTTGTCAAAAGATTGCAATTTCATTATTTAAATCAAAGCTTCACAGAAAGTTCGTGAATTCATTAAAAAATCGAAAGAATATTTAAAAACGGTTAAACGTTTAATATCAAAAAATCTTGAAAAATTATTGAAAGAACTCTAAAAAATTATTAAAAAAATTAAACTTAAAAACTCTAGTTCTTGCATAAAAACCGAAATTTCTGGAGTGAATGGAAAATTATACGGCCTATTCCACTAAATGTGAAAGAAAATGTCTTTGAGCATTTATATGGAAAACAAAAACAAAATAAATTTTTTTGCTTTTATTTTTAATATAAATTTAAGTTTTTTTATTATCAATAAACATATGAGCGAGTACAATAAAATTCAAAAGAAAATAAAGAAGTGGTCCAAAATTGTTGGTCTCCAGTCACACTTTAATGAAAGTTTTTCCTAGTCGAAGTTGAGTGCAAATATGTTTTATGCGCTACTTACTACGTTTATACGCACGTCTTATTTGCAAATAGAACTATTTGCAAATAACTAATTCACTGTTTATACGGGTAATTGCATACAGAACTTATGTTATTATTAGTGATGCCATGTGACGAAAATATGATTGTTTGGTAAGTAAAACACAAAAAACGTTCATGAAGTGGCAACGTCTTACTTTTTATTTGCAAATAGTGTCGTTATTCACGACTTGTTTAAGTGAGTTAATAAGTTACAATAAAAAAGTTATACGGCAACATTCTTCTTCTTTATTTGCAAATAAGACGTGCGTATAAACGTAGTAACTGCTACAACATATAGGCAACATTTTTGTCAGGAACGAAAACGCCATATGATATACTTTTACTTATAGTTATTTTGTTTTATGACGATTGGGGTAGCGAAACACACCTGTGGTGGAAAATTTTTTATATAAACAAAAATAATCTTAACTTGTTGCCCTTAGGTACGGAATGAAATGTAGCAAAAGCGTACATTTGTGCCCTCTCTTGCCTTCTCTTTTGCCGTATGTTTAATGCAATAGCACTTGCAGAATTAATAGTTTTATATACTCGTTGTATGTACATACATATGTATATATGTATGTATGTAAATAAGTATATAGATTTAACCATAAATATCTTAAGTATCGATTTTTGTTGTTGTTCTTGCTACTGCTGCTGCTGCTGCTTCTTCAATTTTACTTCGCGCTTTGAACCTTCTTGCGTACCATAATATAATAAAAATTTATGTTATTTTATAGTAACTTTTCATCGTTAGTATTTTAATTTAATAAATATTCCTGCTTTTTTGCATACTCATCTCGTTCTGGTAAATTGTGCATAATTAATAGAAAATTCAATTAAAGTGAATTTCTAAATGATATTTAATAATGTTTCTAAATGATGTTTATACTTATGTTGACATATAAGCCATTTGGGTTTAGAGTGATGTAAATAAATCCATTTATTTATGTTTGAAGAAGTTCCAAAATTCGAGTACTATTAAGTATTTATTTTTTCTATAATGGCCAAAACTAAAATTGATTTTGATTAAAAAAATTCGTGGTGTTAATTAAAGAATCGCTTAGATTGGAACGAAAAGAAATAGTAACAGTTTAATGTTTTTAATGAAACTAATTTTAATAATTATTGACTGGCCCTCGATGTCAAAAGACAACATAACCGAACAAAAATCAGTAGTACTGTCTTTCGTTTTTTCCCATCCTTCTCTGTGAATATGTATACATAAGTATGTACTTCATTGTACATATGTAAGTAAGTCACTAATGAATGCAATTAATTTAACGTTGTTTTTTATGCTAGAAGGATATATTTTCTTGTTATTCAATTAATTTTATACATATAAAAATTATTTACTTCCTCAATCAACCTTTTAATTGGACCAAATAATAAGAAAGTGAAAACATTCGAACACAACCCAGAAAGGATGCATAGAGTAATAAAAATGCTAAAATCAGCTGATTTCGCCCCCGTGAGAAAAAGGTAAATATTTGTAACGGGAAAGTAAAATAAACTTGCTTCACCTTGCAGGTCATCTCAAGAACTTCTCTCTAATATCATGAAGCATAAGGAGTTGAAATATTTAACTATAGAAAAACAAACAAAAAATAATAATAAAAAAACTCAGGTGTTTACGTAAAGAGAGAAATGCCGTAAATGTAACCAAATGAGAAAAAAGAAGTCAAAATATACAGTTTTTTCTTTGTTAAAAAGATATTGCGAAAATCCAAACTCCATGGCTGATATTAATAGGAATTTTAAAAAATAATTAGTAAAGTAAAAGTAAAAGTAAGTCAGAGAACAATCTTCGGCTATGCCGAGTCTTGAAAATTAAATTTTAATTGTACATACATATGTATGTTACAGTTTTTAGACACACGTGTTTTCGTATTTATTTTTCTAACATGCTTTTGATTTTTTCCAATTTTAGTTTTAATTTTTGTGCCAGTCGAAATCTAATTTTTGTATTTTAAAATTTAATTTAATAATTTAGATTTAAATTTCTCGATACTTCTTTTTAATTTTATTCTGTACGTTTTGTGCTACGAGTTATTACTCAATCAATTTGAGAAAAATTTTTTAGGAAATTGTTTTCAACAATTTTTAACAACGATATTCTCAGGACCAATCAATCGTTTTAGATAAAAAAGGCTGCTTTTAGAAATCGATTTGGCAAGAATTTTTACAGTTACCCGATAAAAATACTTAATTTCTAAGTGAGGATTATTAGAATGCCAAATACGATGTTTAGCTGTTCAAAAGCTGTGAGAGGTTTACATATACTACGTTTATACGCACGTCTTATTTGCAAATAGAACTACTATCACGACTTGTTTAAGTGAGTTAATAAGTTACAATAAAAAAGTTATATGGCAACATTCTTCTTTTTTATTTGCAAATAAGACGTGCGTATAAACGTAGTAATACATACATGCATACCTATAGTCATACCGAAATTTGGCGAAAACTTAGTTTCCGAAAATCGAGGTGAACTTAGTAACCCATAATTTTTTTTAGGGGGCAGTTGGAAAAAAATTAAATAAAAATTTCCCAGTTCAAATATGAACACTATTCTAAAAAAATTAGTTTTCGAAAAATTTTCTCAAGCTAAAAGATAATGCCCCCTAAAATCTTTTGTTATAAACAACGTAATAAATTTTGGGTCCATTATTTCTGTTTATAGAGCTAATTTAAAATTATCGTTACTTTTTTCTTACATTTTGATATTATTTCGACTTTTTTATTTACATATATGCCACCTTTATGTGTTTTGTGATTTTCGACTGCAAATTCTTCATTATGTACTAGATTAAATATATCGAACAATATTGTTCTTTAATCTAGTACAAAACCGGGAAGTCGTATGCGAAGTTCGATAAACATGATAAGGCCCATGCATTTTTTGAATTAGAAACTAAACCCAAATTTCATATGTAAAAATAGTTCTAAAATATTATTTATATTAGAAAATATTTCATAACATTTTCTTTAGTACAATTTCTTCTGTTGGATGGTATTTTTTACTTTATACGGATAATTTCAAATTTTGGAGAAATTTCCTACGGTAACGTCTCTTTAATTTACGCATTTTATTTGTATTTTCCTCATGTTGCCATTTATAAAAAACGTTTTGTTTTATAAACCTCAGCTCCATGATTAAGTGAGCAATTTACCAAAAGTTACATTAAAATTTGGTAAAATAAAATGACAATGTGGTTGCAAAGTTATTTACAGATTGAAAAATCTTAAATAAGTTTAAATATTGCCTGTAGAGAAAATGCATACGTATGTGTATGCATATCTATGGCGTTATTTGGGAGTCACAGTGGGCCGTGATCGAACTCGATTGGGAACAAATACATACTGGATTTTTTTTTTAATTTATTTGTAAATGACTTATTTACTTCCGTATTCAAAATTCACTATTAAAAATGATTCAATGAATCAAATTTCAAGAGCAGGCAAGCACTCCAGAAATGTGAAATGAAAAAAGAAATTTTTATGAAATGGATGTAGAAAAACAATTGCTAAATTCTTGAATGGCATAATTAAATTTCAAATGATGTATATGTTGGAATTATAAAGGTACTAGTATCATTTTCTCGTACATAATTTGTGCAAGTAGATTTGATTCAGACTCTACCATTGTCATTTTAAAAATAGCATAATATATGAAATACACTTTGACACTTATGAGGGTGTATTATAATAGAACCCGAAAATAACGTCGTTAGTTTTATTCTAACCAGAGTTACAGTTCGTTTTAATAACAGCCGTCATGTAGCCGCCGCTGAAGCGGATGGAATTGAATAATTTTTATCGTAAATGAATGAGTCGTTCTTAAGTGGAAAAAGTTTTGCATTTTATCAAATGCCAACCTTTAAAATAAATCACCTTTGAAGTATTTTATGAGGAAAAGTTCATATTATGCTTGCGAAAGATTAAAAATCGGATGCTGCCGACTTTTAGCCGCCTCAGACATTTTGTCCTCAGCCGCCGACGCTGATAATTTTGTGACGAATTGCTCCTCTGGTTCTGCCGTTTAGGTTAGTACTAAAAGTTGTTACTTCATGTCTAGTTCTTTCTTAATTAAAAGATGATTATAATTCGAACTGTGTTCAAAGTTTTTTTTTATCTTATATATGCTTTTATATAATTTTTCCACTGTTACATGTTTTACTAATTAGTGCAAGTTAATGCAAAAATTTTTGGTCTCTACATGCATCAGCCATTTCAAACACATACACACATACAAAAAGATTTAATACATGTACATGGGCAAATAAATTACGTACATTAAATTCATTAAATGCCACAATTATTATAATTAATTTATGAAAGAAAAATATTAATTGATAAAAACATCATTTATCCCCGATAAAGAAATAATAATGCAAATTTTAATGTGAGAGAACATGCGGAGTTTTGAATACTATCGTATGTGCGTTTGTGTGGAAGTAGTATATAATTTTACGTTTCTTTGGTAATTTAATATTGAAATTCAATTGATAAGGTAGACAAAAATGTTAATTCGATGATTATCAATTCATACTGATTTAAGAATCCGTAATACTAAAAAGAAGACGTATAAATAAATATCAAATGTCCATAAAAAGTTTCTGATTCAATTATATTTGATAAAATATTTTTTTGACTTAATTAAATGAGTTGAAGTACCAGTCTTATAAATTTGAATTATGATTTGAATTTTTCTTTTCTGAAAAAAGTGTAAAACTTTTACGTCCATACATTTATAAAAAAAAAAAAACTTTATCACTCTTAATTAAAGATTTTCGCTTATTAAAGAAAACTAATTTCCCTTCTTTCTCTTTGAAAGCAAAAATATTGTATATATGCACATATTATTGTACTATACATACATATATACATTTATTTTATTTCCATTGAATTTCTTCAGTTGAAAATTGTCTCGTTTGAAAAAATTTAAATTGGTCAATTAATAAAATTTTATTAAAAATATATAGATGACCTGGTAAGCCATCCCGGAACTTACTGCTAATATTGAGTGATTGAAAAACAAAACTTTTCGAAAACCATATCCCTCGAACAACCGATTTAGATAAAACTCACGGCATAAAAAGCACTTTCAAAAAGGCAAAAAAGCGAATGAGTTTAGGAAAACGAATTTACAAGAATATTAGGAGTTGTTTCGAAAAAAAAAAACAATTTTGAAAATTTTCCATAAGGATATTTTTCGAACGAAGACTCCGGTCAAAACTAAGACATTCGAATCAGTTTCGGAATTGTTGGAGATTGGCCACATTTATGAATCTATCGATTCTAATTTAATTTGCGGCCATTGATGTTTTTCCTCAGGTGAATTGCTAAGTAAATTTTGTAGTGCGAAGGTCGCAGGTTCGAATCCTGCCGCAGAACTCTGGGAGTTTGTGTTTGATAATTAAAGGGAGCGCACAACAAGCCTTCACTGGCTTAAGTGTATGTCGTATGACATGGGCTATCACACCCCTCCAATCAACCTAACCTAACCTAACCTAAATTTCGTATTTAATCGATTTGGCATCTTAAAATTTAATTTAATTTCTTTTGTTGCTGATGCCACAAATTTTGTTCCGGTTAATGCATGGGTTCAAAAGTTATAAGAGGGTTACACATACACAGGCACACCCGCGCGTACATGCATACATATGGTTATACGCACATCACCGCTAAAATGGCCGGAATAGCTTCCGTGGATCTTTAAATGCCGAAATCCGATGAAAATACGACTTTCGGAAATAAGGGTGAAGTCAATAACTTTTCATTTTATGTTACGGAAAGTTAATAATATCGTAAAGAACAACTATTATTGAAATTCATATTGTACTATTAATATTTTTCTGAGCTCCTGGTGTAGTTATTTTTCAATGAAAATGCAATAAACAATTTCTAAGCTGTTGTTATCATGACCAAATCACAAAGATAATTTGTCAAATTCTGCTGGCTGTCACTAATTCAATTTTAAAGGCCTTAACGTGACTTTACGTTCTTTCGTGCCGAATTAAAATGAAAACAATAACAACTAAATATCACAGCCTCATTCTGTAATGTCGTTGTGCCATAAACAAAGAAGGAGGAATGCGTCAGTCTATCCAACAAGCAGCTAACAACAATAAAGTATTTAACCCCTCAAAAATGAAATTGCTGAAAGAAACTTTTCTCCAACTCCAGACTTATTTAAATGGCTGTGTTCTAAACGGAGGGTGGACGGTTGGTAAAACCCCTAACTTTTCTTGTTGTTTGTTTTTTTTTTTTCGTAACAAATAACTGACTTAAATTGAGTGCTTAGCAAGGAAAATAAAAATTGTCATTATAAATAATTTCACATACAAACATGACCAGAGCTAATGATTGGGATTATGAAAAAAATAAATCTGCTTATGGCAAGAATTCGCTTCCTTTCTTTTTTTCTAACCAAAAATAGGGCGGTTTTTCTCTTGACTTTTAACCAATCGCAAAGAGTTTCCGTTACCATAAGGGGTTGGGAGGTTTTGCTTATATTTTTTCGTTAGATATCCTTCGTTTTACATATTAGTTATCCTTTTCTCTCTGCTCGGTTGTTGAATGGTAACAGCGCTTGTCCCTTTACTCGTATGTGATAGATAAGTGAATGTGCTTAGCATTTTTTTCGTTTTTTCTTACTTGTTCACAGATTCTTTTGCTAAAACTTTAGTTTTAAAATCTGACATATGTTTAACCATAATATTCCTAATTAAAAAAGGAAAAAAATTATAAAATAAAAATTTAATAAAAAGTACATAATGCACGAAGTCTGCTTGTTTGCCTTTGAAATTATTAACGTGACCAACTGGAAAATATTCATAAGGACATTTGGAGTGAAATAAAAAGAGAATCAAACTTTCGAACAACACTGGCTCATAATAATGTATAAAGCATGGCAGAACGAATTGCAACGTAAAGGAAAATATTCATTAGTAAATATTATATCTTTTGGACTAACGAAAATTGTAATTTAGAAGCATAAAAACCTTTTGCAACCTTTCCAACAATTTGAAGATTGAAGATCTACTGATGGCTTCTTCTAAGCATCTGCAAAATACCACATAACATATACTCCTACAGAAAATAAAAAAGTAAATAATTTTTTTATTGTTTACACCAACCAGTTGAGTGCTAAGTTCTGTTTTAACCGATACTTTTTAACTACTACTTATTTCACAAGTTGTGGAAGAAGTTTAGATGTAACAATTGTCATAAACTTCCAACTTCGTTATTCAAATGTTATTATTCCACTAATTTTGCGGAAACTCGAAATTTCATTGTTTTATAATTTTTCTCTACACGAATAATTTTTCTAATAATTCTATTGTTTTTCATAATATTTCTGAAATTAAAAGGCTTTCACTAACAAGAATCTTAAAATCAGTTCTTTAAAATCTACTCTCAACATTTTGCTGTTGTATGTTAAAAAACATAAGCTTTATTATCGAAAGTCCCATTTTATTATCCAATTTTTGTATTTTTTGCCTTTCCTGTAAAATGTTGTCAAAAAGTAACAATCACAAAAATTTTCCTAAATGTAAAATACATTTAGGAAAATTCTATTGTTCTATTGTTAATACCAAATGTACATATCTATTAAGTAATAATGTTTAGCTTTCAATGTTTTTCATGATTAGAAAACGCAGAAAAAGTAAATTTAACTTTAGCTGAGTGAACATGCTCACAGTTTCGGTGCCACCACACATCTCAGCAGCACACGAGTCTAACAACTTGTACAAAATTTTTTTTTTCAAATATTTAAATTAATACTATGTGCAGACGACCGCCTTAAACTAAGGCAATCAAATATTAAATTGAGTTATCGAATTTGTTGTTCACACACATCCAATTTAGATAATTCAATTAACATTTAGTTTTAACTAACAAATTTTGCCTCAATATCTTTGATCAAAAAAATTCATCCGATTATATTGGCTATAGAATATACATTTTAGCAATTTCTCTTTTCACTCAGCCAACAGGCGCGTAGTGAGAGTTGTATGGAGAATTTTACTCAATTTATGGTGCAATTAAGTTCTAATTGCGCAATTTATTAATTCAGTTCTTGTATGGTAAACTGAGTTCATTTAAATATTTAATTACGAAAAATTTCTAATTGCGCAATTAAGGTGCATGTCTGAATATAGTATACGTTAATATTCATAGAAGAAGAATACGAGTTTTTTCTTCTTTTTTTTAGTTATGAACAAATGATGGTTAAACCCAAGGGAGCGCACAACAAGCCTTTACTGGCTTAGGTGTATGTCGTATGACATGGGCTATCACACCCCTCCTATCAACCTAACCTTACCTAACCTATGAACAAATGAAGTTTATATATTCGGAGAAAGCGTACTCTAATTTTTTTATTTTTCATATATTACCACATTAAAGCGTCTCTGATGGACCAGTAATTTGTTGGTACCAGATAAAGGAACTAGAAAACAATGTTATTGTTGCATTATTCAGTTATTTTAATTTCAATCAAATTCTAAATAAGTGCCGCTTTAAAATTGGTTTTTTTATTCCCCATAAAAAAATAATAATATTTTGTTTTATAGTTGGTCCCATTGCATACATTTCACTAATAGTATCGGGGGTATAGTGTTGCAATGAATTGTGGAGGAGATACATCTATGAGTTAAGTAATTTTTGTTGTTGTTGTATTTGCTGTCATCATCACGATGTTGTCGTTTATATTTATATTATCATTTTATGTGGTTATTGTTAGTTCATTTAATAATTTACTTACTTGTTTTTATCATTAGGTTTACATTATAAAGCGCAAACACACAAAGATGTCATTGAAAGCATAAGTATTACACTCCCATACAAATATTTGAGTGTATGTATTTGCTTTGAAACAGGGATTTTATATCCTTTTTACAGCACGATATTAAAAAGGTGACTAAAATCTAGGTAATGGTTGTGTTTTCTTTTGTTAATGATCTGTGTGGCTGAGAATGAGCTGGTTTTTTTGTTCTATAATTAATCCAGACACTTTGGTTTTTGTGTAATTATTTTGATTAAAAAGCATTTTTGTTAATTTTTTTTTGCACGTCTAGAACGTGCAGAAGTGCTATAAAGTCTATAATGTTTTAAGTATTTGTTAAATCATAATAATTTTTATTAATAACAAGCTACAGTAATGGAATTACCATAAATAAATAAAAATTAATTAGTCGATACTGCAGGCTTCCTTTTCAGGCGGTTTTGATTCCCAACCACGACTCCAGTCTGCTTCACTGCAAGGTCCATGTTGAGTTGGGTTATAATTTGTAAGTTTTCTTCTAAATTTTGTAACAAAATATTGAACTATTTGTTATTAATTTTTTAAATAACAATAAAAGCGAAAAATTTGCAATAGAGTTTATTAGATCTTTGCAGATATAAGTTTAATAAAAATAATTTTTACCAAAACCAGGAACTACATATGTACATATATTTGTTAAAAACACATCAGGTTGTTCACTTAAGTCATATTGTCACAAATAATATTATTACTTTCTAGTTCACCGCCTGTGAACTATAAAGAAGGAATCCGTATTCAAGTTGGGTTCATCGACTGGCTAGTGGGAGTCCCTCTTTATAGGTGTAAATCACTTTTATAACAAAGTATATACTGAGAAGCTCAGATTAGATGGTACTCGGAAACAACTTGTACGATCGCGAAATCCATTTCGCCCAAGTATGACTGTGCGAGATCATTAGAAATACTAAAAATTTCCTGGAAACAACTACGAACAACGGTTACAGCACTGACGGGGGCCATTGTCCCATATTTATGATATAAACATTTGTGATAAATTTATATAAAAAGGATAAAAAAAGGATAGTTTTCAGTATTTACTAAGCTCTGCAGCCGCTTTTCTTCAGCACCCAACAGTGCCGATTTCAAATGAGAAATTAAAGAAGCTATTTCTATTTTAGCTGTTCAATAAATTCTGATTTTATTTTTAAAAACTTCCAACTTATATACTAATTTATTCCTTGGTCAGCACTAATGTGGCACAACAACAAATCAATAGGGAATTTGGCGTTCTCACGGGAATTAGCAATTTTGACAAATTCTTTTTTTATGAAAATAATTTATTAAAAATATTCAATACAAAAAATCATATTACAACATTCCCAATGCCAACAGTCCACTACAAAAAGTTTAATGCTCATTTATGCTGACCAAACACAAAAACCATTTTATAATTTTAGCTGTTAGGCTTTAACAATAAAATTCTTAAAAGTACTTATCGTAAACAAAAATGGAATTGAATTTCAAGTTCAATGTCTTAGAGTAAACAAAATTCTTACATTGCTACAGTGCCTTAACTTAGTATAGATGCACTACACATTAAACTATTCTGTACGGTTGCCTCCAGCCCCAGGCAAAGCTTAGGGGGTTCATTGATTTTCGTGTCATTAAATGGGGTTTTAGTGAGAAGTGTGTACAGATTTCACCAATTTTTACCCTGCACAGTCCGATATGCAATCTTTATCCCAGGATACAATAACATCAAGGTGTTCAGAATCACCAGGATAACATGGCTGTTTGGAGAAACAAGGCACGAATTTAACAATGTGAACGTAGACAACCTACAGCTGAAATAGAAAGGTTTTACCTGCTACAGTGAAAGCCATTCTCCTTGAACGATTTAAGAATATTCTTGTAATATTCTTCTATTCGTAGGTCTATAGTTATCGGAAGCTCTAAATATTTTTTGTGTGAAAATCCAATACAACTTTATATGGATTAACCAGATTTCTCGAATCTAATCGAAGATACTGGGCTCCATGTGATTTAAAACTTTTTTGATACTCGTACATGTACGTTTTGCGTACATGTTCTTCACCACACGACCGCCCATTTGTAGTTAATTGGCCAGTGAAACGCGAGACCAATTACAGAGAAACAAGCATGCTTGGCCAGCAGCTTTTATATCGATAAACTCTCGGTAGAAAATTTTTCTGACATCTTCAATGTAGAAAAATTCAAATCGAAGGAATCATTCTAAATTCAAAATGGCGGTCACCCCAAGTCGGCGGGTAATTATTATTTATGTACCAAAAGAAAGGAATTTCTGAGAAAAGGAGTCAAAATAAAATGGTATCAGTCTAAACGCAACGGCGGATGTATGCCTTCAATAAAAGTTAAAAAATCACGATTTCCGAGTAGATCTGGGCAAACCAGTTACTATTTTCAATTGAATTAATTTTTCAAGAAGTTATAAACACAAAGCAATAAATAATAAAACTTCGTGGTTTTTGCAATGTCCTTAATATTTCCTAGTTTCTTACGATATCGTTGATGTTTCACATTTCCCCAATTATGGAGTTTTTATCGTTTAAGAATTTTGACTGACAAATGACAGTTTCAAGTATGATATTTCCAAGTCATTAGAAGCAAAATCTTTAAGGAGACTACTTCCATCATTCATTCAATCATCCAGCGAAACAAGTTGTCTGTGATAAAGCTATTGTTGTTGTTGTCGTTATTGTTGTTGATTTTATTTATGTCATAAGTAAATATTTGTACCCAACTAATTGTCAACACGTGACCTATCAGCATGTGAAATTTATAAAATCAAAAAAGCTTATGTTATTTAAATAAAACACAGCCACACACACACACACACACTTACGCACTGAAAATTAAAGTGCCATTGTGTTCATATCACACTCTTTACAACAAGTACTTACACAAACAAACGTACTGCTCGTTTTCTCTCACTTTAAATACCCGTAAAATATGCAATATTAAACGTTTCATAAAGAATGGTGATGATGTTGAGAATGGAAAAAATAAAAATTCATTAACCCGCATGAAGTCGAGTGAGTGGTTTTGCTTGTTGTTTAGAATATACTTTTTTTATTAAAATTTTGGGGTGGATTTCATTCATCAGTCCTGTCCCTTTTCGCCTTTTCTCTTCTTCAACAATTTAAAGTGGGTTGTGTGGTGTGTTGTTAACTTATTGATTAGAGATATTATTAAATATTCCGTTTTTTTTCATATAACTTCACTAGTTACAAAAAGGACTTTATTAAAAATATCACGTTGTTGAAGTCATCATCTCTCAACAGCGTTTATTTGTACGTTTTTGATTTCTTTTAAGTGATAAGAACAAACAAAAAAAAACATTTTTATGAGAACTTATTTAAGCGAACAATCACATGCTGTGACTGTTTGCGTTGTATTCTGTTGCGTTGCTGTAGCAATTTTAATCAAATTAGTCTTCTCACGTGACTTTGATGTCTAATTTTTATCGCAAATTATATTGTATAATAAACACATGGAAAACCGTAGGAAATTGCTCTATAAAGAACTTTAAACAAGCAAATACAAATAAATGGCAATGAAAATGTGCCTAAATATTATTTTATTTTAGTATGGTAATGTAAAGACGGTATTTAGTTGAATTTAATATAATTAAGCCACATTATCACTGTTAAAATTTACAAAAATATAAATTAGTAACAAAATCTTTTTTAAGAAAATAATTAAAATAACTTTCTTATGAAAACCAAACCTGTAATATTATAAATGGCGCTGTCGCACAAGTCATGCTGCTGGCGTAATATTGCCATTGATTATAGTCATATAGAAAGTGCTATTGTTCTGTGATTTGGTATTTTAGAAGGCGTCTTTCAGGCGTTGTTTTGTTAAAATGTCTATTTTTGTCGAAGCTGTTTTTAACTTAAAGCTATTGAATAGTTGTCGTTAAGTATAAGTTTTTTAAGGTAGAAAAAAAAATAAATAATAATCAATAAACAATTTGGAATGTTTATTGCGAAACATGAAAAGGCCACTTGTTGCAAAAGCGTTTCTTAGAGTGACAAAGTTTCTTCAAGGTTTTAGACAGGATCGAGAGGAGTAGATGATTCTTTGTAATCTCTTGAATCTCTTCTTCAAAGCTATATCATAGACTAAAATTAATTAATTAATTAAATATTATAGACTAAAATTATTCCCAGCACTTTTTTGGTACGAGACCGTTGCGTTGCGAACATCTCTACTGCACCACTTTATTGAAAGTTTAATTTTGTTTTTCGAAACAAATTTAAATGTCAATTTGTTTAACCGAAATTTTTCGATAAACATGTAACAATTACTCTCTTTTCGTAACTCCTTATTGGAGATTTCTCCAGATTTTGATATTTCAAATATTTTGTTGAGAAATTAAATTTTAAACAAAGAAAATTCGTAATCGCTAGAATTGACAGCTTGGCTCAATGTCAAAATTTGTCAGTTCGCTTTGACTAATTGAGTTGATCAATATAGTTTATTATTAAAGCTTAAGGTCTCTCATATTTAATTTTATATATCAATACTTCGACACTCTTCCAGTACCATCTCGCTGATGTGAATAAGGTAAAAAATAACAATTCACGATACATACGTGAACGATGTGTTTAGTGTCTAGTGTTTATACAATCGTTATATTCAACTTTCTCGTTTTCCACTCATTGGAAATTAATATTGCAGACATATGGCTTGCAGAAAGAATTCACGCAGCCTTTTTAAAAACAATCACGCTATTTTTTTTGTTTGTTTTTGGTATTCAGTATTCGAGAATTATCCGTCTCAGTTCCTAAAATTGAAACAAAAATGGAACAAGATATCATTTTAATACTTCATAAAAGTTGTTCGTAGTCCAAATTATAAAAATGTTCGTGCTTTCACAAGGTGTCACATTTTCATGTTTAATAATTGTGTCTTTTTTTTTGTTGCTAATTTTGTGAAAACACCAAATAAATCTCTAACACGTGTCACTTGCCACAAATTCATAGAAATCAATCAGTCAGGCAAATAAACCGGCCAAACAAGAGTTGGGAAGACAAAAGCAAAACTAAAATAATTTTCAAGAACCACTTCCGCTTTCTTACAATATTCGTATTTCACCACGTCTGCATTCTAATTACTGCATTTTATGTCAGCTTAATATCACAGCCTTCTCTTTTATTATTTTTTCATAAGTAGAATTTTTTATTTAGACTTTTTATTATGTTAAATTAAAAATATAATTCCCAGAAATCAAGAAAACTCGAAACACTTGCAACAGACAAAATAACATAAGTGTGTCTAAGATCAGGTTACAAACGAATCCAAACTTACAGTCTTAAAATCCTTTTGAAAATTAGCGCTCATATATTTATGCTTACCCACATACACACACACACACACGCACGCATAAATGTAAAGTTTTTCATATTTAACACAAGCTCATTTAGTCTGATTCTCTGAAAAAAAATTAACTTATATTATCCTGTTTGTAAGGATAATAGGGCGTTTTTCAAAATAAAAAAAAAATGTAAATCTTCCTGTTGAGGGTGAAAAGTTTTTGTATTTTTTCTTTTGTTGTTTAAAACACATCGAGTAGGAGGGGGCGGCTGCTGGGCAAAAGTTTGCAGCATGTTGTTGTTCTTCTTTTTGTAATATAAAAATATTTGCTTTTGTTTAAGTAATTTTTGACATATTGTTGCTTTAGCTGAGACCTTATTTTTCTTTCATTTGTCTCCTCTTTATACTAAAAAAAAGACGTGTGAAGTGGAAACTTCCTTTTATTAAAAAAAAAAAAAAAAAAAAAAAAAACAGAGCACAGGTTGAATGTGTGAAGTTATTCATTTTAAATCACAGAATTACAAAAAGCAAATCCTTATACTTTGTTGAACAGTTTGAAACGTCCTATTTCCATTTATTTATAAATATAAATATTCACTCACTGCCTTATTCATAACAATCGATTTATAATAGTTTTATGAAACCCTGCGCGGTGCTGTCGCATGATTGAGAAATTTCTGTTTCAAATTTCATTAAAAGCGATTCTTTAGTTTCCGAAAAGCATTGATTACTAATGTTTTGTTTGTATGGGAGGTGCCACACAGCGTTTAACCTTCAAACGACAACTTTTCAAATTTCTATAGCGATCGGATAATCAGTTTGAACGCGCATAGAAAACGAAAATTTTTATACTGGTAATAAGGCGTTTTTCTTTTAATAAAAACCAAAAAATTATTTCAAAGATATTGTTTTTATAGTAATTAAATTCATTTTAATATGAATTTGGAAAAATCTATGTTAGAAAAAAATTAATAGGTTTTTATCGACAACTTCCAACAATTATCGATAATGATGAAAAGTTCAAAAAAAAATTATTGTTGTTGACTTAGCTGAGTATATACCTGCATTTTATTGGCCCTAGCGATATCCTCAGTTCACTTTAGCCGAATAATGTTTGAAAAACATCCAAACTTAAAATCAGCAATCAAAATCTGAATACATAAATTCATTTCAATATACTCTTACGAGTTGAAATCGCCAAATTTCTTGTTATTGCGATTTCCAATACATGGAGATGTGATTTTTACCACATGGGCAAAAGTTGTAAAAATACCTCAAACAAAGTTTTCTAAACTAATTTAAAAAGATGTTTGAAATTAATACGACCTAATTATAGTCATCAAAAAACTATACTTTAAGATTTCTTAAACTAACTTTAATTGAAAGAATTCTTTTCGTCTACTATATTCAAGAAAAAGTATACTTTAAGTGTAAAAGTCTGTGTTAAACTTAAAACATGTTTTTAACTATTTTAACACATATTTGAATCGATCAGCTATGAATCATATGAATCTTGTGAAAAGTTGAAGTAAAATAAGAAAAATTTATTTCATGGTTTTTACACATAAGTCAAAATCTAAAAAAAATCAATATGTCTACATTGGAGCAAATCGAAACCGATTTTTCACCGACACTCAAGTTTGCCTCGTGCACTATTTTCTGGTTATACCGTGAATATTTTAAAAAGCAATAGCAGACAAATAATTTGAAGTACTTTTTCTATTTTTTTTAATGCAAAGGATATTTTTAACAGAATAACACATGTATTGTTTGTTGTTGCTTTAACTGTTCATATGCCGACATTTCATTTTCGCGGATAGTGGGAAAAAAATTTTTTCCTCAAAAATTATGATGACCTAACCCCTTTGCTTTTTTAAAAAAATTACAAAAAATTTTCTTTCTTATTTTTGCCAAAAAAAAAAAAAATTTCGAATGAAAGAGGAAAAAAATTTTTTCCGCGCTACCCGCGAAAAAAAGATCGAATTAAAGCCAAAATATTTATCTATCCAACGCAACAGAAACCAAGTCCATATCTTGAAAACTAAGCAAGTTATGACCAAAATGGTAACCAGTTCTACTACTGCCTCGCCCCGGCCACTTTTTAGTAGAACTGGTTACCATTTTGGTCATAACTTGCTTAGTTTTCAAGATATCGACTTGATTTCTTTTGCGTAGGATAGATAAATATATTGGCTTTCATTCGCAATTTTCTTTTTTGGCAAAAATAAGAAATTTTTTTTTTTTTTGTAATTTTTTCAAAAAAGCAAAGGGGTTAGGTCATCATAATTTTTGAGGAAAAAAATTTTTTTCCGCGCTACCCGCGAAAAAAAATTCGAATTAAAGGCAATACGTTTATCTATCCAACGCAACAGAAATCGAGTCCATATCTTGAAAACTAAGCAAGTTATGACCAAAATGGTAACCAGTTCTACTACTGCCTCGTCCCGGCCACTTTTTAGTAGAACTGGTTACCATTTTGGTCATAACTTGCTTAGTTTTCAAGATATCGACTTGATTTCTTTTGCGTAGGATAGATAAATATATTGGCTTTCTTTCGCAGTTTTCTTTTTTGGCAAAAATAAGAAATTTTTTTTTTTTTGTAATTTTTTCAAAAAAGCAAAGGGGTTAGGTCATCATAATTTTTGAGGAAAAAAATTTTTTTCCGCGCTACCCGCGAAAAAAAATTCGAATTAAAGGCAATACGTTTATCTATCCAACGCAACAGAAATCGAGTCCATATCTTGAAAACTAAGCAAGTTATGACCAAAATGGTAACCAGTTCTACTACTGCCTCGTCCCGGCCACTTTTTAGTAGAACTGGTTACCATTTTGGTCATAACTTGCTTAGTTTTCAAGATATCGACTTGATTTCTTTTGCGTAGGATAGATAAATATATTGGCTTTCATTCGCAATTTTCTTTTTTGGCAAAAATAAGAATTTTTTTTTTTTTTTTGTAATTTTTTCAAAAAAGCAAAGGGGTTAGGTCATCATAATTTTTGAGGAAAAAAATTTTTTCCGCGCTACCCGCGAAAAAAAATTCGAATTAAAGCCAATACGTTTATCTATCGAACGCAACAGAAACCAAATCCATATCTTGAAAACTAAGCAAGTTATGACCAAAATGGTAACCAGTTCTACTACTGCCTCGTCCCGGCCACTTTTTAGTAGAACTGGTTACCATTTTGGTCATAACTTGCTTAGTTTTCAAGATATCGACTTGATTTCTTTTGCATTGGATAGATAAATATATTGGCTTTCATTCGAATTTTTGTTTTGCAAAAATAAGAAAAAATTTTTTTTTAATTTTTTCAAAAAAGCAAAGGGGTTATAGGTCATCATAATTTTTGAGGAAAAAAATTTTTTCCGCGCTACCCGCGAAAAAAAAATTCGAATTAAAGCCAATACGTTTATCTATCCAACGCAACAGAAACCAAGTCCATATCTTGAAAACTAAGCAAGTTATGACCAAAATGGTAACCAATTCTACTACTGCCTCGTCCCGGCCACTTTTTAGCAGAACTGGTTACCATTTTGGTCATAACTTGCTCAGTTTTCAAGATATCGAATTGATTTCTTTTGCGTTGGATAGATAAATATATTGGGTTTCATTCGAATTTTTTTTTTTTTTTGTCAAAAATAAGAAAGAAAATTTTTTGTAATTTTTTTAAAAAAGCAAAGGGGTTAGGTCATCATAATTTTTGAGGAAAAAAAATTTTTTTCCGCGCTACCCGCGAAATAAAAATTCGAATTAAAGCCAATACGTTTATCTATCCAACGCAACAGAAACCAAGTCGATATCTTGAAAACTAAGCAAGTTATGACCAAAATGGTAACCAGTTCTACTACTGCCTCGTCCCGGCCACTTTTTAGTAGAACTGGTTACCATTTTGGTCATAACTTGCTCAGTTATGACCAAAATGGTAACCAGTTCTACTAAAAAGTGGCCGGGACGAGGCAGTAGTAGAACTGGTTACCATTTTGGTCATAACTTGCTTAGTTTTCAAGATATCGACTTGATTTCTTTTGCGTAGGATAGATAAATATATTGGCTTTCATTCGCAATTTTCTTTTTTGGCAAAAATAAGAAAAAAATTTTTTTTGTAATTTTTTCAAAAAAGCAAAGGGGTTAGGTCATCATAATTTTTGAGGAAAAAAATTTTTTTCCGCGCTACCCGCGAAAAAAAATTCGAATTAAAGGCAATACGTTTATCTATCCAACGCAACAGAAATCGAGTCCATATCTTGAAAACTAAGCAAGTTATGACCAAAATGGTAACCAGTTCTACTACTGCCTCGTCCCGGCCACTTTTTAGTAGAACTGGTTACCATTTTGGTCATAACTTGCTTAGTTTTCAAGATATCGACTTGATTTCTTTTGCGTAGGATAGATAAATATATTGGCTTTCATTCGCAATTTTCTGTTTTGGCAAAAATAAGAAATTTTTTTTTTTGTAATTTTTTCAAAAAAGCAAAGGGGTTAGGTCATCATAATTTTTGAGGAAAAAAATTTTTTCCGCGCTACCCGCGAAAAAAAAAATTCGAATTAAAGCCAATACGTTTATCTATCGAACGCAACAGAAACCAAATCCATATCTTGAAAACTAAGCAAGTTATGACCAAAATGGTAACCAGTTCTACTACTGCCTCGTCCCGGCCACTTTTTAGTAGAACTGGTTACCATTTTGGTCATAACTTGCTCAGTTTTCAAGATATCGAATTGATTTCTTTTGCGTTGGATAGATAAATATATTGGGTTTCATTCGAATTTTTTTTTTTTTTTTGTCAAAAATAAGAAAGAAAATTTTTTGTAATTTTTTTAAAAAAGCAAAGGGGTTAGGTCATCATAATTTTTGAGGAAAAAAAATTTTTTTCCGCGCTACCCGCGAAATAAAAATTCGAATTAAAGCCAATACGTTTATCTATCCAACGCAACAGAAACCAAGTCGATATCTTGAAAACTAAGCAAGTTATGACCAAAATGGTAACCAGTTCTACTACTGCCTCGTCCCGGCCACTTTTTAGTAGAACTGGTTACCATTTTGGTCATAACTTACTCAGTTATGACCAAAATGGTAACCAGTTCTACTAAAAAGTGGCCGGGACGAGGCAGTAGTAGAACTGGTTACCATTTTGGTCATAACTTGCTTAGTTTTCAAGATATCGACTTGATTTCTTTTGCGTAGGATAGATAAATATATTGGCTTTCATTCGCAATTTTCTTTTTTGGCAAAAATAAGAAAAAATTTTTTTTGTAATTTTTTCAAAAAAGCAAAGGGGTTAGGTCATCATAATTTTTGAGGAAAAAAATTTTTTCCGCGCTACCCGCGAAAAAAAAATTCGAATTAAAGCCAATACGTTTATCTATCCAACGCAACAGAAATCGAGTCCATATCTTGAAAACTAAGCAAGTTATGACCAAAATGGTAACCAGTTCTACTACTGCCTCGTCCCGGCCACTTTTTAGTAGAACTGGTTACCATTTTGGTCATAACTTGCTTAGTTTTCAAGATATCGACTTGATTTCTTTTGCGTAGGATAGATAAATATATTGGCTTTCATTCGAAATTTTCTTTTTTGGCAAAAATAAGAAAAAATTTTTTTTTAATTTTTTCAAAAAGCAAAGGGGTTAGGTCATCATAATTTTTGAGGAAAAAAATTTTTTCCGCGCTACCCGCGAAAAAAAATTCGAATTAAAGCCAATACGTTTATCTATCGAACGCAACAGAAACCAAATCCATATCTTGAAAACTAAGCAAGTTATGACCAAAATGGTAACCAGTTCTACTACTGCCTCGTCCCGGCCACTTTTTAGTAGAACTGGTTACCATTTTGGTCATAACTTGCTTAGTTTTCAAGATATCGACTTGATTTCTTTTGCATTGGATAGATAAATATATTGGCTTTCATTCGAATTTTTGTTTTGCAAAAATAAGAAAAAATTTTTTTTTAATTTTTTCAAAAAAGCAAAGGGGTTATAGGTCATCATAATTTTTGAGGAAAAAAAATTTTTTCCGCGCTACCCGCGAAAAAAAATTCGAATTAAAGCTAATACGTTTATCTACCCAACGCAACAGAAACCAAGTCGATATCTTTAAAACTAAGCAAGTTATGACCAAAATGGTAACCAGTTCTACTACTGCCTCGCCCCGGCCACTTTTTAGTAGAACTGGTTACCATTTTGGTCATAACTTGCTTAGTTTTCAAGATATGGACTTGATTTCTGTTGCGTTGGATAGATAAATATATTGACTTTAATTCGATTTTTTTTGCTTTTTTAAAAAAAAATTACAAAAAAATTTTTCTTATTTTTGCCAAAAAAAAAAAAAAAAAATTCGAATGAAAGCCAATATATTTATCTATCCAACGCAAAAGAAATCAAGTCGATATCTTGAAAACTAAGCAAGTTATGACCAAAATGGTAACCAGTTCTACTAAAAAGTGGCCGGGGCGAGGCAGTAGTAGAACTGGTTACCATTTTGGTCATAACTTGCTTAGTTTTAAAGATATCGACTTGGTTTCTGTTGCGTTGGATAGATAAACGTATTGGCTTTAATTCGAATTTTTTTTCGCGGGTAGCGCGGAAAAATTTTTTTCCTCAAAAATTATGATGACCTAACCCCTTTGCTTTTTTGAAAAAATTACATAAATTTTTTTCTTATATTTGCAAAAAAAAAAAAAATTCGAATGAAAGCCAATATATTTATCTATCCAACGCAAAAGAAATCAAGTCGATATCTTGAAAACTAAGCAAGTTATGACCAAAATGGTAACCAGTTCTACTAAAAAGTGGCCGGGGCGAGGCAGTAGTAGAACTGGTTACCATTTTGGTCATAACTTGCTTAGTTTTAAAGATATCGACTTGGTTTCTGTTGCGTTGGATAGATAAACGTATTGGCTTTAATTCGAATTTTTTTTCGCGGGTAGCGCGGAAAAATTTTTTTCCTCAAAAATTATGATGACCTAACCCCTTTGCTTTTTTGAAAAAATTACATAAATTTTTTTCTTATATTTGCAAAAAAAAGAAAATTTCGAATGAAAGCCAATATATTTATCTATCCAACGCAAAAGAAATCAATTCGATATCTTGAAAACTGAGCAAGTTATGACCAAAATGGTAACCAGTTCTACTAAAAATTGGCCGGGGCGAGGCAGTAGTAGAACTGGTTACCATTTTGGTCATAACTTGCTCAGTTTTCAAGATATCGAATTGATTTCTTTTGCGTTGGATAGATAAATATATTGGCTTTCATTCGAAATTTTCTTTTTTTTGCAAATATAAGAAAAAAATTTATGTAATTTTTTCAAAAAAGCAAAGGGGTTAGGTCATCATAATTTTTGAGGAAAAAAATTTTTCCGCGCTACCCGCGAAAAAAAATTCGAATTAAAGCCAATACGTTTATCTATCCAACGCAACAGAAACCAAGTCGATATCTTTAAAACTAAGCAAGTTATGACCAAAATGGTAACCAGTTCTACTACTGCCTCGCCCCGGCCACTTTTTAGTAGAACTGGTTACCATTTTGGTCATAACTTGCTTAGTTTTCAAGATATCGACTTGATTTCTTTTGCGTTGGATAGATAAATATATTGGCTTTCATTCGAATTTTTTTTTTTTTTTTTTGGCAAAAATAAGAAAAATTTTTTTGTAATTTTTTTTTAAAAAAGCAAAAAAATCGAATTAAAGTCAATATATTTATCTATCCAACGCAACAGAAATCAAGTCCATATCTTGAAAACTAAGCAAGTTATGACCAAAATGGTAACCAGTTCTACTACTGCCTCGTCCCGGCCACTTTTTAGTAGAACTGCTTATCATTTTGGTCATAACTTGCTTAGTTTTCAAGATATCGACTTGATTTCTTTTGCGTTGGATAGATAAATATATTGGCTTTCATTAGAATTTTTTTTTGGCAAAAATAAGAAAAAAAAATTTTTTAATTTTTTCAAAAAAGCAAAGGGGTTAGGTCATCATAATTTTTGAGGAAAAAAATTTTTTCCGCGCTACCCGCGAAAAAAAAATTCGAATTAAAGCCAATATGTTTATCTATCCAACGTAACAGAAACCAAGTCCATATCTTGAAAACTAAGCAAGTTATGACCAAAATGGTAACCAGTTCTACTACTGCCTCGTCCCGGCCACTTTTTAGTAGAACTGGTTACCATTTTGCCAAAAAAAAATTTCGAATGAAAGCCAATATATTTATCTATCCAACGCAAAAGAAATCAAGTCGATATCTTGAAAACTAAGCAAGTTTTGACCAAAATGGTAACCAGTTCTACTACTGCCTCGTCCCGGGCACTTTTTAGTAGAAGTGGTTACCATTTTGGTCATAACTTGCTTAGTTTTCAAGATATCGACTTGATTTCTTTTGCGTTGGATACATAAATATATTGGCTTTCATTCGAAATTTTTTTTGGCAAAAATAAGAAAGAAAATTTTTTGTAATTTTTTTAAAAAAGCAAAGGGGTTAGGTCATCATAATTTTTGAGGAAAAAAAATTTTTCCGCACTACCCGCGAAAAAAAAAATTCGGATTAAAGCCAATACGTTTATCTATCCAACGCAACAGAAATCAAGTCGATATCTTGAAAACTAAGCAAGTTATGACCAAAATGGTAACCAGTTCTACTACTGCCTCGTCCCGGCCACTTTTTAGTAGATCTGCTTATCATTTTGGTCATAACTTGCTTAGTTTTCAAGATATCGACTTGATTTCTTTTGCGTTGGGTAGATAAATATATTGGCTTTCATTAGAATTTTTTTTTTGGCAAAAATAAGAAAAAAAATTTTTTTAATTTTTTCAAAAAAGCAAAGGGGTTAGGTCATCATAATTTTTGAGGAAAAAAATTTTTTCCGCGCTACCCGCGAAAAAAAAAAATTCGAATTAAAGCCAATATGTTTATCTATCCAACGTAACAGAAACCAAGTCCATATCTTGAAAACTAAGCAAGTTATGACCAAAATGGTAACCAGTTCTACTACTGCCTCGTCCCGGCCACTTTTTAGTAGAACTGGTTACCATTTTGGTCATAACTTGCTTAGTTTTCAAGATATCGACTTGATTTCTTTTGCGTTAGATAGATAAATATACTGGCTTTCACTCGAATGTTTTTTTTTTTGGCAAAATTAAGAAAAAAAATTTTTTGTAATTTTTTCAAAAAAGCAAAGGGGTTAGGTCATCATAATTTTTGAGGAAAAAAATTTTTTCCGCACTACCCGCGAAAAAAAAAATTTGAATTAATGCCAATACGTTTATCTATCCAACGCAACAGAAATCAAGTCCATATCTTGAAAACTAAGCAAGTTATGACCAAAATGGTAACCAGTTCTACTACTGCCTCGTCCCGGCCACTTTTTAGTAGAACTGCTTATCATTTTGGTCATAACTTGCTTAGTTTTCAAGATATCGACTTGATTTCTTTTGCGTTGGATAGATAAATATATTGGCTTTTATTAGAATTTTTTTTTGGCAAAAATAAGAAAAAAAAATTTTTTTAATTTTTTCAAAAAAGCAAAGGGGTTAGGTCATCATAATTTTTGAGGAAAAAAATTTTTTCCGCGCTACCCGCGAAAAAAAAATTCGAATTAAAGCCAATATGTTTATCTATCCAACGTAACAGAAACCAAGTCCATATCTTGAAAACTAAGCAAGTTATGACCAAAATGGTAACCAGTTCTACTACTGCCTCGTCCCGGCCACTTTTTAGAAGAACTGGTTACCATCCAACGCAAAAGAATTCAAGTCGATATCTTGAAAACTAAGCAAGTTATGACCAAAATGGTAACCAGTTCTACTACTGCCTCGTCCCGGCCACTTTTTAGTAGAACTGGTTACCATTTTGGTCATAACTTGCTTAGTTTTCAAGATACCAACTTGATTTCTTTTGCGTTGGATAGATAAATATATTGGCTTTCATTCGAAATTTTTTTTTTTGGCAAAAATAAGAAAAAAATTTTTTTTAATTTTTTCAAAAAAGCAAAGGGGTTAGGTCATCATAATTTTTGAGGAAAAAAACTTTCCGCGCTACCCGCGAAAAAAATTAGAATTAAAGCCAATACGTTTATCTATCCAACGCAACAGAAACCGAGTCGATATCTTGAAAACTAAGCAAGTTATGACCAAAATGGTAACCAGTTCTACTACTGCCTCGTCCCGGCCACTTTTTAGTAGAACTGGTTACCATTTTGGTCATAACTTGCTCAGTTTTCAAGATATCGACTTGATTTCTTTTGCGTTGGATAGATAAATATATTGGCTTTCATTTGAAATTTTTTTTGGCAAAAATAAGAAAAAAATTTTTTTCCTCAAAAATTATGATGACCCCTTTGCTTTTTTGAAAAAATTAAAAAAAAATTTTTTTCTTATTTTTGCCAAAAAAGAAAATTTCGAATGAAAGCCAATATATTTATCTATCCTACGCAAAAGAAATCAAGTCGATATCTTGAAAACTAAGCAAGTTATGACCAAAATGGTAACCAGTTCTACTAAAAAGTGGCCGGGACGAGGCAGTAGTAGAACTGGTTACCATTTTGGTCATAACTTGCTTAGTTTTCAAGATATGGACTCGGTTTCTGTTGCGTTTGATAGACTTTGGCTTTAATTCGAATTTTTTTCGCGGGTAGCGCGGAAAAAGTTTTTTCCTCAAAAATTATGATGAAAAGCAAAGGGGTTAGGTCATCATAATTTTTGAGGAAAAAAATTTTTTCCGCGTTACCCGCAAAACAAAAAATCGAATTAAAGCCAATACGTTTATCTATCCAACGCAACAGAAACCGAGTCCATATCTTGAAAACTAAGCAAGTTATGACCAAAATGGTAACCAGTTCTACTACTGCCTCGTCCCGGCCACTTTTTAGTAGAACTAATTACCATTTTGGTCATAACTTGCTTAGTTTTCAAGATATCGACTTGATTTCTTTTGCGTTGGATAGATAAATATATTGGCTTTCATTCGATTTTTTTTTTTGGCAAAAATAGGAAAGAAGTTTTTTTTTTAATTTTTTCAAAAAAGCAAAGGGATTAGGTCATCATAATTTTTGAGGAAAAAAATTTTTTCCGCGCTACCCGCGAAAAAAAAATTCGAATTAAAGCCAATACGTTTATCTATCGAACGCAACAGAAACCAAATCCATATCTTGAAAACTAAGCAAGTTATGACCAAAATGGTAACCAGTTCTACTACTGCCTCGTCCCGGCCACTTTTTAGTAGAACTGGTTACCATTTTGGTCATAACTTGCTCAGTTTTCAAGATATCGACTTGATTTCTCTTGCGTTGGATAGATAAATATATTGGCTTTCATCTGAAATTTTTTTTTTTTTGGCAAAAATAAGAAAGAATTTTTTTTTTAATTTTTTCAAAAAAGCAAAGGGCGTTAGGTCATCATAATTTTTGAGGAAAAAAAATTTTTCCGCGCTACCCGCGAAAAAAAAATTCGAATTAAAGCCAATACGTTTATCTATCCAACGCAACAGAAACCGAGTCCATATCTTGAAACTAAGCAAGTTATGACCAAAATGGTAACCAGTTCTACTACTGCCTCGTCCCGGCCACTTTTTAGTAGAACTGGTTACCATTTTGGTCATAACTTGCTCAGTTTTCAAGATATCGACTTGATTTAATTTGCGTTGGATAGATAAATATATGAGCCCTTGATTTTGAAAGTGGTATAAATCATATTTTCCTTGTTTCGAGGAATTTAGAGTTTTACATTTTAAAGGATTATAAAATATAATTGTATTATGGTATATGATTTTTCGATAGTAAAGTAGTGCCAACAAACAAATATTTATTATGATTGTGAAATTTATAACCATTTTTAAAAGAAAATGTTGTTTTGAAAGGTTGAAATGACTTATACCACTTTCAAAATTAACTGCATCACTTCATGAATGACGTAAGGAACAATTTTATTAGTAATTAACATTTTATTCATTTCAAGTAAACTAAACAAGGTAAATTATTCATTAGTATTAATGGAAATAAAGTGTTTGTGAAAAATTGGTGGGATATAGGGTAGTAAATCCATCATATCTTTGCTTTTTTCTTCTGTTGGTCTGATGGTTGTGTATAATGGAAGCAAATCAATATTTTCGTATATTCGAGGTCTTCCTCTTTTAGGTGAGAGGTCTAATACTTTGAATTCGGAATTTTCTTCCAAGGAAATTTTATAAAACATCTTATATGGAGCATTTTTTAGAAATCTGATCCATTGTATTTTTAGCCAAGACACAGCTTCTCCATGGGTGTTTTTCTTTCTATTAGTCCTGTTTCACACACATCAAGTTTTCTTGATCAAGTTTCAATTCAGCCGGGAGAGCGATAGGGAGAGTATGTATTCTTTTCTTTATCGCTCTCCCAGCTGAATTGAAACTTGTGTCGAAATGAAATCTTTCTGAGCCATTCGTACTACCAAAAATTGGTTTTTCTTTTTACATACTTCTATTAAATTATAATAATGCTCAGGTATGTACATATAAATAATTCGATTTTCTTATTTTAGTTTCTATCAAACAAAAATCGCGATCATTTGGCAAAAAAGAATGGCCGGGTACCATAAATTTATGATCAACTGTTTCAACATTATTATCAGATGACTGAAAAATTTTTAACCAAATTAAAGCTGTGTTAATATTACGATTTTGTCCTGAACAGGTATCACTGTAAGCTATGACATGCTTTTGACTAGTAATGTCCCGAATGTGCTTTAATATGCAGGACGCAACTTCCTGTGATCCTTTTGAGGCGATTGTTTCATCCCATGTATACATTTTAGCATTTTCATTGTGGAAATTATGAAACCCTAAATTGTATACATACATGTTGCGCTTATAATAAGCTACCGAAAGTTTTGGATAAGCAAGTGCTTTCTGTAGATCAAATGTGAATCCGTAATATTCACTCGGGTTATCCTTTGCTTTTTGAATGTCATCTCTTAAAACTACACCTTCTCATATATCCTTTGTAATTTCTGGGTCGTCTTTGCTTTATTGGTTGTTTTCGAACCAAACCATACACAAACAAATTCTGTTTTTCGAAACTTGCTAATTTCCAAAAACACTCAAAATTAGCTTTCCTGTCTTCATATCCGATTCCATTTATACATTTTTTGGAACAAAGGCAATCTTTATTTTCGAAAAGTTTACCACTCACATGCTTAGACTCTTTTGTTTCATATTCCTCTCCGCTATGTCTCTTTATTTTTCTTATATTTTGTGCATAATTATGTGAATTTCGTGTCCTTATTATTGATTTCAAGTTGCTTTCTTCCATTCGTAAGGGTTCGAAATTCAACTCTAAAGTATGAACTGATTCATCTGAAGACGATATTAGTCTTATTCGTTTCCATTTCTTGGGAGCATTACTTATACTTCTTCCCCGTATAATGTCTACAATTAACTATAAATAGTACGTTTTTACATTAAAAGGATTATTTGATCATACCTGAACCGCTATCTGAAGACATGACAAAATTACTAATAATTATTTTCCCAAACTTTGTGAACAGACTGACTTATACCACTATCAAAAAAACAGTAACCGTATTTTGTTTACTTACAAAAAAATAATGACATTTGATCGAGTTAATTTTCATGGCTAACTGCTAATCTCTTCAGATTATGTTATTTTATTAGAATTTAAAATGAAATAGAAGATAAAGTAGATTTTTAAAATTTTTGACTTATACCACTTTCAAAATCAAGGGCTCATATTGGCTTTCATTCGAATTTTTTTTTTTTTGGCAAAAATAAGAAAAAATTTTTTTTTAATTTTTTCAAAAAAGCAAAGGGGTTAGGTCATCATAATTTTTGAGGAAAAAAATTTTTTCCGCGCTACCCGCGAATAAAAAAATTCGAATTGAAGCCAATATGTGTATCTATCCAACGCATTCGAATTTTTTTTTTTTGGCAAAAATAAGAAAAACATTTTTTTTAATTTTTTCTAAAAAGCAAAGGGGTTAGGTCATCATAATTTTTGAGGAAAAAAATTTTTTCCGCGCTACCCGCGAAAAAAAAATTCGAATTAAAGCCAATACGTTTATCTATCGAACGCAACAGAAACCAAATCCATATCTTGAAAACTAAGCAAGTTATGACCAAAATGGTAACCAGTTCTACTACTGCCTCGTCCCGGCCACTTTTTAGTAGAACTGGTTACCATTTTGGTCATAACTTGCTCAGTTTTCAAGATATCGACTTGATTTCTTTTGCGTTGGATAGATAAATATATTGGCTTTCATTCGATTTTTTTTTTTTTGGCAAAAATAAGAAAAAATTTTTTTTTTAATTTTTTCAAAAAAGCAAAGGGGTTAGGTCATCATAATTTTTGAGGAAAAAAATTTTTTCCGCGCTACCCGCGAAAAAAAAATTCGAATTAAAGCCAATACGTTTATCTATCCAACGCAACAGAAACCGAGTCCATATCTTGAAAACTAAGCAAGTTATGACCAAAATGGTAACCAGTTCTACTACTGCTGAACTGGTTACCATTTTGGTCATAACTTGCTCAGTTTTCAAGATATCGACTTGATTTCTTTTGCGTTGGATAGATAAATATATTGGCTTTCATTTGAAATTTTTTTTTGGCAAAAATAAGAAAGAACATTTTTTGTAATTTTTTTGAAAAAGCAAAGGGGTTAGGTCATCATAATTTTTGAGGAGAAAAATTTTTTCCGCGCTACCCGCGAAAAAAAAATTCGAATTAAAGCCAATACGTTTATCTATCCAACGCAACAGAAACCAATTCGATATCTTGAAAACTAAGCAAGTTATGACCAAAATCGTAACCAGTTCTAGTACTGCCTCGTCCCGGCCACTTTTTAGTAGAACTGGTTACCATTTTGCTCATAACTTGCTTAGTTTTCAAGATATCGACTTGATTTCTTTTGCGTTGGATAGATAAATATATTGAAGGGGTTAGGTCATCATAATTTTTGAGGAAAAAAATTTTTTCCGCGCTACCCGCAAAAAAAACTCGAATTAAAGCCAATACGTTTATCTATCGAACGCAACAGAAACCAAATCCATATCTTGAAAACTAAGCAAGTTATGACCAAAATGGTAACCAGTTCTACTACTGCTGAACTGGTTACCATTTTGGTCATAACTTGCTCAGTTTTCAAGATATCGACTTGATTTCTTTTGCGTTGGATAGATAAATATATTGGCTTTCTTTCGAATTTTTTTTTGGCAAAAATAAGAAAAACATTTTTTTTTTTAATTTTTTCAAAAAAGCAAAGGGGTTAGGTCATCATAATTTTTGAGGAAAAAAATTTTTTCCGCGCTACCCGCAAAAAAAACTCGAATTAAAGCCAATACGTTTATCTATCCAACGCAACAGAAACCAAATCCATATCTTGAAAACTAAGCAAGTTATGACCAAAATGGTAACCAGTTCTACTACTGCCTCGTCCCGGCCACTTTTTAGTAGAACTGGTTACCATTTTGGTCATAACTTGCTCAGTTTTCAAGATATCGACTTGATTTCTTTTGCGTTGGATAGATAAATATATTGGCTTTCATTCGATTTTTTTTTTGGCAAAAATAGCAAAGAAATTTTTTTTAATTTTTTCAAAAAATCAAAGGGGTTAGGTCATCATAATTTTTGAGGAAAAAAATTTTTTCCGCGCTACCCGCAAAAAAAACTCGAATTAAAGCCAATACGTTTATCTATCCAACGCAACAGAAACCAAATCCATATCTTGAAAACTAAGCAAGTTATGACCAAAATGGTAACCAGTTCTACTACTGCCTCGTCCCGGCCACTTTTTAGTAGAACTGGTTACCATTTTGGTCATAACTTGCTCAGTTTTCAAGATATCGACTTGATTTCTTTTGCGTTGGATAGATAAATATATTGGCTTTCATTCGATTTTTTTTTTGGCAAAAATAGCAAAGAAATTTTTTTTAATTTTTTCAAAAAATCAAAGGGGTTAGGTCATCATAATTTTTGAGGAAAAAAATTTTTTCCGCGCTACCCGCAAAAAAAACTCGAATTAAAGCCAATACGTTTATCTATCCAACGCAACAGAAACCAAATCCATATCTTGAAAACTAAGCAAGTTATGACCAAAATGGTAACCAGTTCTACTACTGCCTCGTCCCGGCCACTTTTTAGTAGAACTGGTTACCATTTTGGTCATAACTTGCTCAGTTTTCAAGATATCGACTTGATTTCTTTTGCGTTGGATAGATAAATATATTGGCTTTCATTCGATTTTTTTTTTTGGCAAAAATAGCAAAGAATTTTTTTTTTAATTTTTTCAAAAAATCAAAGGGGTTAGGTCATCATAATTTTTGAGGAAAAAAATTTTTTCCGCGCTACCCGCGAAAAAAAAAATCGAATTAAAGCCAATACGTTTATCTATCGAACGCAACAGAAACCAAATCCATATCTTGAAAACTAAGCAAGTTATGACCAAAATGGTAACCAGTTCTACTACTGCCTCGTCCCGGCCACTTTTTAGTAGAACTGGTTACCATTTTGGTCATAACTTGCTCAGTTTTCAAGATATCGACTTGATTTCTTTTGCGTTAGATAGATAAATATATTGGATTTCATTCGAATTGTAATTTTTTCAAAAAAGCAAAGGGGTTAGGTCATCACAATTTTTGAGGAAAAAAATTTTTTCCGCGCTACCCGCGAAAAAAAAGTCGAATTAAAGCCAATACGTTTATCTATCCAACGCAACAGAAACCGAGTCCATATCTTGAAAACTAAGCAAGTTATGACCAAAATGGTAACCAGTTCTACTACTGCCTCGTCCCGGCCACTTTTTAGTAGAACTGGTTACCATTTTGGTCATAACTTGCTTAGTTTTCAAGATATCGACTTGATTTCTTTTGCGTTGGATAGATAAATATATTGGCTTTCATTAGATTTTTTTTTTTGGCAAAAATAGGAAAGAAATTTTTTTAATTTTTTCAAAAAAACCAAGGGGTTAGGTCATCATAATTTTTGAAGAAAAAAATTTTTTCCGCGCTACCCGCAAAAAAAAAATTTCGAATTAAAGCCAGTACGTTTATCTATCCAACGCAACATAAACCGAGTCCATATCTTGAAAACTAAGCAAGTTATGACCAAAATGGTAACCAGTTCTACTACTGCCTCGTTCCGGCCACTTTTTAGTAGAACTGGTTGCCATTTTGGTCATAACTTGCTTAGTTTTCAAGATATCGACTTGATTTCTTTTGCATTGGATAGATAAATATATTGGCTTTCATTCGAAATTTTCTTTTTTTTGCAAATATAAGAAAAAAAATTTTTTTAATTTTTTCAAAAAAGCAAAGGGGTTAGGTCATCATAATTTTTGAGGAAAAAAATTTTTTCCGCGCTACCCGCGAAAAAAAATTCGAATTAAAGCCAATACGTTTATCTATCCAACGCAACAGAAACCGAGTCCATATCTTGAAAACTAAGCAAGTTATGACCAAAATGGTAACCAGTTCTACTACTGCCTCGTCCCGGCCACTTTTTAGTAGAACTGGTTACCATTTTGGTCATAACTTGCTTAGTTTTCAAGATATCGACTTGATTTCTTTTGCGTTGGATAGATTAATATATTGGCTTTCATTCGAAATTTTCTTTTTTTGCAAATATAAGAAAAAAAATTTTTTGTAATTTTTTCAAAAAAGCAAAGGGGTTAGGTCATCATAATTTTTGAGGGAAAAAATTTTTTTCGCGCTACAAGGGAAAAAAACCAATTAAAGCCAATACGTTTATCTATCCAACGCAACAGAAATCAAGTCGATATCTTGAAAACTAAGCAAGTTATGACCAAAATGGTAACCAGTTCTACTACTGCCTCGTCCCGGCCACTTTTTAGTAGAACTGGTTACCATTTTGGTCATAACTTGCTTAGTTTTCAAGATATCGACTTGATTTCTTTTGCGTTAGATAGATAAATATACTGGCTTTCATTCGAATGTTTTTTTTTTGGCAAATATAAGAAAAAAAATTTTTTGTAATTTTTCCAAAAAAGCAAAGGGGTTAGGTCATCATAATTTTTGAGGAAAAAAATTTTTTTTGCACTACCCGCGAAAAAAAATTCAACGCAAAGAAATCAAGTCGATATCTTGAAAACTGAGCAAGTTATGACAAAAAAAAATTTTTTTCCTCAAAAATTATGATGACCTAACCCCTTTGCTTTTTTGAAAAAATTAAAAAAAAAATTTTTTTTCTTACTTTTGCCAAAAAAAAAAATTTCGAATGAAAGCCAATATATTTATCTATCCAACGCAAAAGAAATCAAGGCGATATCTTGAAAACTAAGCCAGTTATGACAAAAATGGTAAGCAGTTCTACTACTGCCTCGTCCCGGCCACTTTTTAGTAGAACTGCTTATCATTTTGGTCATAACTTGCTTAGTTTTCAAGATATCGACTTGATTTCTTTTGCGTTGGATAGATAAATATATTGGATTTCATTCGAATTGTAATTTTTTCAAAAAAGCAAAGGGGTTAGGTCATCACAATTTTTGAGGAAAAAAATTTTTTCCGCGCTACCCGCGAAAAAAAAGTCGAATTAAAGCCAATACGTTTATCTATCCAACGCAACATAAACCGAGTCCATATCTTGAAAACTAAGCAAGTTATGACCAAAATGGTAACCAGTTCTACTACTGCCTCGTCCCGGCCACTTTTTAGTAGAACTGGTTACCATTTTGGTCATAACCTGCTCAGTTTTCAAGATATGGACTCGGTTTCTGTTGCGTTGGATAGATAAACGTATTGGCTTTAATTCGAATTTTTTTTTTCTCGGGTAGCGCGGAAAAATTTTTTTCCTCAAAAATTATGATGACCTAACCCCTTTGCTTTTTTGAAAAAATTAAAAAAAAAAATTTTTTCTTACTTTTGCCAAAAAAAAAAATTTCGAATGAAAGCCAATATATTTATCTATCCAACGCAAAAGAAATCAAGCCGATATCTTGAAAACTAAGCCAGTTATGACAAAAATGGTAAGCAGTTCTACTACTGCCTCGTCCCGGCCACTTTTTAGTAGAACTGGTTGCCATTTTGGTCATAACTTGCTTAGTTTTCAAGATATCGACTTGATTTCTTTTGCGTTAGATAGATAAATATACTGGCTTTCATTCGAATGTTTTTTTTTTGGCAAATATAAGAAAAAACATTTTTTGTAATTTTTCCAAAAAAGCAAAGGGGTTAGGTCATCATAATTTTTGAGGAAAAAAATTTTTTTTGCACTACCCGCGAAAAAAAATTCAACGCAACAGAAATCAAGTCGATATCTTGAAAACTGAGCAAGTTATGACCAAAATGGTAACCAGTTCTACTAAAAAGTGGCCGGGACGAGGCAGTAGTAGAACTGGTTACCATTTTGGTCATAACTTGCTTAGTTTTCAAGATATGGACTCGGTTTCTGTTGCGTTGGATAGATAAACGTATTGGCTTTAATTCGAATTTTTTTTTCGCGGGTAGCGCGGAAAAATTTTTTTCCTCAAAAATTATGATGACCTAACCCCTTTGCTTTTTTGAAAAAATTAAAAAAAAATTTCTTTCTTATTTTTGCCAAAAAAACAATTTCAGATGAAAGCCAATATATTTATCTATCCAACGCAAAAGAAATCAAGGCGATATCTTGAAAACTAAGCCAGTTATGACAAAAATGGTAAGCAGTTCTACTACTGCCTCGTCCCGGCCACTTTTTAGTAGAACTGCTTATCATTTTGGTCATAACTTGCTTAGTTTTCAAGATATCGACTTGATTTCTTTTGCGTTGGATAGATAAATATATTGGCTTTCATTCGAAATTTTCTTTTTTTTTGCAAATATTGAAAAAAAATTTTTTGTAATTTTTTCAAAAAAGCAAAGGGGTTAGGTCATCATAATTTTTGAGGAAAAAAATTTTTCCGCGCTACCCGCGAAAAAAAATTCGAATTAAAGCCAATACTTTTATCTATCCAACGCAACAGAAACCGAGTCCATATCTTGAAAACTAAGCAAGTTATGACCAAAATGGTAACCAGTTCTACTACTGCCTCGTCCCGGCCACTTTTTAGTAGAACTGGTTACCATTTTGGTCATAACTTGCTTAGTTTTCAAGATATGGACTCGGTTTCTGTTGCGTTGGATAGATAAACGTATTGGCTTTAATTCGAATTTTTTTTTTCGCGGGTAGCGCGGAAAAATTTTTTTTCCTCAAAAATTGTGATGACCTAACCCCTTTGCTTTTTTGAAAAAATTAAAAAAAAAATTTTTTTCTTACTTTTGCCAAAAAAAAAAAAATTTCGAATGAAAGCCAATATATTTATCTATCCAACGCAAAAGAAATCAAGCCGATATCTTGAAAACTAAGCCAGTTATGACAAAAATGGTAAGCAGTTCTACTACTGCCTCGTCCCGGCCACTTTTTAGTAGAACCGCTTATCATTTTGGTCATAACTTGCTTAGTTTTCAAGATATCGACTTGATTTCTTTTGCGTTGGATAGATAAATATATTGGCTTTCATTCGATTTTTTTTTGGCAAAAATAAGAAAAAAAATTTTTTTTAATTTTTTCAAAAAAGCAAAGGGGTTAGGTCATCATAATTTTTGAGGAAAAAAAATTTTTCCGCGCTACCCGAGAAAAAAAAATTCGAATTAAAGCCAATATGTGTATCTATCCAACGCAACGGAAACCAAGTCCATATCTTGAAAACTAAGCAAGTTATGACCAAAATGGTAACCAATTCTACTACTGCCTCGTCCCGGCCACTTTTTAGTAGAACTGGTTACCATTTTGGTCATAACTTGCTCAGTTTTCAAGATATCGACTTGATTTCTTTTGCGTTAGATAGATAAATATATTGGCTTTCATTCGATTTTTTTTTTTGGCAAAAATAAGAAAAAAATTTTTTTTTAATTTTTTCAAAAAAGCAAAGGGGTTAGGTCATCATAATTTTTGAGGAAAAAAAATTTTTCCGCGCTACCCGCGAAAAAAAAAATTCGAATTAAAGCCAATACGTTTATCTATCCAACGCAACAGAAACCGAGTCCATATCTTGAAAACTAAGCAAGTTATGACCAAAATGGTAACCAGTTCTACTACTGCCTCGTCCCGGCCACTTTTTAGTAGAACTGGTTACCATTTTGGTCATAACTTGCTCAGTTTTCAAGATATCGACTTGATTTCTTTTGCGTTAGATAGATAAGTATATTGGCTTTCATTCGATTTTTTTTTTTGGCAAAAATAAGAAAAAAATTTTTTTTTAATTTTTTCAAAAAAGCAAAGGGGTTAGGTCATCATAATTTTTGAGGAAAAAAAATTTTTCCGCGCTACCCGCGAAAAAAAAAATTCGAATTAAAGCCAATACGTTTATCTATCCAACGCAACAGAAACCGAGTCCATATCTTGAAAACTGAGCAGGTTACGACCAAAATGGTAACCAGTTCTACTACTGCCTCGTCCCGGCCACTTTTTAGTAGAACTGGTTACCATTTTGGTCATAACTTGCTCAGTTTTCAAGATATCGACTTGATTTCTTTTGCGTTAGATAGATAAATATATTGGCTTTCATTCGATTTTTTTTTGGCAAAAATAAGAAAAAAATTTTTTTTTAATTTTTTCAAAAAAGCAAAGGGGTTAGGTCATCATAATTTTTGAGGAAAAAAAATTTTTCCGCGCTACCCGCGAAAAAAAAAATTCGAATTAAAGCCAATACGTTTATCTATCCAACGCAACAGAAACCGAGTCCATATCTTGAAAACTAAGCAAGTTATGACCAAAATGGTAACCAGTTCTACTACTGCCTCGTCCCGGCCACTTTTTAGTAGAACTGGTTACCATTTTGGTCATAACTTGCTCAGTTTTCAAGATATCGACTTGATTTTTTTTGCGTTGGATAGATAAATATATTGGCTTTCATTTGAAATTTTTTTTGGCAAAAATAAGAAAAAAATTTTTTGTAATTTTTTCAAAAAAGCAAAGGGGTTAGGTCATCATAATTTTTGAGGAAAAAAATTTTTTCCGCACTACCCGCGGAAAAAAAATTTGAATTAAAGTCAATATATTTATCTATCTAACGCAACAGAAACCAAGTCCATATCTTGAAAACTAAGCAAGTTATGACCAAAATGGTAACCAGTTCTACTACTGCCTCGTCCCGGCCACTTTTTAGTAGAACTGGTTACCATTTTGGTCATAACTTGCTCAGTTTTCAAGATATCGACTTGATTTTTTTTGCGTTGGATAGATAAATATATTGGCTTTCATTTGAAATTTTTTTTGGCAAAAATAAGAAAAAAATTTTTTGTAATTTTTTCAAAAAAGCAAAGGGGTTAGGTCATCATAATTTTTGAGGAAAAAAATTTTTTCCGCACTACCCGCGGAAAAAAAATTTGAATTAAAGTCAATATATTTATCTATCCAACGCAACAGAAACCAAGTCCATATCTTGAAAACTAAGCAAGTTATGACCAAAATGGTAACCAAAAGTTATCAAAAACTTAAAAGCAGGCGAATATGGTGTAGAGTATCACAAGTCTTGTTAAAATAGACTTTTGCTGCCCCTCCTCCTGTCCGTTTTTAATGTGTTGCTAGACCTTTGTTATCACTAAGTAAGTCTTGTTCAAAATTGAAAGAGTTAAAACAGAAGAAAGACACTCGTACGAGCGAACGTGAGGGTGTATCAAATACTTCAAACGAGTAGCAAAAAGCCGCCTAAAATTATAAGTGAACTTTAATTATTTTATTGAGTAGTGCTTAATAAAATTTATGTTACATTTTCCCTATAATTTTGTTTTTATTGTTTCGTTTGATTCGAGTTCGATAATATAATTATGGTATGGAAGTTTCGATGGAAAAGAAAACTACCCCTTTAGCGACTTGCATTCATTCGTATTTGCAGATTCCAGATAAAACTTTTGTAAAATGTTAAACGTTTATTTGCTCCTTTTTATTAACGTTTTCCAATCCTATTACAAATCCCTTGACTTCCTTTTTCGAGCGTTTGGTAGCCGTAATTCTATTTACCTTTTTCCTATTTTTTTTATAATTTTTTTCATATTTAAGGGCTCGCAAAGTATTTGACACAAACTTGTCGTATGTCTGTAATTTTTGTTGTAATTTAATATACAACACGCGTCTCTATTTCATTTAAACAACAAGAGTGTGTTTTTTGGCATTTGTTGTAAGTGGAAGAGATTTTTCTGTTTGGTCTAGGCCATAATTATATTTAAAATTTTTGTAATTGTGGGGTGTTACTTGCAAATTAAGAGCAATAAACTGGTAATAGTTTGACAAAAGGCATCTAATCAAGAAAATTTATTTAACTATTGTTAATTAAAAAAAAATTTTGATGATGTTAAAGATTTACAGAACTTTCTGACAGGAAATTTACTTTATTGAAGACCCATATTTATACACAGACGCAGTGCAAACTCGCTTAACGCAAGTAATAGATTTTTGGGCACTTGCGAAAATGGAGTTTGTTGAGAGACTCGAGTCACAAATTCGCTGAGGGCATTTATATGTATGTAATAATAATGGGCTTTCCTGTCTGTAAATGTTTATAAATTTTATTTCAAACAAAAGTGTTCTATAAAACACAAACCGTTTAAACCGTTTAAACCGTTTCTTTTTTGAAATAAGTTCATTAATACTAATAAAACTAAGAACAAACAGGTATATATTCCAATGTTAATTTCTAAACACATTTGTAATGTCAATTGGTAACTAAAGAATTTTATATTAAATTAAAAAAAGTCGGAAATCCTCGAGCGTTTTTCTGAGTTAAAATTATATTTCTCAAGCAGTTAACGGTTATAAAGCGTATTTAAAATAATTGCGGTATAGCAATTATAATTAAATTTATTATATTTCCTATGCACAATTATTATTATCATTAGCACCCAAAGGGCGGGCGTCTAAAATAGTTTCATTTCGAATATAAATTGTTTTGTTTTTTCGCGGTTTGTATTAAAGCATTCTCAAACTGATATTTTTATATATGTATTTTGCGATTTTCGTACAGGGTTGAATGCCTTCAAACTGCTTGAAATTCACTAAAAAATTCACCACCCGCAAATGAAATGCCGATATATGAGCGTTTAAACTCACAAAAAATGATAAATTTTTGAAAAACGAATTGTCCCAATGAATAGTTGGGAGAATATACCGAATCAATTTCAATAATAAATATTGTCTAATTATTGTTTCTGTAAATTAATGATAATTACTACATATATGTATCAAATGGTAATATTATTACAAGCATAACTAAGAGGGCGTGTCAATAAATCCATAAAATTTTGAACTGCCCATCACCTTAACTGCTTTTCGCAACAGGCATCTGTCAGTTGAACAAGCTGCGTCATTTAGTTTGTGTTTGATAGCCATTGACAGCAGAAAATGGAAATATAAGAAAGTGAATTTCGTGTGCTCATTACGCATTATTTTTGCGAAAAAAAAAAACAGCTTTCAAACCTAGACTAAATTTGATAAATACATGGGAATTCCGGACCATTAAAAACAGAGGTTAACTGGATTTCGTTTAACGGCAGATGTGTTCTCGACACCCAGTTGAGGTCTCTACAACGAAAACAATTCATGATTGGCCGATCAGTAGTTGAAAGTGCGAGAGATTGTGGAAGCCATAGGCGATTCACATGGGTCAGTGGTTTATATTTTGAATGATCACTTGTGTATAAAAAAGCGTTCCGCAAAATGGTTGCCACATTTGTTCAGAATAGACCACAAACGCAAAATCGTGTGACGACTTCGCAATAGTGTTCGGGGCGATATTCAATCGCAATATGGACGAGCTTTTGCGCCGTTGCATAGCCGTGTACGAATTGTGGATCCACCACAACACACCAAAGACCAAACAGCAGTCAAAACAGTGGGTTATTCTTAATGAATCGGCGCCAAAGAAGGCCTTAGTGGTTTTGTCAGCCAATAAAGACATGGCGACCGTTTTTCGGGATGCTGACTACCTTTAAAATTGTAAAACAATCAATGGCAAACATTAAGCCAACTTACATATAAAAAATCAAAAGTTTGTTGTGGCTTTAGCTCTTCATATGCCGACATTTCATTGGTTGCTAAAACCAAATCGTCAAACTTTTGATTTTTTGTATGCATTTTGCAAAAGCTCTAATTGTTTCTAACGATTAGTTGGGGAGAATATCCCAAATAATGAATTTTCAATATTAAGTATTAAGCCAACTTATTAGGTCGATTTAATGGGGAAATTTATAAATGGCTCGCTTTATACATCTGCAAAATATTTAAAATTTAACTGGAAAAATCTTCGTGTGTTAATACTCCTATTGGATTTAGATAATCACAAAATTTTAAAAAAATTCATTCAATAACCTTACAAAATGATACAATTTTGCTTTTCATTTTGTTTTGTAATTAAAGGGACTCTTTTCAAACATCTAGTATCATTGTATTATTTTAAACTATTTGCGTGTCTGTTAGTTCGTTCACTTTCAACGTTTGTATGTTTGGCTATCTTTCGATTTTATCTATATTTTCATTAATATTCTTAACTTCTTCTATATTTTTTGGCACAGTTTTTGTGTGGCATCCATTTTCCTAAATAAGTATTTAATGGTATCTGTTTTCTATACCTTCCAATAATGATTAATTTCCTCTTTTAATTTGTTTCAGCGATCTTTGAAATTCGTGCGTGTATTCTATTAAATTGTCCTTATTTTTATCAACAGTTTCTTGAACGTCTCTACATCAGATCAAAAAATTTTTCATTTTCTTTTAGGAAAGCAACATGGATAAATCATCTAAAAAGGTATAAAATTTTACTAGTTTCAAACAAAACCTTTACTTCGATATTACTTTTATTCTTGTATTTAAATGTAAATAAAATGATGAAACAAATAAATTTTTAAAAACTTACTATCTTATTTTCCCATTGTTGTTTTCATTTTGGGTTTAACACACGCAATTCCATATCCAGGGAAAAAAGCTTCAATCAAAACTTCCGAAGGATTCCGGATATATCATACGTAGAAATTTATTTCATGCTTACAGTTTCATATTCCTGTCTTGAAAAACTTCGGAGTTGTTAACGTACGAAATTGGCCTTGAAATAGAAAGTTCTACATCGTGTATCTTTGGAACTTCTAAATATTTTTTGATGAAAACTTCTTCAGATGACTAGTCATAATTTCATATTCAAGACTTATTAGCCTTTTTCCGCAAAAATAACAACAACATCCTAAAAAATAGTAGATTTCAAATAACGCCCACTTTTGTCAGTACAAAGTTGGCATGGCTAAATTTCAATTGAATTCTATTTAGGAATATAAACTGCATCACCACTTATTTTTGTGCAAATATATTTAAAAAATAGCTGAGAAATTCATGCTAATTTTAGCTCGATATGTACCTAGAAATTATTCAAAAACTCCGGAGTTATTCAGGGTAGAAACATGAAAATCCACGGATTGGCAGAATATGATATATATAGCCCACTTTCCAATCGATCATATGGTGAAAGAATCATTCTATTTGCTGCAGCCGTTCAATAGTTATAACGTTTTGAAAAAAAATATTTTCACAAAATCCACCTGCTACCAGCTTCTGTTGACCTGGTATTTTACAAAAAAAAATTAATTTGCATTTTTTAGATTTTGATTTTTTAGGGGTGAAACAAGTTTTTGCGTTTTTATTTAATAACTCAGATGTTTTTCATGGTAATGACATGAAATTTGGCAGGCTACTAACTACACTTCATTATGAAGAATGATTTGCAAGTAATGTTTTTGCCACGCCTACTTTCTGATGCTAAGAAATGGGCGTTTTGTAAAATCGCTCATTCACACACTTGTATGTTGTTTTAGGGAAAGGGAGTGATTTAATGTTAAAGCTGACATTGCGCTTATTCATTCACATAATTTTTTTTGGAAAACTACTGAGCGGTTCTCGAGATATAAGAGGTAGAACTACGTGCAAAGTGCACACTAGTTGTACATTTCCAGTCTGGCACCTCTGAGAGAATAACGCCCGAAAGTTGGCAATAAAAATACTAAATGTTATTTTGGACATTTTGTTTGGAGAGTTGTGAATCAACTATACGTTTTAAATTAAGTTATATCTCGGGAACCAATCGGTATTTTTAGATGAAAATTTTTGTGAATAAAAAAAGACAAAATCAGCTTTAACCTAAAATCGGTTTCATTGCCTAAAACACAATAGAATCGTGCACATATACGATTTAGGAAAACGCCAATTTTCAATAATTCGAAAGGGGGTGTGGCAATAAGTTTACCTTCAAGCTATTCCCCATTATGAACTCTATCATCCTACCAAATTTCACATCATTATCTTAGAAAACATCTGAGTTATTAAATAAAAACGCAAAAACTTGTTTCAGCCCTGAAAAATCAAAATCTAAAAAATGCAAATTAATTTTTTTTTGTAAAATACCAGGTCAACAGAAGCTGGTAGCAGGTGGATTTTGTGAAAATATTTTTTTCAAAACGTTATAACTCCTGAACGGCTGCAGCTAATTAAATGATTCTTTCACCATATGATCGATTGGAAAGTGGCCCCCCGCGTTAGTTAAAAAGTACGATTTATGCCCGTGACCTTTATATCTCTTGCATTAATAGACGTATTGTACTCAAATAAAGACTAAATAAATGACCATATCATATTCTACCAACCCGTGGATTTTCATGTTTCTACCCTGAATAACTCCGGAGTTTTTGAATAATTTCTAGGTACATATCGAACTAAAATTAGCATGAATTTCTCAGCTATTTTTTAAATATATTTGCACAAAAATAAGTAGTGATGCAGTTTATATTCCTAAATAGAATTCAATTGAAATTTAGCCATGCCAACTTTGTACTGACAAAAGTGGGTGTTATTTGAAATCTACTATTTTTTAGGATGTTGTTGTTGTTTTTGCAGTAAAAGGCTAATAAGTCTTGAATCTGAAATTATGACTAGTCATCTGAAGAAGTTTTCATAAAAAAAAAATATTTAGAAGTTCCAAAGATACACGATGTAGAACTTTCTATTTCAAGGTCGATTTCGTACGTTAACAACTCCGAAGTTTTTTAAGATATAAATATCAAACTTCACAGGTTTGTCGAATTGAATATGGTGATTTTTTACGTCTTTGTTTGGAATCTCTGCGTACTGTAGATCAGGAGATATAAAGGCTACCGGTATAAATCACATTTTTTCAGTATTACGGGGGCCACCAGGCGGGCCAAAGTTTGACAGTCTTGTATCTCATTTTCCAATTGATCATATGGTGAAAGAATCATTTAATTCGCTGCAGCCGTTCAATAGTTATAACGTTTTGAAAAAAATATTTTCACAAAATCCACCTGCTACCAGCTTCTGTTGACCTGGTATTTTACAAAAAAAAATTAATTTGCATTTTGTAGATTTTGATTTTTTAGGGGTGAAAAAAGTTTTTGCGTTTTGTTTAACTCAGATGATTTCTATGGTAATGACATGAAATTTGGCAGGCAGATAGAATTCCTAATGGAGAATAGTTGGAAGGTAAATGTATTGCCACACCCCCTTTCTAATGGTATAAAAGGGGGGTTTGTTTTAATTGCTTACATATGCAGTTATTTATTCACACAAGGAGAACGTTTTTAAATTAAAGCAGAGATTAATCTTATATATCCCTATGAAATTCAACAAAAAATACCGAGCAAATCGAGAGTTACAAGAGAAAAAAACTTCGGTCGAAATGTGCATGTCCATTTTTTTATCTGGCATCTTAGCAAACGTAATTCCTAAAAGTCGACAATATCATTTTTCACTTGGAGAGTTGTACTTGCACACACAAAAAAACCTTATTTCAAACACCCAGTTGCTTTAATCTATTGGGGACAACAACCAACCAAAAGCTGCAACCTTTTTGTCTTGTTCCTAGTTTTTCTAGTCCGTGAAATGGAAAATGTCGACAAGGAAGAGTTTTGAATATATTTATTACTTTTCCTTTTTTAATTTAGGAATTTACTTTTTTGTTGTTATTCTAACCTTTGAAATGAAAAAATAAAACACTTGTATTTAAATTGTTTACGATTATATTTGAATACGAACAAATTATCTTTTGTAATATATATTTTTTTTTAAATAAAAAGATTTAAATTTTCTTTCAAATGCGTGAAGAGGTTTATTATTCATCTGTCGTAAGTATAAAATATTACTTGTTAGTAGTTTAGTTAAACAGGGGATCTTTTGTAATGTGTTAATTTTGTTAAATATATGTGTATTAGTATTATAAAATTTGTTAAAGCTTTGTTTTTTATAATTATTTATTAGTATATCCTTATGCTTTGTCTATAAGATTGCAAAATTGTTATATGCATTTTTATGTTTTTTGTTTTATATTTTTCTCGCTTTATTCTTTTCGCTAAACAAAATTTGGCAACATTCTGCAGTCCTGTATTTTATTTTTTTTAGAGATCAAACTGGTAATGATTGAAATGTATGCTTTTAGTTTCAATGAGTTTTAGTTAAATAATGATTTTCCAATATCTAATGGATTTTTTATTTATATATTTTGCGGTAATTCTTTTAGATAAATTTCTTGGTTCCCATGGGTTAAATAGATTTAGTTTTTTTAGTGTGTAACAGTGGAGAACAAAAAAATTTTATATTACAAAACTTAGTGTAACGAGAACAGAAAAATTCTAATTAAAAAAAATCATTTCAGCAATAATGTATGCATGTACACATATCCTTTGTGCAATACCGTAGTAACTCAAAATTCGAATTTTTTAAGTTTATATTACGAAATTATTCGCCTTGTCGTTTTTTATATTCTGTAAAATTTTCATAAAAATATTTTGTGTACTCAGCTCTTGAGAAAAGAACCAAATTTTCTTTTACCAGTAAGTTGTGTGTAAGTTCAAAACTTTAAACTCAATTTCTGCAAAACAAGCTTTTTTGAATTACTACGTTATTGCAGCAAAGGCTCGATATATATAAAGAAATAATTACGCCCGAAAAATTATTACATTTATTTTTTCAGCTTTTCTTGTATCACTCTGATAACGTGATGTAGACTCAATACTAATTATTAGTTCGCAAGAGTAGAAAAAAAATCCGAAAAACATTGTTTGAAATTAAACAAAATTAATATCGAATAAACCAAATTTTAGAGAAACAAAAGCTGTGTTTCTACTTTTTCACTTTAGTTTTAAACATACGAATATATAAACATAACTGTGGAAATATTGAAAAATTTTCATATAGTGGATCACCTGAACTTTTATATATAAGTTGAAATTTCTATAAAATACAAATAAATTTATTAATTTGAAAGCCTTTGATGTAACTCGAATAATTTTTATGGATTAGTCTCACTGTATGTTATTTAATATGCAAATTTTTTATCAATAAATTCTTAAAATTAATTTGAAATAATTTTAATTCTTTACTGCTTCTATAAATTTCTATTTTGAACTTTGATTTTCAAAAATAGCTTTTATTGTTATACTCCACTGTTTTAATATAAAAATGTTGTTAGTATTTATTGTATATTTTAAAGAAATTGTTTATTGATTGTTAATTTTTTTATATTATGTTAATTATATTAGGTAAAATACTGCCACAACTCTAGTTTTTCATATAAACAAATATTTGGAATTATTAATTTTGTTTTATGAAGTTGTATTCCTTTTACTTTTTTAATTGTTTCTAAAGTTTTTTGATTGATTTCTTTATAAGTTTATAAAACATTTAAATGACCTGTAAAAAAGTTCAGCTGGAAATAGAAATAATGCATTCGATTTTGTTAAATAAAAGTTTCTCTTTTCGTATATTTGTTTAAATTTTTTGTTTAATAATATATTTAGATTCATTTAAAATTTTTTACAAAATTATTAAATAATTTTATTTAAAAAAGTTAAAGTTAAATTAACACGTTTATTCTTAAAAACAATCCTAAAAGAAAAATAAGTCAAGGACAAAATAAACAATAAAATATGTATAATAAAAAACTGTTATCAATTATAAAAGAAATAAACAAATCATTAAATTAATAATACATACACACACACACACAAACAAACACACAATTAAACTAATAATTAAAAACGCACTGAACTAAAACAAATAAAATTCAAACGTTACACAGAAATATTTATTCGTTCTAAAGATCATTAATTCTAAATAAAACGCATATAGGGAAAAAGAAGTATGAACTGAGAATCTTTAATAACACCATTGGAAATAGGATAATTGAAATGACGAAGTGATGTATAGTTTTCATGATCATTGACAGATAAGCAGACGTACATTTTAAGTTTTTTTTTTTTTTGACAATATCTCCATCCTTGTGCCTGACAGATTTTTCAGTAGTGGATCAGCAACAATTTGCAGGAGGAGAGGCAAACATGGATGCACATGTTTTTAGCAATTCAATCGTAGGTGCAGCACACAGAGAATAGATCTGCAAATATATTCTAACTTAACGATTTAAAACAACAGCCAGACGTCCATCAATAATTTCAGGTCCAACTGTAACATCTCCACCTCCCGATAGAACAACAAATTAATTTAAAACCACATCCATCCAAACAAAGGAGTACGTTACCACAATCAAGTAACGCCTATGAAAATTCAAATGTTTGGCTTGTTGATTTTAGAAAGGGAGTGATCTAAGTTAGATACGATTCGTCAAAAGAGAAGAGCAAAGTAACAATGACATAATGATGTATTGGGAAGCCATAAAAATAACAGACTGCGTTCGTTGTTCTATGTATGGGAAAACTGGAGCGGCCTATTTCCACCACGTTTATAGCTAAAGCTCAAAATTAATGGGAAATTAAGAATGTTCGTTATTCTGTATTGTTCGTTATTTTCTCTGCTACCCGCCATTCATCACGACGCGCATAACATCTGCTATTGCGCGGTCCCAGTGATGCCGTTCGAAGTAACAAGCACATCTAGAAAAGAGAATTAACGGCTCCAAGAGTAAAATAAGTGTGATGGTTAAACTGGTATAGTTTCACTTCTTTCAGAGGCTAGAAGTAGTTGCATTTACTATTTCCACGGTTGTTATTAAAGAATCTGTACAGTTGTTGGTTGCACCATTTTCAAACTAAAAATTTTCGCGGAAACAATTTTTTTAATTAATTTTTATCTAATATTTTTTTAATAAAAAGATTGTTCAAACTAAAACTTAATTAATTATTAAAAAACATTTAACGAAAAAAAATCTAAAATATATTGCATCTTCTATTATTAAATTTTTGAATCCAACTTTTGGAAGTTTAATTTAAAGCTTAAATTAATTTTTTTAAACTAAACTTGTATTTCTCTTACGAAAGCTTAAAATTAAGTAAAAAAATTTACAAATTACTTGGTTTTTTCTTTTGTTAAAAAAAATTAAATGAGTATTAATATTAATATAATTGTTTTTGAACAACAAATTTTTAAGTTTTAAGAAGGAAACCCGTCAAATTCTTTTTAGATATCTTTGGATTTCAATACGTAAAAAAAATCTTTTTTCTTTCTCTCATAAATTTTCTATATATTTATATAATTGTATTTTTATTTGTTTAATGTATAATTATGCTTTTTTTATAAATATTTGCCTTTCAAGTGATGCTTCATTTAATACTATAAAAATTATTTCTTTTTCTTTTTTCCACTAAAAAAAGAAAAAAATACAAAATTATTTTGCTTTTCAACACAAAAAAAATTTCTTTGTTTCAATTTAATTGTAGTTCTTGCATTATTTTATAAAAAAAATTTAATTCATTAACCTTTTTTATTGTTTTGTGTTGTGTTACATCATGAGGATTAAGTAGTTTTGAAATATGTACGCATTTTGAATACATTCTGCATATAAATATTATATTTCAATTTTGTATATTGTATTATCTGTTGTATAGGGTTTTAAATGGTTGTATGTATGTATAGTATATGCTAAATTTTATTTATAAATATTATTTAAAATTAATTTAATAATTATTGTTGATTTTGTGAACGAGATTCAAACATGGCTGTGACATCACGTATAGAGAATTGAGGTGAAATTTTTTCACGACTAGAAAAAAATTAAAAAGAAATATATTTAAGTTAAGATTATAAAAAAGGAGAAGCTTTGAATGCAGAAATATGCATGTCGCAAAGATTTTTTTTCTAATGGAAAAATATTTCTTTTTCAGAAACATCCCACAGGAGCTTCTAATAAAAAATAATAAATAAAATAGAATAATATATTTTATGAATTTATGCAATGCAAGTAATATAGAAGACCTCCTGAGGCCGATAAAATATATATTGCAAAATCAAATTCCTGAATAAAACAATTACTTCGCAAGAATAAAAAAAATTAAACTACAATTTTTTAAAATAAAATATTAAAGACGGTTCACAAGCAAGAGTAGTTACAAAAATAATAATATAGTGAAATATATTACAACAAAAAACCAAAAATAAATAAAGAAATAATAATAATAATATATATTTTTTAAGATCATTAAAGACCCTTCTCCCATACTTCTATAAAATATGTATGTAAGTACACCTATCCTCCGCTGTACACGAAAGATAGGTCCTTCATGAAACCTTCCAAAACGACAAAATATGGAAAAGCTTTAAAATAAAAATAAACAAGCTTTTTTAATTCGATATTATGATACGAGCAAATAAAAAGTTTCAAATAGATTTTTTACAGTATCTCGTAGTATGTATACGTCTTAACTGTTACCAGAATTATAATTAAGTAGAAATAAATTCGGGTGAAGTCAAAGTAATTTTCAAAAAAAAAAAATTAATTTTTGATTTTAAAAATCGGAACCGTGTATAACGAGTAGCGTTTAAAACGGGGGATATGTATATTTTCTACGAGTATTTCTTTTTGTTCTTTGCGATGGTGCAACTAGAGCTCTAAAAGAATGCTTTATATGTATTTGTTTTTTTTTATTTATCATGAAGGAAAAACATTTAAATACATTCATTACGCCCACAACATTAATCACATTAAAATTTGAGTGCATTCGTTATAAAATGAGAATTATTAATGCCGCTCATATTATTTCACAATTTGAAGGGATTTGACTTGAATGTTTCAAGATACATTTAAACTGTTTTTCTCAATATAAACATACTCGTAGTACAACTTTCGCAGCATTATTTCACAAATATTTTAATATGAAATCGCAAAGCAGCTATGTGCTGGGGAGCAGCTCTTATACGTATGTATGTCATCGAATAACTGTAGCGTGTTATGGTTTTTGAGATACGTTCGTAAATGCATTAGATGTGTAAAACTGACACGTTTCTAAAGACTGCGGTTACAGTTTGAATGAGAGAGCAAATTGAATTCCACGTACATGCTTGTGGTCGACAAACTAGAAATTGCTGCAAGATAAATCTCCTAATTATTGCGCCAAGAAGGTTGTGCGTTCGAAAATGCAAAATCAGCAACATAAGCCGTGGCAAATTGCTATTTTGTGAAAAATAGAAGTAATGAAATCTTTTTGATGGTTTTTAAATGTGGTAAAATAATTATTTATTTTTGGAATCACCTTTCTCTTTTATGTTAACTGATGTTTTTGTCACTGAAATCTATTTGTCTTTCTCTTTTTTTCGATTTCCAATACGATTTATAAACAAGTTGTCGTCACTTTTACTTCCACTATTTTCAATTTAATTTTTGCATTACATTCAAGATTTCAAACTTTCCACAGCTGTTTAGCTGTAGTAGAGCATATGCACAGCTTATTACGCAGTAGCAATGAAATTTAACATTACTGTTTGCAGTTTTGCAAACATTTACTGCATTTACGAACGCCCCTAGACTTATTGGTAGTCTTACTGCTTCCTATACGAGAGTATAAGAGAAATAGCACTTGGCTCTGATGTCTGATAAAACCTATATCCGAGTTACTCGTCCATCCTAGTTTTTAAGGATACAATCGGCAATACGAGTGTTGAAAACACCTTATAAGGGTAAATTGTGGCATTCATTACTAATCGAAATCTCATTGGATATCGAATGCCGTGATTTGCATAAATAATAAATTGGGTTTTGCAAGTGTTAATTAATTATATGCCATAAATATAAAATATATCATAAAAGTGCGTTCCAAATCAGTGTAGTATGCTTTTGCATATTTTTCTTTTAAATTTCAAATTAGGTAGATAAGATATCAAATTGAAAACCAAAAACCAGTTTTTTTAATAAAATTTATTAGGTGTATTGAAAGTGATGTAATTCTCATTCAGTCAGAAATTATGCACTTGAAAATGAACTGAGGAACAAAAATATTTTGTAATTGAATGTCAGGATATCAAAACATTCGAAAAAGATACACTTGCACTCGGATGTCAAAGTCACGTCCGACACGAGTAATAGAAGATGTAATCGAAATTTTTTTAAAGTCATATAAAGCTGTTTTGTAAATATTGCAAAAATGTTGTAAGCAGATTTAGCACCAGAAGCTTAAAACAAATATTTATGTCTTGAAAGTTAAAAATGAACATGTTTAGAAAATTGTGCAGGATTTCTATAGGAAAATAAACAAAAACAATAACAATTTGTACTCACTTTGATGCTAAACTATTTCTAGAAGTCGTTGTTGCTGTATGAGAGGCTGTAGTCAATCCCAAATTATTTCCTGTTGTTGCCACCAATTCCTGTTGTCTAGCACGTTCTCTGCTATTACCTCCACCTCCTACTCCATTGGCAAAATCCATACTTTTGCGTTCGAATTTTTGTACTGTAGCACGTGCCGAAAATTCCTCCTGTTCCGGACTAATCGGTGTGATGACTTTATTTAAACCATTTTGAGAATGTGGAGAGCGTTTGATAAAGTCCTTAGTATCCATCGTCATATTATTGGCATTTGTTTCTACATAGTTATTTTGGTTTTTTTCATCGGAAATGCTTCGGATCCGATGCTGTGTTGTGTTAAGAGTAGTTTCGGATACAGCTGAAGAAGGTGGATTTCTACCAAATTCTTTAAGATTATCCATGTCTTTCTGTAAAGTGCGCATGTCGGCACGAGATTTCGACTTTACACGCAGCGAAGTGTTGTCGGTTAAAAATTTTTCGTCTTCATTTTTGGAGGAATTTAAATCACATTTTGATTTCGATTTAAAACTGTCGCTGTGATATTTTTGCGTTAACTGTAGGCGACGTTCTTCTTTAATGCGATCAATTCTTTCACGATCGAGTTTAACACCGGACAAAACTTTTAGTTGAGGATTATTGATGGTATTGTTGGCATTTGAATTGTTAATATCTTGAGGATTATCAGATTGGACATTATTTTGTATAAGAGATATTCTATTCTCTGTTGTTGGTGTTATTTTCAATTCACTACTGTCGTAATCATTTTCCAGGGAGTTAAAGGTGGGCAAATTATTGAAATTCTTTTCCTTAGGCAAATCAATTCTTAGCAGAGATTTTTCTGTTGTAGTTTTAGAAGAAAAGTGTTCTTCTGTTATGGGCATGCCTGGTAATCTTTTAGGCGGATTCAAAGTCTTGGGTCGAGTAAAATCGAAACTTTTTCTTCTATTATTATGTTCTGTGAGTTCGGGTAGTTGTTGTGAGCTTTTTATCTGCACTTCCAGCAAATTTTTATTGCCGAATTCCCTAATGAAAGCATTTTCATCTAAAGAGCGTGTGATTTGTTGAGTTTTATTTAGTTTCTGCTTGAGGGAGGATGTCTGCTGTAGTTTGCCATGCCTCTCGGGATGTGTATTAAGATTTGGCAGAGGTGGTGTGGGTTTCCTTATGGAATTGCGTGTGGTAAAATCAAACGCCGGCATTTGTTCTATGGGCGAAGACTCGAATTTATTGGCCAATTCCTTGACACTAAAATTTGAGGGCGAACGCCTGGCAGTGCTGCTGATTTCTATGGTTTCGGATTCCTGATCTTTAATACTATCCAAACTGTCTAGCTCAACTTCGGTATCCTGGTAGTCTGCTTTATTTTGCTTCATACTTTCTCCCAATATATTTTCATATACGCTTTTTGGTTTACGCAGTTCAACATTCTCGTACAATAGTTTCTCTTCATCGGACATTTGTATGTCATCTGAGTTTTCTACAGGAGTTAGTTGCTCTTTATCCGATTCTCTCTCACTCTCACTCAGCTCTTCAATTTCGGCCAAGTTTTCCAATTCTGTATTGAGAAATTTACGATCTTCGCTTAGCAGTTGATTGACTTCTGTGACCGAGTTCCTAAAGAATTTCACTTGCTCATAAACGGTGTTCTCATCAAATGAGGTTTCAAGTAATTTTCGGGACTTATTGTCTTCTTTTGGCCTTATAAACGATGATTTGCTATGTTTTTCGCTTGTTTCAGGCTCTTTAGATGGGGATTTTAAATTAAATGTTATACTTATGGTAGATTTAATAGGACTAGCTAAGTGTTTGAGAGGTGAATTAAGATTACTTGGAGTATTCTCATATTCTTCATAGGCTGGTGAGTTTTCTTCGGTTTCTATTAAAGAATGCATGCTCAGTTGGCGCTGCAGATTTTGATAGCCGAATTCACTAGGTGTTACCGATTGACTGGTATTGTCCGTGAAATTGGAATTGGGTGATATTAAATTTTGATTGCGCTGTGGTAAACATTCTGTTGTGGTGAGTTTGGTACCCATGCCGTTATTTAAGTCCAACGAAAGTTCACGTTTCAAAGCCTGCATGTCACGTTTGTCAGTAATCTATAGAAATAAAGTGGTAAATATATGTATATACGAGTATGTGTAAAGGAAAATGTAACTCACATTTGATCCCAAAGATTCATGGGATGTACCCAAATAACTTGAGGTTTCTACACCCAACAACATTTGTTGCATTTGATTTGAAGAAGCAGCTGAAATACCCGACATGACGGAGTTAACCATTAACGGTTCTAAATCATGTTGCGGCGTAGTGACAGCAGAACTATTTTCTGAACTAGTATCCCCCATTAACAAAGAATAACGTGGGCTCTGTACGGGCGATGAGGGCGTTACAGATAGTTTTGATTGTTCCATTTCATTGGGTAGAGTTTTGTGTAGGTTGTCTTTGGTTATATCACCAGAACAACTGCGTAACAGTTGTTCCTGCATGGCTAAGTCTTGGTGACCACAATAACTATTACGATTTTTAGTTTTAAGTAAATCATAACAAGGTTTGGCGGTCAAATGATGTTTGGAAGGCTTTGGGGAGTTATTTAAAGAATTGTTGGATGAAGTGCTGGTAGTGCTGAAGGAGACAGTTCTGTAACAATATTTTTTTTAGTAACTGTTTCTTTTTCTTCGTATTCATTATAGAAACTTACCTTTGTTTGCTAATATGTTGCGACTGTTCCTCCTCCTTTTTCTGTTCTCTCAATTCAGCTTGTTCCAACAACATTTTGTTCATGGCCTCTTTTGAAGATAAACGTCTGTCCTTACCTAGATTTGTGCCCGGGTAACTAAATCGCTCTTTGTTAGCAGTTGTATTTGCTGAATTTAAAACATCCTGATCTTTACGTTTTGAACCCAGGGGCACTGAAGGATAGCTGTAGCGTGTGGAATAATTTGTTGTATTTGAAACCGTAGATTTTCCACATTCCTGAGTCTGTGGCTGTTGCCTTTGTGACGTCACTTCTGAAGAACTATATAACGAAGATTTTGATAATGAAGCTTTTGGAGGAGCATGCACTTGTACGCTGGTGTACAAGGTCTGTGCAGCGGGCATTGCATGCTCTGGAGTGCCACAGTCTATAAATTGTATATCCGATAATTGATCTTCCAATTTATAACGTTTGCAGCAACTTTCGTCGCTATTATGTTCATGACAATTTTCACTATTACATTCTCCATTGGCGGAAGATTGAGACCAATTACTGGGACTAGCTGCGCTACTAGGTGACAGTAGTAAATTGAGACGTGGTTGTTTTTTAGGACTGGGATTAACGCTATTTGTTTGACTCGAAAATTCCTCCGGCCTAGCTCTCATAATGCGTCTCGAAGTATTACACGATGACGGTGGTATATTTTCTTTGCCAACTCTGGGGGAGCTCACTAGCGATTCACTCTCCGAGAATATGCGCATTTCTGGCTCTTCGCGATCAAAATTTATACCCAGTTCAGATAGTTCTCTGGAAAATAATTAATTTATAAATTATTATAATATTCAAATATAAATTTTATTTTATGTGTAACTTTGAAATTATTCCTTTAGTTTTCTACTTAGTTTAACAATATAAAAGATTGCATTTTTTCACTTACCTTGAGGGACATGTTGTAACGTTGCCCCTTTGCGGTGACTGCAACAAATCAAAATATGAATCATGTGAGACTGATCTGGAGTGACCTGCTGTGCGCAAGCTGTCTATGGAATTAGAACGTACACACACCTCAATTGGTTTGCTGGGTTCACCGCAGTAAGAATGTGACGTTTCAAACAATTCAATCGATTTATGCTTCTCATCACGCTTCATTAGAGCACTCTTAGACGGTTTGCCATTCACGCCAATAATAGAGTCGTTGTCGGCAAATGTTACCTGCGCTGCTTCCTTGTGACGCGGCGTAGGCGAAGTTGAATCATCATCAGTTATTTGCGAGGCCACCACGATAGAGGACTTCAAATCATGATTTGCTCCATTGCTAACGGGTCGCTGATTGCGTGAAAACAATGATTTCCAAGAGTGAGTCTTGCGCTTTTGCCAACTACGCGGCACTGACAATACGGTGTGATATTTATCAGGCAAACTAGAGGGGCCTCCGCCTACCTCTATATAGGAGCCTATATTTTGTCCAGAATTCACACTGGAAATCATATTAATTGGCATAGAATGTTTCATATCAAAACCGTCGTAACGCAAATGTCTTTCTTGAGCTTCTTCCAGGCTTATTAGCTTAGGACCACTGCCACTAAGACTTTTCGGTCTTTCGACGCACATTAGACTCTGATCGTGTTCCCTTTGTTCCACCAAGAGGCTTTCACAATCTGTCAAAGAGTCCATGCGATTATCGGACAGAGAAACGGGCGTGGCTCCTTGAGTGGCAATGTAACTTAAACGAGCAGTGGCCTCTTCCAACACATCAAATATGTGATGGCAGTTTCGAATTAAATACTCCGTTACCACTGCTTGTACCCCCACACCCCTTAAAGCGGCCACACCCCCAGATTCCAAAGCTGGAGATCGCAGCAAATTCGGTGCCCAAACTATAGCTAAATTTTTATCAGTCATACCTGTGCGATCGGAGTATTGAGAAATTTTATGTAAATGCTCCGACAAATATTTAAGAGTTCTGTAAAAAGAAACATTGTGCTTAAAATATTAAATTGATTGAATTTTCAGTTGTCTCACCTGTAATGTGGTGGTGGCAGTTTCAGCACCGTCTCCTTCATCAGCCTCAATCTTTCGTTGCTCTCGCTTTTGGCCTGTATAGCCTCAACAAAATTATCATACAACTGATAAGTGCACAAGGGATTGGGTAGTTCCCGGAAATACATTTTCAATAATGAACTAACTGCGTGTATGTCCTGCTTCATTTCCGGGTTACCCAAATCAGGAATACGTTCTTCATCGAAGGCTCGTCTTAGCTTCTGTATATTCGATGTTATGCCCGACAAACGATAAATGCCATCAACTATGCCATGCTCCTCTATGAATTCGGCACAGCACTTCAAAACCATGGGAATTTCTTGGCCACTATTTAGCAAATGCTCTGAGAGATCACAAGAGAACACCCGTTCTCGATAAATGCCACTTTGTTTGAGTCTTCGTCGGGAAGGACGCGATAAAATAAATGAGCGAAAGAATGCTATTAGCTTGCCATGTTTACGCAAAACCGGTTTAGTGGGAGATACTTCAACCTGACCCACCAGAGGAGCTGGCATGGGAAAATGCCGAGGAATCTTGTCACCTATGGTGGCCACACAAGACTGTGGGAAGAAACCCACTTCATAGTGAGACTTTTGTAAATGCGATTTTTTACCCCTCCACCAAATCGATTCTGCAGGCGAAGGCATATCAATAACGGAAATCATATCACCAACTTCAATCGATATTTCATCGGAAGCTTGCGCCTGATAACGTCTCACGCCATATGCGGCACCTACAGCTGGAGTATTTATCGTTCTCATTGTGTCGTCATCCGCTAAAGGCAAACGCCGGCCTTTATTGTCCAGCTGCAACCAGGTCAATATGGTGCCACAAGTTAGTGAGTCCGATGCTATTTTCGAGAACCTTTCTAAATATTTAGCCACAGCATATTCCACATCTTCTTCCGTTTTGAAATCCATTTCATTAAGATTCTTAAGGCCGCTTATTTTACGATCATATACACAACGATGGAGCATTTCATCTAACATTTGCATATTATCAAATGATCGCTTAACCAAAAAAGGATCTGATCTGTGAGGAAATACTTTAATGATGAACCAACAAGACGAGGGTGAAAATGGCCTAATTGAGGAAGGACCTTGTGATGAATTTGCTGTTCCCGCTATATCCCCACCAATCGATTGGGAAGCAATGCTGCTGTTTAATAGCTCAGACTTGTCATCTACTAAACGTACAGACAGAGGTCCCAGTTGAACACGTTCATAATGGAAGTGGGCACATTCTTCGAGTTTTGGAAATCGACAAGTTTTCTGTAAATAATTAGAAGAAGGAGTAATATTAGTTGAATAATTATATTTTTTTATTTTTATTTTTAATTGGTAATTTTTCACATTTCCTAAAATCTAAAGTTAAATAATAGTTTTCGCGCACAGTGGAATTTCAAAAACGTGAAGACATGGAAATGTGAATGATTATGCTATTTTAAATTGACACGTGAACAAAATTTTGAGATTTTTTAATTTTATTTCCAAAAGCGCGAAAAAGCCATTTTTAGTGAATCAACCTTCCGAAATTTTGGAATTATTCGCATAAAAGAAAATTCATCATCAGAAGTGCTGACATTATCTCTTAATGTCTAAATGTGTATTCGAATTTTTAATTCGAGTTAGAATTTTAATTTAAATATCAATTTATTATTATTTTTCTGGGTTTTAAAGTTCATCACTAGACTTCGAGCCACATTTTGAAAAGTAAAAAAAATATACAACTATTCCTAATAAATAAAGGCTGGTTTTGTAAGAACAAAAACAATTGAAAACTAATTGAAAAAAAAAATAATTTTAATTAATAATGGGAGTATATTTCAAACAAATTTAAAATATATATGTATGTATGTATATATCAGTTATTAAATAAAAATTTTGATTTTAAAAAATATTTTCACGTTTGAAATTTCGAACTTTATTTTGAAATTTGGCACAAAGGTTAATTGATGCTACAAGTATCCATCTACATTTACAATGTGTAAAAGATTTAACAAATAATATGTATGTTTGAAATTTCGAACTTTATTGGAAAAAATGTTAGTCAATTTGATATCACATTTATTAAAACTAAATAATTTCGACATTGAATTTTTTAGATAAGGTACAATTTTTAAGTTATAAATTCCGAATTTTACTTTCAAATTTGGCGTCATCAAATAAACAAACACACATGTGTGCTTAAAATTTAGATTTTTATGAGTATTTGATGTCATACACATCTCTTCATCAAAAATGTTTTCGAATAAAGGTAAATTTTTACTTCTGAAATTCCGAATTTTATTTATATTTTATTTGATGCCCCAAATTTCATCGCACAATTCCACTGGCGAAATTATTACAAAGGAAATTTTTTTTAAATAAATAAATTTTAAAAATTCGTTTGGTGTCAAAATCAATTCTAACTGCCTGTCCGACGATGTCACTCGACATCGATCGCTCGCATAAATACGTTTGAAACAGCAACAAATTGTAAAATGTTGTTTTTGGTTTGAATGTATTTATGCGAGCGATCGATGTCGAATGACATCGTGGGACAGGCAGTAAGTGTGCCAAATTCAACTTCAGTATACTTACTTAAGTATATATACATACATATGTACATATGTATGTATACTTTTTCTAGGTCTAAGCGAAATTGTTAAAAAATTAATTAATAGTAGACCATCTAAGCAAATAAATACATATGTAAGTATGTATGTATGTATGTACATACATACATATGTATTGTACATGCTTATATTAATTTGAAATATGTAGATGATATATAAAGCACTTAAAATTTCCTTTGGAATAGTCCTAATAATAGAAAATATATACGTTCTAGTTTTTTTACCGTTTTTTTTTTTAATTAATAAACTTAATTTATTTTTTAAGTTTAAGGTCTTTTAATTTTTATTTTAAATTTTATCGATATTTCGGTACTCATCGAGTACCATCTTCACGATATTTGTATAAAATAAACAAAAAGACCTTAAGCTTAAAAAATAAATTAAGTTTATTAATAGAAAATATATTTAAAAATATTTGTTAGTCTCATTCGATAGTAATCATACATATTTAAGTACATACATACATACATACATACATACATACATACATACATGCTTATGTACATAGTACATATGTATGTGTTTATGTATTTACAATTAAAAAAAAAAATTCCATACAAAAAACTAAATTCTTCTAGTTGTTAAGTGTTGTTAAGCTTTATTTAAAAAAAAAACAACAAAAATTTAACAACAACACATACACATGCATATATACATTCCAACATCCCCTTTGGAAAAAGAAATTTATGCAATTATTTGACACGTTTCAAGCTCTATTTAAGCATAAAAAAATGCTGAGAAAGAAAACAATATAATTGTTGATGTCTGAATGAAAAGCAAACGCACTTTCTGAAGGCATTTAAACAGAAGCAAAAAAAAGTTCTACAAAACATTTTGCACATTTAGCTGTCAGCTTTTGTATGGAGTATTTTTTATATTTAATATAGAATGAATGAAAATACTGAAACAAAATAATAAATATTAAATATATATGTACATATATGCATATGTTTACTTACATATCGCTCAGTTGCTGAAACAATGTCGTAACTCTATAAACATTGTTTTTGAAATTGAAATGTAGAATAGTCATATCGCTCTTATAAATTTCATATTATTTATAGAATATTCTTTTATTTATTCATTAAGATGTATGTACGTATATTGAAAATTTTGAAATTGGTTTTTTAATCGGTTTTTCAGTTATGGCGTTATTGCATCAAATGAGCGATATGGTGGCTATAATATATTTGCAGAGGATAAAGTACTTATTTGGAAGGTACTAATACGTTTTTTAGTACTATGGATAGATTGTTTGGCAAATTAGTTAACTTGGATAAATGTTGTATGTATTTGTTACTAAAATATGCTAAAAAGTAAAATTACTATCCAAATGTAAAACAGATACTACGAGTATAATTCGATGTTATAGCACATAAAAATTAATTATCCTGGAATATATTAAATCATTATCCGTGCTCGAATTATAGTGATGCTATGAAACTTTCATTGAAAGAATAAATACAAAACTTCTTAAAAACTGAAATATATGCATGAACATATGTATGTATGTATGTATCTAAATTGATAGATTGTGAAAGTTCACTTAATTTTCCAATACAAAAAACTAGAGATCTCTAGGGGACACGCAGTTAGAGCTACATATGCTCTTTATCTATGTACATGCGAATACATTTATACATCACGCATTATGTAACAATAATACGAGTATTACAATTATTAATGACAATCTTGTTTTAAGTACGAAAATTAACATACTCGTAATTTCTCAATTCACAAGTTCTTGTACAATTGTATCAGTTGTATTATCACATTTTTTTATAGTAGTATTTCTTTAATTCATAATTTTAATTGGCTGCAATTGTTGCAGCTGGCGCCAAATGTCACTCTGCCTTGACATTTATGATGTAGATATAGAGAGAGGTGACCATTTGAGCGGTACGATTTTTTTTTTAATTAATGTCATTAGTTTTACATTTTCAAATAAAATTTCTATGAAAACATAGCTTTTTTCCTATATAACAAAATGACAGCCGGTTCGATATTACTTGTTCGCCACCTTGTATTTGTTTTAAATTTGGTTCTATTTTATTCTTAAAGTTCTCAAATCATTTACTACTAAAAAAGTGTAATAGTACCACAGTTTACCACTCCTGCCGCAAACTGACCCAATTCCTTTCTCTAAATATTGTAGTTAGTGCAGAGTAAAAGCTTAAAGAGATGCCATGGGGTGAAAAATAGAAAACAAATGAGTAAAACTGTCATGTTCGTAAATAAGGACAATGAAAAAACACATACATATACACAAGATCATACATATGTGTATCTGTATGTGTGATAGAAAAATAAACAAAGGCCCAACCGAAAGAGTTATAAAAGAGTGACATGACCAAAATATTTTATTAAGAGATTAAAGGATTTGTTTTTCTATTATGCATAATGAAAAGTTGACATTAGCTTCCCCTAGAAGTAGTTTATTCGTAATACACTTATCCAACTCTGACTAAAGACTTGGTATACTTGTTTATTTTTTCATACTAAAATCAGCTCTCTAGTAATGTAGTGTTTGGCCAATATTTTTGGTATTCTGTGTCAAGTTGTTTATTTTTAAGCTAATTAGGCCTGTATTTTATAATGTAATAAAACAAAACAAAAAAAAAATTAAAAATATATGTAACTAATATATAATTTTTTGAAAAACAATTTCCATTATAGTTTGACAGCATCTCTGAGAAACATTGTTATTACATTCACCATTTTACTGAAAGAAATGTGATGGCATATCGCACTTCTCTGAAAAGTTATTGCTTTTGGTGTCCTTGATAACTTTTCTTGATTTCTATCAATTATATCTATTGATTACACTATACGAGTACAGGATCTCATTAACCGGTGAGCACAAATCTCATTTATTTCTCATAAAGTATTTCCTGGTTTTTAAGACCTATGCCAAACTACTCTTTAGGCTGACGCAAACATTAGTAAGTTCTCTGCATTCAGCAACTGGTCAAGTCTTTCGGAGATTGGAGCCATAAAGCAGAATATAAATGATACAATTAAAAGGGTGGATTCTAATGCTCGTAAGATGCAGTATTGTATGCTGTCGCATAGACGTATGGCCGAATATACTTCTTTATCTGTAATCCAGCGTGATGTCTAATAGACAACTGACCACATTTTTCTTAGCGCTAAAGAAGAATTTATATTCCTCGGCTTTTTAAGACGGTGTAAGAAATACTTCACAAGTTCTGATCTCTTTATACTATCTAAATAAGACCAAAGATGGTATACAATTCTTGTGTATAGAGTAGTGTTCCAAGGTCTATTTTGAAGTTACTCGATCGTTTGCAGGAGAGGGCAAAGAAGAACATCGGTGGTAGAGGTGTAGGCAACTGGATTGACACACTGCTGGCTGGGGTTTGCTTCACTGTTTTATCATCGTTTTTGATACCAACACGTTCTTCATTTGTTGGTCGATACGCTAGTGAATTGTACTATGTATTCCGAACGCTTCGTATGTGGAAAGGTTTGAATCGAATATCCACAAACATTATTCGCTCTATCGTCCTTCCCATAACCGAATTTCGTAGTACGAGCGTAACATATTGCATGAGTACTGACCCAATTAATTACGTTTTATTTTCTAAATTTTTTTTATTCTCTCAAACAGAAAGAAGGGAATTAGAGTTAATTAATAAGCGGAAGCTTATGGAGAAAGAACTTGCAGTTCTGTAAGAGGGTCATAGTTTTTTCTTATAAATTTAATAGGTCTACAAAAACAAAGAAAAACAAATACTTTTTTTGCTGAATACTTTCTAACCGTCTTCATCAAGTAGATTTATAGTTCGTAAGTTGACAAATACTTTATGTATCTTAGCAATTCAAACTAAACATTCCTTTTTTATTTCATAATAGAAATCCTACTTTCAAATTTCTGTCTGGGTATAAACCTCTTGTGAAAATATTTGAATAAAGAAAACTATGAAAGCAACAATTTGCTGTAAAAGTAAAATAAAATAAATGTTGGTGGAAACAAGGACGAACAAGTAAAATTCCGAAACACGAGGATGTTGTTTAACGATGATTATGATGATGATGGTAGTGGTGATGATGATGAGTCGACGAGGTATTTTTATTTAAACGAAAAAAATTTGGGGCGTTGTCTGTTATAGTTGTTTTTAAGTATTATTGCGAGTCAACATAAGGATTTTTCCTTTCAGAGGAAAAAAAATTATTGTGATATTAACACAAATATGTCGTTTGTTGTGTTTTAGTGGAACATGTTAAATAAAAAATTCAAACATGTAGTAATTTTTTATATCTATAAAATATGAATATAGTTTGTTAAGGATAATATGAAAGGAGTGGTTTAATTTTTACGACAATAATCAGTCATAGGACTTTTTTCCTCCATGATTAGAGTTCAAATGGCGCGAGATAGCAATAATAATTAAATTAAATAATGAAAAGGGCAAGAAACTTCAGGAAATTTTGCAATTGTGACTTTAAGCTTTAAAAAAATTTCGTGGCAAGAAATTTGTAAAAAAAATCAGTTTTGACAAAAAGGCAATGTTCCGCGAAAAAGTAAATTTTTGAAGAAAATTTTTGCAACTAAATTATCGAAAACTTTTAAGAAAAGTGTTGATTAACTTGCACATAATATATGTATTTCATTATTTATTTTAATAGGGTTCGAATACAAGCCATTAATTATCATCCCATTCTGGGAGTAGAGGTTCAGTGACCAATACAGAATGTATTTCGTTGTGCTACAATTATTATTATGTCTCGTATAATTAGCTTATGTTTATTGTGGATTTAGCTGTTTATATATCAATATTTTACTGGTGTCAATCTAATCATCAGTGAAATACCACCGCTTTATGTTAATAAAAAAACTAGCATATTCAATCAATTATTAAAAATTGCAAAATATATAATCATAGAAAGCTTTATAGTTAGTGTCTTAATACAAACTGCGAAACTGGCGATTTATATTCGATATGAATTTATTTTATATTTCTTTCAACAAACAAAAGCTAATTATTTAAATGATGAACTGGAAGCGATTCCGAAATAATAAGTTTCATTATTATGTTTCTTATAATTTAAACTAAAAAGTCAGTTTTTGCCCGCTGAAAAAATATTCTCGTTCTGGTGGCTACGTGTCGTAACTCATCTGCAAAAGTTGAAATCAGGAAACTTTACGAGAAATTTCACAATAAAATTTCATTTTTTTAACGAATATACTCCGCGCAGTTAGAGGGGAAGCTATAGTCAAGCAAATTTTATATACTACGATGAAATTGGGCCATGTTGGCATATCGCTATATAAGCAATGAAAGCTGTACGGTCACGCTATTTTGTGCGGTTCTGAAAATCAAATTTTTAAAGCTTAAATTAAATATGATAAACAGAATTATTGCATCTAACAATGTTCATATGGACGTCACCTTCGAAATATAATTATATCAAGTTTCCAGTTTATTTTATGGCTCGCTGAAATCGCAATTTATATATGTACTTATATTCGAAAATCATGACAGAATGTTACAATCATCGGTGAACAAGTGGAAATTGGTAACATACGGTCTTAATATTACAAGGCCATATGCCACATTCGGGTGATAAAATTAACTGGCGAAATAATAACTCCACAAAATTAACCTTTCACCTTGTGAGAGTAATTTGTTCATAGGAAAATAAGATGTCTTTGTCAGGGATGGTAAGATTTGAATTTTTTTATACAACTCAAATTTGAGAAATACTTTGGTAAACTAATAGCTTATTTAGTACAATTAAACAAATTTCTCCAGCTACAATTATGTTATAAGGCAGCTTATCACTGTAACCATTATTTTGTGAACATGGTTCATATGTGTAATTTTTCTCTTCTCATTGCATTCTTTATTTCGTATCTCTGTTTCATTTAGTTCCAAGATTACTTTGGTAATAAGATGGTTATCTCGTCAAGAAGTAATTGAATGAATGTTGAAACAATTGGAACCATCAATCCAATTTTTAAAATCGCCTTCGTCCTTTTAAAATATCTATATTCTGAAAATTATTAATTACATATATGTGTATCGTAGTCGGATAAGCGCATACCGCTTAATTTATAAAAAATTTAATTCAAATATTCCCAACTAATACCTTTGGTTGATTTCAAGGTACTTTGGTTCGCTTGAAAGAAGAAGAGCTTTATCGGAAAATGTTTAGGCGAAAAACAGTTTATTTGTAAAAGCTTAAGATGGAATGAAACAAGCTTCAAGAAGAAACCTACCCCCAACGAAATACGGCGATAAGGTCAGTCTCTTAAAGAGATATATGTATATGATAAATACGATATAACTAATCTAAATCTTAAATCTATTTTTTCTTAACTGATTTTTACTGTGGAACTGAAAGAGAACGGTAATAAATACGGTCGAGGAAATATGTGGGCATATTATTATGAGCTATTGCTGATGTTCAAATATTGAAACCAAAAAAAGTACCTGCGATTTTTGAGGAAAAACATCTGAAATAATAGTTGGAATGAGTTAATGTTTTTAAAGCTTTCGAAAACTTCAAGTTGTACTGGTAAAAGTAAATTTTGATGTGTCATTTGATTATGCTCGCATCAATAAACGTAAATAAAACTAATAAAAATAACAAAAAGAAAATTAGCGCAAGTTTAGAAAAGTACAATTTAAAAAAAATTTAAACTTTTTATTACTTGTAAAATTGTAAAATCACCAATAATGAGATTTTGTAAAGTCAAACTGTATTCAAATATTTCGTTTTCTTTTCTAAAAAAAATAGTAAGCGCAAATTTATTCAAAACAACACGCAATCCTGTAAGAAATTTATATATCTAAATTATTGCGATTTTTCCCTCAAACCACCGCCATTTAAAGGATGTTTTTAGACGTTCACATATTTGCGTCGCCAACACAATTTTCTTGAACAACCGATTTGGCAGTTGCTTTATGGTTAGTTTGGTTTAGCATTTTTCAATGAAATTTAAAATTGTTAAAATTTATTAATTTATCAATTAATTTACTCAAAGCAAACTTTTATGAACGATAAATTTCACATACGAGTAGCGGTCCTTTTAGCTGGCACACAGAGAACGCTGGATATATTTTAAAGTCAATTGTCTTAATAACGTTGGAATGATTGAATACGTTTGGCACTACATTAGGCCGGCATTGCTGAGGTGTAAAAATTTGACATGCAGATTGCGCTAGGAGCGACGACCACTTGGCCGAGATCATATTTAAACAGTAATAGAAGAAATTTTTCAAATACTTATCTTTGTTTTATTGCTCTTTAAAGTTAACCTTTAAAAACACCCTTTATCAACTGATTTGGAATTTCTTTTATTTGAAGGTTTAAAAATTTAATTTATTTCTCCTTAAAGTTCACATTTTAAAAGCCAATTCTTTCGAATTGGTCCACATTGTTTAATTTCTATTTTATTCAATGTTTTCTTTTTTATTGCATGCGGATTTAAAAATCTACTTCTTATTTAAAAAAATATATTTTTACATTGGACTTTTTTTTATTCTTTATTTGATGTCCGTGTATCCATCAGTCCATCTGCCTGTTTTGTAGTTGGAGTTTTTTTTGCAATAATTAGAAACTATAAAATACTTTTTGTAAACATTTAGTTTATTTATGAAAACATTTATTTTATTTATAAATTGTTTCATTGAAAACTTGTATACAAATTCTTAACATGTTTCATTTTATAAATTTAGAGACTCATATTTTTTTATTTTGCACATAAGTACACGTATTACCTCAAAATTTAAAGACAACATTATAAATTTGGATTCTCTTCCTGTATTCATTTATATATGTATTTATTTTAGATTAAATGGTTAAATTTGTTAAAAGAATTTTACAATCAAACCACCAACTTAATGGTCTACTAAGAACTCACTCACGTTAGTTTTAACTGAGAAGTTGAAATAGTATCTAGATATCAGTGCATCGGTATCTTCCAGTTTATAATTAAAAACAATAAGATTATATCGCGGTTTAATTTATTTTTTACATTTTGTTTCAAAAGACTCACAAATGATTCACTTGGGTTTTTCGTTACAGCCATAAAGACAAAAGAAACTCTTAAAGAAGAAAAATAAAAAGATTTTTATTTTCAAAAAAAGCAAAGCAATTGCATTTAAACTCAGTCAGTCAACCAGTCTAATTTTACATGTTTCCAAACGTTTTAAAATATTTCAACTAAAGGTATTTGATTAAATTCAGACGAGAAAACGAGCACAATAACAACAGAATATTCTGCTGCAACAGCATGAAGAAAATGAAATGAAAATGCTTTAAGTTCGAAGGTCAGTCTTGTTGAACCTTCGTAGTGAACAGACGTGTTAGCGGAGTTTTTTTTCACATACTAAGCAAACAAAAATACAAACAAAAAAAATATTCGTAATAAGTACTGATTCGTAATAAGTACAGTTTTTGTTTTTGAACCTTCGTAGTGAACAGACGTGTTAGCGGAGTTTTTTTTTTTCACATACTAAGCAAACAAAAATACAAACAAAAAAAAATATTCGTAATAAGTACTGATTCGTAATAAGTACAGTTTTTGTTAAATTTGCTTTACTTGCATTAATAATATTTTTCGTATAAACTGAAACAACAAAAAAACAAAAAACACAAACAAAGTGACTGAGGAATACTCTGCATGAGTACCTCAAAAACAAAAAATTGTGAAGTGAGTTCTAACGGCAGAAATGCCTATTTTACTGTGAGTTCTGAAGCTCTTAATGCAAACAATAAAAAGAAAAAATTGGATGACAGTCTTTTTCTAACGGCAAAGCCAATTTTACGTGAGCGATCAAATTCGCTTACTCCGATGCCAAGTAGTGATTCGGTAACATTACCATTGCCTAGTTCATCGTTATTTAAGTCAGCGCCATTATCCGCTCTGGGCTCGTGTTCATCACTTAACCCAGTTATCACAATGGACGATAATATTCAAAAACCTAAAGTGCCTGTCGGAATGGACAGATATATCACAGTAGTAAAGCGCGGGCGAAGCCCAAATTCATCAAAAATCTCATCTGTTCCGAAAATATCCAGAGACAACGACGCCGCCTCAGCTAATCGTCAAAACCGGTTTAAAATATTACAAGATGACAGCGATAAACCCGAAGAATCTTCGAAAAAAACTTCAAAACCACCACCAATCTATCTGAGACAAAAAAACTCGAACACACTTATTAAAAAACTAATCTCGGCCATTGGTGAAAAGTCATTTCACATTGTTCCAATAAAACGTGGTAACATTGATGAAACAAAAGTTCAAATATATGATGAAAAAGACTTCCGCAAAATGGTTAACGAATTCGAAAAAAATAAAACAAGTTTCTACACATTCCAGCTTAAGAGTGCTAAAGGCCTACAGATCGTATTGAAAGGCATAGATTCTTATGTAGTTCCTGAGGAAATTAAAGATGCTCTCACCCTCCAGGGATTTAAGGTAAAGAATGTCTCTAACATAATAAACAGGGAGAAGATCCCCCAACCCTTATTTCGCGTTGAATTGGAGCCAAATGATATAAAATTGAAGAAAAATGAGACCCATCCAATTTATAATTTAAAATATCTGTTATACCGGAAAATTACAGTCGAAGAACCACACAAGCGCTCAGGACCCGTACAGTGCCATAATTGTCAAGAATATGGCCATACGAAAACTTATTGCAAATTACCGTCTGTTTGTGTTGTGTGCGGTGAATTACACAACACTGCTATTTGCAATAAGTCGAAGGACCAGAAGGAAAAAAAGTGCAGTAATTGTGGAGGTAATCACACTGCTAACTACAGAGGATGTCCTGTATTCTCTTTTGTGAAACAAGCTATGACCCAAAAGCCTAAAGTAACTCCAGCTCAAGCAGGAAATACGTACTCCGCTACTCATCCCCTAATGGCCCAACCAATCACTTCACATGTATCGTATGCTGACGCTGTGAAGATCAACTCTATTCCCGTTCAAAAAGTGTCACCACCAAACAATACAACAGACGCAAATGCAAGCTTTAATTTCAATCGTCTTGAAGCTACTATTGATAATCTGGTGCAAACTATAAGCAACTTTACGACAAATATGACTAGCATGATGCAAGAAATGCTGCGAATGCAGAACACTCTGCTTCTAGCATTAGTTAACAAGCCATGAACACGTTAAAGTTATGTTTCTGGAACGCTAACGGCATTCGCCAACATAGAAACGAACTAGAGCACTTCCTCACGGTGAAGAATATTGATGTAATGTTGGTATCTGAGACTCATTTGACTTCGAGAAGCCTTTTTAAAATGAGTGGCTACACCTTATATGATACAAAGGACCCGAGAGGAAGAGCATGCGGAGGATCAGCAATTCTAATAAAGTCAAGACTCAAGCACTATATTCTTGAGAACACTTGTGAAGACCATCTACAAGCAACAAATATTTGCATCGAAAATTTTTGTTCAAATCTTGTGCTTTCATCAGTTTACTCCCCTCCCAGATTTTCAATCAGTGAAGATCAATACGAGGATTTTTACAAAACTCTTGGCCCTTGTTTCGTAGCAGCTGGAGACTACAATGCAAAGCATACGTTCTGGGGGTCGCGTCTTATTACTCCTAGAGGTCGAGCATTGTTCAACACAATTTCAAAAATGGATTTGGATGTCATTTCTAGTGGGGAGCCCACTTACTGGCCTACTGACATACAAAAAATTCCGGATGTTATAGATTTTGGGGTCATGAAAAATATCCCTAGGGATTTAATTCATGTTGAAGCTTCACATGATCTCTCCTCCGATCACTCTCCCACGATCGTTACAATTTGTAGCCCACTAAGAAGTGACTTACCTGACCCATATGTGAAGATGATACATCGTGTTAACTGGCTGGGGTTCAAAAAATATCTCAGTAGTCATTGTACGGAAAACATCAGGCTTAGAACTCCCGATGATATTGAACTTAACATTGCCAATCTTACCGAGAATATTAAACAGGCTGCTAAACATGCCACTACCTCCCATCCGCAGACTGGGTTTAATAGAATTTATTCTGCGGACATTGAACGTCTCGTATGTGAAAAAAGAAGAGCTAGAAGGGAATGGCAACAGCACAGATCGCCCCAACATAAAATCAGACTTAGAGAATGCACTAAACGACTCCAAGAGTTGCTTTCAGCTGAAAAATCTGCTTCTCTTAAGAACTACCTGGAAGGTCTCGATGTCACTGCAGCATCTAATTACTCCTTGTGGCGCGCTGCTAAAAAGCTTAAAACACCCGTTGAGTCTAAACCACCCCTGCGCACTTCTACCGGAGGTTGGGCAAGAACTAATACTGAAAAAGGTAACATATTAGCTGGTCATTTAAAAGACGTATTTACCCCAAACACATGTACTGGTGCTGTTGATTTGCCGAGCGTAGTAGCTCTACCCCCTCGACCCATAAAGTTTAAGATGCTTGATGTACAAAAACTAATTGCTGAAACCAATCCAAAGAAGGCCCCGGGTATTGATGGAATTAGTAACAAGATGCTGATGCAGTTGCCTCGTATTGCTATTAGAATCCTGTTATTTATTTTTAATGGCATTTTACGACTGGAGTATTACCCACACAGCTGGAAACTTGCCATGGTCAAAATGATTCCAAAGGCGGGTAAAGATCTTACTAAGGCTGAGTCATATAGGCCAATAAGTTTGCTGTCAACAATTTCGAAGCTCTTCGAAAAACTTCTCATGACAAAATTGTCCCCAATTCTAGCTGATAATGGATGCATACCGGACCATCAATTTGGTTTTAGAAGTCAGCACAGCACCATTGAACAATGTCATAGATTGGTTCATTTCATAAGAAGAACATTTGAAGAAAGAAAGTATTGTTCTTCCCTATTTATTGATGTCTCTCAGGCATTTGATAAAGTGTGGCATGAAGGACTAATTCTAAAATTGAAGACATATCTACCAATAAACATTGTAAATCTTTTGGAAAGTTACATTATTGCCCGGAAGTTCACTGTCGTGGAAGGAGACTTCATGAGTGTGCCCGAAACCATTTCATCTGGGGTGCCTCAGGGGAGTATACTGGGGCCAGTTTTGTATTTGATTTATACCTGTGATATGCCTTTGAGCAGTAATATCCTCACCTCTACATTTGCCGATGATACAGCCTGCCTTAGTATGCATGAAAACCCTCACGAGGCATCCCGTTACCTTCAGCAACATATTAACCTGTTGGAATTGTGGTTGAACTTATGGAGAATAAAAGTAAATGAACAAAAGTGTGTTCATGTTACATTTACCCTACGAAGAGACACTTGTTCCCCCATTCAAATCAACAATCAAGTTGTTCCTCAACATTCACATGTGAAATATCTTGGTATTCACCTCGACCGACGGCTTACATGGAAACACCACATTGACTCTAAGCTGACACAAATGAAGCTTAAATTAACCCAGATACATTGGCTGATTGGTAGAAATTCTACCCTCAGTCTAGATTGTAAACTTTTAATATACAAGTCGCTTTTGAAGCCGATATGGTGTTACGGAATTCAGCTATGGGGCACTGCTTCAGCTTCCAATGTAGAGAGAATCCAACGAATGCAAAACAAAATATTAAGGTTAATAACTACGGCTCCATGGTACTTGAAAAATTCTATTTTACATCGTGATTTAAATATGCCACTTGTGACCGCTGAAATTGCAAAATATGCTGGAAAATATTTAACAAAACTCGAGTTCCATCCTAATCCCCTTGCTCGTAACATCTTGAACTTTCCTGGACACATCCGCTTAAAAAAGAGGGACACTACGGCATTAATACGCAACTCTCCAGATGAAATTCTTTGAAAATATTTTTTGTGCGTAACATGAATTTTATGTATTATTAATTATTATCACTAAGTTTATGTCCGACACTGGTTGGGCCTAATAATTATTTATATATTTAAGATTTGAACACTTATTGTTAGTTCAATTATTTGAAGATACAATAAACATATATTAGCGTGAAAAAAAAAAAAAAAAAAAAAAAAAAAAAAAAAAAGTTCGAAGGCATAAAGCATGACATTTTGCTTTTGTGAACAAACAAACGAAAAAAGATCAAATAAATAAAAATGCAATGAAAAGGGAAAAAATTAAACCAGAAAATAAAGGGTTGCAAACAGTGCTGCTTGACGGTTCTTCAACAGCAACAAAATCGTCAAAATAGTCAAGATTTTGGAAAGAAATCCCCAAAAATCGTTATACAAAAGATCAACTGTACAAGCAATAGATTTTTTATCTTAAAGGTTATACTGTTCTAAAATAATTTTATTTTGAAAACAATTCGGTATCCCGTGGACCGGCCTTTCAAATAATTTCAATGAAATTTCGCACAGAATCAGCTGATGTGATTTTTAATAAACAAGTAATGAAAGTATTCGTATTCCGCAGAAAGACTTAAAATAGTTTCGTCAGATGTTAAATCTTTCTTGAAATGAACTATTCAGTTAAAAAAAAAAATAATAAACGAGAACGATAAAATTTTTTAAAGAATCATTTAAAATACAACAATTTTTCTTTTCGAAAATATGCTCATACGTTTTTGCGTTAGATTTAGGGCCAGTTTATGGGTTTGAGATCAGAGATTAATTCACTTTAATTTTAACACTCACGAAAAATTTAATTTATACACAATATGAAACTCCAGCTTTATCTTCTTCTTCTCTAAAAAAAATCAAGTTGCTATGATAACACATTTAACACTTGCAAGAAATGTTGCAATTTTTGGTCATTTAGTATGGTAATATTGGAAGGTTTAAACTACCAACCAAAAAAATCAAACTCTGTTATTACGAGATTAAATCAATTTTAAGATTGGAAGTAGTGAAACTACTAAGTTTAGTATTAAAGGAACAAAAAGTGGATATTATTTGTCTAAATTTTATGTTTTTATGATAATATTTTTAATAACAAGTTTTAAATTGTTACACGCTTTTGATCTTGGAAACTGTAATTTCCAGTTTCCAAATAGATGTTATTGTTTTTCACTAACTTGTATATATAGAATTTTTTGCCAAACCTACCAAAGTTTTAGTTTTAGTTAGAAACGGTTGCATTTCTTGCACCCAAACGAGCAAATTTAAGACTTTTGAACTTTTGAAAAATGTTTTCTTTTTTGTGGCTTTAGCTGTTCATATGACGACATTTCATTGGTCGCTAAACCAAAATGTCAGTGAACTTTAAGCAGTTTGAAAACATTCAACCTCGTATTTTTATGCCAAACGAATCATATACAATATGAGAATTCAGTATTGTACATAATCATTACAAAATACGTAATCATAGTAGGTTGAGAATGCTTTTATCCAAAAACACAACAAACTATTACACTCAACATGAGTCCATTTTATTTTTCTTGCAATATGTACTCGGATACAAGTAACAATTAGTTGGGGAGAATATCCCGAAATAATAAATTTCAATATTAAGTATTGAAAAACTTTTTATTTATCCAAAAGTTGTTAAGAGTACAAAGCAATACTGTAACAACAAATTTTATTATGAAAATTGTTAAAGCAGATTTTCAAAAAAAAAAACAATCGCAGAAACGAAAACTGCAAATGTAGAAGGAAATTAACGAAAGTAATATTCTTTCGGCAGGGCAATCTCAAACAAATTATATTTTCGAAACATATTTTCTCCGCTTTTAGAATTTCAATTAAGACAAATACAACGAGTATATAAAAAAATATCAAATTACAAGAGGTAATTAATATAATGTGGACATTTTGGATAATTTGCACCAAAAAATCGGCAAAATGCAATAAGATCTTCACATCTGGCACCCTTGCTTGTAAAGGTAAATCACAAATTTATTTTTAGAAAATTGTATTCATTTAGCACCGGGTAAGAGCGAACAAGAGGGAAAGCGGGGATGAAGGGAACACAACCAAGGAAGACATAAAGTGAAAAAACCTTTTCTCAAAGGTCTTTAAATGTGTTTAAGCATAATACTGTAACCTCCGATTTAGCTTCTAATGAGGAAAAAGAAAACAAATAAAAGCATGTTTGAAGAAATGAAGATGTGCTGCACTGAGAGAAAAGTCAGCCTAAAAGGCTTTTAAGTGTAAAAAGAGTGGTTTCTTGTGAAAAGGGAAAGTCGAAGTAAAAGATACATATGTGTGTATAATTGTGCCCAATGTAGACAAGAGCACGATGGCAATTTTCGTTACTTTGAGCTGGTTCCCACATTAGACTTACTGTCAACCAAGCTATCACCGCGTATATCAATTTGGCTTAATGAAACCGGCAAATAGATCATGTGTTCATGCCAGCATTTTAAAGTATATCAGAATTATTCTTGCTTTCATAGACTAGTAGACATCATTTCTTTTTCAGAAATTATATTCAATTCCCTTTGGCTGCAGTTCCACTTCACATAGAGGGCCTCTTCATTATATTGATGGGTCTGGAAGCAGAGCGAGGGTCGGTGGGAATATTTACATTGAATAATTCGGGTTCAGAATATCCTTCAGATTTTCGAATGGACGTACCACCCTTCAGAAATAAATATTCGCCATTATAGCTTAAAGGAAATTGTGAAAGGAGTTCGATAGAGACAAACTATTAAATTCACATTTCGATACTAAATACGAGTATTTATTATTCAAAATTATACATTTATTTGTTTTAGCCAATACATATTTAAATTTTATTGTATTTTTAGTTACAGTGCGAGCTCGATTTTCGCAACTTGAAAAAATCTGGCCTGTTGCAATTACCGAAAAAGTTGCAATTATCGAGCACTTTTTATTGTATCTGAAAATACCCCATATTTACTAAAAATAAACAAATTATTTGTAAAAAACAATTTTTTATTAAAAAAAAAACTCTGTTTCTCGAACAAATTTTTGAATAGTAGACTTATTGCTTTAAATACGGCTTATTGTCGATTTATGCACATTGTAATCTATGCATACATATTTTATTGACAGATTCACCATGCTCTAATTTCTGTAAACATATCTGATACATATTTCTAATTTTTGTTTAATTGTCAACTTCACAAGTTTTTTACAATTCCCATATTTTTTGCTTAAATAACGATCTGCCCTCTACTTACAAAAATTTTAAATGAAATCTTACAAGGAAGAATAAAACGAAACAAAAAAATAACTGTAAAAAAACAGTCTTCTTGTTAAAACATTGGCGTAGAAGCAATTTTTTCTTTTAAAAAGTGAAATTATACAAATATGTTAGCCTACGCATCTGTGTAAGTAAACATACTTATGTACATATGCTGCAAAACAGAAAACTGATGCGTTTGTATTTGTGTTTTAAAACGTGTTTGGGACAGCACTAACGTGGGAGAAATGCTATTGAAATGGGATTCTTTGATTATATATGATTACTTTTATAAAACTACGTTTCTGAACAAGAAATACAAACAGAAATCATAAATATATTAAAAAAAAAAATAGTGTTGCACTTGTTGAGACTCATTTTTGAAAATCGTTGTATTAATTTTTGACATATTTAGGGAATCGAGCTCAAGCCATATGAATTAATTTCAATTTAACCTTCATATTAGAAGAAATTACGTAAAACTAAAGAAGATTACTATTATTTTATTTTTCCATTGAGTTGTGTGTAAATTAAAAGCTTTGGACTTGTTTTTCTGTGAAACTGGTTTCTTTATAATGGAGTTATGATGTTGTTCGAACAAATGAGCTATAGGTAATTTTTTTTCCTTAATGTAAAAAATTTTCTTTTGTACAGATATACAACATTTTATTTAAAATATGACCTTTATTGATTAAAAAAATTCTCCTTTAGGATTAACAAGTGACATTCTTCCAGTGTAGATGTAGGAAATGAAACCAACTTTAACTCTCAGAAAAATTTCACGCTTGGCTGGCTCAAACATTTTTGCAATATTTGTAGGAAAAATTTAAGGAAAGAGCCTCTAAAGAAATTATAAAAAAAAAATGCAGTAACACAGCTGAAGAAATGGATTTTGTTTCAGTTTTATTTTCATTTGCAATCTAGTGTTATGAGTTTCAGTCGAAGTAAAAAACAAAAGAAAAAAGCAAATAATTTTATAACTCATATGAAATTTTTTTGCATGATGTTTTATTATATTTCTATTTAGAATTCATATTGCCCATAAATTAGGGGGTTTCTAGCATGGGCAAGATTTTACATACTCATGCATGCAGCTCACACTGTCCCACGTACATATGTATGTGTGTAGACTTGAAGCAATTTTCCTGGCATTTAGCCAAATTGTTGTTCTGGGGAGTACATTGTTTTGTACGTGGGATATTATTTAGGGTTTTAGCAATTACTAGTACCCAGTTGTTGTCATTGTTTTTGTTTCCTCTCGTTTTTATACAAATACAATTGTTGATTTTGGATATGGTAGTTACCAGTGGTCACGTTATATTTATAATGCACCTATCCCCCGCTTTACACGAAAGATAGAATGTTCATACAACCATGTAACTTGAAAAATTTATTTTTTATATAGAATAACGGTGTGAAACGAAAACAAACCCTCTTTAATATGAAATTATGAACATTATAAAAAATTTTAAATAAGTACATACGTAAACAATGATGAAATTAGTGCTGTTGCTTAAAATCAGCAACTAGTTTATGGACACAAAAAAATTTGCTTTGAAGAACAATAAAAGGTGAATTCCAATTTTATATACGAGATTATGTTTTTTTCAAACAAAGTACGTATGTACGTAGGTATAATTATTGACAATATAGTATGTATACATCTTAACTTTGCCAGATTCATAAATAAGTACGAGTATATATTACCCTTTTTTGTTTTTGAGAAAAGTGTATAATTTTGTTGAGCGATTTATAAAAAATTCTATTTAATTCGTCTAATTAAAAGCATTTTGACAGTTTTACATGATTGATTTTTAAATAAGTTTGTGCTTGCTAACGGAACACTAAATTCCCTTTTTTGTCTTTTGAAAGGGCAAGAAATGTTACTCTTTTTCCAGATATGAAAACGCGATTAGCAACTTTCTAAAAAAATATATATTTATAAAAAGAGAGTAACATCTAAAACGTTTTAAAAGGACAGAGTGTAAAATAGGGCATAAGTGTAAAGTACTTTTTAATTTTTTTTTTTTTAATTTTTTCATAAAAATTTATTTTAAAGGGCAAAAAAGATACTGCTCTGATCAATGGCTAAGATTTGCATACTGTTTCAAACATGGACGTAGAAAATAATGACCGACAGTAGAGAATTTTAAGACAAAATATTTGCTCTGAGAAATTTTTAAAACTTTCATAAAAGTACATTTTGCCTGCAATTTCATCGCTGCTGTCGCACACTACATGTTGCTCTATGTTATTTTTTTTTTTAATTATATAAATTGTTTATTTTCCACCAATGACTTTTGAAAACATTCTTTTAGATACGAATATATAAGAAAGTAATATATAATAAAAAGGGCTAAAAATAACTGAAATGAGGTTAAGTTGGGTTTGTTTTTGCCAAACAAATCTTATTTACAGTTTGTATTGAAAATGTCACCACAAAAGGCACAATTGGATTTATACTCGTACATACATACATACATAAATGTATCGATAATTAAATCGATTTTATATGGGAAAAAATAGTTTATTTAAGATAAGAGTAAATTTGAAAATTATGATAGAGAATTATAAGGGGTTACTATGGAAAATTTTAAATAGTTTGTTTAAAGTAAATTTTAATCATTTTTCTATCTCAACTCTTCTCTTCTCTTCGAAGAAGGTTTAAAAATAAGGTTGAAGTGTGCAGCGTCCGTGTTTTGTGAATGAATGCATTTAATGGCATTTTAATTTCTTGAACAAAAATATTCCCGGTTTGCATGTTACCGACACAATAACACATGACTTTTTAAGCTAATTTTTTTTGCATAACATACATACAGTATACATACATATCGCTCCTTTTGTGCAACATAGTCATATCTCACAAATAAAATTTTATTGAGTTATTGCGGAATATATTTTCTTTAAGTACTCCCAGCTCCTTAAAAACCTTAATAAAATTCTGCAAAGTCCGACTTTTTTGAGACATGACTTCGACAGGACTTACACTATACATTATTTCATTAAATTTGTTGCATAAAACTTTTTCAATTTGCCAATTTAAGGGAGAGTAAAGCAGTTGGCATAAAAAAATTTTCTAATATATCTAATGAAATTTCTAGTGATCGCAGTTTTCCTATCCCGATTGCTTCAATATTCCTCGTATCAGCTAATAAAAGAAATTGCATGCAACAAATTTCATTAAAAAGTGCACAGTGTAAGTCCAGTCTATATGTACATTTAAATAATGTTTTATTAATCGGTAGAACCTTGTCAAAATTTTAATTGAAAATTTATCTTATATGACCATTTTTTGAGAGAAATTTTACTATAGTTTTTTGCAAAAGTTACTTCTACAGGAATACTCAACCGTTGCACTACTTTTGTCCGGTTATGAGCAATGTCCACTTATGAGAAAGATAGATATTTTTCTTTTGAAGTTTCTATCAAAGCAATTTATATGGAAGCTGTCTGGTTACAGAAACTGTCCGTATACAAACTGTATATGTTCACAAAATTTTAAAGACATTTTAGTACAAAAGTATTTACTGCACAGTATTAGAAATAATTTTAAAAAAAGTTTTGAATAATTGTCAAAGAAACTTTCCAAAATCATACAAAATGCTTAAATATTATTTTCTATGCTAAAAACGTTCAAATTACAGTTCATAACCTAATTTATTCACATTCCCTTTATTGACATAAATAACAAATGAAACTGTGAAAAACTTAATTTTTTGCTGATAAAAACTCGCCATCAACTGCTTTTAATACGAGTACATTATAAGATTTCTTAGCCATTCAATCGCTAAAATAATCTTTAGAAAGCGCAATAAAGAGATTTCCTCCCTCTTTGCTTACTGTTTCCTCCCTCCCCAATGCAGCAGTTCATTTTTATTCACAACATAATTTACTGCCATATTAGATGCTCAAACTTAGAGAGCGAATAAATTTAAAAAAATGCTCTGCTTTATTTAAAAGACAAAAATATATAAAACGAAATTAAAAAGATTATCGATAAAAATGTCAGCTTAATGTCGCAACAACAAATCAACACAATCCCTTTTCACACATTCAGGAATGAAGTTCACAATGAGGCATTTGTGTACGGCTGCGATTGCCAGGGCAATTTTTTTATATTTACATTGCCTTCAAAGAGGGGAGAGAATTTTGTTGTTGAAGTTGTTTCGAAATGCCATTAAAATTACGCCCTCTATTGAAATGGGATTCAGGCATGCATAAGTACACACATTAAAAAAATCTTTTACAGGAATATACACAACATGCATACACACATACGAGTACATATTTATATGCATGTATAAGAATATAATTACAGTGTATAAAAAAATAATAATAAAACTCACTCTCTTCGTTTTCTATTCGAGTTAAAATGAATTTAGATGATACTTGAGACTGGAAGTCTATGTGATTGTGTTACAATGAATCCTTTTTGACTGTTAATTTCTTGTTATGCTATTTTTTTATTTTCCATATAAACAATAAGTATGTATTTACTATATACATACATACATATGTACGTATGTACACTAGTACACTAAAAAAGTGCATATAATAGATGATTTTTTATTCTTGTGGTTTTGCAGTGCAGACTTCTGTTAACAATACGAGCTCTGTTAATATGATGACATAGAGCTGTTAAACATGAAAAATTTAAAGAAAATATTGCCATAAAAATGGGGAACACATTTTCGCACGATATTAATACCCTCCTAATAATAGAACAAAAATTATTATCTGATGTTACATTCAACACTAATGTGTATTTAGTGTTTCAAATTTATATAAAAAAGCCGCATTCTTTAGCTATATTTACAGTGTTCAAATGATTTAGGATACATAATTATAATTATGTTGCTAAGAAATGCTAACATCACTGTTCATTTATAATAATAAAATAGACTTCTCATCTTTATCATATGAAGATTATATTTGCAATAACTCCTTAATTATGCAATATTTAAATTCCATTAATAAAGATTCTTCTTGTATAAAATTTTCACACAAAAGTATCGTAAATAAAATTTCACGAGAAATTTTTTTCCTTATTCCAAAATTTCAGTTTTGTACTATTTTGATGAATATTTCATCTTTTCATATTCATGGGAAATAATTCACAAAAAAAATGTTGATCGTCTTTGCTTCACAAAGATTCAGTAATAAGATATAAAACGAAAAACGAAAAACTCCTTATTTATATATAAACAAAGTAGTTATCACAGTTAAATAAAGGGTAGTATCCAAACCTGAAATAATGTTGAGTGCAAAACATTTACATATCTACACGTTTTATGTGCAATAAATGTTGAAAAGAACATGTTCACCACTGCTTATATTTTCGTGGTATAGAACACAAGCATGCGTGATGATCAAAATATGTGGATAATTTGAACAAAACAAAAAATTATTTACACAAAAATAAACTTTTTTATAAAAAAAATTAATTTGTATTTACAATGAAGTGACAAATCAAGCTGATCGCAATTCAACAATAAAAAACTGTCACCAAAAAATCAATGTGGCCAATTTGAAGTTACCCTCCGTCCAAAAAAACACCCGATGAAAGTAATTAAATAAAAATCAAATACATATACATACGTGATACATACATAAGTAAATGAATATGAAAATGATAAGTACAAATGATTATTATACCCTGTGTAGTTGGTGGCATAATGGTGGTTGCTTTTGACACTTTACTTTCTTGGAGTCATACCAGTATTATCATCTTAATGCTTCAGCAAGCGGTAACAAAATTAAAGCAAGTGCATGATATGGTACGACTTTTATGTGATATGATGACTGTCTCACGATGACATGACACAAACACTTAATTTTAATTAATCTAAAAGAAACATCGGATTTTTTTTTTAATCAGTGGTAAACAAATTTATATTGGAAAAGAAACAAAAACGAAAGCATTTTGTCCTGCCATTTAAAATGATTAAGAGAAATCATAGAAAAAGATTATTGTATTTTTCACAGCCAGTGCGAAAGCCTGACAAATTATAATATGGATTAATGAATCACTTTAACACATGAGGGGTAAAAGTAAAAGCATTTATCGGATATTTTGAGGCTTTAGTTTAAAAACTATTTATCTTTGTCAAAGCAATAATGGTAAGGGGCTTCCTTTTTTCATCTGTAATAAAATGTTTCTCTCCATAAATATGGAAAGTCAGTCCCTTCTTTTACCACCTAAAAACATTTTTCTTTGTAGCCAAAACATAATTGTTTGCAGAAGAAATTTGACTTTACACAAGAAATGATTGCTTCCTTTACAGATAGTAAATGAAGTTTTGTACAGTATGCCAATTTTTACACCTAAATTTTTACACAAAACTCCATATTTCACAAAAAGCATCTCATGTACAATAAGTAAATTTTGCAGTAAAAAATAACTATATTCAAGAATGCATTTTTTACACAAAAAGTAAATTTTTACGCGTCACTTCTTACACAAGAAGTCAACTTTAACGACAAAAGTTATTTTCTACATTAAGTCTTACGTTTACACGAAGAGTTAATTTGTATACAAAATTTAAAAATACATATTCTTAAGAAAAATTACTTTACAGAAATTACAGAAATTAAATTTTTACACAAAAAGAAAAAAATCCTTTTTTTTCATAGAAAGTTACTTTTTACGGGAAAAATACTCCATTCAAAAAGCAGTTTTTTAAGTAATTAATTAAAATTAATTCACACTATTTTTTCGACCTTCTTTAATATATCTTTTATTTCATAAACAAGCTTTAGGTCAATTTAGGTAAATTTTAACATAAAAAATCACTTTTTTCATAAGAAGTCGTTTTTAACAAAAAAATTATTTTTTTAACAAGAGTCACTTTTAATGGAAAAAGGCCTTTTTCAATTAAAAATTATTTCTTTACACAAAAAGAAAATTTTCACATAAAAGTCATGTTTTATGGTCCACAACTACACAAAAATGATTTTAACAAAAAAAGTAAATTTTTATTAAAATAAAAAAAATTAGATACAACATTAAATATTTGAGGCAACAAGAAGTTTTGCACAGCAAAAAGGTGAAAATATTCGTCTCTGTCGACTGTAGTATGTAGTCTTCCTGGTTTCATTTCCACCATTGAAACATGATTTTTTTTTCGTAACAGTGAAACTGTCCGTAGCAAAATTCCATTGGATTTTTGTTAAACTGTTAATTTTACGTATTATCACTTTTATTCCATTTTCCGTTTTCTATTTGTATGTGTTAATTTCTGTTTAGCACTCTATTTCCATTTATTGTCAATTTGTCTACGTTTGGAAAATTGCATTTCCTTTTCCATTTGGTAGACGTGTCTGTCTAATTTTTTTCCTGTATTTATCATTTGTTTTATGGATTTTCTTATTTTTATTGCTCAATTTTTTTAAATTTAATAACCTGCTAGACTTTCGATGATGTGAAATAACCGCATTAGCAAAAGTAATAGATTTTATATCAAAACCCCCTTACCAGTCTCTTACGAGTATGATGCTTCGAATAAATGAAAGATATTTTTGCTGTTCTTTTCTCAAGGCAATAAAATGGTTCTTGAGGCTTTGTACTGAAAACCACTCCATAACAATGCCATGACTTATACGCATACATATAAAACATGCCAACATAAATTATTGCAACTTATTTTTTCATAAAAAAGGATGTTTAAAGCGATTTTACATAAACATAAACCAGTCCTTTTGAAAACGTATCAGCAACCAAAAATTATTTGAACGCATACTTTAAGGCTTCAATATGAAACATGAAAGTGTACTTGATAACTTAATTTACATATAAATAGAGTTTAATTCAAGCAACCCTTAATATTTTAAACTTTCTGCCTTAAATTTCAGCATTTTGAAAAGGAATGTGTTCAAAAGTGTTTGAAATTATTGTAATTGGTTGTTATTTAAAAGCGCCTTTTTGTTAGGCAATTGTATACTCGTATGACTAACACCCCTGTAAAAAAGAGCCTGAATTCTCATTGTACATGTTTACTATAGAACTTGTCTTAACACTTTAGATATTCCCACAAACCCATGGATTGGGGTGGTACAAAGGAAATACCTTTCGAAGAAGTAAGACCGGTATATTAAATAATTTAAGATTGTGATTTCTAAGGGCCAAAATAATAAAGAAAAATGCAAATTTTAAACCTTTTTTGAGTCGAGGAGAAATCACGTGTTTCAAAATCCAATTAAAGTCCAAGGATCTGTTTGATTGGTACATTGCGAAATTATAAAAAATTAATCCTTGTCTCTCAGGTCAAGTAGTAGTATCCTTTGGTTTGCAATGTTTTAATTGCTCTACGACTCAGGGCATTAGGTTAGAGATTAACGGCCGCATACAAAAAAATTTTTTACTTTAGTTTTAAAATTTCATATCAGTTAACAAACACTTTAAGGCTTTAAGAAAATAATTTTAGGCCAGTGTGAGGTTTTACGATTTTGCAGGTCTATCCCAAAAAAACATAATCGGCAAGTGTTCTGAAAGTCAACATACTCGAAGCCATCGTTAAACTTTAATCGGATCGATGCTGCAAGAAGCGAATATATGATTCATAACTGAACGTCAGGACTATCTGTACTATTATAAGAGAATGCTTCCATTTTATCATTAATTGATTTCCTAAAAAAATTCAACATTATTTTAATTTTTTTCAAGTTATTAAATACACAACTACAATACAGCTTCTATATCTTGATCTTCTGTACGTCGAAATTAATACAATTTACAGCAAATCTCTTGGTATTAGAAGGTTTTAAAATTAATTCGCCATAAATGGAATTATTTTTTCGCATAATGATGATTTAAGTTATTGAAATTCGATTGTAGTGTAATTTATAAATTTTAACTTAAAAAAATAACGCCTAAACGTTTATATATATATATATATATATATATATATATATATATATATATATATATATATATATATATATATATATATATATATATATATATATATATACATTTTTGCCACATTACAGCAAACACGGCAAGAAAAAAACAATTTAAACTTAAGGGATATGGAAGTAAAAGTTTACATTTTGTTTTTAGAAAAAGTATTGAAGATACGTGACCCTGCTGCTAATAAATGATCGATATCACATTTGATATCCTCATATTACAACAATTTACATACTCCATCCCCAATATTTCCTCTCCAATTATGCAAACAACTTCATATTCAACACCCTCAAACACCAGAAGACTTTTATTTGACAGTCTATAAACTTTAAGCTCAGCAACCCTCAAAGCATAAAATAAACAGTAAAGCAATTAAACCTTATTTCGTACGTTTTAGCAAAAGTTAAAAAACCGTCCGGTGTTCTCTTTAATTTGGTCTCCCCTTTTTTATTTCTCTTTAGTAATTTACTTATTTCTTTGCTTGTTTTCAATGTTAGACCAAAAAATATTGGTTCTGTTTTATTTCCGTTAACTTGAGTTTCCAACAAACACATTTTGGTACTTGACCAACAAAAACATCAACAAAGACAATGACAGCAACGAACATGAATTTGTTTACACTTATGTATCTTCATTACTGTCTCTTCCTTTTATTGTTCTACTTTGTTGCGAAATTACAACATAAAATGTTTAGACTCATTAATTAGATGATGTAAGTGTTGCCCAAAAGTGGGGTGCTTTTTTCAATCTGTTGTTGATTTCATGTTTGTTATTTTTTTCAAAAAACATGTAAATGTCTGTCTGCACGTTTATATTCTCACCATACAAACTTGCTTTGGTTTTTTTGCGTCATTATTGACAGTCTGTACTTTGACTAAAAGGCATGCTAAAGAGGTTGTCTTGTAAAAGTTTTCGTAAGTTTTGTTACGTTCGAAAAAGGACATTAAAGCCGGAGTAGCCTCCAAGAGCAGTTTTCTGATGTATCGTTTTAATTAGTTCGAAAATGATTATTGTACCCTTTAAAAAAGTAACTTAAAAAAGTACCTTTTAGAAAATTATTTTTTTAAAGAGTACCTCTTAAGAAAGCATATTTTAAAGTGCCTTTTAAAAAAGTACCATTTAAAAAAGTAAATTTTAAAAAAGTACCTTTTAAAAAAGTACCTTTTAAAAAAGTACCTTTTAAAAAAGTACCTATTAAAAAATACCTTTTAAAAGAGTATCTTTTAAAAAAGTGCCCTTTAAAAAAGTACCTTTAAAAATATTTCCTTTTAAAAAAGTACCTTTTACGAAAGTAGCTTTTGAAAAGAATATTTAAAAATAATTTAGTAAGAAATTTAGCTTTAAAAAGGTACGGTTTATAAGGGTAAACTCTTCGTTAAAGGACACCGATAAGAAATTTTCTTAAAAACTTGTTTAAGCGAACGTGTTATTTTCAATTACTTTTATAAAATTAAAAAAGTGCCCTCAGTACTTATTTCTTTAACTAGAGTTAAAATGTTTCGTCTTTAATATGGGAGTTAATAGTTAAGCTGTTAATTTCTATATTATAAAATTGTAATTATTGTGTTAGTTAAGAAAATCAAGAATTAAAACTTACCCCAGCTACACTTTGAGCCACCACCGGCTTGCCTGCTCCCGCCTTAACCAAAGCCATGCTGTTATTGCCCAAAGCTCCCACATGCGTTGTTTGCTGATGTTGCTGTTGTGTTATTTGTGTTGTGGTCTGCTGTACTTGCAATGAATCATTAGAAGTGGTTGAAAATTGTGATGAATTCATAATTGAATTGTAATCCAAAATGCTTTCACTGCCACTTGCAGGGTTATTATTATCCACCATATTCGGTATCAGTTGGAAATTGAATTGAGCAGTTATGGCAGTGCCAGGAGCAAACGAATCCATTTCACTGCCACCTTTATGGCTGGTGTTTAAAGCCGTAGGTGTTGTTGATGAAGAGCAGTCACGCGTGTGAGCTGCTGCTGCAGCGGCGCTTACTAAATCAACGGTGGGCGTTAGATTACGGTTTGTACTCAAGGTACTAGATATTAGAGTAGGATTGCCAATTAAAGTTGTAGAGCCAATAACACTACCACTACCAGAACCTACTGAGGAGGTTAAATTAAAAGAGCGCACCTTCTCAGACATTATTTACGTTGTTATGCGTGTTAGAAAAAGGCGTGGCAATAGTAGGAGTTAAGAGCAGTGCATTAAGATTATTTTAGTAAAAGTCTCATAGATGTGAAAGTGGTAAAATTATAATCTTATTTTTAAGATCTGTCAGGACGAGGAAACGTCCTAGTCATTAGAGTCCGTTTGTTCGTCCTTAGTGGTTGTTATTGTTGTTGTGTGGTTAAATGCTGCTTTAATGATTCATTTGATTAAAAATTTATTTTACAGCTAAAAAGAGATTAAAAAAGAGAAAAGAAAGAAATGAATATGATGAATTAAGAAAGATTTTTTAGTGACTGTGTGTGCATGTTTCAAACAAATTATTTATTATTGTAGGGTGTTTGTGTTTAAAATTTTATTTAGAAATATTACAATAAACCTTTTTAATTATGCAGGACATCAACCATATATCAGATTTACGATTTGATTTTTTAAATTAAAAGAAAAATTTCGTTCCAAAAAAAAAATTTCTTTGAAAATGATACTCAATGAGTATCGAAATATCGATAATTAGAAATAAAATTGTTTAACCCCTAAATAAGACCTTGAGCTTAAATAATAGTTTAATCAAAATTGTTATAGAAAGGTAAAAAAATATAGAGATATTAGTAAACGAAATAAAAATTAAGTTTTTTATTGTTGTTTTCAATATAAATATAAGAACGAATTTTTCGTTTCAATTTATAGAATCAGCCAGCTATTAAAAAAATTAATTATTTTTCAATGAAATTATAAAATTAACACAATTGGGAGTAAAATTTATAAAATAAAATATAAGCGCTAGCGACTCAAGATGGTGGTCTTATATACCAAAAATTAGCTCAACTACTGCATCTATCTTTTTGAATAATGCACTTTTTTATGTGCTTAATTGGCCTGTCAAGTCATGTTATTTGATTTTTTCTTTGCAGTGGTGCTTTAAGCTTCCAATTAACTTTTAATCATTCACATGTGAAAAATAACTATGAAATATCGTCGATGCTTTGCACGAATTTAATTCGTTGGTACCGGCTGGAAATCCTTATCAGACAGTAACTTTTTGTAAATGTATTACGGCACTTCTTTTTTAAGTATACTTTTTGACAGGATTACAAAAATTCTTCTGCCCATTACAAAATATGGTCTTACCAGTTTTAATTTTAAAATATTTCGGTTTAATAAAATTCGGACGTATTTAGTTTATCAAATCTACACTAATATATTAATATCCCCTGTTTTACACGCTACTCGGTTTACATATTTAAAAACGTTGTAGAAAATAACTAACTTTGATTTAATTCGAATTAACTTGCACTTATTTATAATTCTGGTAATACTTAAGATGTATACATACCTACTATATACTCAAAAATCTATACATAAGTACGTACTTTAAGAAAAAATAAAAAAATTGAAAATTCACCTTGTGTCAATTAATTAGTTGACTTTAAGCAACAAATTAAATATTGTCATAGATTTCATACATATTTTAAACTTTTCATTAAAACTGTGTCGTTTTAGAAATGCTTATCGTTTTCTTAGTCGTTTTCATTTTACACGCTTTTATGGAGAACATATCTTACGTGTAAAGCGAGGGATAGTTGTATAGTGTTTCCAAAAATTTTAATTATCGACTTCTTCTCACTTTTGAAAACCCTCCTTTACTCTCGCCACATCACCTTTAACATATTTTTTATTTCTGTTTTGAAAGTTTTATTTCTTTGACTTTTTTACATCCATTTGATTGGCTGACTAAAACATTTAATTTGTTTTTCTTTTAACTTCGTGATCCCAAAACTGGTTGGGTCTTTTCAAATATCCATAATGTCTTTCAAATATTTTAAAGTGGCTTTAGTTTATTATTTGTTTTAAAATTTTATGCTTTTGGAATGGCACGTGATTTTCTTGAGGTCAAAATTCCTGTTATGATTAATTATTTTCTATATTTTTAGAGTCCAATTTAACAAAGATAACAACGGCATGTAAATTCGCAAACTGCTGCAGGAGAATTATATTTGTGGAATTGTCATTTATCTTAAATTAAAAAGCAATATTGTATAAATTTTTAAGTTATTAAGGTCTAATACCTCTAATTTTAAGGTCACAAATATTTTTCTTTTTCTTTTCGAAGGCCTCTTTCAACCAAAAGTTTATGAATATTTTAAAATCTGTAATTATATTTTAAATAAAAATCTTTCAAATGGCCTTCATTGTGAGAATATACAAAAACGTTGGTGCCTGTTTTAATACTCGTAGTATTTTTAATTAAAAGTTTTGTTTTTTATCTTTAATGTTTTTTTACCGGTTTAATGTAAATAAAGATCTTTAGAAGCCATTGTTCATTAATATAAATTTTTCTCGTGCGAGAATTATGAGTCTGGGAATAAGGGGGGTGTTGTGGCATAATGTAGGCCGTTAATGCTTTTATTTAACGTACTATTGTTACATACTTTTTTTTAACAAAAATAGCATAAAAATATTTTATTTTTTTATTCAGTATCCATACTTTTATTCGGAGCATTTTTAAGTTTTTCCAAGTTAAAACAACTAATAATTTACGAAAAAGTTAAGCGACTACTTTTCTTAGTGTCTTTGCGTTGATTATTTTTTCGGAGAGAAGACTTTTTGAATTGCCAACACTGATTTCTCTAAGAGTCCATTTGCAAGTTGTTTCGTTTAGGAATTCCATCCCTTTAATCTAACAATATATTTTGCAAAATGAGAAACTTATTGGCCAATATTTTACATTAAAACACAGTGTTAGACAAATGGCTATCACTCTATATAATTGCCATATTTGTAGCGATGAAAATGTTAAAGATTTTCGAAACACTATTGATACATATACGTGTATATACATACATACGAGTACTAGTAAAATCATTATAATTATTTTAACATTGGCTTGTCACTGCGTTTAATTTTTGTTTACACAATTTAATATTGGAATGATTTGAACTCGAATTAGTGAATGTTAGCGCAGTAACAGTTTAACAGTAACAACACTAACTTTATATATATATATATATATATATATATATATATATATATATATATATATATATATATATATATATATATATATATATATATATATATACTACCGGAGGGAGCCATAGGGCCACAGGGAAGGATAAAAGCTTGTCAATAATCACAATTTATTTTTCCTTATGGGAGAGGCCTTAGTCAAGATTTTTTCGCCTTAACTTCCATTAAAATTCGAAAAAATGCAAAAACGAATATTTTGGAAGCCATCAATATTTTGTAAGCCATTCCTTAAGAACAACATCAAATTTTTCACTGGTTATTTACTCATTACATTTGTACGATTTACTATCATCACAGAAATTCATAATTTTTTCAAAATAATTTATTTTGCTACAAAAGAAATAATTTTTTACATATATGTCTACTCGATTGAAATTGTAATCGCTTTTGTACATCACAAGCTACAAAATGCTTGATAAAACCATAAAATATCTAAAGCAGTTTTTTGTTTAAGATTTTTAATCCTTCTTTATCCTTAAAGTGTTTGTTAGCTAGTGTGTACTTTAAAGCTAAAGTAAAATATTTTTTTTACATACGGTTGACACATTCCAATTTAGGAATAAAAGCTAGTGGACTTAATTGAAGACAATATTTATATTTAATCTATTATTAAGAATATTTCATTCATTTATTCTTTATTTCGTAGGAGAGCACAACCGAGTTTCTGTCTTAAAACTTCTTTTGTTCTTTAGAACTGAAACTTGGCTAGTGCTAATGGGTGCTGGCACTTGGGAAAAGTCATTCACAACTGAATAAACAAAATATATAAAAAAATAAAGAATAAACAAAATATATAAAAAATATAAAAAAACTATAAAAGTAAAATATTAGACAAATCAAACTTAAAAGGTCCAACCGGTCTACTTTTAATTTAAAATAATTTACGGTGAACGAACAAAAGTTGAAAAGTCTATTTACGAAGAGACGCAGTAGAGGTAGTGGTAGAGAAATTAAACTACTCTTAACTGCCACTATTAAAGCCGGCAAGCGCCAACTTTAAACTCTTTTTTCTATCTGCTTACAACAAACAATCAAACGTGTAACATCATATTGGGACTAAAAATAAATAAAGAAAAAAGCAGTAGTTGGTTGTCTGACTGATTTAACCATAAACCAGCTGGAATAACAAGCGGCAACAACAACAACAACAACAACAACAACAACATTAATAAAAACATGAGCAAAACCAATAACAACAAATCGAAAGTTATTGACCGGAACTAATAACTTTTATGATTTCACGTTTTTGTTGCAGTTTTCGCTATTGTAGAAGTTGTTTCTGTTATTTTCCCTCTTTTCATTCGTTTGCTTAATATGATAAATCGTCCACTCTCTGGGTCTATGGTCTTGTATCCCTTTAAGGAAATTTCAAACATTTAAGAGATGCCACATGTTTTGAAAACGAGATTTTCGAAATTTATTCTTAAAGCGAAACTGAATGTTCTTTAATTGTAGCTTAGGTTAGGTTAGGTTAGGTTGATTAGAGGGTTGTGATAGCCCATGTCATACGACATACACTTAAGCCAGTGAAGGCTTGTTGTGCGCTCATTTAAATTATCAAATACAAACTGCCAGAGTTCTGCCGCAGGATTCGAACCTGCGACCTTCGCACTGCGAATCTAGTACACTACCTACTAGTCTACGAAGGCCAGTTCTTTAATTGTAAATTAAAAACAAAAATAATAATAAATAAATGTAGTTCTGATATAAACATCTGCAAAAGCTTTTATTTATCCCTATTTTTCTATTCCACTATTATGGAATTCAGTAAAAGAAATAATTTTCACTAAAATATGAAAAATATTCTCGAAAATGAGGATTTCTTTTGTTAGATACACTGGTGCTATATAGCAGTCGCCGTTCCTCAAAATGATTAAATTCCCTTAGTTTTAGTTCATTATTTATAACTCCACGAAAAATTACTAATTCATCACGATTTTCGAAAATCAAGTTTTCATCACGCCTCTACGTTTTGAGGTGCTAGAAGGCTATTCTGACTATTTTCACGATCTTGCACGTATAGTTGTATGGATGTGTGTGTATTTGTTTGTATGTCTGGAATTCTTTTTTAGATAAATTCAAAAATTGTTGTAAAACCGATTTAATTGATTTTCAAAAACATGAAAAGCTGCCTCGAATGCCGCAAATATGATCATTGTCGGGTATATACCTTCTAAAGATGTTGTCGACGAGAATTTTCTCGCCACATCGGCTTTTTCCTTTGCACTTTGCATAATTTAATCCAGATCTATTGATAAATTCAGTGGATATCACGTTACAGAAAAATGTTCAATTTTTTTTATTAATTCGAATATTCTTCTTGAATTGACTGTGTCTTTTTTTCAATATTTGGACTTGGAAAACTGTGCCGATTGCCATGCATTTGATCAAGATTGGTTAAATGGTTTGATTGATATTATCACGCAAAGTTTTGGAGATGGCCTCGAAGGGTCAAAGCTATAAGAAAGCACATATAATTCCATATAAAATATATTCACTTTATCCAAGGTGCCCTTGCATATTAGTAGTCTAAGGATCGATTCCCGCTGAATATTCTGGTTTTTCTTGAGATAAATGGCTTTGCAGTTTGTGTTTGTTAAGAGAGAAAGAGAGAGAGAGCGAGGGGGAGAGAGGAAGTGAGAGGGGTAGCGAGTGTGAGTCTTATCGTATATAAAACTTCACATGAAAGTTTATCCTTTTTCCCAAATTTTCGATGGGCAATTTCGTGTTATTCTTGCGGTTGTGTATTATTGTGTTGACTTTTCTTTCGCAATTTTTTTCATGGGTACTCTTTTTTCTTTATTCTTATGCCTTATTTCTATTTATTCTATTCACCATAAGGACGATTAAACTTCTGCGATCGCACTAGAAAACGTGGAACATTTGGAAAATATACTGTACTAGCTGACCCGGTCCGCGTTGCTGCCCCTAAGCAAACATTAGTGATATATTACCACATGTTGCATATACATATCCTGTTTTATATGTATAGATCTTTAACTTATTGTACAATGTTGTACCTTAGTAAGCGCAGAATATCTTGTGTTATCGAATGATGTAAATATTTTGTAAATAAACCGAAAACTTGGATTTTTTAATGCAACATTTCAAAAGTTTTAAAATTTTGATATTGAATCATTATTAACATAGATTTTTTTGTAAATATCTTCGGAACTACATAACCGATTTTAGAGTTTGATATCTCGTTTTGAAGAACATGACAACAGCTTTCCATAAAAAAGTAAAATAAAAGAAGCACAAAAAATAAATATATGTATATGTCATTGGTGGTGCAATATGAAAATTGAATTTTGCCACGCCCCTCCACCCACAGACCGAAAATCTGACTTCACAGTGTCACCCGCCCGAGTATTCTGAAGGTTCCCTGAAAATTTCGTCAAAATCGGCCCATCCGTTTTGGAGCCATTACGTTACATACATACATACATACACACATCCTATTTTATATATATATATAGAGAGAAGTGGCAAAAATTTTCGTTTACAATTTAAAATGTTTCCAATTTTCCCAATTTAATTTTTCTTATTATGGCTGATTTTTCATTGATGATAATAGAATTTTTCTGTGGCATCTCTTCGTAATTTTTTTAAGCTTGCTTTTTTGCATTAACTTATTAAATTTTTTATTAAACCCATTAAAATCCCATCAAAATAATCCGATTTTTCTTTCGAAATATTAAAAATATTTTTAAAATTTTATTCAATTTTAGATAACAAATTTTAGAATAAATTTTTTTCTTAAATAAGTTTTTGATTTCTTTTCTGTCGTCCCGTCAATCCAATTTGAATAACTTACTGTTTTAATCAATTTATGAGTCTCACTCTAACAACATTTATTACCCTGGCCCCCAAGCTACAAATTCAATGTTTTTCAATTTCAATTTATTTGATGATAAACTGAATGCTTTGAGCCTCACTAAATGGCAAAAGGAAATTATCGTAGAAACTAGGAAAATGTTGATAAATTTTTGCTAAAGTTTACGTTTTATTTATTAATATACAATTGAAAGTTTATAAAATGAAATAGGAAATGGTAATTATTTGTATTTTAAAATGAAATAGAGAAAACTATGAAATAGACAAATTGGCAAATGCTGTAAATCAACTCTATTCAAATACATACATAAATGGTTGGACCATATGGTTCTAAAAACTAATATTTTAAACCTTTTTTTTACACAAATTAAAGTTTACAAAAAAGAGTTTTGTAATTAAGTAATCAAAACGTACATAAATACAAATATTGGCAAAAATTTAAACGAAAATCTATTTAAATTTTGCTTAAATGCATGTATTAACGCTTAGAGGCGCTAATTTAAAATTATTGCCGAAAAAACAATAAATTTGTCCAATTAAAATATGTGTGTTTGTGCACACATTTTTAAATAAAAAGTCTTGTCGAAAAAAATGTTTTATTACCATTATTGTTTAAATGTGTGTTTTGCAAAATCATTAAAAAATCAGTTCACATTTAACACAGTTGCGTACATGAGTTTTATTTTTATTATTCAGCACAAATTGTAAATAAATTAAATTTAATACCACAAGTGCGTTCAAGTGTTTAGTTTTAAATTTCTTTTTTTCGGAACAATTGAAATTTGAATATAATTGTTGTCATTATTTAATTTTACAAAAAGGAAAAAAGAGAAAAAAGCAACAAAAAAAATATTAAAAATATAAACATATATTTCACTTGAAAACTGGTGAAAGTTTCATGATACATAAGCGGAATAATAAATAGAACATGCACTATAATAATTAACAACAAAGTTTTACATTTCATTTTCTCGCAAAACATTGTTTGAGATGTTCAGCTTATTTTCTAAAATTTATGGCAGACATATCGTGCTTATGTCACTTCATCGGTAGACCTTTAATTACATGTAATGTTAGCAGAATCGCCAGCGAAATAAGCAATTAATAAAATGGCTACAAATACAGTTTAAAAAAGTTAATATGTCTACTTAACACTAGAGGCGCTGCAACAATGCTATACAAATTAATAAAACGCGCAATATTAGAGTTAGGAAAAGAATTATGCTCTTCTCATTTCACCACTTGTAGTCATTACACTAACCCTTTTCCAAAGAAGTAACACTTTAACTTCGTGGATAAAACAAAATAGTTCCGTTTAAACGATTTCTAATATTGATTTAGGTGGCGTCAATGCACAATTGACTTACGATGCTGTAGCCGAAGCGGTAAACAAAAAATATTAACGTGGTTTGGAATTTAAAGTGATTATGCGGAGTATACACGAAACAACAAAAGCAAGTGGGCTTCAGGTGTAGCTTCACCGGCCACCAAAACTCGTATCGATGCAACCGTGCCCTAAAATATGAAACAATTGCAATGTGTTTTCCGTTCGCGAAGTGAAAAATGCCTTAATTGCAAGCAATTATAAACCAACGGAATGGATACGTATTTATAAGCCCCTCCAATATCCCATCAGCATTCATGATGCCTTGAGTTTCTTTGAAATCGAATTAACCACAATGAATGCCCCGTTTGTATGAAGAAGAGGACAAGAAAATTTTCTTACGGATGGTATGCTACTACGTAGTGCGCTAAACCATCAGTCTGGGTCATTTGGGTTCGATTCCAATAAAAACTATTGCGAGCTTCACTACAAATGTGCTGAAGTATTAGTTGCTATGCAATATAATACTATTATTTCAAACATTAAAGAAAAAATTTAAATAAAAAAAATTTAACGCATTATCTTAACGATAGCCTCGTGTGTACTTAGCCTTGCATTAATTTATGAATGTCGACCTTGAAATTCTTAATCTTTGCGATATCTAGCTATTTAATTAGTTTCAAAATTATTTATAGACGGTATTTATTTCTTTAAATAAAAGGCTGGGCGACAAACAATAAATATATTTTGAATGTTCACGGTCAAGTTGTGTACAAATATCAAATTAGCATTTCAAAATTTACCTTCTTTTGTTGAACGATAAAATGATGCAGGTTCTCTTAATCCGAAACTCCAAAGGCAGTTACTGTGTTTGTATTTTATATTTGGTGTTATTACTTTATTTAAAGATAATAAAAAATAAGTTTCCCTTTAATTCCATTTGGCAAGATCTCTTTTAGTTTTGTTTATTTTATAACTATTTTAGAATAGGGCATAAACAAAGCTTTTTGCACAATTATTTAAATGTATATTTATTATATGTTTTAAATATTTTTTTATTATTTCTTTTCAGTGCAATTCAATAAATAATAATTTGGAACATGCAATAGAAAATAGCAACACAATTAAATTAAAAGATTCATCTGTTTAAAATTCAAAGCAGAAATAACCAAAAAATATATTACAAAAAAGTCACTAAAATGCAGTGATTTAAAAAAAACGAATTTTTATATTTTTTAAATGAAATATGCATTTCAAATGACACTGACCTCATTCCAAAACAACATTAAGAAAAAATAATTAAATGAAAGAAATATTTTGACAAGAGACCGACAAAACATAAAATATTATCGAAGAAAAATCGTTTTTGAATGCAGGTATTGTGAAAGGGCAAATGTAAATTGATTATAAAATACAATGAATTTGAATTTGAAATGTTCATATTTTTTAATATTGAAAAGCAATTATTCGATCTAATTTCCCAGAAAATCTTTTATTTACAAATTATTCTAAAATAACTAATTAGAAAACACTTTTTTTTAAAAAATAGTTTAGATACTTTAAAAATCCTTTAAAATAAGACGGATTTTTATTGCGCCTAGAACTATCTCTGTAGAAAAAATCTCTATTTCTTCGGTATTTTTTTTTTTAGAAATGTGTTTCGAAATTTAATTTTTGTGTTGAAAAGTAACAAATCTTCAAAGACTCTAAGAAATTTGGAAAACACGACTGACACTTCAGCCATCTCTGGAATTTCCGAAGAAGTATGTTCTGAGCAATTGGGGAAATTATTCGACACTGCTATCGCTCCAATTAATCTATTTGTATACATTAATAAAATTAATGTAGATCGTTACCGTTTTAAAAGTCTACAAGAGTGTCTGAACGTCAAAAATTTTCAGGAAAAAACGCATTTTTTGAACATTTCCAACGACACCATTTGAACTAATAAACCGATTTTAATAAAAATGGCACTTTTTTGAAACAGTAATCCAACATTTGAAAAGTTTTCGAATCAAAAATATCGATTTTGACTAGAATTTTCGGAATTTAAAATAATTATTTTTTATTGAAAATAGTCAACAGCGAACTAAACAAACCATTTTGTAGCATTTGATGCTGTTTCTTTTTAAGAGATTATAATAAATTTTTACAAAAATACAAAAATATTTGTAGGAAAATATTAGCGACCGTATGCTAAATAATAATTGGGATATTCACATCATATTCAGTCATATTCTTGTAATGTCATAACAAATTTTCAAACAAAAAACATGTTTAATACAAAAAAAAAAAAAAAAAACAATTAAAAATTTTTTAGAACATTATGACAGATACCATACCTTGTGAATCCCCCAAAACGTAATAGAAAAATTATTATATGAAAATTTTAGAGCATTTTAACGAATCTATATAAATGTAGTAAATGGAATTTATGTTGCACCTTAAAGTACAGCTTGAAGTCTTAACTGTTAGTGAAAGTTTTTTCATTTGATCTGAAATATCACTAAACTATACAACTTTATTAAAATATACAATAAAATGCATAAAAAATACTAAAGACAAAAACAGGAATGTGAAGACACACACACAGATATATATATATATATATATATATATATATATATATATATATATATATATATATACATACATATATATAAATTCTATATATATATATATATATATATATATATATATATATATATATATATATATATATATATACATATATATAAATTCTAATAAAAAGAATGTTGTGAATTCTTCTTAACTCAATATATATTTTTAAGTTTATTTCATTTGTTTGCTTTAGTCTCATGTTAGAAACTCATAGTTTTTGAAAATAGTTTATTTTGCTTCAAGGTAATAATTTTTTAATTTTTATTTGACTACTCGAATGAAATTGTTGTCGTTTTTGTACACCATAAACTATAAGATACGATTGCATTGCCAATAAAAATTTTTCGTACGTTTGCTAACCATAAGGTGTTTGTTAACTGATGTGAACTTTAAGGCTGAAGTAAATTTTTTTTTGCATACGGCCGTAGAATTTTAAAATGCTGGTCTTTATATAAATTTTTCAGACAAGTTGACTGTCTCTGAATATACCAAGACTTAAATTTTAACTTGAATTTAGTAAAGAAGTTCGAACATAAAAAGTGTTTAAGGTCTGATTTGGTATTTATTCAGAATTGGCGCAAAAGTCTGGTTGTTTAATTGTGCTGAACATAATTTAATATGTAAAATTTAACTATAAACTATTATACAACAGAAAGCTCTAGATATAACATCTATTGATAGGAAGATGAGATATATATGGGTAATTATTAAAATGGGCGAGAATTAATTTTTTTATGTTTTTGTTTTACTATTTCATTTATTTATTTCATATTAAGTTTTTATTGGCACTTGTATTATAGTTTAGTTTAATTTGTGTTACACGTACATACATATATGTACATATGTATGTATACTATTTTTTTCAATGTATTTATTTATTAATACTATTATTATTATTATTTTTTTTTTATTTTATTTTTTTTTTTTTTTTTGTTAAAAATTCCCACGTGACTTTCACGCCTGAGCTTTGAGTTGACACATTTTTATCATTTTTGAACATTGTTGTTTCATGTGTTTTGTTTATTTTATTTTACGTTTCTTTCAGATTTGCTTTTGTTTAAAATATTATATGTAAACTTTCATCAATTTTTAATTTCAATTGAAATCTCTTTTAGGACGTTTTTATTGATTATTTTCAATAAATCATTTATACAACCTTTCGAAAACAATTCACTTGCATAAAAATTTCTCGTAACATTCACTCTAAGCACACACTCGCTTACAAACTGTGGATATTTGTTAAAAATTATCACGTTGTTCCTCTTTTAGCCCGCCTTTTCGTTTTCGTGTTTAAAATATGACTAAAATGTGCGATTTCAATGAAAATTGTCTAAAGGCCCTATTAACAGACGAAAACAACCGCAACAGCAGCTGCAGCAACAACAATAACAACGGCCGCAACATATGAAGCAGCAAAGTCAACTAAAGAGGAGGAAAACAAAAACAAAAATTCACTTGTTTGAAATTTATTAGTGCCAGAGTGTGGAGTTTGTAAATAAATGGCAGCCCCCATTCAACCAACCAGCGTTGCCATAATTATGATTTTATAAGATTTTCAATTAATTGTAAATAATTTGATTATTATTTCATAATTGTAACATGCGAAATCGAACAAGATCGCTGTATATTTATGTATTTCCATGACATGGCCTTAATACAATTATAAGTTCTTTCATACATGTATTTAATCGAATATTTGCCTTAATTTAAACTTTATATTAAAATAATTAATTTTTAATGAACTTTTATTTTTACTTTTAGCTAATAATTTTCATGACGGAGATTTGATCACAACTGTTACAGCCGATTTGAGTGTTCTCGGTTGTTTTAGGTATCTTGAGTCATGAAGTGTGTGACATTAGGTAATAGACTGATGGAACTATGCGAAAGTAATTATCGTGTCTGTGCAGTAAATGCTAGTCTTTTGTCACAAAAAAAAAACTTGTAGTCCAATAATATTGAAAAGTGATAATAATTTAATGATAATATGTAAAAATGAAGTTGTTTATTGTGATTAAAAAAGATATGTTCAAAATTAGACAAATAAAGCACACATTTGGTCGTCATAGCAATACATTATTGCAGCGATCATAATTTACTTGCCATAACTATAATGTCGGTATGTTCTTTTTCTGCACGTGCAATTTGACTCTGCATATATTTTCTTTTCCCAATTTATATCATTAGCTTAGGAGCTTTAGTAAATAAAAAAATAATGATTTCCATTTTCTAACACTAATAATAATAATAATATGAACGTAAACCGAAACATACAGGTTTAAAACTTTGGGAAGAGAAGGGAGAGAAAAGACTGACTAGCACATATATGAAAATATCGTTCTAAGCGAGCTTGATTTTGCTGCAGAAGAAAAAATTAAGAGACTAACTTCGTATTTTATTTCTTAGTTCACAATTCAGTTAAAGCGTCAATATTCCTACAAATTCTAACATTCATATGAGAAAAGTTGAAGCTACTGATTATGATGTAGCAACCATCAAAAGCAGTACTATTTCATTCTGCTAGTGCTATTACCTTCTTCTTAATCCTTTCACAATGAAAACAAAGCAATAAAAGTTTTTATCATTAATAGTTTAACTCAAGCCTCGAGCCAGATTAGATTTCAATTTACTAAATACATGGCAAGACTGCTCTCAGCCACAATATACACAAAAGCTAAAACAAACACACACTTTCAAACTTTAACAAATTGCACTACAGCGTAGTTCGGTTATAACGAACTACGTGCGATCGGTTAATTTATTTCGTTATAACTGCAGTAAATATTTTTTTCTTCAAGAAATATTTTTCGATACATTTGGACACATCTAATAACATTTTTTCATTTATTTTTTTACTATTTTATATGTCTTTGTCAAATAATAATAAGCAATTACTTGAACGGTTTAAAAAATTCGAGAGAAAGTTTACAAGATTTTGTTTTGTGCGTTATAAGCGTAAAAATTTACAAGCATTGGCAGTTGTTTTTCGTTCAAGCGAGCACAGCACTTTAAAAATTATTCTTTGAAACGAAAACAGAATATAATGATAAATTCTGAAAATAGAATAAATAAATTCCAATTTCCGATTAAAAGTGATTTTGTGAATGAAATTTTATCTACTATTCGTAAAACGATTAAAATGCGTCAACGCAGCACATTATTTCGCCAAGACTAAACTTTTTTTTGCTGTTATGTGATATTTGTTTCATATAATCTTGCAATTTTAGAAATAAAAAGTTAAAACGATTTTGCGGATTTTCTTTTGAACGAAGTGAAAATAAATCATAGACAACAGTTAAGAGTTTCTGTTTTCAATTAAGTGAGTTTTGCTTTTAAACGGGCTTCGTTTATCCGATTTTGAATGCAATCGTAATAATTTCTATGAAATATTCGTACGAAACTGATGGGGCCGGGTAAGTTCTTATTCACAAGCGATAATTTGTTACAACCGTTGTATGTTATAACCGAATTCCACTGTAAGTCGAAAATAATTTGAAAAAAAAAAAAATTATAGGAAAATTAAAAATTAGCAATTACAACAAAACTTACACATTGTTGTTAAGCGATCATGTTATTAACCGAATGAAGAGTACGAGCCATCATCATCCCCATCAATAACAACAACACCATCATACTCATCTCTTGCAAAAACAAATGTTACTGAAATATGATTCAATAATTTTATATGCCATTCACACACAAACACACACACACACACACACAGTGCTTTTATTATTGTTTATAGAGAGAGAGAATACCATTAAACTTAAAAAAGTCACTCATTCGTAGACATTCATTTTATGGAAGGCTGGTCTACATGTGTTTTTTAACTACGAAATTTTACTAGTAAATTTTATTTGATCCACATGCATATTTGTCGAACATGTGTATGTACATAAATGTGTGTAATATTTAACAATAATTAATTATTAAATTATCTAAAGAAATATTTTATAATGGATACACACATTTATACATCAATATGTACGAATTAAAAAAAATTAAGAGGAAATTGGAGAAAATTGTTTATTCTCTTGGTAAAAAAAAACAAAAAAGTTTTTCGACAAGCAATAATCAATTGCGAAAGATCTAAAAAATTTAGGGTAAATGTTCAGCAGAAAGTGAGAAAAAAGTGGAGACATACATACCTTGCCAATATTTCGTGAAATACGCGACACTACCGCAGGTTTAAAAGATTTATTCAATGTTTAATATATAGTACTTATGTACTTATGTAAATATACACATTAGTGATGTGATTACGAATACGAATATCAGAAGCAATATTTGCGAATACGAGTATTAAATTCCAAATTTACATATATTTATCTATGGCTCGATTTATAAAAGTATTTAAAATTTAACTGGAAAAATTTTCTTGAGTCAAAACTCTTGTTGGCGTACATTTTGTAATTTGTAAAAAATTTTCACAGATTTTAATGGATGTCATTCGATTAGTCGTACCTTAAAAAAATTATAAAAAAATACACATTTCTATCATAAGATTACTGGATTATTATTATTTTCAGAAAGTTACTCAAACACATCTAATAACAATAAATTACAAAAAAAAATTTAAATTATTTAGACATACCGACAATAAATCACTTCCTTGTCTTTCATAATCTACAATTTAAAAGTTAAAAAAGAGGAACTTTCCTCTGTTAGTTTTTATTAATTGCATTATATACTTTATGTTAAATTGGGGTTATTGCTAAAAAAAAAATGTTTAAATATATTTAAGGTTTGAACGAATGAAACTGAGAGTTTCTAAAATCAAAATTTCACTTTTCGTTTTTATCTGCCTAAGAAGAAAAAATACGTTTCAGAATTTAAAATAAAGATACGCAAAATAGCTTTGAATTTACTGACTCAATTCAAACTTAAAATGTGTTTCTTATATTTTTTTTAATTAAGCAGCCAGCTGCTATAGTTGCAGCAGCAGCGAACAAATTAATGAATGTTTTGAATATGTCATGGTTAGCGAAAGTTTTATGGTTTTTTTTTTATAATACCCCTCCTACCAAAGCCCCAGATACCCTTCCTCTCTAAGAAAAAAAAAAAATAATAATAAAATAATACCACAAAGCATGTTGTTTATTAAAAATATTTTGAGATAAAATAAAAAAATAAACAAAATGCTTTCGGGTTTCCGCAATAACTAAGTAAATTTATCAAAAACTTAATTTAAAGCAAATTTAACAATTTGATGATAAATACACACTCATACAGAATTTTATACATATAGGAATATCTGTGTCAAAAATCACTCAATTATTATAAATAGAAATATTCTAGAAGCTTTCAAATACAAAATTATTTTTACAGCATAGTTCGCAATTTTTTTTTGCCACGAGCTGAATATTTATTTCATATAGGCCGGCTGCCAGAATAAAACGTAACTTTTTTCCAAATGGGCTAAAAAAAAACATTTCTCTTTTAGGTTGCCACTATATACTCCATATGCAGAGAAAAAATTATGATAACAAGACATGAAAGCGACATTGTAATGAACAAACTATAGTTATTCCTAAATATTTAAAGTATAGTTCAATCGTTACAAAAATTTTCATTTTTATATTCTTGCTAGGGAAGTAAATATTATTCTTATACAAAAAGTTTGTTCTTTTGAAATTAAATTATTGCCACTTTATTAATAAATTATAAAAAACCCATTTATTATCTAATTTAAAAAAATCAACTGCCTCTCAATATGGCTTGCGTTCTCTTGGCTAACAACTTTTTAATTATTGAAACATATTAAATTTTTTTTCTCCGAAGATGGAATATGTGTACAACTCTAATGTATGGACCGGGTCTTCAAAGTCTAATTTGAAGTTCCTCGACCGCGTACAGCAGAGGGCGAAGAAGCTCATCGATAATAGTAGTATAGCTCACTGGAGCATCGTTCCAGTGTGTGATGTCTTTACTTGCTTTATCGTTCCTTCAATGGAGTGTGCTCTAATGAATTAAGGGAACTTGTTCTAGAAATCTGCTCCTTTTTACGAACTACATGTTCTTCATTGAGAGCGCATCCATTCGCGATCGACTTGCCAGCGAATCGTTCTTTAGCCGCACAATTAATATTTGGAATAACCTGTCTGCAGAGGTCTTTACTGTCACTTTCAGCGTGTAAAACTTTAAATCCAACGTCCACAGGTATTACTCCCTCCAGAGGGAGGGAGTAATACCTGGGGGGTATAGAGATACCCCCTGATTGTTTGTCCATTAAAAATATAATTCGAAAATATGTTACACTCTTCTTAGAAAATAAAAATATTGCCATAAAAATGGGCAAATGGATGTTACCCACGACCACAGGAAGTGATACCTTTTTATGCTTACGATATGATGATATTACATTTAGCATTAATAAGTATTTAGTGTTTCGAATATAGATTAAAAATTTAATATATTATTAAAATTATTTACACTGTTCAAATAATTTACGAAATATGAACACACAGTGGCCGACAAAAGTCTACACACGGCCCATATTTCTTTAATACAACAAACCCAACAACACAATCAAAAATTTGTCTGATAAAATCTGTTTAAGGTGTATTTTTATTCATAAAAACCAATGAAATTTTAAAATATGACTTTGACAAATGTCTGCATACGGTTTCAAAACAAACCTCATCAATCTTAATTTATCTTTTGAAATGTGCCATTTTTGAAAAAGTGTAATATCATAGTGGCCCATCACGAATATCTGTAACAGCTTTTAATCAGCCGGTTATTAAAGCAACTAAATTTTAATTTCGAAAGATAATATTTCTTTACAATTCTTTTTTTGCTTTATATTTAAGCATTATGGCCTTGTGATATAAAACTTTCTGTTGCAGCGTTGCAGAATGGCCTATACTTGTTAAATAAGCTGCAAGTCTACAAACTTTTATAAACGAATACAAATAAAGAAAGTAAAACTCGTAAGCAACGTGATTTAAAATTTGAAAAAGGGTAGTATCTAACCCTGAAATTAAGTTCAGTGTAATACATTTGCATGATTTTTTTTGCAACATATAAAAGAAGATCTATTATGAACTACATTGCATTGTTTGGAAAATAATGTTTTTATGAATATTTTATTGAATAACTGCTTATGTACTTTATTCCATGTTGTTTGGAATTGGGACCCCCAGCATGCCGGGAATTTTTATTTTTTCCCGGAATCAAAAAAACAATACGGGAATAAAAAAAAAACTCAAATCACATTAAATCATGGAGTGAGAGTTAAAGAGATTAAATATGAAAAGGAATTTGTATAAAATCTTTTTGTCATTCACTTTAAACGTCTGCCAAATCTTACAGTATGCATTTTATTTTTAATATTTATTTTCTTAACTTCAACTAAATTAAAACCACTTAAAACTTGAACAACAAATTGTTTTTTGACACAGAAAGTATAATAAGAAAAATTAAATACATATTTGAAAGCATGCTGGCACTTGGCCAGTTTGGGAAGAAATAATTTTGAATACATATACGAGTAATACACACTTCCCAAGTCCATGACGAAAATACTAATTGCATAAGAAAGACCATTAAATATACAATTAATAAAAAAACATTTTTGTGTAGGCAGTTCTTTTAAAAATAAAATCTGCCATAAAAAATGCTTTAAATTGAAGAATTTTTATTATAGAAGACATTTAACATTTTTGGATGTTTGGAGTTTTTTTTTTTTTTATATAATTTCTTAAAAATTTAAACTGAGATGAGTTTTCATGATTTCGATTTTTTAATTGTTATCACAATTTTTTAACAACTCAGACTGATAATTTTTTATGAAATAGTTTCAGCCATGCAATTACAAAATTTTCTAAACATTTAAATTAAAATTACATTTGAAGGTGGAATCAATTGTAGCCAGAGCAACAATAACAACAACAACAATTTGAATACAATTTTAGTTTCATATTTTTTATTATTATTTTTTTCTAAAACAGACAAGACACATCTGTAGCGTATGTGACATGATTTAAAAAATATTTTTTATTAAAATAAAAAACGCGCAATATGAAATATTTTTCTTAGCAAAAATATTAAACAAAAATAGAAACACTCTTCAGTTAATTAATATTAATTGAATTGAAGTAACGCGTTGAAGGAATAAACAATGAAATATTTAGATGATACATACATTTAATAAAAGGCAATAGAGGGTGATTTCATAAAATATTGATAAGTTGTCGGCAAAATTATGACATATATCAAATACACTTAAAGAAAAAGCTTTCAACACATATTTTTTAATACATAAGAAAATGAAGTCACAATAAGAAAGGGAAGCAAAACTTAAGAAAAGTCATGGAGAAACTTAGCCAAAAGCAATAGTCATACAAAAAATATATCTAAATTCAGGATGAATAATGGATTTTATAATAGTTATATTTCAAAAGCTGTGAGTTACCGATGTCATCCAGCTGTTAAAATATTAAATATTCATTGGGGCTTTTCAAAATGAATTGTTTCGCACTTAGAAATATTTGGCAATTATTTAAAGAAAAAAATCTAATTCGGCTCAGTTGTAAACACGCAAAGTGAATTTTGTTGGGATGTCGCTCGTCGTCATGGCTATAGAGGTCAGGTAGTCTGTATCGTATTTGAAAAATTTGTCTGTAAGTAAACACTCTCTTCTGAACTTTAACCTCCAAATCAAATAGACTTACAAGCGATGGGAAGAAAACTTATCCGCCGTAGCTGCCGCTATTAGAGACCCATAAATGTGGATCAGTAAATTGAGCATCACCAGAGTCCCACCAAATCCAACCACCACATAACCATGTGGTGGTTGGATTTGGTAACGAAGAATGAGGGAAACAAAGTCGTTAGAGTTATATTTTTGCTTCAGCGCTTATGTTAACAAGCAAAAATTACTATTATAGTGAAGGCAATTCACAAGTGCTCTACCAAGCATCACTACATCCACAAAGATTAACTGAATATTGTGGTCTATAGCATAATGGCGTCATCGCACTGTAATGCTTTCGAGTTTCTTTCAGTTTCAATTGGTATTATTAAATTTTTTTAAAAATTTGTATGCTCTGAAGGGTGATCACAGTTTTCTCTTTTGGGAAACCCATTTGAGCCACTTAGCATATCTATGTTCTTTTTTTCAAAGTCTGCTACTGCTAGAAATAACATGTTCTTTTCTCTAAACATACTGCACCTAAGATGTGTAAATGCGTGTATGTTGCATTTTTTGCATGCAAATTTATTTCAGCGTTAGATACTACACTTTTTAGTATTCGAGAACACTGAAGATGGCACAAAGCCGAAACCGGTCTGTTCATAAACCCAATTTGACGTGGGATGACAGACACAATCGTCATCTGCTGAAGATGAGATCAGTGATGTTAACTTTACTTTGCGACATAAGTATATATATTTATATTTCGTTAATCGCTTGAACAGTGCAAATATTGCTCAAGAATCCACAATTTTTGTCTATATTCGAAACACTAAACACACATTAATGCTTAATGTAACATCAGACAACTGTTTGTATTCTATTGTAAGCTTTAAAAAGGCCTCACTTTGCGAGGGCGTGGGTAACATGTAAAATGTAAAATGTGTTCCCCATTTTTAGGTGTTGATTTTTATTCTTTAAAAAAAATAACACCATGGAAACGTAAAATTTGTTTAAAATTCACGTTTCTTTCTAGAGCCAGAACAATCCGAATAAGATCCACTTTTATTAAAAATTCAGTTTTTAAATCATATAGAGTAGATGATATAAGAAATTGAAGTAATTTTTTGAAAGCCGTATAGGTTTTTAATTTGAATTTCGCGTTTTAACCTACCAAACCCTCTTAGAATAGAAATATTTTGTATAAGGTCAAAAAAGGACGGCAGTCAAAATTCCATCAGATTCACTTTGACTTGTTGGTTCATTTGTGTGACAACTTAATAAAAAAAACAAATTTCTATTCATCGTACTTGAGAAATTTTTTCTCACTCCTTAAACTAGAACACTTCCTTAAAAAAAATTCAACACAAATATAATACCTGTGTTCCACCAAACAGCCCATTGGCAAACATTCAGTACATATTTTGGAGCTTCTTCAAGCAGAATTTCATATTCAGTTTAAAAATTACAAGCAAGTGCAGAATCAAAAGTACATCATGGACACAAAAAGTACTATGATCAATACGACCATTTTCAATAATTAACTACCATTTTCAAAACCACAATTTATGTAGTAGCCCTCGTATATGCAACTGGCAGTCCGCTTGGCAAACCCGTATTTAATCAAATAATAGACCGTCATACAAAACACATGCTCGTATGAACTAACAAATATATTAAAAATGTAAATTTCTGAGAAGAAAAAAATTTTAACTAGTAGATTTTTAATGCAGCGTTAGTTACAACAGCTACAAATATGAAAAATTTTAAAAGCAAAAAAAAAAAAAGCAAAATATATTAATGTGTAAACAACACCAGACTACAGAAATTAATAAAATGTAAATGACCTAGAAAATGAAGAAATAAAAACTAAATGAATTTGTACTAAATAGCGAAAAGAAAATGTTTATAAACTTGAAAAAATAAATAAATATCTAACAAAGCAATTAAGTAATCAACAAAAATATTAATTTAAAAGAAAAATATATATAATAAAATATATATACAACGACTATGGCATGCAGGAAGGCAGCGTTGAAAATCAGTAAAAAGATATACAAAAGATGAATATTTAAAGATTATGGAAAATTGAGAAAATAAATAACTATAAATTTTTAAGATGAGTTATTTTCTAATGAATAAAGACATGTTGGCAAATACTGGCTGGTATTTGTATAAAAATTATTATTTCACAGTAAAAAAAACAGCTTAAAAGATTTATGAAAATGCTGAGATGGACTATTTTTTATGCTTATTCACCGAACTAAAAGTTATGGAAGATGTCAATATGTTAAGTCATGGATTTTTTTTTTTGTGGTGGGTGAGATAGGTTTGAAAATAATTTCGCACTTACAGTGACCGTCGTCAACTGCGTTGTGTGGTGTCTCCACTAAAACACTCCCTCCTCCGTTTCTGGTGGGATGCCTTCCCGGGACTGTTTTCTACATTACTTCGGGAAGGCCCAGTCATGGAAAAATGATCGCCATTTAGTTATTTATATACATATATGCTGAAATGGAATAAAACTAGTTGTTTGTAGGAATATAGAAGGACTTAAAATAAACAGCTCATTGCTTAGGTCCGGGTTTCAAAAGAAATGATTTAATAAAATATCAACGAGTTTTTGCTAAATCTATGACATATATCAGCTACAGTCAGAAAAATATTACTTTTGTTAAAGAATTTGTTATATTTTTAGTATAATTTTACGCGACTCGATAGAATTACTCCTTTTTTACCCAATTTTATTTGTCTTAATGCATTTCACGAAAATTGTTATGAATAATTTTATGAACAATAGTATCGACAATTTATTACCTTCCTTGTAAATATAGTCGTTTACTGAATCCAAGAGTTCACCCTAAAAAAAAATTTTTTGTATATTATCAAGAAGGGACAGCAATTAAAAACATATTCTATTGTATGTGTGAAAATGAATATGACGTATTAAATATATATATTTCGATGTAAAAGCTTACGTTACGACAAAGTTAAATATAGTTTATGTAATGAAAGGATAGATACGAGTATTTAACCGGACCATATTCGAAGCCATATTCCAAAATCAGTGATAACAGAGATAATTGAAAATTTTTAAATTTGAATAACAGCAAAGGATGCTGGCAAAATCCTTCAGTATATTGAACGATTTCCTAGTTGAAATCAAGTATGTTGCCTGTTGTTGCATAAAACATATTTAACTTTGAGTTGAATATCTCATGACGCGAGACTTTACGTCAAAATATATTTTATCAGTTTTGCTTCTATTAAAATTAATTATTTTTTTTAATATTATTATTACTATTTTTTTGTTTGTTATTTCTGCAGAAATTTTCTGTAAGACGTATATAAAAACGTGCCGTAAGAGGCAAACAAGATTTAAATAGAAAAGTGTACAACGAATGTAAATGCAATGAATTGGTATAAATCAATGAATTAAAATTTAATTGATCATATGAATAATTAATATCATGTGCTTTACGCGGATTCTTTTGGGAATGTATCTATCGCGTAAGCATAGAATTTAGTTTACGTTATATTTACTTAAAGATTTTCATTAGAATTATCACTTGGAATATAGAATTGAAATTTTTATTAGATGTTAAATAAAATTTTTAGAATAAATTTATATAGATCTTTGAAAAAAATAAATGCTTAAGAAAATTAACAACTTTGTAGTAGCAGTCGCTGAAACGCAGCAATGACACGTTACTAATTTTGCTGATGCCAAACAAAATTTAAAAATAGTTTTAGTCGCTTTTAAATTGATTAGTTTATATAATAGTATGCCGGTGGGAAATACGTTTCCTTTATGAATATGATATTACAGCTATAAATAATGGAATTCTATTGCGTTTATAAATTCGTATTAATTAAACACGAAAAAAAAATATTAATAAAGAAAATATAAGTTGTGACTGACCGCTTTACAACCAAAAACTCTTTTTGTATGCGCTTTAATCGACTACTATAATAAAAGACCTATTTGATTTTTTATTTATTATGTAAATAGCTGAGCTTAGGGTCAATATTCTTTTACACTTATAAAAAATGTATTAGTTTCTATTTGATAATTCCGATATTACGTCATTATTTTGAGTGGCTTAATCAGAGAAATGTGACGATGCCCCACAAAAAGAAGTGGTGAAATATCAAAATTAATAAGCTCAGCTATTTGAATATTAAATAAAAGAATTTTTTAAAATATAAGTTAAGGTAAAAACGCACAGTTGGGCCTTGCTTAAAACCACGGCTGTTAAGTAATGATTAGTAATCGTAATGTTTAACAATTAATTATTCCTCTTTCAAGGCTAAAGTAATTGATTAAATTACGATTATTTCAACTTTTGCATGATTATTAATTGATTACACATTTACTACATATTTTTTTAACAAATTGTCCTTCTAATTCAATTTTCATAAAAATATATTTATCGTTCGTAATGTGTTCATAGTTTCGATTGATTTTTTTTTTTAATTATTAAACTAGTAGTGTTTTCCTCCATAGATGTAATTAACTAAACCAAAATTAGATGTTTAAAAAGAGTATATTGACGTAGATTCTACTATAATTTTGATGGTTGTCCTACACGCTTACGAAAGATAAAATTCAATTTCTATTTTTATCTTGTTAGTTTAGAAATTTATCCTATTTTTATTTTATTATTTATCCTATTTTTATTTTATTTCATAAGCATATTTTATTAAATTTTACAAGTACTTAATCAATAAAATTTTCAAGTTTTGTTGAAAATTTAATTTTTAGGAGTCAGCCCTTAAGGCATGTTTCTGAATGCCGTAATATTCCTAAACCACCTCAAGCGGATTTTTTCATTCGAAAGGAATCAAGAATAATTCAGTTAGAGGTTGATGGACCTCAATCATCATCAATGTGTTTATTTTCTTTTTAAGAGAATGACTAAAATGAAGTTTTTTCTCTGTGGCCTTAGCTGCACATATGCTAACATTTCATTGGTCGCTAAACCAAATAGTCAGTGAACTTTAAGCAGTTCGAAAATATTCAACCTCGGATTTTTATGCCATACGAATCAAATACAATATGAGAATTCAGTATTGTATATGAATCAGAACAAAATACATAACCATAATAGTTTTAGAATGTTTTTATACAAACATCACAAAAACAATTATACTTAACATGAGTCTGTATTATTTTTCTTGCAACATGTGTACAATTAGACGACGTTTTGGTGCCAATAATTGTATTTATTATTTTATCTCAATATTAAGTACATACGCTTTCATTTTAATAAGAAAAACATTACGAATTATGCACCGGTTAAGGGAAAAAGTAACTAAAATTAAATGCTGGTGGAATTTATTTATGGACCTAGTACTCATCCTTGCACCTTATGACGACATTCAATGCAAAAGGCCTTGAAAATAATCAAACAGAATTATATTCGATTCCATCCAATTATTTTATTGTAATTATAAGTCATCCCTATTATTTTTTTTATTATCCGCAATCGTAACCATATAGTAGTCAGAAATCCTCAGCCAGATTAATTGATTACTAATCGTAATCAAAAAAATATATTAAAGAGGGTAGCATAACTCACTTTTTCCGATTCGTCAGCGCAAAATTTTAAATTTTAAAGAAAAAAATTCGAATTGATACCAAGTGGTAGCCACGGCTTCGATATATAGCACTACAATTTATATAACCTTATCCTGGAAGGTTTTGTTTTGCCCTATGTCAAGACTTAAGTTGAACAAGTTTATCTAGTGGCAGTTACTATAATTAAGCCTGACCCAAGGAGGGCAAAAAACTTTCACTTATTTTATTCCATTTTAATAGGATGTTGTGTAGCGAAATATGGTGGGTGTTAGCTATTTATACACCCATTCCTCGTTTTACATCAAGTTGAGAATTTACCTGTTATCAGGAATTAAGGCCGTATAAAATACCTTCAAAAAAGTATATAGACTATGCAGTTTTCAGGTTTCTCAACAACGTGATTCTTTTTTTTTAAATTTAATTTTCATAAATATATATTGTGTTTCGTGATTTTTGTTGTTTATTTTGTTGTTGCAATTTTTCCATAATAATATTTATTCTCCCAAATAATAATGAATTTTTTAAAGTAATTATTTAGGAAAATATTTGGGGTAATTTAACCATATATTGTTAATATGATATTAATTTTCTATTTTGACCCAAAAAATACAATCGTAATCACCCATTTAAAAGTGACTAATTACATACGGATTTGAATGAATTTTATGGAATTCTCATAATGTACATATATGAAAATTAGTATACACAGATATGACTCTGAGTGCTCAGCAAAGAGGTCGAAGTCTACTGATGGGCTGGCTAGCATCAACGAAATTTGGAATATATAGAAAGCAAAGCCCATTTAATATTTGCTAAATCTATTTGATGTTTAGTTTATTCTTTATACATACATATACACATACATATTGTGCCTTTTTTACACAATTTATTTAGATAGTATCCTCTGGAATGTATAAACCATATAAGAACGGGACTGGGTGTAATATAAATCTTGCCTTTACGTAGTGTACGTAATCTTCTTTTTCTTATATAGTACATATTTATTTATTTTTGTCTTGTGCCAATAAAACTAATTTATAGAAGTATTTTTATACGAAACTTTTTTTGCTTAAATAACTTGGTATTTATAATTATTAATTATAAATTTTTAAATAAATTTTTTAATTACATTGCCGTTAATTACCAGCCCAACGCATATATTAAAAAACGCATATATTATAAAAATTAAAAAAAAAATACAAACAAACATAAATATTTTTGCTCAATAATTTTTTCCAGCCAAAATTATTATGTAATTTTATGTTTAAATTTATTTTCTATAAAAAATTTGCTTTTAGATTGTCATTAAAGCATAATTTGAGGAAACAGGTGCTACTGTCACACACAAGCTTCGCTGTAGTGGTAGTAGGTGCCAAGTTTGGCAATGCAACTGCAACTTTCAACTAAAATTCAAATAAATATTTATATAAAACTGCACCTTTTTGCTATTTTATATTTTATACAATTTTCTTAATACAGATAAATTTTTCTTTTTCATTTTCAATATTTGTTTCTCTTTTTGTTTTGTTTTTCTTTGCCAAACAAGAAATTGCATTAGACTCATAAATATTTGGCATACTTTTTTTAGGTACAAGATTTCACACCAAAAAAAGCAATAAAACTAAAAAATTGCATCAAAGTTTTATGATGACAAGTGAACAAATTAAAATTATTTATATATACACATGTATATAAAAAAATAATGGCTGATGTAAATATTATACTCAACAGGTCAATGATTTAAAAAATAAAAAAAAAACAATAAAAAAAATATACATCATATCGTACATCACATAAGTAAACAAAAAAAAACAATAGCAGTATTTTTTTTTTTATAATAATAAACTTAAACGACCCACTGTTAATATACAAATATTGCAATTAAACTCAAAAATTAAACATTAAAAACATAATTTTGTGAAACGAAATCTTACAAAATGTGAAAATGTTACATATCGCTCTTTTAAGGACCAAAATATTTTTGCAAAGTGTTCATTGAATGTTAAAAGTAGTCAATTTGACATTTTTATAGTTAAAAAACATTGCGCGAAATTGAATTCCTTTAAATTTTATATGTGAGAAGATAAATATGACTTTAATTAGCGGAGACACAAACCATAATTTAGCAGAGATCATTACATGCCTAACAGATACATAAGGAGTCTTTCAATAAGGGATTACTATCTTTAAATTTAAATCAAACACAGTGTGTGTGAGAAATTCATTTATTAAAAATGGCCTACTGATGCCAATATGTATGAAATACAACGTTGTGTATGTGTCCGCTGTGGATGACCATGCGCTCAACTCTCAAAAATAGTCGGACCTCGAAAACTTCATTTTCGAAATCGGGGCGAAGATAGCAACTTCTCATTTTTTATGGCCGGGAAATTACAACTTTCACAGAATTTAATAAATCTGAAGTAAAATTTTCGAAAAATTTAGATTTTTCTTTCACTGAATAACAGTGAAATTGAATTGTCATTAAGTAAATCTTTCTACATTTAATTTAATATTTGTTTCGAATATAGGTTCTACCTTAAAATTTAATGTTAAAAAAACATTATTATTACATTATTTACTCTTCAGTGCTTTTTTTAAATACATCGAGTTTGACGACCCTGGATTCTTAAAATCCAGCAAATGTTTTTTTTAAATTGTTGGATTTCATATGAAGCACTGTTTAGATCTTGACGAAATCTAAACTGAATTGAATTTATAGAGATTTTACCATTAAAAATAAAATGAAAATTTAACGATTATTGTAAAAAATTACAGTTCGATGAACCATTTTTGAAACATGCTGCAATTTACAAATTTCGTTTTTAAAATGAAATTTTTAAATTTTTTCTTTAATTTCAACAATACAAACAATACATTTTTTTATTGATAATGATTTCAAATTTCATGCTGCTTCCGCATTTAAAGGCCGACAGCCAAAACTTACGAGGTTGCCCGAAAAGCATTACTAAGAAACTGAAATACTTAATGCCAAGTTGGAAGTTGCTATCAGTAGCTCCACTGAGGTTCGGTTGCCATCCATAATTACAATCGATCTACTGTACCTGAATAGAAAACTTATATAAAAATTATACGTGTCATTAACTACAAACACACGTAAACCAATTGTTTGTTTGGAATATCAAAAACGTTTCACTTTCTTTTTTTGTGTGATTCTTTTTTTTTTTTGTCAATTATTTTATTACATTTTCATTTCTTATAACTAAATTACTTCCACTTAATCACGACTTTAGCAAACTCTCAGTCGTTAATCTTGTGCTACTGGCCGGCCGGTCGGCAAATTTAAAATTTTATTGTGTTTTTACTGCTTTAAAACTTCCTACTTATAAAAAAATACAGGATTTGCTATTAAACGTTTATCATTTAACATTAATCTTTTAGCAATTAAAGAGAGAAATTATTTGCTTTTTAGTATGATTTGAAAACTTAAATTATGTTTGGCTTAAATGAAGACGAAAGATGTCTGATGATTTTTTTCTTGTTGCTAATAATTTAATGTTGAACATAAAATATGAATCGTCTTAGTGCATATTATGATCATGAAACTTGCATTTTTTCCTCCTGGTGCATTTCATGATGGACCTTAGCAAACTTGTTTTACTGATTTGTGCATAAATTTAAGTCTAGTCTGGAAAGCCATCACAATTATTTTGTAAAAACAACGCCCTGTTTTGCCTGGCCATTCGATGAAAAGCATGTAAGGATTTTATTTTGAAGACTTGAAGAAAATGACCACTAGAGGCAGCGAGAGATGGTTTCATAAAGAAAAATGTGACCAAGAATTTGGATTTTTTCTTTTTTGCAAATCAATATCAAAAGTCTACCATATCTCAATATTGTGTATCGGCACAAAAACTAAAATTTTTATTAAAAAATCTAGAAGTCTTACCTTAAACATTTTATAATATAAAAAAAATCGGAAATTTCCCACGAAAAAGCGGGAGTTTCGCAATAAAAAAATATTATTAATAAATTATTGAAAAATTCTAAATTTCCTAAAAAAAATAATATAAAAAATGCTTACACTAAATTTAAAATAAAATAAGATTGAACTTAATACAAAAATCACTGGCCTTCGTAGACTAGTAGGTAGTGTACTAGACTCGTAGTGCGAAGGTCGCAAGTTCGAATCCTGCCGCAGAACTCTGGCAGTTTGTGTTTGATAATTAAAGGTTGCGCACAACAAGCCTTCACTGGCTTAAGTGTATGACATGGGCTATCACACCCCTCCAATCAACCTAACCTAAACTAACCTAATACAAAAATAATGAAAATTCTTCCCGCTGATTACAAGTTAAAATATAAGAAAAAATTTTCGGAGTAACTAAAAAAAGTTTTCGAAATTTTCGACAACTATATCCTTCGAACGAATCAAATGACTTCAACGAAATTTAAACTAATTAATAATGTTTTCTTTTTTTAAGGTTAAAATATGATTAGACTTCGGTTTAAACGAAAAAAGTTTGTGAAAATGGGTTTTTCATAACTTGGAAATCTCTCCCCAAATCGATCGATTATTTTTCGACGCTTAAAAAAAACTACTTCGAATACCTCAAATTTGTATCAAAATTAATTCATTAGTTCAATTAAATATGTTGTAAAGAATATTTGAAAACAGTTTGTAACTCAACTGTAAATTCTCGTCCAATTCTCTAAATCAATTAATTGGTTGGAAAGATATCGTTGTCGAAAAATTTTTAAAACAACGTTACGTTACTCCGAAAAATCTTCTTAAATCATGCTAAATATTAAATGGAAATAGCAGGAATATCCTGCAAGTTAAACCATATTTTATTTAGCTTTCAAGTTTTATATTTTATTTTGTTTTGTACATTTTACCCAAATTAATTTTTATATATAATTTTATAATTTTCAGGTCCAGGTTCTTTCGAATTCGGGCAGGTTCCTTTTAAAAGGATTCCGCTGAGTTATTTTTCATCTTTACTTTTATTTTTAAAAGTTGCAAAAATATTGGTCTCCTTTTCCACTTTTTCTAATGTTCCCCTTGTCTCTGTATCTCTCTTTTACAAAGCATCTCACTCTCTAAGGAAAACCGGATTCTACTCATACTTCTCTAAATGAAAAATCTTCCTTATTGCAACATTAATTTATTTATTTTTGTTTTTTTGTTTTTTTTTTTTGTTTTTGTCTTTGTTTATTGTAGACGGGATGCCATTACAGCTTTTATAGTCTTCTTAAGACTAAATTGTGAACTAAAAAATAAAGCGTGCAGCCTATTGTTTATGGCCAGTGCGTAGGCTGTTCTTTTGTGGCAGTTAAAGGCAGCATGCCAAACCTGCTTGAAGCAGTTGTAAATAGATACGAGAAGTAGTACAAGAGTTAAAGAGTATTTATGTTTTGTACAAACTTCATCTTTAAAAGTCTTAAATTTCTTCCGTTGCATGAAAGCAAAATTTATGACTTTTCCATTTCAATGTAGGAAATGTTCTTAATATTGTAATCAGGCTAGATATAGTACATATGTATGTACACACGTATATATGTACTTATGGGTGTATGTATATATTTTTTCTAGATGGAATAAAGTCTTCAGTAATAAAAATTATGATGATGACAAATTCTTGTAGCAAAAATATGAAGTATTATGAAAATTACTTAAGCTTTAAGTTGTCTATGGAAATATGCATGTACTCGTAGTACATTCATATATTTATATTCTGGTTGATTATATTATTTAGATATAAATATTTCTCTTTGTCTAAAATACTAAGAAAAAGAAAGAATTATTTGTATAAATACCAAAGCAAACACAGTTCACTTTTTCTATTTAGAGCCACCACCACCAACTGGACTGACATTGATTTATGACAATAAAAAATTTATTTTTAAAACTTGCATTTTGTTGCAGAGACTAAAAACATGTTTTGCAAAGTGGCCTTAAAAAAGGGTGTTTAATTTATGGGATTAAAAAAGGCGCTCATGCAAAAGAAAACTTGAGTTGTTGTGAAATTTCACAAGTCTAATAAAAGATAGAGAAATACATACATAAGTCAATCGACTAAATTCAGTGTACGAGTGCTTTCGAAAGAAAACATATAAATGGCCATCAAACAAACTCAACTGTGTTTTTGTATTAAAAATGTTTCTTATTATTCTTCATAATTTGTTTTCAGCTGGACAAATTTTCTAGACATGATGACTGATCATGCCTTCAATTTTTCAAATCTACCGTACATAAGTTTGAAAAAGGTCCCCTGATACGCTTGCGGTGCGAAAAAAAATTTCCAACTTTTTTTTAAACTTGGAAAAAATTAAAAAGCCATTTGATGGTAAATTCGGAATAAGGCAAAAATTCAAATTAAAGCACAAAGAATTGAATAGCCAATGTTTTTGAAAAAGAGGCAGACCAATACTTTTTCGACGACTATGGTTCTTGGAAATTTTCACAGTCATCATTTTCAATTGAAACTCGTAAATATATAGTAAGAAGTAGCAGACAAAAAGTAAAAATATGGTTGCTTTTGCCAGGCATCCTTGCATCCTCGTAAAAGCGCCCAAAAAATTTTTAGTTTTTAGAGTAATTGAAATTTTTTTAAAAACGTTCGACTTCATCAATTGCTGCAATCAGCATAAATTTTCAAACTCAAAAAGTGAACAAGAACAAATCAAAGCAAGAAAATTTTCAGAATAACTTAATAACAAACACAATTATTGAAATTTTTCGAAATCGTATAGTGACATTAGAGCAGTGATCGTCACACTATTACACACTACAACATTTAAAAGTTTTAAGAATTATTTTTAACTTTACCTCTCGCAACCAGCGTTGCTAGAATTTTATGAGATAAAATCAGAAAAACTCCAAAACTTTTTTTTACGAAAAATTTGCAAGTATATTTTTAATCGAATTCTTTACATTTTTTGAAACTAAAACGATTCCAAAGAATTTTCTATTTAAAAGAAAAACAAAACGAAAAAACCGCAAATATCGACGTAGTCATTTCCGTTCGTGGAAAAAAATCGCGAAACAATATTTCTTTTTTGCATTTAAACACGATAAAGTTGAGTAAAACAAGAGATTATTTCTATTAGCGGATTATTGGGCAACTAAATATAATTCAAATGATTTTAGACGTGTTAAGATGAATGCAAAACGAGTAGGTGACATATATATACACATATTCAGTAGTAATTGGGGAGTGACAATTTTATATATTTATTTTCATGAGAACTGCTCGTCTGTTGCGAATTGGATTTGGAATACAATCAACAAATAAATTATATAACAAGACTTACGACTCATATTGAACTACATATGTATCTAAAATACCAACAAATAAAGTTTTTATATGTGTATTTAGCATTTCAAGAATTCTAAATTTTTTATTGAAAATCTTCAAATCTACATTCGGACCGTTTAGAAGTAAAGAAATGCAAAGTGCAGATAAGTCTGCACTTCTAGCAAGAGTGCTCCCCAACGCCAAAAATCATTGTCATATTCTCATTTCCACATTTTTGTTAGTATAAAATCAACACAGTGTAAATCCAGTAACAAGCAACAGCAGAAACTTCTTGTTTGAACGCTCATTAAGAGTCTGGCTGTTAATTTTTTATTTTTAGTCCATACCTATGACTACGTATTTTTGAGAGTAAAAGGTCCCATGCGACCAGTTTCACCGGTCACTCCGTTAGAGAGCAATATCTTCATCGGAAACCATTTGCTTAGAAGCTTATACCTACGTTACTACAGAGTCCGGCTGTCGCATAGAAAGCTGAACTTCTCACCTCCATCACCAAAGCATCTTTTGCTATGCCCACCATGGAAAAAACAAAACTTTCAGTGCCGCGTTCTGGTGATGATACAGCAAGGACGGCAAACGAATTTCATTGAGCGTCAGAAACTACTTTAAATGTAGAGATAGCGATCCGGAAGTAAAGCAAATTCGGATCATTTCGAATAATAATTTAACACGATTCTCATTGCAGAAGTGTTTCCTTTTATACTCGTATGCGTATTCTTTCAATATCGTGCCCTAACCGCAAAAAAATCTTAAAGGACAAACTTCAAATTTTACAGGAAAAGTGCTTCTATTACCTGACTTTGCATTAAGTTGTATGGACATTGCTAAATTGATTTTGTCCTAAATTTGAGATGCCACTTCTATCGACTATAAAATTTTAAGATTTAATTTTAGTGATCACAAATTATCGATGCCGATGAAAAAGCCAAAATCAAAAAATTATGTCACTTAAACCTTTTCCGCGGTAAGGAGGCGGATTTCTTTTCCAAATTTTTAAATTATGGTTAGCACTGGAAACTAATTTACGTGTTGAAAAAGTACAAGGAGGCTAATAGTCACAATTTATTTATCTCTATATATATAAAATAGGATGTGTGTATGTATGTAACGTAATGGCTCCAAAACGGCTGGGCCGATTTTCAGGGAACCTTCAGAATACTCGGGCGGGTGACACTGTGATTTTTGATTTTCGGTCTGTGGGCGGAGGGGCGTGGCAAAGTCCAACTATTCATAAAATGAGAACGGCTGGGCCGATTTCTGTAAAACTTGGAAAATCCCTCCGGAAAAGTCGGAAAATTGGAAAAATCGAGTTTTTGTATGAAATTTTGTTTGAAATTGCTACTTAATGGCCTTTCAAATGAAAAAATAGAAAGTTTGTCTGAAGGCTTAAAATTGGGGCGAGGCGAAGTTCGCCTGGTCCGCTAGTTTCTTATGAAAAAGAAGTTCCTCATGGGAATGACAGGACATACAATTAATAATGACATTAATAATAATAATACTTATAATGATAATAATAACAATAGTTATAATAAAAATAATAATAATAAAAATAACGTATTTTCAGACGGTTTTGTAAAAAAATTAATTATTTTTTAATCGAAATTTTGTCAATTTGAAAAATCAAGTACTTTCGCAGCAATGAAAATGTCTTTCGATAAGAACGAATTCCACTTTTACTCCAAAAAATCTCGAAAATTTACCAACCAATTAATATTTAATTTTATAAAATTTCAGACTTTGGTAATACAATGTATTTCCATTTAAGGTAATTTCTGCTCGTCTTTAGATTATGCAAAATCTATCTGGACATTTGAAATTCCACTCTTTAAAAAACAAAACAAGACATTCAAATATATTTTCAAATGCTAACAAACAGCATCTCTTTCAATTGGAATAAGAAATTTGTTTGAAAAAAAACACAAGAATTAGAAAGAGAATCTTATTGCAATTGAGCATGTACCTTTTTTGGAATTTTGTGTATTTCACTTAATTTTTCTATTCTTCTTTAAAATTTTTATTATAAAATCCATGAAAGAGACACACATACAACACCATTGTGCATGAAATATATGTATGTACTTGTACTAAAAAAACGTGTGTGTGTATGTTTTCGGTGTTATTTTATTCATTTGGTTCTTTTATTTTTTTCTCTAAAAGTCAATTAAGCGATGGTCTTTGCTTTTTATGGTCGTTTAAGTGGAATCAATGTATAAAATATATTTTTTGTTGCATTGTGCATTTTCCATACTACAAGCTGTTTATTCATTTGATATCAGTCAGTACATTGTTCTCCTTAGAAAGAGTCACTCATCGATATATTCTTATTTATTTATTTCATTGTTTATTGATAGTTTTACACAATTTATATTCAATTAATTTTATTAACGTCTGTAGATGCTACAAAAACATGGAACACTATCGATTTAATTGATCAAATAGTTGATTTGTTTGGAATTAAATTAAAACAATATTTTTCTAACTTTGTGAGGGAAAATAAATTGAAGCAGAATGTAACTACTATTTTAGAAATGACCCTTCGAGTGAAGAATAATTTTTATGTAATATAGTTTCAACTCACACATATTATAATTTTGTTGCATTTATTACATACAGTATTAGTGAGTTAATTATTCTAATTGTACTTTTTTAGAAAATACTTTCTCAAATGGTAGTTTTTTAAAAGTTACTTTTTTAAAGGCAACATTTTTTTAAAGTACTATTTAAAAGATACTTTTTAGACAGTGCTTTTTTAAAGGGTACTTTTTTATTAGGTACTTTTCTAAAAAAGACTAAAAAAGCACTTTTTCAAAGTAACTGTTTTAAAAGGTACTTTTTTAAAAAGGCACTTTTTAAGAGTTATTTTTTAAAGATAACTTTCTTAAGAAGTATTCTTCTTAAAAGGTACTCTTTTACAGGGTACACCTTCAAGGGGTGCTTTTTCAAATGGTATATTTTCAAAAGGTCTTTTCAAAAATGTACTTTTTCAAAAAGTACTTTTTCAAGACTCTTTTTCAAAATGTACTTTTTAAAATATGCTTTTTAAAATGGACTTTGATAGAAGGTATTATTTTAATAAGTACTTTTTTAAAGTAATGTTTTAGTAGGTACTTTTTTGACCGGAACTTTTTTAAAAGAAACTTCTTAAAATATATTTTTTTAATGTTACTTTTCAAACGTTTTTAAATGGTACTTTTTCAAAAGATACGTTTTTAAATGGTGCTTTTCAAAAGGTGAGGTAATTCTGTACAAACGTACTTTTATAAAATGTACTTTTATATAAGGTACTTTTTGAAAGTTACTAAAATTTACTTTTCTAAAAAGGTCTTTTGAGTTTGTAGGGTCCAAGAATGATTTCTAGCAATTACTTTCTTAAAGAAAACTTGTTTAAAGCTATTTTAAAAAGTGCTTTTTCGGAGATATCTTTTTAAGGCCGGTTTTTAAACTCACTTTTTCCCCCCAAAAAATTATGTTAATTTTTTATGGTCTTACACACACTATTTATTTGTTGCAAGAAAACAAATATTTCATGTCCCAGTTGGTAAAAAGGATGGATGTCTGTGCATTTCGCTTTTTGTGGTATGGTTTGCTTTGACATGATTCAATTGTGTCAAAAGAATAAATTTGCATTTGAAAAACATGACATTTTTGGTGTTGAGCAAAAGATTTCTTCAACACAAAAGAAAAAACACTTTGTTACAATAAACGTCAAAAGCAAGTTTTCAGTCGCAGCATCATAACACACTGCCAGCCACTTAAAATTCGGCCAAAATAATAAAGCATTTTAACTGACTCGCTGGCTGAATGCAACCACCTGGAGCAATAAATAAGAAAACAAAACTCAAACAATAACATTAAAATACAATTTTGCAATAATCGAAATCAAATAATAATAATTTATTTTAACAGAAATGGCCAAGAAATCATGGAATAAAACCCATACAAAATTTATCTTGTATTTCATTTAAGAAAATATATTAAAAAAAAAACTACAAATAAAATGGGTCAATATGCATTTGTGAAATGTGGTTTGAGCCATGGATAATGAAATAAAAAGTTACTGCTTGATGGCTGTTTTGTGACAATTCTTTAGACCCATTTTAGATTTTTGTTGTGTCTGTAACTTGCAAGTTTACTAAGTGAATGAGTGAGTGTTTGTGTGTGTAAATGTGTTAAAGTAGAGCAGTGCATCCACTAGTATTTTGATATCTGTCTTTACAATGACATAGATGTTATTTTTGTGTACATTTCTATTGAATTGGAGTCATCTTCCTTGTTTACGCTTTTTTTATTTTTCTTAATAATTTCTGTCATTGTTATTGTGCCACACAGTTAAACATTTTGTTCGTGAATGATGTTGCAACCATTTCTTAACCACTGAATGAATGAGCATACCAATTTGGAAGTCGTTAAACAAAAAACTAAAATGTACGGTATTTATTTAAAAATATGTTGAGCGGCTTTATGATCGTATTAAAAGTTAATTTAGGACAAAAAATTTTACCCAATGTCAACAATGTGTAATTTATTTCTTTATTTGCCAACATCTTTACATCCAGATAATCAGAAAAAAATTTTATTTAATATCTAGCTGTGTAAAGAAGTCAATTGAATTTGTGAAGTAGGGTTATGAACTCCATGGAAACAATAGGTAAATATTAATTATCTTACTTACTGTACACGTTTTTCAATACCTTAAAACTGAAATAACTTTTTCACTTGGATACATTTAAAAATATTCTTCCATACAATATGCGTTACATGCAATATAAAAATATCTCAAAAAATCGAAATGATTAAGTTATTTAGGAGAAATTATTGCTCAATATTATTTCGATATGTACAAAAAATCTGAAGATAAACCGAAATTAAACCCAAAAGGTGTCCAAATGGATGAAATACCTTAAAAAATTTAACGGCCTTTTGCAAAGTTCAACTTTTTAGAGATATGACTGTTGTTGTTGCAGTTAAAGGAGCGACATTTATATAATAGGACTAAAGAAGCTTAACTAGCTTAGCTTTTTCATTTGAGTCACTTATTTTCAAAAGCCATCTCAGATGTCTGCAGAAAACACAGAAAAAAACCACAAAATTTTTTTGTGATTGTGAAATCCGGCCCATTTTTTTAAGGATGCACAAAAAAACTTTTTTACATTAGAGACAATATTTTTGTAATTGTTTAAATAATTTTAAAAATCAAAAACCAGCTTTTAAAATTTCATTGCGAGGTCCTTTGGAACAAATATGCAATTAAGGCGTCTTTTGGACTAAAACAAGCTTTTAAAAATTGATAGTCAATTTTGCAAGGAAACAAACATTACAAATTAAACGAAGTTTAACAAAATACGGTTTGAATTAAAACTGTTTTCAGGTACGAAAGGATAGATGAGTATAGGAGTTCTGTTCATATCCTTAACAAAACTATGTAATAAATTGTTATGGTTACTTATTAAAAAGAACTTGTTGTACTTTTGCTGCTACGATAGTTTAGAGCAGTACCACAACTTTTAAAACATACAGAACCAAGTCCAAGAACAAAAGCTTTGGTATTTCCCTAAAAATAATAGCCGCAGGATGCGGCTAAGCTTATTTTTAAGGCACAAAAGCGCATTTTATGAAATGCAGAAGTCACTGCCGGGAAAAAAGGCAATGTGATCATCGAAATTATAGAGGCAATGATTGTAACGAAAATTCCTAACCAGACCAAAATACGGGCCAAATGCTACATTCAGTTTCTGCATTGAGAAATAAAAAGTGGATCTGGGATATGGTCGTCATGAGAGTGATTCGATTGCTCAAAAGATTCTGACAGACAATTTCCTATAAAGAATTAAAAAAGTTAACTTTAACCCAACTAAAATTATTAAGGATTCGTGTTTCCTTCATGGAAGATTTTTAATAAAATGGAATTCGGGTTAGTGAAAACAGAAGCATAAATTAATATGTTTTTAATCTAATAGATTTATTTTAGAGCTGAGATTTTATCGGTTACTTGTAGGCCAAATTAAAATAAAACGGCACTGTATGGGGTTTCGTCGGCTGTAAAGTAATAATTTTTTCTTAATCGATATTTGTTTCCTTTGATCTTGCACTTTTGCATAGAAATTGAGAAAGTACGTTCTTTTTTTTTTTTTTTTTTTTTTTTTTTTTTTTGTTAAAGCTTTATTTCTTTTTAAGCCAACTGACAATGACTTTAAAATTAAGGAATAACGTAACGTAAGCTATAGCGTAACAAAGTTTTAAGTTTTTAATTCTTAAGTCCTTTAATTTCTTAACATTGATCTGTTCAAGTGACTTATTTTCAAGTAAAATATTATCGTGTTTATCTCCATTTATTTAATATGGATTTGAGTTGATGTAAGTGAAATAATTAGAACGCAACATACAAACTGACAATTTTTTTTTTAAATAGTAGAACGTGTTGCATTAAAAAAGTGCTACAATTGCTTTTCAATAAATGCTTCTATTACAGAATGCTTGTCACTTCTGACGTATTGGCATTTGATTTTTTTACTTTTATTTCCATAAAAATGTCTTTGGACACGCATGCAATGGAATTTGTAGTATTTATTTATTTATTTTATTCTTATTTTCTTTTCATAAAATTTAGAAGTTGTTGTTTAAGTTTCAGTTTTCTTAATAGGATCGGGTGTTGTTTGAAATTGGAGCAGTGGTCTTCTTGTATCTACTTTCATTTTGGTTACGCATTTAGTAATTTCTTGAAGAGCATGTGTTAGTTTTATTTTTATATTTTTTACAATTTAAAATGTATGACTTGTATAATTTAATTTGATGTTTGCTTTGGTTTTGCTTCAATGATTTTTGTTATATGTGACCCAGTTACAATTATATGCATATCAATTTAAGATACAATATCAATTTTTTATTTATTTATTTATTTTTATTAATTCAGTTGTTCTAATTACTACTGGTGATTTCTTATTTAAAATTAAATCTGCGTGGATGATGTTAAAACAATTGTCAGCTGGCATTCACTGAAGAGGAGTAACATACATACATATATGTTATTAAACATTACAATCCATATCTGGGTTTATTGTCAAAAGTGTAGTTTGTACATTATTGTGGAGCCAAGTGAAAGCAAGCTCGTGCTATTTTTATGGCTGGGAGTGTTGACTAAACAAATCAGGTGATAAATAAATAAAATGACTGAATGAAACTAAATGGAATGGACTGTAATGCCTGCGAATCGACTGGATTCTGAAAAAAGATCCAGCGACAACGTGTCGAGGACGATGTGGGTCATTTGAGTAGTTGTTGGGAAAGAGAAGCCCACACACTGTGCAACATTTCGAGAGGAAGTGAACTTTCAATACAATTATAAGTTTTTAATTTATATTTTTTTATAAAGAACGCCTTGGACCTCGCCTACCCTATTTGTTAGGGAGTCAAATGAGTTTTCGAAAACACTGGGTATAATTTCATTAAATTTACTTACAATTTTCATTATCGTTTTGACGATATCGTTAAACATTCTTGGCTGAAATTAGTTTATACTGCGACCATTCGTCTCAGATGAACCTTTTAATACGAAGGAGGATAATTCAAATCAAATCAAATCGGCACATTCACGAGCGACAGCACGATCACGGAAGTGAAAGAACTTTAAAGATGTCCAATATCGACAGTTTAGGATGATGGGGATAAGTAATTTTTAGATTTTATTATGCTTTAAACACATCAATCAGGACTTTTCCCTTTCATTACGCGTTTCATAAAATTTTCAGAAAACCTTTATTAAGTGTTGCCAAAAGCAAGGGAAAATTCCTACAAGATGGCTTCCCAAAAACTCATGAAAATGCTTAAAATATCAGAAAAAGGTGTAAATTCAATTCATTTTCAATCATTTTTGCAAAGGCTTATCATTGTAAGATGTTTACTTTTTTAGAGCTAATTTTCCGATTTGTAAGCTATTTTCAATATGTTGAGAATAGTAATTTAAACGTTTTTTTTTTTTGTAAATAAAATAATTAAAATTTGTAAACAAAATAAAAAAATTAAATTTGTTATTTACCACTGCTCTGGAAAGTGTGCAAACTTATTAACAGTCACGACATCTTTTTCGTTATATGGAAGTGATTATATAAATTGTTAATTAAAGAAAAATAAATATTTTTCATGTAGATTTAAAAATATATGTATTTCTTAATTCAAAAAATCGATACACTGATAATTAATTTTTTCAACCTTCTAGGAAAATGCCTTAGAGGATTTTTTACTGCAGTAAAAATGTCATTTCCAGAGAATGACTTCTCTTTTCATTATATAAAAGTGTAGAGATAATTGGATAGATTTGTCATTTTCCTCAATATGTAGGTATTTCTTTAATCAAACTTCATTTTTATATAAAAATAAAATATATTAAAAATATTATCTTTCGTCAGTGAATTTTAAGCAACATTCAACCTGGAATGTTTGTGGCAAAAGAATATAATACAATATGAGAATTCAGTATTGCATATAGTCATTACAAAATACGTAATCATAGTAGGTTTAGAATGTTTTTATTCAACCAACACAACAAAGAATTATTCTCAACATGAGTCTATATGATTTTTCTTGCAACATGTTTACAAATTAAGCGCCCGTTTTTTGTTTATTTTAATAATTAAATGGGCAGAATATCCCAAAAGAATCAATTTTCAATATTAAGTAATAAAATATATTTATAAATTTTATTTTATTAATTTATTAATATTTTTGATTCTGTTTCGTGTAGTGGATATTATTGTGGTTGTCGAATATTGCTTTCAACTTGGACATTTTGTGCTAGAATAAAGAAAAATGTTGCGAATACTCATCAATCCAGTATAAAATATTGAAATGTTGTTCTCGAAAATCGGCAACCGCAATAAGGATGAAAATTAAACACACTAATATTTAATTTTTCTAATATATTCTTATCTGCCATTAAAGGCTTAATGTTGCACATAAGAAGATGAAATTGGATTAATCTTAAAATGTAAGTTTTTTTCAAAGCAGTGGACTTTAGAATACACTAATACTCATAAACAAGTTGCACTTTTAAGGCCAACTTCAATTTATAACCAACATCTTTTGTAGTACAAAAATTACAAAACTTCAAATGTATTAGATATAATAATTAATAACTTTTACTCGCTCTATTCGATATTAAAGCTTGATAAATTAGAAATAGTTCACATACTTTTCTTCCTTAATAGGACCGAGGGCAATATATATACACCTACTTTTCTAAAATAAATATTTCTTTATGATCTTTTTTATGTATGTATGTATTTATTTAATTTTATCATTTCGTTGACGCTTTGTTAATAATAAGAAGTCTGTTAAAACTTTTCTGTTTCTGGCGATGCTAACCAAAAATTAAGGAAATATAGAAAATAAAATAAATATTTATATATAAAAAAAAACGAGTTTAAACTTTAAGAAATAATAATAATTTGATTTAAGATTTTAAATAAACCAAAATATGTAATTATTATTAAATATTTTTTTCCAGCGTAGGAGTTTTCTTAGAGGAATTTTTTTAACGTGTATATTTAAAAAATATACTGCCTGCATTGCTTTGTTAATTCAAAATTATATACGTAAATATATGTAAATATATATATATATATATATATATATATATATATATATATATATATATATATATATATATATATATATATGTATGTATGTATGTATATATATATTGCTAAAGATTACATATGACTTGCTTGCTCCACGCATCTTCGATATAGATCTAATAATTTTTGTTGGTCTGTATTATTTAACTGCAGCAACATTAAAATTTCCCCCATTAGAAAAACGTTTAAAAATATTATCTTTATATCATTTAAAATCCACAGCCAGATCTTGATTGTTTATTAAGACTACTGTCTTACAAATTAATAACAAAAACAAGCAGCGTTCATAAAAAGTTTTTTAACAAAACTATGTCATTTAATAAAATATTAAATATGTCATTCATGTTAACAAAACACCAACAGAGAAAAAAATGTTTTTCAAGATATTGTTACGATTGACACATAATAATTAAAGAAATGACAGGGCATGTCACATTCATAAATATTATTTGTTGCATATGGATTTCTTAAAAGCTATAAAGTAAAATATACATATTACAGTGAAATCTGATTAAAAAGTTAAAAAAGTTTCCAATTATATTAAAACACAAAACTGTCATGTCCAAAACAGTTGGTATAAAACTGTTTGTTTTATAAAGTTTTTACTGTAATTGAATACAGATTGAAATTGAGAAGCAAATTGTGCACACGCAATAAAATTTAAACACGATAGCAGTAGTCAAATTTTTTCTCAATTAACACATAAGTATATATAAAGACACCAATCGTTTAATATTATTGGCAATATTTTAAAGTTCATAAAAAAAAATTAATAACTTTGCCTTAAAAAAACGTATGAAGAATTTCCCAATTAAACGTATTAAATTGCCCTGTTTTTCAAATTAGGGAGTGGTTACAAAGATGCCAATTTGTTATGCACAAATGTTTTTGTATGAAAACAAATTATTTAAATTAAAGTAATAAACTTGGAACTTACCCTTTTTAAATTATTCATTCATGCAGCATGATGAGTTCTTGGCAAAAGTAAACCAATGATTATCACTTTAATTGCCAATTTTTCTACAACACAAAAGAAAAAACACCTAAAAAGAAATGGAATTTCTGTAATTAATACAAATAGTTTTATTTTTTCCATGAATGATGAGTAATAACATAAAATGGAGCTTATAGCATACTTTAGAGCACAACAAAGAAAATAGAAAACCTAAAAATAATTGTATACGTTTTAGGCTAATTTTTAAATGAGTCATACTTTTAGGCTGATGGAAAACAAAATAAGCAGACCGTCATGGAATTTTCACAAATATCTATTACTCACCAGAAGGTTTCATAAACACGCGTTTGTCAAAACATTTTATATAATACGAAAATTTTTTATATAAATCGATTAAAAATAAATTCATTCTTTGTGTAATATTTTCTTTCATATATTTTAACACATTTAAAATAAGTCAATGAAATCAGCTTAATGGAAAAACATCTATTATTTGCTGTATAAGCAAAAATATTTTGCTGAAATATTCTAATATTTACTTGGTCATCCATAAAAGGCTCTTTTGTAATATTCAAAAAGAACGACAATTGCTATTGTTGGAAACAACGAGCCATTATAGTATAAAAATTTAATAGTTCTTAGTCACTTTTTAGGTCTTATTTGGCCTGCACTTGAACTTGTGTATTTAGTAGAGGTTTCAAATACACTTCTATTGTGAAAATCTCAGGAATTCACAAAAAGAGGAAATAGAAAAAATGAGCCAAGAGTCATTTAATTAAAAATAAAAGAAAAATAAACAAATTCTACGAAAGAGAGGGAGGTGTTATTGATATTGAACAATTAGATAAACAAGCAAAATTAAATAAATAAAAAAAAACTATTTTTCTTTAGACAAGGAACCTAAAGGGTAAAACATAATTGTAACAAGAATCAATTGTGCAATGCAGCAAAAAAATCTTAAATGCATTAAACCAAAGCAAAATACACAAGTAAGAAAAGTAAATATGTTCTTATATGCTGATTGTTAGATAAAATGTAAAATTTTATCTTCATAAATACAGTTCTGCACTGCAAAAGTAAATAATTGTTTCTCAACAGTGCAACGTCTTGTGTCTGAAAATATGTTGAATTCGGGACACATGCAATAGTCACATAATAAAAGCACATCATTTGATTTGTATTGATATAATGGAGAAAGTTTGCTTTTATCTTGCAGAGCAGTAGTGTATTTTAAGTTTATCTTTTGAAATAAGTATGTTTTGAAATGTAACTTTGAAAAAAGTACCTTCCAAAAAGTAACTTTTTAAAGTACCTTTCGAAAAAGTAACTATTAAAATTTTTCAATTAAAAAAGTATTTATTAAAGATTTTCAATTAAGAGAGTACCTCTTAAGAAAGTACATTTTCAAAAGTAGCTTTTGAAAAATCACCTTTTTGAAAAAGTACCTTTCAACAAGTACCTTACAAAAAAGTACCTTTCACAATTTTTCAGTTCAAAACGTATCCTTTAAAGATTTTCAATTAAAAAAGTGCCTTTTAAAAAGCGCTGTTCAAGAAAGTACCTTTTCTAATGTGAATTTTAAAAAGTACATTTTCAAAGGAACCTTTAAAAAAGTAGCTTTTGCAAAAGCACCTTTGGAAAAAGTAACTTTTATAATAGGTTTTAAATAGTGCTTCTTTGAGAGATGAAACTTATAGAAAACCTTTTTAAAATAAGAGCCTTTCAAAAAAGTACGTTTTAAGTAGCACTTTGTAAAAGATACCTCCTAATATAATATCTTATAAACAATTGCCTTTTAAAATAAGCACCTTATAGCATGTTTTCAAAAAAGTACCAATTAAAATAGGTACCTCACAAAAAATTACCTTTTAAAAAGTATATTTCCAAAAAAGTACACCTTGAACAATATATCTTTTAAAAAGTACCCTTGAAAAAAGCTCCTTTTAAAAAAGTACCTTAAAAAGTGTTTTTTTTTAAGAAAATTATCTTTTAAAAACGTACCTTTTAAAACAATTACTTTATACAAGCAGGTTGTGAGCAAGTTCTTTTCCTTTTGCGAAAAATTTACACAAAACACTATTTCCTTAAACTTCATACGCTATTAGTCTCATATTTAAAATAACCGTTAACAAATTACACAGTTTGTTGCATACGTATGTAAGTAAAATGAAATATTCATGCAAGATTGTCTATCGTCAATCATGTTGCTGTAAAATTATAAAAACTTGCTCCAGTCCCAAGCACACAAAAACGTTTCTCATGTTTAATAAAATACTCGTACATACATATATAGTTTATGTATGTATGTAGATATGCATTCATATGTATATATGTTTATGAAAGTATTTAATAGTTTTTTTTTCACAAGAATATATAATCACCACCCATCTATTAAAGCCCTAAGTCTTAAAAAATTACACGAAGTGCTCTGATTATTTTCTTTAATTCTTGCCATAAAACGTTAGTGTGAACACTTTGTAAGCCTAGTTAGTCAATCGACATAAAAGAAACAATTGAGTTGTAGCACCAGAAGCAAAAGCTGCTTTTCTAAACTGCATACCAAATTATTTAAACTACTTATACTGCCACTTTATTTTAACATATTTCTTCTTTTTTTAGCCTTCTACCATCTAGATGAACTTGGGAAAGATATTATTATACAAAATTACCGAAAAACAACAATTTATTGTACTTACTTATATATTTGTAAGCCTTAAAGAGATGTGCAACACTTTTGAAATTTCTAAGCAAAACTATCCAAAGGCAACAAAGTGCTGCCAGACTTATGTTATATAATAAAGTGGCTAACACTGTTAATGATTTCTCAGACGCCATTTTCTCTAATAAATATAAAATATTTTATAAATGTATGTTCTATGTATGTATATGTACGATTTTGATGACAATTGAAAGGGAAATATTTATAAATTACGTGTCATTTGTTTTATTCATTCTTGGCACGCAAAAAAATTCCAAAGAATCTCATAGTAACCACAAACAGAAATCAATATGTTATATGAAATACAATACGAAGTCTAAGAAGATTGTTGCAAAAACAAAGGGAATGTATGTACACATGAAATAATAAAGATATATTAGACATATGTATATTAAAGAAAAATTTAGAAAAAATAATTTAAAAAACTAATTTAATTGTTGTTAGCTCAGCTGTCTATATGCCTGCATTTGATTGACGCCAACCATATCATCGGTAGACTTTAACCACCATGTTCCAAAAGCCTTCGATCTCATATGAATATACAAAAACCCACAAACATAATATGAGAATTTCAAAAATTCAATCATATGTATTTTCCTACTTGTGAATTAGAATAAATGTGACCATAATAGTCACAGAAAGCTTTTGAAAGTTCGCTTACCTTCCCTTGTTAGAAACTTTCACAAGATACAAGATAGATAAAAGTACATTTAATAATAAAATAACAAAACAACAACAACAAACAACTACGTCAAGTGCGGTCAATGTTGTTCATTTTATATACTCGTACATATTAGTATGTGTGCACATCTGGTGTTTTTTTTAAGAGGTAGACAACTTCAACAAAGGAATTTGAATTTTATAGATAGAAATTTATTCCCTTTTACCAAAATTTCCATTTCCAATTTTGTATTGTTATCGTATTTGTGCACTATTTTGTGAAATTTTTTGCTTTTACGAGTATTTACTAGAAAATTGTATATTTAAAAGAAAATTTTAACAAGTTGTAATTGGTAATATAACCGTTCTCTCTAATTGTCGGGAACAAATCACACTTTATGGACACCAGCGGAATCCAATCCGCATTCCATAAGCATTTATGATGCCATGACGCTATCGCCCCTTTCCATAGTACTATACTAGTATATTTTTGAAGAAAACAGTTTACCATTTAGTGAGCCAAATTAATTTCACGGTTGTCCGCTCTGTTGCCACTGAAATTTTTTTGGTGACTTTTATATTCTAGCCCTCCAAGAAATAACACCCGCTGTATGTAAAAAACGCATTGCGATAAAAAAAATCATAGAAATTATTTTATATGCACAGAAAATAACAAAATAATGCAAAATATTTCTTTTGCATTTTTAATATACAAAATTAAAAATCTGCCATGAATAAGTAAAATATTGTAACTTTTTTACAATAAAACGGAAACATTTTTCAGAGTTAAATTGCAAAATTATAATAAAAAGGGAATAAGGCCAACAACGTCATTATTATCATCAAATGTTTGTGGTATGTAATTGTAAGATTGATGCAGCATTTTCTTATTTTTTTCGCACGTTTGCTCTAGGATGTAAAGTAGCATTTATTAATATACAATAATACACTCAAGAAAAATTTAGAAAAATTTATTTAATATACATACATTGAAAGTGCCTATGGCATAGCACCAAAATTGTTTTTTTTAACTTTCTCTAATTTCAATTGAAAATATCCTGATTTTCCTACACAAAAAAATTTTATTGGTATTTTTCGATATTATTCGGGATATTGTCTAAGCCAATTGTTCAAACAATTGTTATTGTAATTGTAATTGTGGGCTTAACTGTAATGAACTGTAAAAACGATGAATTTTGTACGCTTCAATGATGTAAATTTTGATTTTCGAATGTAGAAACAATCTATAAATTTTATATCGATCCTTTATCTATGCCAAGTTTTGTGCGGATTTTTCGGAAGGTATCTATCGCATCAAAACTGAATTAAGTGCACACCTATACCCCGCTTTACATGAAAAATAGGTTCTTCAGAAACCATGCAAACCGAAAAATAAATTTTTCATGGAAAATACACGTAACACGACGACTATAAAAAACTTTTTCAATACGATATTTTAATAAATAAAACCTTTAAAATATGTATACAGGCATTGATAAAATTCGTTCAACTAATTCATAGACTCATATAATTTTGCTTTGAAGGCGAATTTATGTAAAGATTTTTGAATGTAAAGTATGTATGTACATCGTAAGTGTTACCAGAATCATAATTAAGTATAAATAAATTCGACTGAAGTCAAAGTTAGTCATTCTCCGCAAAACATACGACTTGAAATAACATAATAAAAAAACCTATAAAAATGGAAAATAACATTAAGTTTGTATTAAATTTTACTCAACATTCATATTTATATTTTATTCGTACTAATAATGAATTTCTTAGAGTTGCATTTGTAATAAAAGCAGACGCGCAGTGTTGCACAGACATATATCGTCATAATTTGGATCAAATCCAGTTATTTGAGATAATTTGGTCATATGAAAATTATATGCGAAATCATGTCTAGCTGCCAGCTTATGTAGGGGGAATAACGCAGTGTTTTTCACTGTGCCGTAACTGCTAGGCTGTGCAGAAGTGCGGCTATAACCTCCTCGTGGTGGCCACCGGTAACAGGGACCCAGTACGGTCATGTCTCTGCTGGGTACCTGGCAAATATAGTCGGGCTAAGAGAGAAAACTCTAAATAAACCCCAATCCAAGAGGGAACAGCATATCTCGAGGGATGAATGGCTAGTGGGTTAACTAGTTCCTAATATGCGGACTTGGGATGCACAGGCGAGGTCCCATTTCAATAAATGCCTTACTGCGTTACCGGGGCTCTGGCGTAGTTGACCGTTTTTTTTCCCCTTTACTCGTGGGAACAAAAATGAATGTACACAAAAAAAATAAAACAAAAAATAACGCAGAGGCACACATACCTCAAAAAAATAAAGAGGCAGAAAAGCCCTCAAATGAAACTGGGGCGGGAGTAACTCCCAGTAAAGAAAAAAATGAAGAGAGGCCAAAGAGACTCAGTGGTGCAGGGAAGAAAAGGCTGGCATATCTAATAAAGAAGGGCCTTAGCAAGGAGGAGGCATACGCCAAGGCCTTGCAACCTATGGCCGTAGACCAGAAACCTGGGGGCATTAAACATGGCCCAAAAAGGCAAAGGTCTGAAGAGGAGACGCCACCTGAATCCTCACTGAAAAAGAGGATAAAGGATGATAAAAAACCATCCACCTCGCAAGCTGCTAAATCAAAGCAGTCAGACAACCCATCGGTGTCCATACAGAGGCGGCCCACTGCCTCATATAAGGACATAACAATGGGAGTCAAGACTGCGGTTCTAGCAAGGGACTATCCAAATACGTCCCTCACAACCCAGCAAATGGACTCCATCCAGAATATGATTCTGGAAAAAATTGTAGCTGGCAAAGATCAGGCCATAAAACCTGCTTTTCTTGGCTGTACTTACAAGGCAGGATACCTAGTCTTGCACTGTAAGGACAGCATGTCAGCTGAGTGGGTGAAAACAAATATCACCGACACATCACCATGGGAGGGAATCTCACTGAATGCCATAGAGGAACATAAGATTCCTCAATCTCGCATTGCAGTGGGATACTTCCCAAACTCGACTACGCTGGAGACGAGCAAGATCTTGGATCTGTTACAGGGACAGAATCAGGGTCTCCTCGTCGAAACGTGGCGTTTATTAAAAAGAGCCGAAAAAGGCTCTCTGGTCACGTTGGTTCTTTCCGTGGACCAAAAATCAGCAGCTAGTGTGACGAAGTCAAAAGGGAAGCTAAACTTCCGGTTTGGCCAAGTTGTACTCAGGCTTAAGGCTGAGAACATAAATGCGGATGCGCTTGTTCAACAGATGGAGGCAGTGGAGTTGGAAGAAGAGGACGAAAGCCCTCCTTCCACATCAGAAACTACAAAATGAGGTGCATCCAGGCAAATCTTCATCATGCTAAGGCTGCATCAGCTGAAATTAGCAGAAGATTTGCTGCTGGCACCATCAACATAGGGCTTATACAAGAGCCCTGGATATCAAGAGGCCGCATACGAGGCCTCAATATACAAAACACTCAGGTAATTTATGACACGCGCGCAGTCAAACCAAGGGCTGCGCTTATCATAAACACCAATATTAATTACTTGCCTCTTACAGAATTTATGGATGGCGACAGTGCAGTGGCGCTAGTCGAGTTGGACTCCAATGGAAACAGGATAGAGGTTGTTATTGCCTCAGCCTACTTCCCGGGGGACACAGACGAAGCACCACCTCTGAAAATAAAGGGACTAATGGATTACTGTAAATGCCATAGGAAAACCCTCATCATTGGCTGTGATGCGAATGCCCACAATACAGTATGGGGAAGCACTGATACAAATAAAAGAGGTGAGTCACTCTTAGAATACTTATTACTTACTAACATGGGGATTGCAAATAGGGGGAATAGCCCAACGTTTTGCAACGCCATCAGAGAAGAGGTTCTCGATCTGACACTTATAACTAACAAATCACTTGATATGATCAGGGATTGGAAGGTCTCTGAAGAGGACTCCATGTCGGATCATAAACACATCCTTTTTGAAGTTAGGGGATTGGTGAAGAGTCAATCGCTCTACAGAAACCCCAGGGCAACAGATTGGATAAAATACTCGCAGGATCTGCAGTCCAGGATCACTGGAAACACATTTTCCATTACATCACCTGAGGAACTGGATGCATCAGTCGAGAGACTAACTGATGCAATCATATCCTCATTTCAAGACAACTGTCCTGTCAGGATAAAATCCTCCACGAAGAGGGTACCTTGGTGGAACAGAAATCTTGGGAAACTGCGAAGAAAGGCAAGACTGGAATTCAACAGAGCCAAACAAACTGGAAATTGGGAAGAGTACAGAGAGGCCCTAACCACTTACAACAAGGAGCTAAGGAAGTCCAAGAGAAAATCATGGAAACTTTTCTGTGAAGATCTTAAGGACGTCCCGGCCACAGCCAGGCTGCACAAAGCACTTTCGAAGGGGGGCACGAACCCGATAAGCACACTGAAGGGGCCAGACGGCACCTATACAGATACTTTCAAAGGGACACTAGAGCTTCTACTTAGAACTCACTTTCCTGATTGCAGGTTTGGAGCTTCGGACGCTGAAACTCCAGCGGCATGGCCGCATGCTCAGCGAAGGGCGACGAACCAGGTCATCAGGAAAATAGTGACCTTTGAGAGGATAAAATGGGCTGTAAATTCTTTCAGACCTCACAAATCACCGGGGCCGGATGGTATCTTTCCGGCCCTGTTGTCAAGAGGTGGTACCATCCTCTATCGGAAGATGGTTAACATATTTCGATCAAGTTTAACAATAGGACATGTCCCAAGGACTTGGAGAGCGGTAGGGGTTATATTCATACCCAAGGGTGGAAACAGACCCCCAGAATCTCCCAAGTCCTACAGACCAATTAGTCTATCATCTTTTATGTTGAAGACGATTGAAAAACTATTGGACCAATACCTCAGGACGGAGGTACTTTCCATGAGACCTCTGCATAGGCTCCAATTTGCCTACCAGAAGGGCAAATCAACTACCACGGCACTGCACAATATTGTTCGGGATATTGAAAAGGCCATGGAATCGAAGGAAATAGCCCTGTGTGCATTCATGGACATTGAGGGTGCCTTCGACAATGCGAACTTCCACGCAATGGAAACAGCACTCACTACTAGAGGAGCTGATCCTGTGATAGTACGATGGGTCAGCTGCATGCTGAACCAAAGGTCGATTAGGGCCTCACTTGGATCCACGGATCTCACAGTCACCGCGGTTAAGGGATGCCCACAGGGCGGAGTATTATCTCCCCTTCTATGGTCTGTATTAGTGGATGACCTGATCGGGCTACTTAACCGGAGGGGACACAGAACCATCGGCTATGCGGACGATATCTCCGTAATAATCAGGGGGAACCATGCAGGGACGATTACGGACCAAATGCAAGACGCCCTAGACAAGATGCATGAATGGTGCACTTCGGAAGGGCTATCTGTTAACCCAGCGAAGACGATCATTGTACCATTTACCAGGAAAAGGGTGATTAATTTACCCAGTCTCTGGATGGGTGGCATCGAGATAGTTCCCAAGGAGAGGGTAAAATATCTGGGTCTCGTCTTGGATATGAAACTCACTTGGGAACCGCAACTCGAGTCAGTACTGGGAAAGGCCACGAGGAGCCTTTGGACAGCGAGGCAACTACTTGGCAGATCCTGGGGTCTGAGCCCCAAAATGACCTTCTGGATATATATCCAGATGGTGAGACCAACCATACTGTACGGGGCTCTGGTATGGTGGAGGAAGACTGAGCAACGGACAACTATATCGAGACTGTGCAGGTTACAAAGACTTGCATGCCTATGCGTCACAGGGGCCATGAAAACAACCCCAACGTTGGGTATGGAAGCTCTTCTGAACCTTGCACCGCTCCATCTGGCTATACAAGAGGAGGCAGCTATAAGGGCAATCTCTATCTACGGAAAAGAGAACCTTAGGGCGGGAAACCTAACTGATCATCTGGCTATCCTCAGGGGAATCGGGGACATACTTGATATGTCTCAGGCGGGCGACCATATGGACCCGGTATACTGTTTCGACAGGAAATACAGGGTCCTCTTCCCCACAAGAGAAGAATGGTGCGCAAACCCAGGATGGCTAAGAGATGGATCGCAAATGTGGTACACGGACGGCTCAAAAACGCTCCAAGGAGTTGGGGCGGGAATAGTGGGGCCTAGAGCACACAGGTCTATAACATTGAGCAAGGATACGACAATTTTCCAAGCGGAACTTTACGCGATACTGGAAACTGTGGAGATCCTATCCGAGAGAGGACACAGGGGAATACGGGTTAAGATATTCTCGGACAGCCAATCGGTTCTTAAGGCCCTGAGAGGCTGTACGTACATGTCCAGATTATTACTGGAATGTCAAAACAGGCTCAATGACCTGGCGACTCATAATCAGATTACTCTGATATGGGTACCAGGGCATCAGGGGCATGCCGGGAATGAGATGGCGGACATCTGTGCGAGAAGAGGGGCTGAGGGGAACTTCATTGGACCCACCCCTTCTTTTGGTTTCAACAAAAGTCTCCTTAAAGGGGAGATTTCGAAATGGACATCGTCCAGGATTGCACAACATTGGAATGACATCAATGGATTATGTCACTCCAAGAAATTCCTACGCTTTGACGCTGGGAGGGCGGATCTGGCTCTAAGACTGGACAGAAAAAGCCTACGGACGCTGGTAGGGGCGCTCACAGGCCATTACACCTGCAAAGCCCACCTATACAGAATGGGCTTATCTGACACGGACATCTGCAGATTTTGCGGTGAAGATGAGGAGTCGATGGAACACTTGATAACAAATTGTGGGGCATTGTGCCACAGGAGACACAGGACTCTACATGCATATACGCTGAGTGAAGAGGATCTGCTAATGCTCCCACTGAAGGAGCTGATCCTATTTGCGAACGTATTAAACTGTTAAGGACAGGGGAAGCACAATAGATCAGCAATGGTCGCAGTGCAAAAGGCTATCCTGGGCCAAACCCCATTTCATTACTTACTTACTTACTTACATGTCGCAAATTACGTAATTTTGCCCAAATTACGTATATGGAAAGGTACTATAACATCGGAAACATGTAAGACGAGTAGCGTGTAAAACGGGTTACAGGTGTACATGTGTGTTTTAGTGTATGAGTAACATAAAAAATATATAATTCATACATACATATATACTTATGAGCTTATATACATATGGATGTACAGTGGAGGCTCATAAAAGTTAAGACGCGCAAAAGTTAAGAATACGGAAAAGTTAAGCAGCTTTCTGTCACCATACCGAACTCTAAAAAGTTAAGTGCTTCTTAACTTTTTTGAGTAATTTTTGTTTTTATTTAATTTTTATATTTTTAACATCATTTTGAATTCTTATACATACATATGTCGATTATCGCATTAATATATGTAGTACTATATAAGTACATGGGTATCATAAAAAAATTCAACACATTCGTCATTTACCGTTATAAAATTCTTTACATTCGTACGTAATGTTTCATACTTTTTTTGCATCAGTTATTAGTTTTCTTTTGATCGTAACAATATCAGCAGCACGTAAGCAAAAAAGGTTATCAGTTGCCGAAAAATGCAAGATTTAAAAAAAATTAGATGAAGGCGTTTTTGGCTAATCGATTGGCCATGGATTTTCACGATTCTGAATCTTCAATTCTAAATTTAAAAGAAATAAAGCAAACATTTATGTTGCAGTGTCAGGTACATGTGACGAAATTAAAAGAAAGACTATACATAAGGCAGAATTCGTGAATTTGGAGAAGCAGCTGTACAAATGGTTCTTACATAAGTATATCAACGTGAAAGAAACTGTCCACTAAGTGATCCTATTTTAAAAGCTAAAAATTAATACATTTGCATACATACATATATACATGTGTATTAAATACACATTAATAATATATACAATGTATAAATACGCGTATAAACATATGCATTTTTCATATCACGGAAAAGTTAAGAATTCGGAAAAGTTAAGCACCCCTATAACAAACTACTTAACTTTTTCGAGCCTCTACTGTATGTACATATTTACATGTACATATTTATTGCATGATGTGTATAATATTTATTGCATGATGCTCTTCTTACTGTGAAACAATTTTGAAATTTTATGTCGCACTAAGAAGTCCTACTTGCTTTCAAATGTTTCATGCAACAAATTTCATGCTGGGCTTTATCATTTTGGGAACTTTTCAATACTTTACGAATTTAATTGCAAAATTTACTACTATACCAAACAATTAATACTAAAAATAATTATCGCTGTCATAATTTTTATGTGGAAAATATATCGGCAGTAAAAACAAATAACTACTATAAGCAAAAAATAAGTAATTAAAACGAAAAAATAAAAAATACAAATATTTAGAACAACAAACTGGTATTTCTATTTAAATTTGATTCTCTCTTTGGCTCAGTGCCTCCTGCCTGGTTGGTGACATATCAATTTTCAAAAATGCCAACAAAATACTTTGCAATTTATAATGTACTCGTATGTACATACTTATATATGTACATATACTTATATGCATATTTTTTATTAAAAATTAATAAATGGTAACGAAAACTACTGTAAAAACTATGATATTTACAATTACCACGTAGTAAATGCATAAAAATTTGACACTAAACATTTGGATTTTATTATTATCGATAAAAAACAGAAGTTAAAATAACACCTGAATGAAAGTTTTAAGAAATGTAATGGTTTTAGTAAATTGAAAGTTTTAGTGTTTATTTACTCAAACATGTACAACGTAAATAGTTATATAAGTATGTATTTATGTACATACGAGTATGTATGTATGTATGAATGTGCATATATTTAGTAGTTTCATGTTGTAACCATTGGTTTTAATAATGAACACATAAGTACGCGTAAGTATATGTATGTATATGTAAATATGTAATTATGAATATGCTTTTTATGCGTTCTGTACATGATATGTATTTAAAATCCATAATAAATAATTTTTAAATTTAAACATTCTACCAATTTAAACTAAGTACATACAGTGTGTTGCAAAAAAATTACACATCAATATTGATATGACTTAATACTCAAATATTTTTTTTTTATAAAACTACATACATTTATAGGCATGATCAATCTTACATATGTACATACATATAAATATAAATATTTGTTTCTTCGCATTCTAAGCGCAGTCATATCGTTTATCCCACGCGGTCAGCTTATTATTATTTGGGAATGTTGTAGGTGTAGCTGCCAAATAAATTAGGGGTGAAATTGTCAAATTTTTTATTAAAACTTGCCAAAATGAATAACCGAAATCGTCATAAAATATACCACATTTTAATTATATCATCTAAAATTGTTTGGTCGCAAAAATTTCATATGCTTAGTTTTAAATAATTTTTTGTATACTATACTTTATTGTAATACGATTATACGATATTATGCGACTTTAAAAGAATATCCCAGTTTTGTTTAATTATGATTAACTTGACCAAATACTTTTGTGGGATATTTAGTATTAACAATACTCGTTTTAAGAAATATACAAATCGATATTTATTTCATGAAAATTATTTGAATAATTTTACTAGCAATTATTATTTTATTCATTGCTTTTCCAAAGACGACTTTTATATTCATTATACGAAATTAATGAACCTACAATTACTTTTAAGGCAATTGTGTTTGGAAATTTTAAGTTTTTTCGCCTTTTTTAAGAATTAGTATTATGTTGCATAATAAAACTATAATTTTTAATTTTTATTGTGCTTGTTAATAAACTTAGGACTGCGTTTTTCTCAAATGCTGTATTACAAAAAATAGAGTTTATAATCATATGCATTCATACGGTCTTGTTGGTCTTCTTTCGCGGGTCACTGTATGTGTAAAGGTATTTAAGTGGCGAAAATCACCTAAAAATTTTATTACTCATAATTCGTAATTTTTTTCTATCAGCTTCACGCTCAAAATGTGTTTTATAACATTTAATTGTGCTTTAAATTTAAGTAGTTTAACTGATTATGTATTTACTATTTGGTGTAATGCTTTTGTTGTTACTTTGTAGAGATAGAAAAACAAGCAACAATAACAAAAACATGTTAACAGACCATTTAAAAGCATAATTATGAACCGACCGTTATTTTATATTGTTCGTTTTATTTTCGCGTTTTCTATTTTGTTTCGGTTTTTTATTTTCTGCTTGTTCTTGCTTTCAACTGTAACATTAACAAGAGTAATGATGTAATAAAAAATTATAGACTCAAAAGGTGAAGGAAATGTATATGTAAGTATAAGTACATACACATAGCCCATAAAGTCTGCGTTCACCTTTAGAAGTTGTATTAGTGATATAATTATACAGCATAAATATTTAATTTGAATCAAAATTTCTTTATAAGTATTTTATTTAGATAGTTCAGTTCGACAAGCAATAAAATAAAAATGTTAATTCCTTTTCAGTACTGAGATAACGGGATAGAAGTGACACAACAAGTAAATATACATATAAACCATAAAGTCTGCGTTCAGTATTAAAAAAATTATAAAGGCTTATAAAATTGTTAAGAAAATTGTACATTTAACATTTTGTTGGATAGCCACGATGTTTTAAGACTTCACTAGGTCTATTTGGCATTGAGTTTTCTAATTTATCAGTTTCAACAACTATAATCTTCGCCCATCGCGCCTTCATGGCACTTCGTAAAGTTTCTTTATTTGTTATTGTATATTGGCGAATTATTTTCTCTAACAGATCACTAAGGTGCTCCATAGGATTGAGATCGGGTGATTTAGGGGTGTTTTAAGTTGTCTTGGAACATTATACAAGAGCCAAAGTCTAACAATTTCCGCTGTATGCTTTGGATCGTTATCTTGTTGGAACAAAAACGTTGTTGGTAAACTAAGTTTTTCTGTACTTTGTGGCAAATTGTGTTTCAAAATGTTCAAATATCCCTATTTATCCATTCTCGATTCAATAAACTGCAATTAGCCGACACCAGAAGCCGTCATGCATCCCCACACCATAACTTCACCACCACCGTGTTTGACAGTACCAACAAGATTTTGTTTCTCAATTGCAGTTCCTGACTTACGCCACAAAATTTAACGGCCTTTTATACCAAATATACAGAACTTGCTTGTGTCTGAAAATAGTACCTGTTTCCAAACTTCTGGGGGCTTATTTATGTAAGTGTGAACAAATTCAATGCACTTTAGTCTGTTCAGTAGTGATATGTATAGTTTTCGTCCAGTGACTCTACAGCCTTACGCAATATTTTTCTAACGATTTCGGCACAAATAGAACTTTTAAATGTTTGATTTACGTTTTCAACAATATTGGAAGATGTAATCCGAGGATTTACCTTTCCAATATGGAATACTTTTCGCTCTTCTCGGGCTGATAATATATTTGGGCCTCCAAACCGCGGCTTAGATGTTAAAATTCCGGTATCTTTGAAATTATTTATTATGCGCTGGACAGACGAATATGTTCTAAGGATAGTTTCACCAATTTTTTGGTAACTTTTTCCATCTTTTCACAATTTAATAATTATCTTTCGTTCTGAAACACTAATTTCTTTGCCTCTGCCTTCCATATTTTTAAAACTATTACAAATTTTAAATAAAATTTGCAAATAAATATTGTGAAAGTATTAACTATAATAACAAAGAATAAAACCGACCAGAAACAAGAAAAAACTTCTTAAAGAGTAAAGGTATTGTTATAACAAACAAACTGAACGCAGACTTTTTGGGTGCTTCATTCACTTGTTGTTGGACTTACATCCTTTTATAACATAAACCGAAGAGCCTAGTCTGGATTATTGTTTTTGGTTTTTGAGTAAAGGATATAAATAACAAATTCATGAAAAAAGTTTGATTTCAATTACAATTTTATGTTGCATTTTTGTACCAGTAATACAAATTTCTAAGAGTGAACGCAGACTTTATGGGCTATGTGTATGTACTAATACACATGTACCTTACGTACTCAGGGATCAAGGCAGGTATTTTAAAAACAATACAAAGTTGTTGCCAGAGGAGGGAGTATTAAGAAAGTTTGTCATACTTTAACATAAAGAGATCCTTGAAAAAATGATATGATGTAAATTCTTTAGAAAATTTCTATAATTAATCGTACATGCATATTTACAGAGATTTTTTCAAAGAAATGGCCTGTCACGGATTTATGTCCCGATTATGGTTTACAACAGCTGTTATTTTAATGTTGTATTTTTTAAAATGCGATTATGGTTTAAAACTTCTGTCAGTATGTGTTGTGCACACTGTCAAAAATCTACAACAGCTCATTAGGTGTTGTTTTATTAACACTACAAGTTGAAAATCGAAAATAGATTAAAAAAATTTAAGTATGAATATAAAATTTGTTTTGCAAACCATACAGAACTTCATGCAGATATAAATTTTTACGGATATATGTACTACAAATAAAATGCAACTCTGTGACATAAACAACACCTAGGTGTTGTAAACCATAATTAAAAAATAAATTAATGTTATGTTGTAGCCGAAACAACACAACATTTAAGTGTTGTAAACCATAATCGGGGCATTAATAAAATAATGTTATATTCTCTAAGCAAAAGAAGAAGTTGCAAACAATGACTTTTCTATTGTTAGAGAATATTTAAAAACTAAGTAAAATCCATCATCAAACCACCACAATAAGACCGAGTTTCTGCGTCGATTCGTAGCCATCGACGAAACATGAGTCCTCGACTGCACAGCTGAGCCAAAGGAATGAATATCCGAAGAACTGGAAGAGAATGGGCGCCATTATTTTTAGCAAAAACACTTCAAAATATGTGTGTATACTAAGGTTAGGTAAAATAATATCCTATTAAGGGCCATTATTACATCTTGGCGTTAGCTAAAGATAGGATTTTATCGGAAGTATAAACATTTTTTCGTTATTAAAACTTCACATTAACCTAAAAGTAAACGAAAAGTTAAAGCCAAGTTCGTCCTAACTTTAACTTTTATCGCGAAGTTTAGTCATTTGACGTTAAGCGTCGATATTAAAAAGTTCAAGTGGTTTTTTTAGCAAAGGCATAAGCCAAAAATTACTTAGGACATGAACCAATAGTATATTTATAGCCACATTAAAAAAATTATTTGAAATGTTCTTAGGTTGTGATAACCAAATTTTGTTATATGTCTTATTGCAGCTCACTTTAAGTAAAGTTACCTTTAACTATCGTGATATCTAAAGCAAGTTTCAATTCACTATTTCTCGCAATAAAATTTTTAGTATTTATTAAATCCATTATTCGAGATGTTCTCCGAGAATTTTTATTTAAATAATTATTTATGAGTTTGAATACTCGTACTTTTCAATTATGAGGTGACTAAAGAGTACTGATGATTTGGTTAGACCCAATGAAATGGAGCCATATACTCAGCTAACGGTGGCGTTTACATTGTGCCGCAAGTAAAAAGATTTTGCAGTAGCAAAATAAAATTAAATTTTCACCGTATATGTATAAAAAAGAGAACAAATGTCGGTTGTACTACTACTGTTACACTATTGGGATGAAGTAGAATAAAAGTGGGATGGTGTAGCATTTTTACAACTTTTACAAGCCCTAAACGCGATTTCTGGAGTTGTGCTCGGCAATTTAATTTAAAATACATGTTGTTTTTCTAATCATTTTATAGAATTGCCACCATCTTCAATATATACTGAAATGGTGCCAAAGTACACTTTAAAGTACAGCCTTGATGTGATGAGAGTCCGTAATTTTCTGAAATGGTTTAGAAAATGAACATTTACTAGATTTGCATTTGTATTTTCTCTTCTGGTGTTTACATTGTGCGATATTGTTCATTCTACACAAATTTTGAAAGATTTTAATAGTTGTGCTATAATGTAAAGACACCTTAAGCCTTCGTAGGCTAGTACCTAGTGTACTAGACTATTATTCCGAAGATCGCAGGTTCGATTCGTGACTCAGTTTGTTTCTGCAGTAGCTTCGCAGTTTGTGTTTGTTAAAATAATAATAAATAAATAAAATTTTTAATTCTAAATTTAAGAAAGTGATGTGGATGTGGGTGGATACTTACTTATTTACGCGTGAATCAAATTTATTCAAAAATAATTATATAAATGTTTCTCGATATTAAAAAAATAGAGTGGAAAATAATATATATTATTCATTGATTTAATTTTTCTCCCCAATTTTTGCTAAAATGTTATTTTATTTTTTATTTTATAGCATTGAATTAACAACTTAAAAATTTATTAAACATGTTATGATCATTATGAGCTTAAGAAAACAAAAAAAATTGTTTTAAAATGGTGTAAAGTTTCACATTTGTGAAATACAAAATAACCACCTATGACTACTTAAACATCAATTTGAAAAGTTCATTACACTCATTAATTTATTAATGAAAACTACTACATTTTATGAAAAATGAAAATGAAGCAAATCAATTATCTTTGTATAATGTTTATGCATTTATGTAAATTAAATCAAAACAACTCAAGTGTCAATCTAATATTAAATGACATAAACGTAGAATATGATACAAACACCCCTCTTAAAGAAACAAAAAAAAAACGAATTGGTTATATCGATTTTCTCAGAAATTTTGTATTCAAACGATATGAAAAATGTATTATAGAATTAAAAGTAAAAAAAAATCAGAGTTTATGATTCAAAAATAGTGAAAACCATAGGTATTAAGAAAAAGAGGAGGCATAATTTTGACAGCAAAACATAAATAATGATGGTCGTTAAACAAAAATTACTCGTACTAGCAGAAGAACAAGACAGGGATATGAATATCAAAGAACAATAAACATAAAAATAATTTACAATATTTTGAATTAGGGTTTGTGTGCAGGAGTACATATTCCCCTCAAACCATGGAAGCAGACAAACAAACAGCCTTTATGATCACAAGTAGGAGTGTAAATAAACACTATACTACAGCCAACACCTTCTATTCAATACAAGTGACTGTATTTTAAAAAGCAAACTCGCTTTTAAATTACTCGTACCTTGGACGCTTGAATGGTAAAACTGGAAAGCGAAAGTATTTTTACACATATGGATAAAGAAAAACAACAACAAAAACTCAATTCTTGTATTAACGAAGTACAGGGGGACAACATTATTTTTAAGAAACCAATATATTGAATTTTAAATAAAAAAATAAATTTAGATGGTCGAAGTAATCGGCCAAACTACACTTTCTATTTCAAAAATTCTCTATCAAGTTTTTGAAGCAGACAGACAGAACACGTAGCACATACCTTTCCGTCGCACAAAATTGGACAAAAATAGAATTAAAGGTCTTTGGATAAATAGTCGTATTTTATTCGTACCCTCATGTTATGAATAACCTCGAATGTTAGAAAAAAAATCCGCGCAAAGGATGTACCCCACATATCCTTTTTAAATGATGATTTAAGCTCAACCAACAAGTCGCTATATATAGCGACTTGTGTATAAGATTTTTTTAATTATGGTGCTATATGCAGAAACATTTACAGAAACATTTACGCCAAACTGATCCAACAAGTTATAAAAAAAAATTAGATAAAATTCGCGAAAATTAATTTTTAATCTGTGACTAGATTTATTTCAAGTTTGAAGCCAGGATTAGGGTAAATTCCACATCCTTTTTAGAAAAACTATACTAAGCCAACAAGAATAACAAAAATATTACTTATGAATTGTTTACTAGATTTGTTATGAAATCGCGGCCAGGATGTGGATACCATCCCGACATCCTTCTTCAAAAAATTATCATTAAGCTGAACTAAGCTGCGAAGCAGCAGGTAAATTGATACCTTTCACATGTCCTCTTTGGACTTGGAAAAATGTAATTTAGGCTAAACTAACCCAAGAGCAACAAAAACTTAGAAACATTTATGAAATATAGATTTTAATACATGTGCGAAATTCTTTTTAAATCCATAGCAAACGTATGTGTACTATTCATATATCCTTTTTATAAAAAAATATGATTTAGGCTAAACTAAAAATTCATCAAGAGCAGAGTAATGTATAAATCCTTGAAAAAATTATTTAAGCCGACATATATGTTACTGAGCACAATAAAAATGTTACGAAAATTCACGAAATATATTTGTTATTTGTGGTGGCGTGGTGTACTGGTTAAAGGGCTTGCCTACAAAACCGAGTATCCCAGGTTCTCTCCGTGGCAGAGGACAAAAAATTATCACCATGGTTTTTTGAAGTGGCTTCACCTGCCTCCTAAAAATCCATCCAATGAGCCGCCTGACAACCCCCTCTCTCTGGAAAAGAGGATGATATCATGACAAACAAAGGTCAGGCGGAGCCACCACCTTCTGGGGAAAAAAGATAGGAATCAAAGAATAGCGAGGATCCTCTCCACTACGCCAAAAAACAGACAACGGCAGATGGCAGCCTAGACCTGCTACAGCAGACTAATCATCTACTTAGCTGGAACAAGAACCGATTACCGAAACTGATACAAGACAAAAAAAAAACAAATCATAACAATGGGAAAACAACTGCAACAACAAGCCGTGTAAAGATGGATATGCTTTGTAGAAGCCCTATGCTCCCTCCGGGAGGAGCATATATATTTGCGTATAAGATTTCTTTTTAGTCGTAGCAAGGATATACATACGTCGTTCCCACATATACTTAAAAGAAATATTGATTTAAGCTAAAATAAAATACCAAGAGCAACGTAAAATAGCTCAAGTCTAAAAATATTTGATGTACAAGATTTTACTGCAATCATTCTAATCACATATGCAACTTCTATGTATATATATATATATATATATATATATATATATATATATATATATATATATATATATATATATATATATATATATATATATATATTAAATTGATATCATTTCAGTTTTTCTTAATGTCCTTGAAGGAAGAATGTACAAAAAAAAGAACGTGTGTTTGGAAATTTTCTATTAATGGAGATATTTATCAGAAGTTCCAAATCAAAATTAAACGTCTTTTTACATTTACATTATCATGTTTGTTATATTTTTTTACTATTTTAATTTACTAAATTTTAAATATAAATGTTAAACTAGTTTTCCATATTTCAACACCCATTGAGTATAACCTTCTTGATTTACATACTGATGACTTTATTTTTTTTTTAAGTTTTTAGCTTTTGATTATTTATTGAAAAAAATGTTGGATTTAAATAAATACTACATCTTCAAGTTTTTAGAGAATTTTTTATGAACATTAGACTGTGAAATCATATTTTTGGTTGCCCGGTGTATAAGTATCCTTTGATATACTCTTTGTACAATTATTCGCCATTACGTGTATGTGTCATTTTTGCTTACCACTTTTCATGAAATATTTATAAATTATTTATTAATTGTAGACGTACCAGAATACTTATTTATATAAATTAGTCACTTTCTCAGTGATCAGCAGTGGCAGTCAGGCAGTTACACATAAATGTAAATCACTAAATAATAAAAGACTTTTTCTTTTTTTTTTGTCTTGCTTCAATTTATGAGATAATAATTTTTATTTTACTCTAAAGTTCACTGTTTTACGGAATTGTATGAAAAATAAATGCCAACACGAAAACTTTGATTATTTCTATAATTAATTCATAATTCCGCTGCTGTGAAAACGCGACGTCAAAATAAAGTTGCTACTGTATTTAAAAGAAAGAAGCACAACTTCTGAACAGTATATATGTATGTATATACATACACACAATGTGTATGTATATATATTATTTAAAAATATGAAGTGTTAAGTGTAAAAATATGTTAAATTACACCCACTCATCAAATTGATGGCTTTTCATGCTCAACTTTTTAAACAACACCGAAATCGCCCATACGTGGCAGGCACCGTTGCCATAACTACAGATTTATCTGCATTTTGCAGATTATATAGAACCCTAAACATATAGACGCTTTTTTTGCTTTGAGTTTTATTTTGCCACTATTATAATCTTATAGAATTGATTTATGGCTTTAACTTTTATTTTAGAGTCAATTATACTCTCAATAGACAAATTTCTTTATAAAAATCGAATTTCCAGCAGAGGGCTCTTATACAATTTTTGTTTAAAATTGCCATTCCTCATTCAACAATTAAAAGTTTTTACTAAATGTTACTGAAACTGACCTTCGTATATTAGTAGGTAGTGCACTAGACTCGTAGTGCGAAGGTCCCAGGTTCGAATCCTGCTGCAGAACTCTGGCAGTTGTGTTTGATAATTAAAGGGAGCGCACAACAAGCCTTCACTGGCTTAAGTGTATGTCGTATGACATGGGCTATCACACCCCTCCAATCAACCTAACCTAACCTAACCTAAATGTTACTGAAAAAATTTGAACTAGAGACTAAGAATTAGCTGTACGAATGTTAGTTAGTTGTAAAATTTTTTGAAACAGCTGCTTTATAAATAAAGTTTAGCAACAAAAATGAAAAAGAAAATTTCGCAATATATAAAAAATTGTATGTCAGTTTTTAAAAAGAAAAAAACTATATATATTTTGAGAGGAACAAACGACAGCCGGCACCCAACCAAATGTATTTGTATAATTAAATTCAATTAATAAATATAAAAATGTATCAGGATGATTTTTCTAAGATTTTTCATAATGAGACAGATTTTGCAAATTTTTCATATTTTTTTTTTTTTTTTGATTTTTTGCCGTTTTTATCTCCAACACTGGTGTCAGGAATAGTTCGAAAACTTTAAACATTAGATGACTAAAACCTATCACGTTACTGGAAACTATGTTCAAAATTATTTTGATTTCTTATTTAACACTTCGAACATTAGTCGACTTCAAAACGGGAGTAGGTTTAATATTCGTAAATATGTTTTTTATATGTAAACCGATTATTTCGTCAATTGCGACCGATGTTGACAATTATTTTCCAATGCAAACCATCTCCTGAAGAACTGTATACGAGAAAAGAGATTGGTGCATCCCGTACAAACTATTAATTAAATTTTTAGCGTGGCGTAGAAGACACTAAGTATTTAAAAAATCGGACATATAATTATAAATCGTTTCACAAACAAATGTCTGGTACTCTAAGGGTTAAAATAATATACCCAAACTATTTTTTGGAAGTTATACTAAATAATGGATTGTCTATATCATAATTGATTTCTTCTACATTCAATGATAATCAGGATTTTATGGCATTCGTGCAAATTGTTTACGAATTAAATGCCAGTACTCAATGGATTTATAACCATTTCTTAACATTTTCAAAAAACACAAAACCTTAATGAGTGTTTTGTTATATGCTGTAAAATTTCATACAACTTAAATCATTGAATAAAGACAAAATGTAATTCGATTTCAAATAATAGTAGTTAATTTTAAAAATCTTTTGAAATTCTATTGTCAAGATATTTGCTTCAATTAGTAGAAATATCGTCTTATTTATTGAATTTCAAGTTATAAAAGTTTATCTGCAATTAAATACATTAATTTAAGTCAAATTTTTTGCAACGCTCCACTCGATAAAAATATTTAAAACATTAAAATAAATTTTAATACATATATGATTCATATTTTGGTAAAAATAAAGCATACATTGACTACAGTTAATAAAGGGTCTTTCTTGAAGCGCTTTCTATCTTTAAATTTAAATAAAACAAAGTCAGCGTGAGATATAATTTAACATAATATACATTTAAAATGTGTATTGATGCCATTATGTATGGAATATAACATTGTGCAAATGTCTGCCGCGGCTTCAAAGGGTAACGCGCATCCGAACTGTCCATTGGCATTACTGTGACTCATTTAAATCAGGCTGAATTTGACCAATGGCATGAGTTATGTTGGCTATGATGACCGCGGTAGTTTGTGGTTTATTCTCATAAATCCGCGACTTAAGAAAACCCCAAAAGAAAATGTCTAACGGCGCCAAATCGCACGATCTCGATGGCCACTTCACATCACCTCCACGTGAGATGACCATGCCCTCAAAATATCCAATGTGGCATGAGCTGTGTGGTACGTAGCGCCATTTCGTTGAAATCACTTGTAGTTGGTCTCTATATCATCCAAAAATTCAACCATAGCGCTCGCCGTTGACGCTGACCGCCAACACCGTTCTCAAAGAAATATGGACCGATTATGCCGTCAGTGCAAAATCCACACCAAACAATGATTTTGGGGTACATTGGACGTCTTGGAACCCATGTGAATTGGTATCTAACTATGTAAATCGACAAGTTTATTTCTTGACGTTCACAATCGTCCATAAATGGATTATGGCGACTGTAAAATGGCCGAACCACGCTTAACGTTGCCCGAACAAAGCACCCACTTTGATAAAACATGGTCAGATATAAAGACCATGGTGATTTCGCAAAACGGACTAAATAAATCACTGCCAATTCGATAGATGTAGCTTTAAAAGTATGGCCGCTATTAACTATCAAATTTGGAAGTCCCTATTAGAAAACCCATTATATTATTAAAAATTATTTTATATGTCAGTAACACGAAAAAAATAAATAAAAAAGCTTAATTGGTTTCAATTGAATTTAATTGCATTAACATTTTTTTAGCTGAACTGAGAAAAAGTGTATGAGCAATTGTTTAAAAAAAGTTACAAAAATTGGTTTCAAAAAAGTTAAGAAAATTAAGTGAAGTTTAAAAAAAGCCTACAAACCAATAATTGAAATTGTTAATTTTATTTTCAAGTGCAAAAAAATATTGGTTTATGAACAAAAAACAGACGCCTGCTTTTTGGACGCAAATAACTTGAAGTTGAACATTCTCGGCTGACAGCTGACAGCTGACATTTTGTTTCATTTTCAGAATCTGTTCTAATTGAGAGATTCCGTTCAGTGCTGAATCACACTTTTGTTCAAATCTCAGCATTGATTGTGTGTATAATTACACTTTGATGAATATAACATTCGATGCAGGAAGTGCATATTCGTCTATTAACAAGTTGCCAAATTAAGAAGGAAGCGACAAAAAATCAAGGAAAAATTAAACAGAACGTTTAAACACCTGAGGGAAATGAAACCAAATTTTTGCCCCGATTATGGTTGTTACTTCAATGTTGTATTTTTTTAAATGCGATTATGGTTTACAGCAGTTGTCAGTATGTGTTGTTCGCACTGGCAAAAATCTACAACATTATCATTAGGTATTGTTTTATTAACATTACAATTTGAAAATCAAAAATAGATTAAAAAAATTTAAGTATGAATATAAAATTTGTTTTGCAAAACGTACAGAACTGTAAAAAAAATAAAATAAATAAATATAAAATTATAAAATAATTTCTTAGCAAAATTACAAATAAAAAACAAATGGCAAAACTGGTTGAGCTGATGAAAATTAATCCAGATATTGGCCGAGGCAAGATGCCATTTGGATATAACAAAATACAACTCAAGGACAAATGGCATCATTTTACTGAACAATTAAATGGCTTGAGACAGCCAATTAGAAATATTAAAGAATGGCAAAGAGTTATTTTTCGAAAAGTGCTCAGTTTTTGTATCAAAAACAAGAAACCATCCTTGTTTATGCGAAAATTTTAATAAAACTACATATAAATTATGTTATTGTAATTAAGATATTGTAATAACTTTTGGTTTTATAAAAATTATACATACCTACTTATTCTATATATTTCGTAGACTAGTAGGTAGTGTACTAGACTCGTAGTGCGAAAGTCCCAGGTTCTAATCCTGGCGCAAAACTCTGGCAGTTTGTGTCTGATAATTAAAAGGGAGCGCACAACAAGCCTTCACTGGCTTAAGTGTATGTCGTATGACATGGGCTATCACACCCCTCCAGTCAACCTAACCTAACCTAACCTAAAGTACAAATTGGTTATTGAAATCTTAAAGGCCAATTAGACTTAGAAAATAAATTGTATTCAAAAATTAAACAAATTTTGTTGGCAACGCAATCGTGTTTATGATGCACAAATACGATTACAATTTCTATCAACCAGTCATGCGTGTAAGACTTTATTTATTATTTTAAAGTAAAACAGATTATGGGAATTAAAGTACTAAATATAAAATAAGAATCACAGGACTAAACATAGCACGATTGCTATTCTATATATGGTAGTTCCAATAGATTTAAACTGTCTCGAATTCTTTGACGTATACGTGGCATTTGTATGTGTTTTTGTTGTTCTTTTATTTATTTCTAACAAAATTTACGCTTCTTTAATCATTTTTTAACAGTTTTTGGCATGTAGGTATGTATTTTAAGGAAAATATGTACTAGAAATAAAATGCAACTCTGTGACATAAACAACACCTAGATGTTGTAAACCATAATCAAAAAATTAATTAATGTTGTGTTGTAGCCAAAACAACACAAGATTTAAGTGTTGTAAACAATAGTTGGGTATTTTTTAATTCTATTAAATAGAGAAAGATGTTAAAAATACCTTCTGGTATTTCAAAATTTTTTTACTAAAGATCAAAGAGAATTTTTCAACTTTTTATGAATGAAATGTTTAGATTCAACACCAATTTTAAATCTCTTACCATTGACCTTTACTACTTGAACCATTTTATTCTTATTCATTATTTGTCTCCTCATTCAACATCTTGAAATCAAGAACAATTTTCCCACCAAGTTTCTCATAATTATTCTTAAGTATATGTACAGTAGACCTAGATTATAACGAACTCCATTACACTCGTCAATAATGGAAATGTTCATAGTAAGAAATATAGCAATCAAAGGAAAACAATTTCTGCAAGCAGGAGTAAATATATTGGATATATTGACTATATACAACTACTTATATTGTCTGAACGTTTTTTTTTTTATTATTTAAAGACAACGGTACAATACTTCTGTTCGAAGTATTATCCAATCCTACCAAACACAGAGCATTACAATTACTACGTTTATACGCACGTCTTATTTGCAAATATAACTATTTGCAAATAACTAATTCACTGTTTATACGGGAAATTGCATACAGAACTTATGTTATTATTAGTGATGCCATGTGACGAAAATATGATTGTTTGGTAAGTAAAACACAAAAAACGTTCATGAAGTGGCAACGTCTTACTTTTTATTTGCAAATAGTGTCGTTATTCACGACTTGTTAAGTGAGTTAATAAGTTACAATAAAAAAGTTATACGGCAACATTCTTCTTTTTTATTTGCAAATAAGACGTGCGTATAAACGTAATAAATGATATCATAGGTATTCGGCTTTGGTGTCGTGGTTCCTGTAAAACAAGGAGCTGAATCAGCATTTTAGACATTTCCGCGCTTTTGGAAGAATCCAATTGGTTAATCTACTTCGCAAGCACTTTTTTCTTTGGCAAGATTAATGGTAGATCAAAGCCTTCAATCCTTCATTATCGAACTTTTTCGTGCCTGTCCACATTATATACATAAACGTTCACTAAAATACAATGGCGTTCAATTTTTTTCTAAGAAATAGTAAGGAAGTAAAACTTTTTGCAAATGCTGTTTTTCTTTTTGCTGCCATGAAACTACATTTTCAAAGCTGCAAAATTCGTGTTCTTTATGAAAACCATGTATGAAATTATATTTGAATTTTTGCGTGTATGCAGTTCACTACCTTTGAGAGTTCATTATAACCGAGTTTCACTGTATGTGTGTTTTAATTTTTTCTGTTGAACAACGTGAACTTCCTTTTAACAAACAAATAATAAACAAGAATTTAAAACAACAACAAAAATGTTGATTTGTGCTAAATCACATTAAAAACTACAACAAAATTACGTTGAGAATGAAACGAAACGGAAGCAGCATTACGGCATCAATAGCGGCAGCAGAAGGGTGAAAAATAATAAAACGACATGCAACTGAAAACATAATTGTGTGAGAACGTATTTGTGTTTTTATCACAAATACCTTGAGTCACTTCAAAATCAAAAGAACAGCTGAGTCGCCTTAAAAACTGTTGGTCTACCTGGTCCATTGTAAATAAAATGCAAGGAAAATCAATTATGTGACTTTATATGAGGATTAGGTCGGTCAGACTCGGCAGATATTTATGAAACAATTATTGGAAAAAGTCTTTGTATGCCCTGCGGAAAATTTGATGACAGTCATTTTAAAGTATTCGTCCTATGGCGTATGAAAATGAAAGTGATATAAAAACTTCTAGAAATTTCTAAAAATAGTCTAGCAGTTAAAATTATATTAGCGCACACTAGACTAACTCGTTGATATTAGATGGAGAGTCCTGTTCTAAGTTCATCTAAGCCATCGCAATAGCCTATATTTCTCAAGAACCAGTCAAGTGACTATTATTTGAATCAGTTCTCTTCCCCCAGGGTAATTTTGTATATCAGCCAGTAGCCAAGTTATGTAAGGAAAGATTAAATGGCGTAAATATTGACGAACTAAGTGCTTATCGAAAAACTGCAGACATATTAGGCTGAGACCCCAATTAACACCCAAACTATTTTCATAGTTTTTTAACTGACTTCAAAAAACGAAGGAATTTATATATTCAATATATGTACGTTAGACCGATTTTGAAAATTATTTAGAGGTGATCCCATTCCAATCAATATGTACCAAGTCGAATGGTGCCTCACATGCAAAGTTAGAGATATTAATCCTATTATTGCAACTATAATTAAAAGTAACTTGGAAAAAATTGTTTTCGATAAGTCTCAAAATAGTCCGACATCATGGCTTGATCAATTCACACACTCATTAGACACATGTGCAGTCATAGAGCCATACGGACATTTTCGTAGAATTTAAATAGAAATTCTAATCAATATTGAATGCCGATAAAACTTTTTTTCGAATTTCGAGATGTAAACAGTACTTTTCAATTTTTTGATAGCGGCATGTTAAAAAGTATATGTATGTATATACATAAATAAATAATAACAATAATTGACAACATACATTAATATCAAAAAATTATTTAAATAAAAACCAATTAATGTCTTTTTATTTTTCATATGACAGTTAACAACTTTTATTTTAGTTTAAGTTTTTTTTAGTTATTTTTGGCAAAACAATTTGATTACAAGAAATAAACCCAACTTTCACTTTCACTCTCTAATACTTTTTTTAGTATAGAGTGTCTGTTGTTGCTGTTTCAATTTATAGACAAGCAAGTCAAAATTTTTAACAACAAAAAAAGTTTTTGTTTTGTAAATGTTATATTCATTGCCCGATATACGACATTTAATTCAAAAGTGAAGCAAGCGAAGCCGTTAGCGAATTTTGCACTAACGTTAGGTAAGAGATCGAGACACATACACACATACCAAATACATACCCTGAAGGAAGCCTGGGTACAAGTGAAGGCATGTCAACACCTTAAGAACCATTTATAATGACAATGTCAACAAGAAGTCTACACTATTAACTTTGCCGCCGTCAACGAAATGTTGTGCCAGCTTCGTTCCATGATTGTGTTTCTTATTTTATTTTGAAGCGCCATTTTCTTTAGTGGAAAAAACAGTTGTGATTGAAAATCTAAGAAAAAGTTGTGGTTAAGAAAGTGAAAAATTAAACAAATATTATATAAATACTATTGTTACAAAAATAAGGTTGAGTATTAGTCCAAATTTTATTGAAATTGAAGTGGATTTAAATGTAGATGAATTCCCTTATTTAAAAGTTCCAAATTTCAGTTATGGCCGATGCTACTTTAAATTGTTAACTTAAAAGAAAAGATCAAACCTTTTCCAGTGGGCATATATATTGGGCATGCAAAACCAGGTTGCGTTAAGGAATTTTTTAATGATTTTGTCGATGAAGTAATTTCACATAAAAACGAATTTACTTAAAATGATAAGAATATAAAATTTTCGTTTCGTTGTTTAACACCAGCCAAAGCGTTTGTCTGTGGGATTCCAGCGTAGTACCAGCGTCTGTAGTGAATATCTGGTTCCAAGAAGAGCATCTAGTCAGTAGTAGCAAAAGAAGTACCTAGTCAGTAGTACCAGCGTCTATAGTGAATATCTGGTTCCAAGAATAGTATATAGTCAGTAGTAGCAAAAGAAGTACCTAGTCAGTAGTACCAGCGTCTATAGTGAATATCTGGTTCCAAGAAGAGTTCTAGTCAGTAGTAGCAAAAGAAGTACCTAGTCAGTAGTACCAGCATCTATAGTGAATATCTGTTTCCAAGAAGAGTATCTAGTCAGTAGTAGCAAAAGAAGTACTTAGTAGTACCAGCGTCTATAGTGAATATCTGTTTCCAAGAAGAGTATCTAGCCAGTAGTAGCAAAAGAAGTACTTAGTCAGTAGTACCAGCGTCTATAGTGAATATCTGGTTCCAAGAAGAGTTCTAGTCAGTAGTAGCAAAAGAAGTACCTAGTCAGTAGTACCAGCGTCTATAGTGAATATTTGGTTCCAAGAAGAGTACCTAGTCAGTAGTACTAATAGAACTAGTGCATTCGCAATGACACGTACATGTTAAGTGTCTATTGTCCTGGTGACAATGTCAGTAGTGATTCAGTACTGTTTCACTATTGACATTTCCTACAGGGTATTTATACATATATGCAAGTATAAATGTACGTGTGTTTGCTTTATTTGCAGCCAGATGTCAATGAAAAGGTAGGTAGTGAACAAATCATGTTCAAAAAATTTATTTTTCTTCAATTCTTTAAATTTAAGAAATTTTTAATAATAATTTCTACTATTTGTGGCATCATATGTACATAGATATATCGCACTAAAACTACGTATGTATCTGTATACTTATATACTCGTACATACTTACACATGTTGAGCAGATGCATGGCGGTATATTAATATTATTGTTCACATTCACTTTTTTAAATTCACATAATAAAATGTCATGCCATGTGAAATTAAGGCTCGCGCGACATTAAAAAAAAATAAACATATATAATATAATATAATACATATACTTATGTATATATGTACATATGTATGTATAACAAAGAAATAAGTAACAAATTGTGTTAATTTTGAACCGCGAAATACAGTGTCAGGAAGGTTATGAAAACGGCAACTAGGAGCAGTGTGGACAAATAATATGGACCCCGTGACGAAATATAAACCATTTTTAAGCACAGATTACAAAAGTGAAGACGACTTTGACATAAGAAAACGAAAAAAAATATCTGATTATTACGTTCTTTTGGGGGAAAAGACATATATATCTAAATTTCTAGCACAAATAGGGGGAGGGAAAACAACTAAATATTTAGCAAAACATTTAAGAAGTGGAAAACTTATAAAAAATCAAAGACTAAAATTCCTTCTAATAACGCTGTATAACACAAGAGATCTTGGTATGGGGCTACAAGTACTCCTGCATATACTGACGTTCGGAAAGTATACGTCTGACATTCATTTTAGGGGAAATTCAATTGCACCAACCCCCTCTTGCAAATGTTATAGTGAATCGGCTTAATAAATCGTGTAAAACTTATATTTTAGGTAAAAGATACGTTCGGCAGTTTTATGTAAAACACTACGAGGAACATTCTTGTGAAACATTTTAAACCTCTATCTCTTCGCTGTATGGGCCTTTTTGACTCCTTTCTTAAAGAGGGGCAAAAACTTTCCCTTAAAAAGCGATGTAGTGGGCTGAAATCTTTCACAAAGATATTTTTTATACAATTTTAAATAAGTCAAAGCTTAAATTGTATTTAATTTCATATTACATTAGCACTTTGGTATTGTTGTTAAAAAAAATACAAGAACGAGAAACATTGCGCTTCTTGTATTCCTTCTTCATACGAAAGTGTGTTATTTTAATGTTAAAAAAGGAGTCACAGTAATTTGTAAACAGCCAGATTACCTAAATTCCCATTTGCTTTAAGTTTAATAAATGATTATGGTAAGAACTTGTCTCTAGACAATATTATTGTGAGTAGCTGCCATTATGTTCTAATGCGGTCTTACCGGCTTATAAAAATTCGCCCACCACTGTTTGTATACAAGCTGCTTTGCTGAGAAACTGTACCTTGCAACCATCGCACTTGGCGAACCAATAAACAGAGAGCAATTGAAATTTTGCTCTATTCAAAGCTCGTCTTTTTGCAATTAAGATATAAGTCGCAGTTTCATATGATTCTAAAAGGGGTCTTCTGTCTAATAACCACTATAAAAGCACAAAGTCCTGGTGAGTATTCACTCCCGTGGCAGCAGTCTAAACTATAATTCGTCATGTAAAAAAATACTGTAATTTTGATTCTCATTCTAGAATTACCTTGTTGTCGTAGAGTGCCATAATATCAGGGTATTGAGAATCACAAAAATAATATGCCCTTGGAGATGAAGACATGATATCAAACTTTTTCGTGACTGAACTACTCAGCACACAATTTTAATTACTTCAAACACCAAAATAAAAAGGATATCGCTAATATACATTCACAAATTTCACTTACCCGCGACCGAGTTTGTAATTATTTTCAATTCATATTAAATGTCAAACAGAAAAATTTTGTTTTTATTAATTTAAAGTTCATTTTTTTTTTTTGTAGTAGAGGCAAATAACCTTTAATTTCTTAAGTTTTTTCTTTATTACTGCATTAAGTAGTATATTTGGATATTTTTTATAATGTTGCACATTATCCAACAATTGTATGTAAATTGACAGCGAAAATAATTTGTATTATTACAAGTCAATTGTTTGTTACTACGTTTTGACAAATACTTTAGAAATGAAGGGAAAGTTTTTTGTAATGATTTTATTTAAATTACTTAATTTTAGATAATGTGGCATGTAAAGAGTATTTATTTCTTTATTTTTTTCTTTTGAAGATTTCTGCTTTCATCCTGATTTTTCTAAAAACAAAACCGAAAGACCGTAATCTTTATAGAAAACAAAAACCAATTAAAATAAAACTAAATGAATATTTTTTGTTGTTTTTCTTAAATTTTTTTTCATGTATAAAAATCAAAGAAATGACAGATTTGTACGCCGCCTTACCTTGGTTTTTACAAGGTTAATTATTAATTTTTTATGAATCAGTCTGACTCGAGTTTGATTACTGAATTTGTGAATTGGGATTAATAATTTTTTCAAATTATTTTTTATTGAGGCAAAAGTAAGTAGAAATAATCAGACTCAAGCCAGACTAATTCATTTCAATTTAACTATTTAATACATATATCTGTAGCAATGAGTATTTTAAGTATTTAAGTCGACCTAATCTCAAAACGAGTTTATTTATAGAGCCTTTTTGATTTCTTACTTCGAAAGTACCCCTCAGCAGCAAAATGTCAAAGTGGAATCTTTAGATTCTAATTGGTTTGCTCTGCTGCAGTGGGAGCAGCACGTGGACCTCTCAGCCAAATTTCACTCAATTTTTCAACACTCTGTTGTAAATTTTCGCTGTTTTACTTTTGAATGTCAAGCGATAAGATTAAAATTCTAATATTCAAAAATGAGAGCTAATTCTGTTTTGTAAAAACCGACTCCCCACTTTTCCATTCTTTTTAGTTCCCCATCATGAACATACAAACACGCATTGCCACTTTAATTTTGTAATAATGAATGAAACAGTAAAATATGACATTTCTCAACCTACCGTCATACTCCATAGATTTGAATATAATAGAAAATAAATCAAGAAGTGTACGAGTCCGAAAAAAACAACCTCTTAATTTGTATAGTATAAACAAAGCAGTTACCACAGTTCAAAAAACTGGTACTATCTAACCTTGAAATAAGGTGAGTGCAAACAGTTTTCGTGAAGAATATGTTCGCCTTACGAATTGTATTGAAATCATATGTATCGTAATATTTTATAACTAAATAAAATTTATCAAATTCGTTATTCGAGATATTCTCCAAAATAACCATTTTAATATTATATTGTTTGTTGTTGGCTTAGCTAGGTATATGCCTGCATTTCATTGGCGCTAACCAAATCATCAGTACCCTTTAGCCAAATCATGATTGAAAGCATTCAAACCTTGTATACTTAAGCCACAGACTACAAACAATATATGAGAATTCTCATAACAACAAACAATATAATATTAAAATAAATAAAATTTAGTTTGAAATATGAAATATCTACGTCCATTTCATAGCAAATTATATATATATATATATATATATATATATATATATATATATATATATATATATATATATATATATATATATATATATATATATATGTATATAATAACTACACTTTTTACCTTATTTGTTTGGTTTTTAATACTTTAATTTACCTGTAAAGAAAAAAAAACATTGTTGAAATTAATCAAAACGATTTAAAATGAGGTAAAATTTTTATCAAATACTTTATAGTTAATTTAATACAAAGAATATATACATTTGTATGTATGTAAGCATAAATTTAAAAATAAATATTTCAAATATTTAAATAAAAATGATTTGCCCCCGCTAAATAGAAGACTAAACGCCGTCAAAATATGTTCAACGCCCTGGTATTTCCAATTTAGACAGAAGTTTGCTTTTGTCTGCAAAGCAAATGAGAAAGTAAAAATGATTTGCCTCCGCTAGATAGAAAAATAGGCGACGTCAAAAAAATTCAACGCCCTGGTATTTCTAGTCTAGACAAAAGTTTGTTTTTGTCTGCAAGGCAAATGCGATTTTTTTTCTCTTCAATTATAGTTGTTTTTATTTTTTCTTTTGCCCGGCATTTAATACACTTAACAAAAAGTGTTTGCAAATAGATACAAGATTTTATATTGAAAAGAAATAAATGAATTTGTAGTATTTTTAAATCACAAACAAATTAATAGACAAGAAAGGCACGCATTTAATTTTAAACTTCATTCCTTTTCATAGAATAAAAAAAAAAGAAAAATATAAATATAAATAAATAAATGATAATAAAACTACAAAGTGAGTTGTGTGATGAAACTCTCTTTATTGGGGCAAAATAAAAAAGATGGGTTTATATTGCAAAAAAAAAAAAAAAAAAAAATCTGAAAAACAAGACAAAATGTCAGCAAACCAAACGAAGCACTACTCTTACACTTACACCCAGTCGGACAGCCAGTCAGTCATTTTTTATGCGACAATTACATTGTGGTGTGTGAGTAGTTTTATTTAAAGCAAAATATATTTATGCATCTACTCGCATTCATGGGATGGTGCTCTAAAGTAAAATGTAATGGTATGAAATAGAATGAATTTAATCAAATATGTATGTAGTTACTCGTATTGTAGTAGAATGCTAAGATGACACAATGAGGCTATTTTTATAGCTGTCAAATAATAGTTGATGGTGCTTTGGGCCGTGAGCTGCAATACAAAAGGAAAGCAAGCAGCCAGCAAGATAGACAAACATCCAGCCAACTAACCAGTCCCTCAGTCCAGGCCAAGCCGAAACAAACCAAACCAAAGAGTAGGCATGATGCATGAATTATCTTTTTTGTTTGTTTATATACATATATACATGAAGCAGAATTACATACTTGTTATACCTACATATAAGTACATATATGTACATATGTATATTCGTACGTGGTATTTCATTCGTTGTGGATTTCAATGCATAGACCTTGTTTCATGTTTTTTTTTTAATTTTTTTATATTTCTAACTTGATAAGAGCAACAACTAAAATATATGGCAGCAGTAGTTGCTGCTGCTGCTGTAGCAAATAAACAACAACATTTTGCATTTAAATTTACTTCATGCAACACTTAATGTCACAACAAACTTCATGACATACAACAAACGGAGTTAAAGAGTAGAGCAAATGAAAATATGTTGTTTTTTTTACTTTTTACACTTTTTAAGGTGTCGTCTGTATGGCATTCTAGATGGTTAAGACTGATTAAATAAATAGTAGTTTTTATTTTATTAAAGGAAAAACTCATTTCGTTTACATTAAATTGAATGCTTAAACAATCGATAGGAACTATTACAATTTTTATGAGCTTTTGTGTTTATTTTGGAACTTTGTAATGAAAAATTGTGAATTATTAAATAAAACGGAAGTGATTCTATCGTATTTACATTGTTTTTGCCTGATGTCTTGAACATATCTTTATAATATGGAATATCACATCGTGTAATCCATTTCGAACGAAACATACATACACATTACATATTTCGTAATTACAATCAACGGTGAGCGGAAGGGAGACATAATATCTACAATTTTCGTGATTTCACTTTATACATGTTCCTCAAACGCGCGATTCAAAAAATTTTTACGCTAACTGCCATACCTAAATTGGCGCGTCAAGCGTTGTATGGCTGTCAAAAGTTCTCATGCCCATACATTTTGTATGGAGCATACCGAAATAACGCGGCGTCAACGCTTTGCTATTGGATAATCCGATTTTGACAACGCGTTAAGAAGTGAAGTTGACTGCAGAAGTACTATTGTTTATTTTTTTAATGTGTCATTAATGCTCAGTGCTGCCACAACCAAAAAATTTTTACAACCAAAATTCGCTTTAAAAGTTAACAAATGAGAAAAAAATCTTCTAACTCTTCTAAATAACTAATTTTTTAAAATTTTAATTATTTTATTTTAATTTTAATTTAAATAACAAAATTTTAATAACAAAATCACAAACAACAATGTCGTCCGGCAGCCTGTTAAAATAATCAGGGTTGTTTTATTTGTTTGTTCGATAACCCTGTTTTAATCGTTTTGACATAACGTTGACGCTTTTATTTAGGTATGGCATTTCGGCGTTAAAGCTCGGCGTAAAAAAACGTTGCGCTTGACGCTTTAATTTAGGTATGGCAGTAAATTTCATGATATCGCATACATTTGTACGTCCTTACAAAGATAAAGTTGCATTCATCGCTTTTAAACTTCAAACTTAGAGTTTCCCTTTAATACAATATTTACCATTAAGTTTCCCTCGGAGCACTTTTCATATTTTTTACTTAATATCAACCTGAACCTTAACTAATTTACGATTTCTGTTAAATGAATAACAGTGCTCTACTAGTTAAGTTTAAGTTGTAAGTAGATTTGTTTCTTTAATATTACGATTTGAAATCATATGATCCGCTTAAAAAACATAATAAACTAATTTTGATGTATTCACGAATATTATGAATAGGGTATGTATGCATATTTTTTATTAATAAAAATTTATATCAAATTTCGCTATTTCATTAAGTTTTTGGCTGTGCCGAAACACGATTTTTACAATAATAATGGAATGCCCTAGAAAGCTGCTTTAATCTCAGTCAACAACTAAGATTTTTTCTTGTATGAAAGGCACCTTAAAAACTATAAATCTAGGGTAGTAGGATGCCACTTTTGCTTAACATTTCAATGGCCATTGTGATCATCATTACAAACAATAAATTATTACACACCTCTTTCCCAGAAAAGCAATATATAAAAGACAACAGCAACAAAAAATTTATGTAGTGATGCAAACTTTTTAAACTGTATTTCTATTATTGTCGTTACAATTGAATGATTACTTGAAGCAAAATTAAAACGATACTAAATGAATAATTATTTTATTACATATGCACAGATTTTGATGTCTTTGAACTTAATTGAACTTTAATGCTTTCGATAATTTAATTATTTGGCCTTCATTTGGTTGCAATTTACTTAAGAAATCGTTTTAATTTGTTCCAACGATTAAAAACTATTTTAACTTTTAATATGAGTTTAGCTTTTGACTACTCGCCTCAATTGTATCTATGGATAATCGTTTATTTTCTGCACTACTAATTTTGAAATTCAAACAACAACAGTTGTTAAACGAATGTTGTAAATGCTTAGCAATAAATTGCTGACTAAACAGTTTCTTACTGAATTTCTTTCTTTCATTTGGTGTTGTTGTTGTAGCATTTGTCGTCTTTTAATTGGCACTAGATGTTAGAAGAAAACTACAATGAATTAAACTCTCACTTGGCTGAGATAGAAGAAAATAAATTAATGTTCAATTAAAAAAGTAAATGTTTTTGTTCAAGTGAAAACTTGGCCAACTATTTCAATAGCATTTCACTTAACAACAATTCCTCGAATTTAAAACAAAAATAAAAAATACTCTTTTGTAGGAAAAAGTTTTCATACTCCTGGAAACAGACAAAAACGAAATATTTTTCTTTATAATCATAAAAACACTTTTTAAAAGAACCGTCTCACTATCACTGCAATTATTCATGGAAAACTTTTTCCATCCACTGCAATGTTTATTGAACACGTTTAACAAAGTTTTCTTTATGCATCTGGCCCTTGATGACCCTTTCAGCTCATCTGGTCACTACTACACCGTTGTTTGGCATTAAATCTTTATTGAAAGCTTGATACGACATGATTGATGGATTTTTCATAGATGGTTTAAACAAATTTTCGTCTTTTTATACAAATTTTTGGTCAGAGAAATTTTGTCTATCGAGAATTTCATGCAGAAAATTTATGAAATCAAATAGGCGAAGCTTTTTTTGTTATCACAAATTTGATTGTTTTCAAAAGGCTATAAAATTTAGTTGTCTAATTTATATAAAAAATATTGTATGCTTAAAGTACAAATAACTGACCTTCGTAGACTAGTAGGTAGTGTACTAGACTCGTAGTGCGAAGGTCACAGGTTCGAGTCCTATCGCAGAACTCTGGCAGTTTGTGTTTGACAAATAAAGGAAGCGCACAACAAGCCTTCAATGGCTTAAGTGTATGTCGTATGACATGGGCTATCACACCCCTCCAATCAACCTAACCTAACCTAACCTATAGTACAAATTGGTTATTGAAAACTTAAATGCCAATTAGCCTTGGAAAAGAAATTGTATTCAAAAATAAAACAAATTTTGTTGGCAACGCAATCGTGTTCACAAACCACTTTATAGTTTATGATGCACAAATACAATTACAATTTCTATCAACCAGTCATGCGTGTAAGACTTTATTTATTATTTTAAAGTAAAACAGATTATGGGAATTAAAGTACTAAATATAAAATAAGAATCACAGGACTAAACATAGCACGATTGCGAAACCTCTAAATTTTTCTATGAACGAAAAAGGATTCACAAGATTCTTTTCGAATGAAGTTTTTGAATATCGACCTTTTTATATTTGTTTTGATCGTATGTCCATCATTAAAACATTTTTATAATTATATTTTTTTATAAAAATTTTAATGAATACCTTTATGTATTTTGATAGAATTTTTTATATTTACCATTTGCGATTACATGAAATAAGTAATAAAATTGTATTAAGGTGAATACCTGTGTCTGCTGTATTAACAAAGATATTTGATGTGAAATAATTTTATTTGAAAAATATTCTTTTAAATTAAGTTTGTGCTCATATAGATCCTATTATTATTATGAAAAATTGAAATTTTTTAAGAGGATTGGTGACAATTTGAGACAAATATGGAAAAGCACACGTACTACACCATATAGATAAGGACATATGGGACCAAGGGTTCCCCTACATACCTACTCTCAGGAAAAAACTGAACCAAGTGAAACGGCTATAATGTTATCCGAACGCCTGTTCAACCTAACCTAACCTAAACTACGCATGCATATCTGCGTGTGTGTAAGTTTCCATTAAAATCGATTTTTTTTTGTCCTGAAAATAGTATGAATCAAATTCCAATTTATTTAACAAAAAAGATTTACTAAAAATGTTGGTCAACAGGATGATAAGTGAGTGCCTTTTCAATTTCACTTCAAAAAAACCATGTGGCACTTGTCTTTGTAACTGAGGCGTTGTTGTTATAAGCCTCACTCAACCTTTTCTTTTTTTAGCTTAATACAAAATTGTGTCTTTGGTACAACAAAATGTTATTGTTTGCTTTAGATTTGTTTTTATTTTCATTACTTTTCGTTATTCCTTTGTTCTTTCTTATAGCACAATTACTTGAGAGGGTGGCTACCAGTGTTGTTAGTGGTGTTCAATTACAGCGCGTCCAACTTCAATTATTTTCAAAACACTAAAATCGCAAGAAAAAAATCGCTTGTTGTACACAAACAACGAATTCAAAAGTTAAAGTTTCGATTGGATTTTATAAATCAATATCGTTTCAATAAAGTTTTTTGAATGTAAATAAAATACAAGTTAATATGTATTTATCAGCTGTAATACATACTCATACATACAAACACTCTCAAAATATTATTTTCAAGGACCAAAAATTTTTTAGTTAAGTAATTTATCCAACGATTTTATAATTTTAATAATTATATATGTACACACAACAACCTGCCTTTCTGGGGAAAAGGTCGACATGTTCTCCATTCTTTCGACAAAACAAAAATAAATCGAGTTTTCATGGCATTATTACAAAATATCTTATAACAAAAATTACACAATTAAATTTTTAACAGTACTTAATTGGATCAAAATAAGTTATTTTGCGATTTAATTTCAAAGCGAGCATAGAGTCTATTGCAATAAATCTTTGTCTATAAAAATCCTTTGCGCATTGGTAAAGCGATAATATTTTCGAACATTTTGGAGGTAACGTAATAAATCAAGAGATAGATTGTATATAGTTCCATTTTCATAATACTATTGGCGAAAATGTGCACGTCTAGCATATAAAACGCTAAAGTAGATTAACTGAGTGCATACCGTGTGAAAAGCTTTCAAGCGTCGTATGATATAGGAAGTGTATGGGGAGTGCATCGTAGAAAATACGACCATTACTACTAAAATGCGCACTGTGAACCCTTTGGAATGAACCCACATGGTGTTGCAACATACCATGTGAAGGCTATAGAGAAGTACAAGTCAAAACGAAAATTTTCCGCATCGAAAATTTTAAAAAGTACTGAAAACAGTGCTAAAAGCCTATTTTTGTTTCATTCTGGCAACACTTATGGAGCCATACCCATGTACACGTACGTAATTGATACGGCCATATGCAAAAAGACAACAAAACAACTGTGTGTCACAATATAAAAGTAATTTTACAGTCGCATATGTAAGTATGTGTGTATGTATGTGTGCATATGTATAATTATTGATAAGTGCCTGTTTACATTGGACGATTTTTGTCGCTGCAATTCTTAGTTTGTAGGTAAATAGGGGGAATAGAGCTAATAGGGGAAGAGAGAAACTAAAGAGAGTACACATAGGCATGTACTCTTGCAATTCCTTTTTCCCGCAATTCGTAATACGTAAATTCCTTGTTTGTTTACCGTAAGAATATACTTAAAAAAGAAAATATCAAAAATTACATACGTATGTATGTATGTATGCATAAAATATCTGCGACAAAAATCGTTCAATGTAAACGCAAATGCAATTTTAAAGAAAGGAAGACAAAAATTGCAGCGACAAAAATCGTTCAATGTAAACTGGCACTAACAAAACTACCCCTCTCTCAAAGCATAAAAAACTACAAAGTACATTAATTAAGACACTGTGGGGATAAAAGAAATATGTATAAATGTAATGGTAGTGGTGTCTCCAAGTCAAAGGGTAGCGTATATGATAAAAAGCGCACGTGTATTATTACTTCCCATGAAATATTTTGTTATATGATAGACGGTTGTTGTTGGTGTTTTATCTGTTTCTTATGTTATCTATCGTCGACTTTTTGTTGTGGTATACATATCTATATTTGCATGTGTATGAATAGTACATATTTATGTATTTTTGGTGAACAACCAGGGTTGTCAGTCGCAACTTGAGTAGTTTACGTATGTATGCGTTCATGTATATACATACTTACATGCATATGCATAAAATTTTCACAAAGGGTAGTTAATGGGTTTTTTAACTTTTACCTTTGGAACACTTTTCTACACAAAACTCTATTTTTATCATGGAGACTATCTTTCTATAGATTTTACTAGGCATAACATATACACATACATTTATAGAAACAAAGAATGTTGGAGAGTCAAAAACGATTTCACTTGAAAAAAAAACATAATAGCGCCAAGTTTCTTTCTAAATTTAAAGGAAAATTTCTTACCAACATTTTGTATTGTAAACAACAACAAAAAAAATCGATTTTGTTTTTGTCTTCCATAAATATAAGTATTTAAAGGAAATTTTCGTTTCAATTCACAATTCTAGGCAATAAATTGAGTTAAAAGACAAATCCCACAAAATAGTTAAAAATAAATTTTAATTTAAGTGAAATTTCCCCGAACTAACAAAACTATATTTATATCCAATCAAACCATATTTATATGTTTATGTATATCTAATCAAACCCACAACCAATTTCTGACATTTCATGAGAAAAGCTATTGAAATTGATTGAATCTATTTTCTAATATGAAAATTAATGTTTTTATAAACTTGAGAGAATTACACAAATAAAAAATATGTTTTCAATTAACATATACTTTTCCTTAATTTTGTAAAACTCCTGGAATAAAGTAAAAAATTTCCAAATTGTTTTTATTACTTACATTCTCACTGTATTTTAAGAGAAATTCCCGCAAACTTAAAACAAAAGATGAAAAAGAATTTTTTTGTTTAATAAATATTTTTACTGGTACATGTTCACCATTTCGTTTAAAATATGTTTTAGTTCTTTCTTCATACCTTTGGTGAGGTTAGAAAATTAAGCCCTTATTTTTTTAATTAACCACAAACTGCGAAGCTACGTGGCTCGTCTGTAGAAAAGCCCAGAGTCTTCGGCAGGAATTGAACTTGCGACCTTCGAACTACTAATTTACTACTACAATAGATACTAGTCTACGTAGGCATCTGTTACTACGTTTATACGCACGTCTTATTTGCAAATAAAAAAGAAGAATGTTGCCGTATAACTTTTTTATTGTAACTTATTAACTCACTTAAACAAGTCTTGAATAACGCCACTATTTGCAAATAAAAAGTAAGACGTTGCCACTTCATGAACGTTTTTTGTGTTTTACTTACCAAACAATCATATTTTCGTCACATGGCATCACTAATAATACATAAGTTCTGTATGCAATTTCCCGTATAAACAGTGAATTAGTTATTTGCAAATAGTTCTATTTGCAAATAAGACGTGCGTATAAACGTGGTATGTAAGTTCATTGTTAATTGGGAAGGTTATTAAAATTGGTTCTTTTGTGCAAAATAACGCAATTACATCATTTGTTTTATCATCCAATTCACTAAATTTTATATACATTTATTATAAACTTTTTTAAATTTTTTTTTTTACTTTCATCGTTCGTAAATGAAAACAATAAAAATAAAAGCATCATGGGCAGCAAATTACTAAAAGCATCGCAAAATAATTATATTATGAAGAGGCTGCATTCTTCTTCCAATCAAAAAAAAAAAAAAAAAAACAGACAGAAAAATTTGGTAAAATACTGAATTACTGCGAATTATAATTTTAAAAATTTTGAAAATTTTCAATTATAAATAAAACCGTAAAAAAAATTAAATTGCTCTAAAAAATTTAGTAGTAATTTTACTACAATTGTTTTACTTACATAAAATTTTCCAGAACATGTGGAAATTTTTATTACTATTAGATAAATTTCGTTTACTAGCAGCGAGAAAAAATTTAATACAACCCATTTGAATGCAAATTGGAAACATGGATGCAGAAGTTCATACTTTGGGCGTGTTTCATTTGACGGAAAAGAGATGATATTATTGTAAGGTATTAGTAAAGATCAGTATGAATATTATTATTATCATTACTCTTATTAAAGATCATTACTAATATTAAGGGTATTGACATCGTTAAGATCAGTATGAATATTATGACTATCATTGCTGTTATTAACGATCCTTCAATATTATTGTTATTCAGTACATAGTATATAGAGTGTATGCATTTTTAGGAAAAAAAGTATAACTGCAACAAATAGTTTACTGTCTATATAATTTGTACAATTTCTATTTAAGTCACTTACTAATTATTCATGTAAGAAACAACATCAAATCGATCCTAAGAGAAATTGATATAATAATATCTATTATTTTAATACGAGTATAATATGATCTCTGTTTTTTTTTGTATAAACAGCCGAGTTTATTACAATTATGAAAATGAAGTACTGATTCAACTTCATCCGAACATATCTGCCCAGAAGTCGTAAAAAACTGCTCATTACCGGAAAAAGTTTTTTTCAACAACATTGAGAAACAAAATATGCGACTAAAGTATTGTCAAATTGGTTATGCACATAAAATTCTTAGTTGAATTAGTGGACAGTTCATAGCCCAGACTCAAGACCTATAGAAAATTTATGGGCACCTTTGAAAAGAGCTTCAACAAACTTTGATAAACGTTGGAAAAGGAAACAGCAAGAATGTAAAGCAATAATAAAATTTGTTCAAATAAGAGAAACAGATCTGAATGTTTAATTTTATCTGGGTTTTTATTTAAAATTTTAAAGGATTTTTTGTGGGTATTTAGATTTTTTCTATTTTCTGCCCAGTGGTAACTGTGAGTTTACACCTGTCAACTTATGTTGAATCTCTTGAATAGGAGGGTGGCATGACGAAAAGAAACTAGTACACGCATGCATGTACTTTCATTACGTTTGGTTCTCCCCTTCGTACATTTTCACCCACATACGAGTACGCACTACTAATAAAATATTGCAAGCTCTAAGAAGATGAAGAAAAAGTTCATCAACAAAAACTGACGATTGTAAACGTAAATACAACTTCAAAAAAGAAAATGAAAAATTGAATCAAGAAAAGTTGATAATTGTAATCTCGGTATAAACGAAGTTTTTCTTATACTTTTCTTTCTTCCTCATGTTTTGAAAATGTGCGCAAGCTCTTTATATGATTAATGCTTGCGACTTTTATGGCTAAGTGGGGCATTTTATATGTTCTTGTGCGCATTCTGAACGAAGAAAAAGTTGTTGACTTAAAAAACAACAACATGATGTTTAGTTTTTTACTTAGTTTTTACACAAGCCGTAAAAAAAAATCTAAGAATTCAATGGTCAAAGTCAAGTCAAGTTTACAAAACATACAAACGACACGTTTCTTTCTTTCGTTTGAGGCTGATGATGTTACTTTTTTTGTTTGGATGCTTCGATTTTTTATTACGACTGTTCTGTGTTCACTGTTTATTTTATTATTTTCAGTTTCTTTTTGCAAATAAGTTGTTAAGCACGACTCCAAAAGACGTTTCAACAGGCAGCGGTTAGTATTAGAAAATATGGGTCATTAACAAAACTTTGCAACTTGTGGTGTATGTTTAAGGGTTAAATATGGTTCTATAAAAAATTTCTCTTGCATGTTATGAGTTGATGAAGACATAAATATTTAAATATTTATTTCTATTTTAAAAATTCGTGATAATTGAAAAAGATAAATGGATGGATGATTTCGATTGATTTTTTTATGGGGAAGATTTCATATACAATTTCTGTAATTTTTTTTTTTTTTTCAAATTATTGATGAGGAGACCCAAAACTTTTCTCCCACTAAGTACTTCTTGATTATGTTTATTTCGCTGAGTTTTTCTACTCGCATGAGTACAGAAGGATAAAATAGTAATAAAAATTTAATAAGTGACGAATTGTTCTTTAAAACTGCACGTAAAGTGAATGGGAAACATTTTCCCCTATGACCCTTCAAGTCAAATCTTCAGTATAAGGCTTACAAAAGAAGACTAGAAGGACGTAGAGTTGCATTGGGTGGGAATTTTTCGATAATTTTTTTAATTCTCCAAGTTTAAAATATACAAAAATATCAATTATGCTCGAAAGAATACAGAAAATACAAACAAGACTTTGCGCTAAATAAAACATGCATGGAGACATTTATATCGAAGGTTTTCAAGGACTCCCTCTTCTCAAATAGATTTACACCAAATGGATTCATTTATATATCCAGTAACTAGGATATTTATAAAAAAAAGCTGTCTGAATCAGTTCAAAAAATAAAAGTTGGTTTGTTTTGTAGTGGTCACAAACTACAATAAATATATAGACAGTGTCATAGGCCAAGATAAAGGTCGACGGCAAAGCAATAAAATAATTTACATTTGCTCTATAATATTATAGATATACCATCGAACAATGTGTACATGTCATAAGAGCAATTACATGAAGCAACACGCAGGGGTATCACTGCTAAGCAGTGAGTGTGTGGACTACCGACGACGAAATCAAATAACTTCTAGACTTGGGGCATTATACAATTTACCAGCGCACAATATGCAAAGATAATATAAATAAGAGCGTAAATTGCACAAAACGTCGTATATGTAGGTACTATAAATCTTAATATTTAGACTATTATCAACATCTATTTCTACTTCACAAGCAAGAGAAATTCTCCAGAATACCACATTCAATTAATGTGTTGTATTTATATGTTTTTATGACATTAGAGTTAATTTTTTTTTTTTTTTCAAATCAGTTCATGATAAATAGAAACTTTTTGTCCACATATACATTAGCATAATTGTTTTCCTTTATGTTCAATAGGGATAAATGTTTCCCAGAAAGATCTGTAAAAATAACTAATTTGAATTCACTTTGTCTACAAAATAAATTTAAAAAATCGGTAGATACTAACATATAACGATAGTTTATTTATGATCGCGAAAATGTTAATAATGGTTTAAATTTCCAATTTTAATCCAATTTGATGTTGTGACTGAAATTTCAATTTGGTTTTGGTTCTTGGTTAATATAATAAAAAAAATAATTTAAAAAACAAAAAACCAGTTTTTAAACTGTACGAAAACCAGTGTTTGGAAAATGTCGATTTAACTCTTATTTGATAAAAAAAAAAACTACAAAGGAACTTATTACGACGTCTTTGGAAATAAATATGTCTAGTTAATTAATTGTTTTTATAGTAGTAATTCTAAGCATTTCGTATCATATTTTTTTTTAATACTTTTTATAAAAATACAATTAATCTATTTATTTCAACCAATCTATTTTTCCCTAACCAATCAAGTCTATGAAGACAATAGATGGGACAACTAAACTGCTGCTACAGTTCTTCTAAATGGTATTTGTGGAGATTTTTATAATTATAAAAAATATTACACTATTAAAAGTTGTCACATATGACCCCTCTGAAATATATGACCACTATGAGCAAAGCCTCATCATTAACCAATAAAACCTGGTGAAAAATAAAAACAATGGGTTAAACTACTAAACTGCGTTTACAAGATATCAGAATTATACTTGTGAAAGCTTTTTTGTGAACATTTAAAAATATAATTAACCCCCCATTACACTTGCAAGTAAATTGTTACAAGTAAAGATTCGAAAAACACGAAAATTTTCAAAATAAAGGCATACGAATTATTTTGGGTTTCTACACAGCGCAGTGCAAGTTCATTTTTATATTGTCGCCGACAACAAAGTTTTTATAAAAAATTGCTTGTTTACAATAGTTGAATTGTTGGCACTGTATTGCCAAATATTCAAGATTGTACCGTGCCTAGGGAAATATATCTTGTTATAATATTAAAGTTAATTTTTAAACTTTAATATCAAAGCCGAGTTTGTATCCTTTATAATTATCCTTTCTACATGTGCAAAAAATCAGCTATAATAATATGAAATTCGGTAATGAGCAACAATGTTCTTCATTTCTTTATTTTATTGCTAGAATAACTTACAAGACATTTTCATTGCAAGTTGACTCGCAAGTAGCAAAAGTATGGTTGTATTAATAAGTGTTATGGTTCCGTCAAATAATATTATGGTCTTTGCAACAATAGTTATGGCAATTAAGTGTGAATTTATATAATTGAAACATATCTTTGTTTATGGGAAGTTTTCACAAATTTCAGTAGGGCATAAACTAAGAAAAAGTTTTGAAGTTTTTTTTTTGATTCTAGGAAAGTCTTGAAAAATTTAGGTATCAGTTTAATTATATAAAATTTCAAGTAAGAAAATTTTTATGAATTATTCACTAGTTTTTTAATGAATTCTTTGCTAAAACAAAAATTGCTTATTTTTATGATTTAATTTCTTCACTATTAAATTTAGGATAATAGATTTTTAAATGCAAGAAATTCCTTGTAGAAAATTATCGATTATTTATAAATACGATTTTTAGTTTAGGTAATTTTTTTAATTAAATTAAGAATATTTTTAAACTATTTTGTGGTAAGTTTTTTACCCAAGTTTAGCAGTTAGTTCTTTTCAATTTTTGTTTTGAGTTTAGATATTTAAGCACTTAAATACAAGTATTTCATTATCAATACATTAAAGTAGCACTTACTTTTTGCACGGCTTGTGGTTAATTGTACATGAATAAAGAGCAAATATACAATTGGTAAATAATAAACATTTAAATTGCCCAAGTGAAAATAAATATTTAACAATTTCTTTTATTTTCTGTTTTCTCTAATTCCAAGCAAACAAACTATTTTAATTTATTTAACTTGTCATTAGCTGTTTAGGAAGCAATCAAAAAAAAGAAGAAAAATATATTGATTTAAAATTTTAAACCAGCAAAGCGTGATTTGTAGCTTAGAGTGACTGGCTGTCTTTTGTCTCACAAAAAGAGAAAAATATAAAAAATAATTTTATTTGAATATATTCAAAACTAACGTGCCGTTTTTTTTTTTTTTTTTTTTGTAAATGTGTGATGAAACGAATATTTTCACCCCACTATCAGTGAGGTTTTTTATATTAAAAAAGTGGAAAAATAAAAATCCACACAATCTCAAGATTTATTAACAAAACACGAAAAGAGTCTCAAGCTGTGTGTATCATCATCATCTTGGTACTCTTTCCACTGGGCAGCTTTATAGCATAGCATTTTGCAGTGTGGCAATAAAAAAAATATTAAACCACTTGTGCCACCATCATAACCAAATGCAATTTTCGTATATTATTAGCAAAACATTACTTCGATGGTTTCTGTGGACTCTTGACAAAACCACTTAAGTCTATTTTTCAACACAAAATTTCTGAAGAAAACGTATTAAACAAACATTTAAAGAAAGGTAAAAAATTAACCAGACTTTTTGGATTTATTCAAAGATTTTATCGAACGAATCTATTACAGAAATAATTAAAACAAAAAATACGTTGATTTGTCATATAAAATTTTAAAAATGAATTCAGCATTTCTCTCTCAAGAGAATATTTTATCACTTACGTGTACTTCTGTTTCTCTACCGAAAGCATGTCATTTGATTTGATTTACATGTACATGTGAGTTGTTTTGTGAAGAGCGTATTTAAAAATCGCAGAGATGTTTTGGTTGAAATTCGTTAAAATTTTCATTATTAATTTTTCGTTATACTTTTTTTTTTTTTGCTAAACGCAATAAAACCAAGAGATAAATTGATTTTTAGTATAAATGTAATATTTCTGGATATTCCTATCATGCCTTTAAAATATACCTTTATGGGAAAACAAATTTTTTGGCAAATTTTCTCAACTCAACTTAAGGTTCTTTGTTCAAAACTCCACAATTTTTTTAGAAATATGTTATTATTATTACCGTACGACCATATAAATTATTTTTGTTAAGTTGCGTTTGTTCATCTTCACTCTCCATTTTGGCATGAAGTCTGTGGCAAGATAGATATTTTTATTGTTGTTTGTTTGGTTTCTTTTTTTTTTGTATTTAACACTTTTTATTTTTTGACATGCTTTTTTGCTTCTTTTGACTTGCAAATGAGGGATTAAAAAGCTGCTAAAAGATCATTGAACGTTCAATTAAAAGTTCAGGAGAAAATAGCCGCAGTTTAAAGGATTTCCATAAATTCAATAAAAAAATTTAATCGGAATTTTTTCAATAAGATTTTGTTAACAGCACTAAAAATAAATTTATTGGGATTGTGCCCATTAAATATTTGAGCTTTTCAAATTTGTTTGTTTTGGTTTTAGCTGTCCTTCATTGGTCGCTAAACCAAACCGTCAATGAACTTTAAGCAGTTTGAAGACATTCATCCTCTAATGTTTATGCCAAAACAATCAAATACAATATGAGAATTCTCACACATGAATATTACACATATGAATATTACAAAAAACATAGTCATAGTAGCTTTTATACAAACAGCATAGCAGACAATTTATACTCAACTGAAGTCTATTTTATTTAACAAAATAAAATTTTAATAGATTAATTTTTATATCACTTACAATTTTATTCGCAATGTTACTGAAAAATTTGTGAGTTGCAATAATAGAGTGGTTTCGTTGATCGAATATTGCGTTAGGACAGGTTGCACTATATTTTAGTTTGCAAAATTATTTCAGATAAGTCATCCAGATGGCAGAGTTAAACACTCTTGGAATTACTCTCTCTAATTAGTGTAGTACATATTTGATCTAAAGAGTGTATAATTCACTCAAACTCTTTCAAAAAATTTTATTATATAATTATAATATTATTAAATGCCTTTTAGAGGTACTTCATCCCCATTTATTTATTTTCCTAGTCTCAATCCCTAGATTTTTTTGCCTCTAATGTAATTTTCCACCACTTTTAATTTATCAAAAAATTAACACACAAAAAATCGAATCACTAAAAAAGGTGTATCGAAATAAAAGCAGACTACCATTAAAAAAAGAAAAAATATGAAGTAGACATTAAGAAAAAACTTCTTGACTTCTTTTCATTTGATATTTTAATTAAAAATAGTTGAGAATAGCTTATATAATATATCGTTAAAAAAATTTAAAAAATATGCAACTGTAACATGAATTTTTGAGCCTACAATTAGTTGCATGTTTCATGCTCCAAAAAACTTTATTATTTGCTGGAAATAAGTCAGTAAAGCATAACAAGAATATTTTATCTGTATCTGCTTAAGATATTTTAAATAACTTTGGATGGGAAATTTATACTCAATTTGAATTCATGATTATTTTCTTAATAATACACACATATCGACTATATACATATGTATGTATATTTTTGCAGACCGTACACGTATAATATTTTTAGTAGGGTGTATAAATAAAATAAAGATTTTCCACAAATAATAAAAAAATTTATTAGTATTTTAATAACAACTTCATGCTAAACTATTGCCATGGTATTTCCATTTAAATATATATGAGTCATTTAAATAAGACAGTTTAATATCTAGACTATGTCTTATCGTATTTTATATGATACTCCATCCAGTAAGCCAAATATATCTGAATTGTGCTTGAATTACGACACACAGATATGAAGAGGTAATATGGTGCAGTTAACTGAAGCTGTTCATTTAATCAATGCGGGAAGGTGATCACAAAATCGTCGCAGGACGAAAGAATAAAAGAATTATAAAAATAAAGTTCGGGTATTACTAGGACTATCACAAAAGTGCCAATTTAGCACGAAATTGTAAAAGGAAACATATTATTATTAGATTCTTTAGGAAATAAACTTAATACTATATATTTTTCAGGTTTTTTTTCAAAATTACATTTTCCTATTTCTGAATATGATCTTTACTAGTCCGAAATTTCTAATTTTTATTCTATTAATGAAGACAAAGTTGAGACTGTAAAGGCAAAGTTAAGATGATAAAGAAATACAAAAAAAAAAACTTCAGCTGAGCATCAGCAAATTAGACATTAGCTTTGAAGTCTAACAAACTAAAGTGAGATTATTTTATAAAAATCCTAAAAGAAGTAGCTGACGTCAAAAACCTAATGCTACGTCATGCTCTACAATACAAAACTCAGTAGCACAATATTTTAGCCGTCATTTTTAATTCCTTGGACAGACGGATTCAGTAATCAATAAAGCTGACCACACAAAAAATATGATAATGATTGCCCCGAAAATATCACAATAAAATTTAATAAAAATCAGAGATTATAACAAAGAAAAGGAACACTAATCGGAAATTCAACAATTTATCCAGTTTTTCTTTCTGAAAATAGCACATCGACATGAAGAAAAAGAAAAGCCGAAAAAATCTTTTTTTCGCCACATTGTATGACTCCCATAAGAAAAACCACGAAGAAGAAGAAGAAAAGAAATGTGGGCTGATAAAAATAAGATGACAACACATTAAAATACAACAAAAGCATTAATAATAATAATAATAATAATTGACACAACAACAATAGCAAAAACTGGAAACAGACGGTCGAATGAAACTCAAAGTGAAAGACGAAATACAACAAAAGTGGGTAAGAAAATTAAATTGTAAAATGAAATCAATTTTTAAGAATAAATGTTGCTGCTGCTGTTGCTGGTAGGCTTCAAATTATATCCGCACAAGAAAATATAAAAAAGAAGAAATAAACGTGGAAAACAAAGAATCTTTTTTTCGTCAACGATCTCATGAGCATTCGCTAAAGCTGTTTTCAAATTTAAATGAAAGATTTATGAAGAACATTATTTTACAACAAAATTTTTCGTTTTTAAAATTGTTGTCCCTTTGTTTTTGTGTAACGATTTGGATACAAGGGGCGGGCTGGCCACCTATAGTTTGGTGCAGCAACTGCTGGTGATGATATTGATGGCAACGTATTAAAGCTCAGAACATTACGACATGACGTTAAGCATTGAAAATGCCATAAATTATAATATTAAGGAGATAAAGAATATCTAAGACAATAAACAGCCAGCAACAGCCACGAAAAAAAGTTCAATGTCAATTTTGAAAACAAACAAGAAACTTCAAAAGATTTAAAAATACATTTACAAATATAAATTTAAATTTTTACAAGAAAATGCCACTTCACATGTTTTGGGAGGTAATGCTTGCGGTGGAGTTATTAAATTAGAAACAACTGTTTCTAATTATTCGATAAATTGATTGACAAGGAACTTATTGGACGGAAAAGGGGCATTTAACACAACAACACCGCGTATAGCCATTTTTAATGACTTTTCAATTATAGTGTTTGATTAGTTATTAAGATCGTTGAATTTCCATTAAAAAATGTCAAGTGTCAAGAAAGTTATACATTCACATCTGTAGTACCATAAGCAACCTTTATGGATATGAAATAAAATTTTAAAAAAATTACATCAACTTTTTCACACCCACTTATGCACCGGAAGGAAGTATTTTCACACCAATGAACTTGGTATCAAAGGAAGCACTTTGTCTACATTTCAACAACTCTTGTGCCTCAAATTTTATATTTCGTCAAAAGCAGTTAACATGCTAATAGAGTAATAAGTTTACAATCATCCAAAAACATAGAAGCAATGGATTGAAAAGGAATAACAGCGACAACTATATTATGATCACTTTAACTACATTATCAGTTGTCTCTCGAAAGCACTTTGTAACGCTTTTTGAACGTTCCGTATTTAAATTCCTTATATTTTATCGTGTTCGTCCAATTTGCGACTACACTTAACTGATTAACAGTGCTCTTCTGACTACAGAATTGGCCCTGCTAAAGATAATGGTTTGCGTACCTGATATATAAACTGAAATTTATTTTCATAGGAATATTTTTTATGCGTCACTTAGACGCTGTAGTGCCTTGTGTTGTCAATTGGTTGCTTCTACGGCTTCTTTTTTTATTAACAACAATTCTAAACAATAATTACGGTCTTGACAGTTGATTGAATAAGGAAGAAAAACAGTTTCACTATTATTATTATTATTATTTTTTTTTTTTTTTTTTTTTTGCAATATAATGGAAAAAATATAATCACAAATAAAAACTTACATCAGAGATTTAAAAAACAATTTCTTGAAGTTTTGATATACATACATATTTTTATGAGTTTATTTCCATAAATCTGTGTGTATGTATTATTTTCTTCTTTCACTTAAATTATTATGTTAATCATTAATCAGTCACTAAAGCAGTAAAATCGAAAAGAAATCTACAGGTGTGCTCAAAAAAAGGGAGTGCCTGCCTTGCAATGGAAAGCAAAATTTTAGTTTGAGGAAAAAAGTAGTAGTATAATTAGGCTTTTTTACAGTAGATTTACTTATTGATTGGATAGTCAGTGTCTAGCGAATTTAAAAATCATTTATGCTATCTAAATTAAAAAAAGAAAAATTTATCGAAAAATTCCTCTGCTCAAAAAACCTTGCTGTTAATTATGAAAAAAAAAAATTATGAAAAGGTCCTATATTTTGTTGAATAGCCTTAATTTTTAAATAATTCGACACACTTATCTGACATGCAGTATATAAGATTATAGCATATTTTAAGCGAAACTCGCTGTCACGGACACCATAATCTGTTTGCAATCAATAGCATATTTTGCGCTGCGTTCTGTTTAACGTCTCAAAATATTCAAAAGGTTTGCAACTGGGACACAGAGCAGACCATGATAAGCCTGTGGTACCAAAACCACTCTCATAGCATTTGGCTAGTAATACCATAACTTCCCATAGATGCTTACTTGAGAACAAATTGTTTGAAAGAAGCAAACGGAAATTTCCATTATTAACAAAGAATCCCACGCACGCTTCATATTAAGAACTATATTATCTATAGGCTAAAGCAAAATAATTTTTTCCTATAGATGGCTCGAGACAGTACACAGTACAAGTAATACTGAATTTAAGACACAGCATACCACAAATGTTGTGCAAAGTCGAAAACATGGAAATGATTCTCATACCGTGGATTTTTTTATTTTTTTTTTTAACTTTGTAATTAATTAACAAAAAAAAACTGCGAAGCTACTTGGAGTCTGCGGCAGGAGTCGAACCTGCGACCTTCGGACTACATGTGTGTACACTAGCTACTAGTCCGCAAATCATCCAACAATCGAATCAACCACTACTTTTTTCCAAAGTAAAAATTTGTTTTCCATTGTAAGGCACTGCTATTTATTTTAACATACCTGTATATATTTGTATGCATACGTATATACATTTCATACGTATTCGAAGCCAATCAAGATGTAAGTATGTATGTATTATATACGACCTATTGATAAATTTCAAATGATTGATGTTTATGAATGAATATATGTAAACTAAGCTGTGGTTTCATCTCTTAACTTTTCTTTGTGATCATCTTCATTTTTATGCACTTTTTTTACTTATTTATGTACCTTTCATTTATTTACGTACATACATATGTACATGCCACACATAAACACATTATGTAACATTTTACGTTATTGCCTTATCGTTTTTAATTTTATATACATACATATTTATTTACATGCATGCACATATACATACATATAAGTGTGTATTTTAAGGAAAGTAATTTATTTTTTACAACTTTTTTGATATGAAATCCGTCACACTGTTTGCAATACATACATATATACTTCTATAAAAGGCAGCTCTCATAATTAAATTCTTATTTTATTTATCATAAAACGATTAAAAACCAATTTAGGCATATCAAAAAATATACATATGTATGTATGTATATACTTACATACTTATGTATGTTTGTATATCTTGAGTTAATAAATCCGCGTTCGCATGTTGAAAATTATTAAAATTCAAACGATTCAGATTATTTCCGTATACCATTTATGTATATGTATGTTTATACATATGTATGTATTTATGTTCAGACGTAAGTATGTATTATATATGAGGTGGGCAGTTTATTTTTTGTAAAAATTACCAATTAATAACTAAAACTGTGATCACAGTTGTAATTTCAATCATTCTCATTAATAAAATTAGATACATATACATAAGTATGGACATATTTATGTATGTGTGTATACCAGGGGTGGACATTTCATCAAACAATTGTTTATAAGCAACGCCCCTTTTTTTCTTATGCTCTTATGAACAGGCTTTGGCGAGTGCACATGTTAGCTTGATGCTTATACATTTTTTCAATTGCAGTGTTGGAAAAAATTGCTAACAGCTTATCAGATCATCTCAAAAATTATCAGTTTATTACAGACTTAGCATTTTTGGTAGATACGACTGGCTTTCTTAATGATTTTAATTTAGAATTACAGGGCAAGGAAATTAATATATACGAAAAAATTTACAATTCAAAACTAAATTATATTTGTTATCACAAATTAAGTTAGGTGACTTCAAATAATTTCCTAAAATATCCCTAATTTTGAACAAGCACGAAAAGGTTGAAACCCTCGAATATATTAATATTTTTGAAAACCTTTTTTTTCAATTTCAAAGATGGATTTGAGGATATAGATAACATAAAAGAACTTCTGGAACTTTACGAAAACCCTTTTAATGTTGATGTTACCAAATATGAATTCAAAATACAATCAGAACTTGTAATATTACGAAGCGAGTTAAAAGCTTCTCCGGAAATAGACAGGTTATTATTTTGGAAAACTTTGGACACCTTGGCCTATCCTGAACTTTCTGAAATTCTTTCAAAATTCTTTAATTTTTTCTGACCACTTATGTGAAAAAATTTTTTCGGACTTAAAATTAATTTTTAATAAACAACGTAATAAAATTAGTTCCACGTCTTTGAAACATACACTGCTCTTACGAAACTGTCATGACAGCATTATAGCATGTTTCCACGGCACCTGCTTCGCTCTCTATTCTTGCTTCACACCCCAATCGTAAGCGAATCAACTTGCTTCGACATACAAAATTTTGAGAGCGAAACAGGTAGATTCATATTGAATCTACTTGCGAATCAAGAAAAAATCCTCTCTTCTCTAATTTTTATCGTAAGTTTATCTGCACAAGTTGTCAAAATTAAATATTTTTTTAAACAAAGCAAATTTAAAAGTGAAAAGTTAAAAAATATAATTGTTTTTTGTGTGTTTCTTAGGCGTAATAATAAATTTGAATTCAGTGAAAAGTTAATTTATTTAAATTTTATAAAAGTTATAAAAACAATGGAAAGAAAAAAATTGTAAAATCGAAGCAGGTAGATGAGTCGTGTAAACAGCATGATTCATAAACCTGCTTCAGAAAGCGAAACAGGAGATTCAATTTGTCGTGGAAACATGCTATTATTAGAACTACATTCAACGAACTCGTTCGCTATATTATAAAGTAATAGATGAATTTGCACATGGTCCTGTGGCGCAATGGATAACGCGTCTTACTACGGATCAGAAGATTCCAGGTTCGACTCCTGGCAGGATCGCGGTCTTTTTTTCAAATAATTTACAAATAAACTGTCATCTCAGCATATGTATTAATAAAATACGTGGTTAATGTACGTATAATACATACATATGGTATATATCAGGGGGGTTTACTCTCACTATTGCGGTGCGGATGCCTGCGTGTAAGCTAGTTCGATGCGTTTGATGTTTTGTTAGCGCAAGATATTTGGTTTTATCAAACGATTTTGACAATTACTGAGTGCATTGATGCCAGATTTGCGAAAGTGAAAAATAAGATGCGCGTAAACTCAATAAAGGGTACCAATTATCCGATTATGTACCATTTTTCTTACGCATCGCAATGGAGAGAGGCAAATGATTTCATTCTCGTAATGGAAACAAAAGAATTTTCAAATTATCATAAAAAATAGACATGTTGTTTTGTGGACATTTTTCATTTATTCTAATCATTTGTGTGTATACCTTTTACGTACTCGTATCACATAGGCCGATTTCCTAAGTCAGTGTGCAATGATGTATCCATCGACAAAATATTGATACATTGTTTAGTTAATAATAATAATATTTTTTGCCAAACATACTAAGAATATTATGTATAGGATATAAAACCCAAAACATTCTTCTTAGAAAATAATACAAAAATCCATGTTGACAAATATGTTCATATTTATAGTTCAAGTTTCGCTTTAACGAAGTAAAATATCATGTCTAGTTTACAGTGCTATGACACAATATATAACGGGTCTGACTACGGATCAGATGGTTCCAGGTTCGACCCTTTGATAGAATTGAAGAATTTTTAATTTTTGAATCGAATAGTTGAGAACAAATATTTTTTATCATTAAAGTTAATGTCAGCATTACAATTACATACTCATAGTCTAATATAAAATGTTTAATAACTGCGGCTTTATATATTAAAAGGTGCTGCATTGATTACTCTAAAGAGCGAAGTGCTTAGAGTAGAAATATTACGTTGTTTTCCTAGATCGGAAGTTTTCAAGTGTATCTCATGGTATAAAAAATAAAGTACATATTTCCTCTTTCAACTGTTTGACAAGTAAGAAGATTTTTTAAGTATATTTTATAGTAAGAGATTCTGGTCATTCGTACTGAGCAAAGTACGAGTACCCAGTTCCGACAATTTTTACAAGATGACCAAATATTCATTTATCTAGTTTATAACCTTTTATAAATAATTTGCAAGTAATTATAGCTTGCCGTAAAACAATTAGACGCGCCCGCGCTAACACATATCCGTAACTATGCCAAAAATATTCTTTAAGGACGCGTGCAGTTTTGGCGAATCTCGTCTTTAAGCAACGCTCTATGACAGTAGAGAATCTTTCATCCAACTTTTTCAGTACATTGTACTAATCCAAAACTTACAATCGTATAATGTGAGTGAAGTAAATATGTCAACTTAAATACGTTTTTAAAAATTATCGCAAGCCATAATTTGTCCCCTATAATTGTATGTTTTTGTAAATCACAAGATAAATATGATTTTAGTTCACCTTAAGTACAACAACTTCGTGTACTTATATCTGCAATTTTGTACAGCCAGACAAAAAATACCTTTAACCAACATTCACATAGCAGCATCACTGTGAACTAATCCGTTTTATGTACCTGCCTCAAAATTCAAAGAAAAAGTGACAGAAATGATTTAGTATATATTAAAATAGGTTTCCCTTAACTATTACAACTTATAAATTTCAATGAATTTGGCAATTAATTATAAAAAAACAATGATATAAGCAATTCAACTTTTTAAATTATGGTGGAAATATGTAAATTCATAGTTCGCAATAAGGAATTAAAAGATCATGTTAAACTTACATATTACACTGTGCGACAGTCCAAAAAACCTGGGACCGGATATTATTTTTCTTGTAGGGCTTGTCGAGTAAAACAAGATTCCAATAGTGAAATATGGCGGACACCTCCAAAATCCGGATTTACGGTTAAAAAACCGGTTTTTTTACCTTTGCGCACTTATAAGCCTGTAACTTTGTTGATAATAATCCGATTTTCAACTTCTTACTAGATTTGGAAAGAAGAAACTGAGATCTTTCAAATAATATATAACTTATTTAAGAAAATTTGAGAAATTTGGGTGTTATTGTCGAGCAAACACAAATTTTGTAGATTTTTCAAAAATTTTTCAAATTCGGTGACGTTTTTATACATTATTTTATTAAGAAACTATAATACAATTTAATTTATTCAAAAAGTACGTTTATTTACAATTAAAATACATATGTGGGGTTAAAAATAGATATGCAATTGACGGAGTTATTTAACTTTTCATGAAAATAAACTTTTAAACATTTTATACAAAATTTTATTTTTGGTTATTTAACTCAAAAGTGTCAGCATCTCTCATAATTTTTCGAATTTGAGGTCCAATAAAAATACCTAAAAGTTATTAAAACAGATAAAAACGATGAAAAACGTACTAGATATGTAAAAAAATACCAAACAAAATTGTCAAAATCTTTAAGTCAGCGACGACTTTCCATTTATGGGTGGTATAGCTAACAAACATTAGTATATTTTTGATCACTTCGTAAGTTTCTTTTGTATTAGTCGCATATGCGATTGGAACTGAAGGTAATTTATTTTGGTTATGCAATGAAACAGCTTTTAAGCCTAGATATTACATTACAAATCTTAAATTAATAAAAATAAAGTCATACATTTTTATAAGAAAACTTACTTTTACATGAACCATCAATGAAAAGTCGCCATTCATCTGCATTATAATTGTGATTTAATGCCGAAAATAGATTTGGTACATCAACGCAATACACGAGATCACAGTCATTGGAACTAGTCTTAAAACTCTCTGCAAGTAATCAAGTCCGGTCACTTTTTCTGCCAGATGTTATAACGAAATCTTTTTTCACCAAATTCCACTGTTTTAATTGTGACCCGAGGACTTCAGATTGCCGCTTTGACAAGTGTAAATCGCGAACAAGAAATCAGCTTTTGACAAAAAATGCCGCTCCGTTGTTGTAGATCTGGATGGAAGGAAGTTGTCTTGTTCAAAATCTTTTTCTGTTTCATCGACGGATTTGCTCAATGTCCGTGGATCATAACTTACAGGTATCGGTTTTGTAACAGCTACAACATTTGCGTACTTAATGTGACTTAAAACATCGGTTTGGCAAAAGTAGCAATCATTTGGTTTACGATATGGCTGATGATGCCAAATCAAGGGGTAGAAAAGGGCAAAACAAACGAAGGTTGAATTCTCTTTTTTAATGTATTACAGCAATATTGACAAACAAATTCTGGTTCGTACTAGCGACTAGTGTCAAAAGAACGATTAAATACTTTATTGTACCCTTCTACCACTTTAATATTGTTTTTAAAATCACGCCGGTGACTGATATCAGTAAATAAGCCACAAATAAAGCAAAATTTCAAGCAAACACTTTTGAGTTAAATAACCAAAAATAAAATTTGTATAAAATGTTTAAAAGTTTATTTTCAATAAAAAGTTAAATAACTCAGTCAATTGCATATCTATTTTTAATCCCATATATGCATTGTAATTATAAATAAACGTACTTTTTGAATAAATTAAATTGTATTATAGTTTCTTAATAAAATAATGTATAAAAACGTCACCGAATTTGAAAATTTTTTGAAAAATCTACAAAATTTGTGTTTGCTCGACAATAACACCCAAATTTCTCAAATTTTCTTAAATAAGTTATATATTATTTGAAAGATCTCAGTTTCTTCTTTCCAAATCTAGTAAGAAGTTGAAAATCGGATTATTATCAACAAAGTTACAGGCTTATAAGTGCGCAAAGGTAAAAAAACCGGTTTTTTAACCGTAAATCCGGATTTTGGAGGTGTCCGGCAAATTTCACTATTGGATTCCTCTTTAGCTCAACAAGACCTACAAGAAAAATAATATCTGGTCCCAGGTTTTTCTATTTCATTCAATTTTGTAACACTGTGTTATGTATACCTGATGCATTATATACACAAGTATTAAATGCTATTGTACATACAATATTTTTGTTGAACTTTTAAAGCAGTTAAAACCTCCTGTAATGTCGGAGTTCTATTTGAATATTCTTCGTCTAGCTTATCATCTACCGAGATTTTATTTGAGATTTTATCTTGTGAAGCAGATGAATAAAATATTTTATATTTAAATTAAAGAAAAAAACGTGCTGCAGTCCCTATTGTTGACGAAAGTACTTAAACACACATTATATCTTACTAAAATTTTACAAAACTCAATCTCTTATGTTTGGTGCAGTTAAGTTCAAAATGCAGGTAACCGAAATTTATCTAGAAATTATTGTGGCTGAGAGAGCTAAATTATATCCAATTGTGTTCATAACATTCCTACTAGGATTTTCGTGTTCTGTAATAAACGAACAATATGTAAAATAGTTTTGTTTCACTTTGGGCGATTTGCGTTAATTTTGAAATTTTTGAAGATTTTGTTTCAGAATTATCTGGCAACAATCATTGCAACGATTGTGAGGCATTTTATGACACGAAATAAAAACTATATAATATAATATAACACATAAGCACATACACATTCAAAGGGGAAAAATATTAATTAGTTTAAACAATGATTAAAATCAACTTTAACAATTAACTTTAGTTTTTGTAGACATATGGCAGATACACGTAGAAGAACTGTAAATTAAAACAACCAAGTGACTGGTATATAGCAAAACTATAAAGGCCCTTTTAAACACCGACAAAACATACAAATTGTGGCAACGCTTTTCATACATATAAACAGATGTCACATAAATACTAAATTTAATTAACATTTACCTCAATTATTGATATTTGTATTCCATAAATACAGATGCTGCTGGTGTTGTTTTTACCTGTTTTACTATAAGAACATTTATTCCCTGTAATTTTACACACTCTCACTTTGAGTTCCTCTTGTATATTTTTTCTTTGGTCGTTTTTTTCCTTTTTTTTAAGAGCTCCCCCGTAAAGGGGCGTTAATTGTTTTTTTTTCCTTCTTCTTACTCGAAAGAAAACTGCATTTTACTACAAGAAAGTCCACCCAAAGATTTTTCTAAGTTTCAGGCCACACATACATAAATATATATGCAATATATATAATACTTCCAATGACATTCGAAATATTTTGTAAAAACTTTTTCTCACTTTTTATTTCACTTAAACTGCAGCAATATTTGTGTGGTTTCTTGTTTAATCCATAATGTTAAAATAAAAACACTGGAATAATTTAGTACTGCATATAACAAACAAAAACACCACTAAGATTCATTATTGACGGCTATATGTAAATAAATTTATTTATAGAACATAAAATTTGTAGTACTTCTCACAATTGGTTTCTTCCTTTAATTTGTTTGTACAGAAAATTTAAACTTTTTTTCTGGGGGCGAAAAGTTATTATCAAATGGAGCCTACGTAAATTGCAACCGAACGCGTCTCGGACACCTCAATTTACCGACGTCTTTTGCAACACTGTTTATAAAAAATTTTGTTTGCGTTTTCTATCATGGTGAGAGAGACAGTAGTGCTGCCATATTAATTTACATTTATATTAGTGGAACCCATATGGTAATACACCCCATTTTCCAGTTATTTCAATTATATTTTCTACTCTTAAACAAATTTTTATCTGCATTTTATTATTTAATTGATAATTGAGATTTTGAAAACTTACGAATGGTAGCACAATATTATTGTATCAGCCATCACTTTTTACATATTTAAAGACTCTACAAAGAGTCTGGCTATTTTTACTGAAGACGGTCTGGTAGTATGTTGATAAATTAAAGTGTGGTTTCACTAAGCTCAACAGAATTCTTTATTCCCATCACAGAATACAATTCTCACATACAAAAACACATTTATATGTAAATATAACTGTTAAAAATCATTTTCAGACATACTAATTTTAATTCGTGAAAAAATATTCAGCATATTCCTTTTTTTGTATCTTTGTACCAAAGTATGAATATAAGACGACCGATTTTTATAGCATGTTTCCACGACAACTTGAATCTCCTGTTTCGCTTTCTGAAGCAAGTTTATGAATCATGCTGTTTACACGACTCATCTACCTGCTTCGATTTTATAATTTTTTTTCTTTCTATTGTTTTTTAACTTTTATAAAATTTAAATAAATTAACTTTTAACTGAATTCAAATTTATTATTACGCCTAGGAAACACACACAAAAAACAATTATATTTTTTAACTTTTCACTTTTAACTTTGCTTTGTTTACAAAAATATTGAATTTTGACAACTAGTGCAGATAAACTTGCTTCGCTCTCAAAATTTTGTATGGCGAAGCAAGTTGATTCGCTCATGATTGGGGTGTGAAGCAAGAATAGAGAGCGAAGAAGGTGCCGTGGAAACATGCTATTAGGAGTAATCTAGCCGTGGCGAATTTTCGTTCGACCTCTTCAGTTTGTAATATATTACATAAACTAAACATAGACCCGACAACTTTGAAAATGTGCATAAAGTTTGTGTGAAAGGGAGAGCTAATCTAGTTGTTTTTATATAGATATCTCTTCACACAAACTTTATGATTTATACAAAGTTTATGCAAAATATGATTCGGACCCTTTTTATACGTTAAAGTTGAGTATTCTGTGATATATTAAAAATGTAGCTAAATCTCCCTATTGATTACAAACTATTCAAGTTGATATCGAAAATCGCTAACGGCTATTAATTCCCATCCGGCTTCTGCGCTTTTTTCTATATATATAACCTCAATGCAATTATAAACATAAATTTTCAGGAATAAATTATTACGATGTAATCGGATGTTATACCAAATGCTTTTGTTTTAATAATTTTCGTTTTTACAATCCCATGGTTCCAGGATAAACATATTAAATTCCACCGACCGATATATATATATATATATATATATATATATATATATATATATATTTTTTTTTTTTTTTTTTTTTTTTGGGACGGTTTTCCGTCATCCCACGTCAAATTTGGTTTATAAACAGACCGGTTTCGGCTTTGTGCCATCTTCAGTGTTCTCTTGAGTATTCAAGAGAACACTGAAGATATATATATATATATATATATATATATATATATATATATATATATATATATATATATATATATATATATATATATATATATATATATATATATATATATATATATATATATATATATATATACATATATATATATATATATATATATATATATATATATGTATATATCCGAAAATAAATCATCCAGAACGGGTCTAGCTGTGGTAATAACGAAAATAGACCATAAAATGGAATAATGTTGGACACACCCTTTAACGTTACCATCCATGTGCACAAACGGCCAAAAAATTTAAAGTTTCTAATCTTTCGTACAACTAAGTCGCATGTAACTTCATACATATAACCAGTTTACACACTATATAATATCATCTACAATCTCCTCAAGTTGCACCAACGGTCTGTTCTTTTTATATCTGTTTCGTGCAACTGTTATCTTCCAAATTGGTTTTTTTTTACTAACACCAAAACTCATGAATATTAAAATTTTAACGGATAATTTCGAATTTTTAGTAAAAGTTAAAACTTACATTTAGTTTATTTCAGTAAAAACACTAAGATTATGTTATAAAATAATAATATATAAACAGTAATATGAGGTTTCAACGTTACTCCGCACTTTCATTACCACTGTGGTAAGAGTCATCCTCTTCATCTGTTCCTGTTTTATAAAATTTATCACCGTCGTCTCCATCACTGTCCTCAACATCTGAATCCATTCTAAGCTTCGTTTTCTTCAATATACGAGCTTTATAGCGGGCATAAGCCAAGCCATAACGATCTACATCACAACTATCAACATCATCGCAAAAGCCTTCTTCTTCAGGATCAATGGAGTGTACATAAGGATCACGATAGGTATTGTAGAGACCACCGTCTTCAGAAGAAGAATCATTAAATTCCTCAGCGTCATTTTCATCATCATCTCCTGTTAAAAAAGCCAAGATTTAGTTCAATCTTTTATACTTAATATTGAAATTTTTCGGGATTGTACCCAAAAAAAATTTTTAATAATTAACTCTTAAAATTTTTTTCTTGTGGCTTTACCCGTTAATTGGTCGTTGAGTAGGTTTAGCGACCAATGAAATGCCGCAATATGAACCGCTAAAGCCGCAGCAAACAAATTTTAAAACTTAATATTTTATGATAAAAAAGGACATACCAAATACAAATCTTTCCAATTCTTTTCTTAAATGTTTGGTATCTTCATCTTCTTCCTCATCCATGTTGTCTTCTCGGTCACTATATAAAACAGCATCATCATCTTCATCAGGATATTCGTTGCCAAAATAATTTTCCTGGTTAGAGTCTTCCGAATCATATTCATCACCATCATCATTATTGTAGCAATCTTCATAGGTTAAATCATCAAAAGCTCGAACACTAAAAGAAATAGCATAAATAATTTCGTTTGCTTGTTTAAGTTAGTCTACAACATCTTAATAATCACATCTGAAGATTTATTTGGCCTCGAAAAAATTCATGACACCATCACAAATTCTTGTATACACCAAAAATTCTCAACAAGGGATTCTACGAGCTCCCGTTCTCAAAAATCATTGAAGTTCGGTTTTATTTTTATGGTAAATGCACTAAATAATAATTTTGAGGGTAAACCAGGAGTTCCTACCAAAATGTATATATATGTTATAACTCCGCAGGAAATCTCCAAAAAAAAATAAAATTAATAAGACCCCAAAAGAAAAGCACAGAGGGTAAAAATAAATATGATGGGGCTCTTTTTTAATTTTTATTCTTGGGGTCTTATTTCATATTAAAAATAACATCCAAAAAAAAATTATAATGATATAACATCCCAAAAAATATTTTTCATTTTTCAATTAAACTAAAATTTCTATAATTATTATGGCAAATTGAAATATTTCTTTCAGAATTTTAGATATATATTGGGGACTTATTTCATTTCTAAAATGGGGTCTTCATTTCATATACATATATGAAGTTTCTAACAATAGGGTGTTATTCATTTCTGTTTAAGGTATTATTTAATTTCCTTCTAGCTTTATTTTATTTTAAAAATTGCTGTGTTACTGCAAATAAAGCAATGCCCTAATATTTGGGGGTTTATTTCAATTGTGTAGTTATTTCTAGAACTTATTTCATGTCCCTAAAATTCACAAGAAGGTTTTCGAATACAGAATTTGTTTCACTGAATTTTATAACAATCACCATGGGTGGCTTAATTTAATAAAAAGTAAATTAAAAGCCTTTAATGCAGCACTGAAAACTGGTAATAAACTGAAGATGGCTATTTTTATACTTCATAATTCGAATAGAAATGGTAAAAGGAATTTCTATTTTTGACCACCTGTAATACCATATTAGTTTTTTTTTTAATTTATTTGTTTTTAAAAGATACTAGCAGCAGCTCGTAAGAAAATTTAGAAATTTCTAAATAAAGTTTAGCATTATAAACATACATACAATATATACATATATTTTCTAGAAGAGTTGATCAAAACTAACATGATTTAAAAAATCTAAACAGAATTTTTTTGAAGTTTTGAAAGAATTTAATTTTTTTTATAACATTGAATTAAAAACAAAACTAATCCGTAAAAAACAAAAAAAAACAACTTGGTTTAAAAAACAATAACAATAAAACAACAGTTTTCCCCTCTTTATTATTATATGTAATATTTTTTATTATTTCAAAGGTTTGGATTTAATATTTAAACAATATTATATTTTTTACATTTGTAATTAATGAATGAAATTCTTTTATTTGCTTATTTCAAATATTTATCTATTACTTTTACTTTTTCATAGGATTCGTTTAGACTGCTACATATAAATATATGCATGTTTTTTGGTTTTTAAACCAAGTATTATTAATGTTATAGTATATGTGTCTATTTGTTTAAAAGATAATTTTATAAAAAATCTAATATTAACTTATAATTATTGAAGAAGGAAATGTAACAAACTTAACTAACTATTATTAATCACAATTTATTTAGGCATGTTTAAAAAAAATATTTATAATAATAGAAGTAAAAAGTAAACAAACTAATGCGTGAAAAAATCATTGTAATGATATTTATTACATATTAATAAAAAGAATTTCAATGTGGCCAGAACAAACGCATCTTAAGAAAAACAAATACACGAAGCAACAAAAGCACCACGATAACAATTTGAGATTTTTTTTAATAACACAAACATTTTCCAGGCTAAGCAGTTTTGAATTCTTATATGTATGTACACATACATATGAATGTTAATATATGTATGTATATGAAATTTGTATAAAAAATTATATCAAAAATGTACAAATTAATGATTAGAAATTCTTAATTTATATCGAAAATATACAATATGATAATTAGAAATCCAAATTAATATTGAGAATATACATATCGATAACAAGAAATCCAAATTGATATTGGGAAAATACAATTGTGAAAACATGAAATAATATTTAAATAAAAAAATTGAAGGCATGCGAAATTAAATTTCGAAACTTATTTCTTTCCTTCCTTTTTTTGTTTTGTACGTAATCGTACGCAAGAAATATATCTTTCGACATTGATAAAAAAAGGTAGTTATACTGAAATCAAAGAGAAATATATATATAATTTAGGGTTATATACATTGAAAACAAAAAACTGTTGCTTTTAATACAAATGTTCGAGCGAAATTCTCTTTCGCATTTAAGTAAAATAAAATATCAAAATCCTTCACTTGAATTTTTAATATCGCAGAAATTACAAAAAACTATTTTAACAAAATCATGTACGAGTAATATTAATTTATATTATTACATGAACTTGGATTTTCTCAATATTAATTCATTCATTCTCAAAATCAATTTTGATTTTTGTATTATTAATTTGTATTGTCCCAATTTAAACTTAAAGAGATGTAGTAATTGCAACAAAAACTAAAAAAAGAATTCAAACAAGTTTATAAAAATAGTAAAAAAAACGATATATAATACAAATCTTTAAAAATAATTTAATTAGTTCACATTGATTTCTTTAGTTTTATTCTGATTGCTGGTTGAATTATGATGACTTTGTTGTTTCGTTTTTGTTTTGCTGAGGAAGATGACATTTTAAGTTTGACAGAAACAGAAGTTATAATAGAAAAACTACCGATGGTATTATAGGTGTACCTCGTTGTAATAATTAAATGGATATTGTAGCCTTTTCAATTTTCAAAATCAAGAATGAGGAAGAAAGAGGCGATTTAAAATAATAATAGATCTTCAGAAAGTATAAAACTATGATAGTGATCAAATGAAAATGTTTATAGCATATATAAGTATATATACATATATATATATATATATATATATATATATATATATATATATATATATATATATATATATATATATATATATATATATATATATATATATATATATATATATATATATATATATATATATATATATATATATATATATATATATATACATATATAATATTTTTTTAAATGAAAAATAGGTTTTAAGACTTTGTTCTTGGCTAGAACACAGTTCAAAAATAAAAGTACTCAAATATTTGACATTTATTTCGTATTGCAGGTATGTAATAACCCTGAATTTTCCGTCAACTTAAACAAAGAGTTAATAATGCAAACACGGAAATTTTGAAATTATTTATTATTTGTTGTTATTTAAAAAATAAAACCTTATGCTTATACCTATTAAATTCTCCACACATGTCTACTAGACAATTTTTTCGAGTAGAAATAAATACCAAAATACCAAATATAAGATTCAGACTTAACACAATATTTTCTATACATAAAATATCTAAAACCTAAAAAAAAATCAAAGAAATGCTTATTAACATTTATGCGAAATAAGTTTTCGCAAAAAACACTTAAAATTGTAATTCTTAAATCTTTTATGTATTACTATTTGAATTTCCATTTTGAAATTTTGCATTTATTTATTTAGTCTTATTGCGGTTGGCGATTTTCGACATCGATTTCATGAGAATAACTGGAATAATTTTAATCAGTACTAAATTGACAATTAAACTTAACATTTTTCTCCAGTATTACTGTAGTAGAAAAATTTATTTCTATAATTATTTTTAATCAATAAATGCAAAAAGGGTGTTCTTGACAGTTTTGTTTTTGGTTGACGTCTTGCAAACAAAAATGCAGGTGAAAGTTAGTCTTTATTGGGGTGTCTAATTTTCGTTGCACCACATAACGTACCGTTTTATCGATAAGATCGAACCCTCTACAAAATAATATATGTATACGTTTATATAATTTTGAAATATTTTTAACTTTTGGCAGTCTAAGATTAAATCGCGAGCCCGATTGGAAACACATTCAACGCTCAACTTAAATTTAATATCTTATCTTTTTATTTGATCAAAACCTAGTACCATTTTTACACAAGTTTAAATAAAAATATGTAATTTGATTTATGGCGTTTATGTATAAAAGGTGAGTTAATTGATATTCGAATTTTTTTGATAGTGGTGTTGAGCAAGTGCCGAGTAATCATGTAGAATACTCGCATATTTCTAATTTTGGCTTTATATAACAGGAAATTAAATAAATATTTAATTTAACAGGAAATTAAATAAAAAGCAGCATTTAGATGATAAATTAGCATTTAGAATCCATGTTTATTTAGCTTAATTTTCTATGAAATATGTATTGGATGGACAAAAATGCCTTAGTTTGTGGTCTTTAATGGTGCTTCTTGAATTTTGCTTAGAATTTCTTTTGTTTTTACTTTGCACTGCAGCAACACGTTTTCTTTTTCGAATATAACTAAGAAAACTATGAAATCGCAAGCAAAACGAATGAATTTCAGAACTTGCAGGAATAAGTTTGGTGACTTGCAAATCGCACGCGATTTGATAATCCTGCGAGTATCAGGTCATGACCGAACATTTAACATGCTTGCAAAAGCATGCAGCATTAGCATGTAATTTTCATGCAATAGCAGACAAAAAATAAAAGTGGGCCTGACATTTTTTTTCGTATATCAAAAGGTAAAAAAAGTTCGTACCTACATTATGTATTTATTGCTAACCCTACTTTACTAATCAGTAATTTTACTTAAATGATACAAAAACCTTTACAGGAAGAAAAAAATATAATGAGCAATATCTCTAACCAATTCTCTAATAATGAAAATCCTTTTTATTACGAAAATAATGGGAGAATGCCAAATTTTTGTGTGCAATTCCTTTGGCTCTTCTTTTATATAAAACGATTTGTAAACATAAACATATCGACATGTAACACCAACCTTAAATAATTGTCATCCATGAGATCGACATAATCAGCCTGTTGTTCATTATCGGGTATATATAAATCATATACATAACCCGTATCAGAATCTGTTGGCATGGTCAACGGAGCAGCTGTGGCAGCTGATGATGTTGAAGCTTGGCATAAATTCGTGTTCTCATGCGTAGAAGGAATCAGAGTTTTTGGAATTTCAGCAGTCTTATCGTTTGTTGCATGTTTTTCTATATCAACTATAGTAATTTCTTTAGATTTCGTATCATTACTGTCTTCGTCAATAGTGGTGCGTAGACAATTGACTACACGAAAACGTTGCTCATGCTGGTGTTGACGCACTTCCTGTCTTGCTTTATCAGTGACGTTACCAGGCTTGTGAGTTTTTTGCAATACTAACTCTTTAGCTTTCTCTTTAGATAGACGAGCAAACTGTGTAGTGGCAGTGTTATCCTGGTGTGAAAAAAAATTTATTTTTTTAAGAACATTAAATGTTTTTACCTTTTCGTAAATTTTTTAATGCATTACCTGTTCCTTTATTGTTCCCGCAAATTTCAAAAGAGTTGATAATTCTTCTTTATTACTTATGGCCGAGGAATTATCCTCCTCGAGACGTCGCCGTTTGCCATTCAATACAAATGAAGACAAAGGCTCTTCGTCAATGCGTCTTTTCACTCTTACTACGGCTGGCATAATTTTGAACTTTTATATATTTCCACTTCCCAGAAGCGTCCCTTAATACTTTATTGCAATAATAGTTTGATTTCTTAAAATTTGATTTTTAGAATTCTCATAAACTTATATGATATATGCCGCCTTGTTGTATCTCTTTTTCACGCAAGCACAGGAATAACAAATTCTCACATGCAAATGCAACTTTTATTCGGGAAAATAGCATTCACGAGAAAATGATAACAGAGATGCCAGATGGATTTTAGAAAATGTATTTTTTTATAGTACGTTTCCATTATGAGAAAGTCAAGTTGATTTGAGGAAATAATTTCGAAGTGTCATTATGCTGGTGATTTCGTGTTCGAATTTTCGGTATCAATTTGACGTTTGTGTTGCTCATTTGTTTTTTAACATAAAAGAAACAAAACTTTTGTTGAATAGTAATATGAAATAGCATAATAAAAAGACCTATAAAATGGAAAATAATGTTATATTTAACATTTATATTCATATTTTATTCGTACTTAAATATTACTTTTTCAGTTTTGTAAGTCACTAATAATGAATGCCCCAGAGTTGCATTTGTAATAAAAGCAGGCACGTAGTGTTGCACAGATAAATTTCGAAATAATTTGAGCAAATCAAGTCATTTGAGATAATTTGTTCAAATGAAAATTATATGCGAAATCATGTCGCAAATTACGTAATTTGGGCAAATCATGTGATTTAGCCCAAATCACGTACAAGGCCGCATCGTTTATTCCTTCAGTTTCAAGACAGTTATAGATCGGTCAATAGTTGAATGTATAAGTAGGTATCAATCCCAATACCGAATTCGATATTCCTATCCTTTTTAGCTGTTTATTTAAGATTTTTCAGAATAAGTTTAAAAACTTGCGCAGCGATATGCTGATAAAACAAAATATTTCTATTCAAATAGGTCATGTTCGACAGCACCTAATACATTCTACTATAGTACACCAACGAAGTAGGAAAAGTTTTTACATGTGGAAAATAAGATATTTTGATTTATATACCATATATATATATATATATATATATATATTTATATATATATATATATATATATATATATATATATATATATATATATATATATATATATATATATGTATATATATATTCAACACACTATTTTTAATATAAAATGAAACGACTATAAAAATAAGTATACTCAAAGGGTACTTACTCTAAAATTTTCTAAACCTTAAAAAAATTATTGAAATGAATTTACAACGGACTTTGGCTAAGCCGATCCCAAAACCTTTCTTACCCATACAAATGCTGAGCACACTCGTATATATGTATCTATTTTGTGCTAAAAAGCTTTTCTATAGCCTAAAGTCATTGAGCTACACTTATAACCTTTACTTTACGTTTTCATTTAAATTTATATATTCACACTTTGATTTAGTATTTATCATAAATTTTAATTTAGAAATCATTTTGTAAGCACATTTAAAGCATTTTCTTAATTCTTTACTGGGAAACAAGAAGGAAACTAGTTTTATTACATAAATTTTTTAAATACTATTCCTAACTGCTATTAGCATTTAGTATACATTTAAAATGTATCTTTATTTTATTTTATTTTAAGGAATAGCTGTTTTAAACGCTATACCATATATGTGTTCAATCTGGATACAAGTAGTCTTGTAAAATGTTTTGAAACGCTATTTTTATTTTGCCTCTATCACGACCGTTTAACTTTTGTATATCAGGTAATAGACTCATTAAAAACATGGCATCTGGATCCGTTTTACAATCACAAAGTTCAGGCGTAGTCGGCGCTGGTACCACAAGCGATGATGCAGCAGCAGAGCTGGAAGATGTTTGTGAGCCTAAAGCATTTAAAGGGTTGTTTGATACAGCCGCGTTCATAGCAGAGATTTCAAAACGCTGATGATGACTATGTGAGTGGCTCATTGAGGAGGAATAGTGTGAAGCGGATGTGTGATTCTGATTGTTAGCGGTAGAATTGAAACGTGGTGCAGCGTTTGAAACAGTATCTGTGTCACTGGTGTGAGTGGAGGAAGTTGAAGAACTATTTGAATTGTTGCTATTATTGCTGCTTATATTGTTGGTATTAAGACTTTGTGTGGTAGTGCTTACCACTTCTAAGGGCTTAGCAAAGGTAGGCCTTACAAATGACACATTATTCGTGTGGTGGTTAGAAGACGCCAATAACGACGACGATGATGATTGTGAGGAAGAAATATTTTCATGCGATCTTGCACGCTTATTACGAAAGTCTTCATAAAAAGCTCTAGACTGCAGACGTTGCAAATGTTGTAAGCGTTGCTGCTGCTGTTGTCTTTTTTCTAAAGAATTTAAAACGAAATTTCTCATGTCGGCATCATCTACCTCATGATCGTCCTCTTCCAACGGTCTCTCGACGTTATCATATTCATCAACGTTATCCTCACATTCAGATTTTATATCATTTGCCAATGTAGAATGGGCGAAATGCTGTGGATTTGATGGCTCATCATCTATCATGTCATCCAGTTCAGAAGCATTCGGTTCTGGATCATCGAAATATTCCAAATAATTATCCAGTTGAGGTTGCGATGGCGATGCTCCATTTGAATGGGGATTAAGAGAATTAGCTGCTGCTGCGGCTGCCACAGCTCTTTCTCTTTGCAGCCGGCTGGATAAGGAACTTATTTGAACTAAAGCATCTTGCACCTGAGAGTCTAATGATTTGGACTGTTGATGTTTTCTGTAAGTTCGTAAAGAGGCAAATATTTTTAGTTTAAATGTTCCTTGACTTAAAGCAACACTCACTTCCTTAAATAGGGATGTAGAAAGAACATGCGATCGAAATATGTCCAGCATGGGGGGACTTTTTCTTCCAAGTAGTTCGTATACTCTCTGCGAAATGATATACGCAAGTTAGTCCATTTAGCCAGACTAGCACCAGCTAAAATATTTTGAGTAAACAAATGATAATCGTATTTAGACACCAGAATTTTTATTTTGCTTTAGTCATTCTTGGTTTAAAATAATTCCTCGATTATAATTTCAATCAGCTTTATTACTTACGATTCTTTTCCAATTTTAAATCAACTTCACGCCAAAAGTTCTCCACATACGGACGACAAAAATAGTACTTGTGCCGTGGATTATAAATTGCTTCATTACGTTGCACTAAATCAATTAAGGCAAATACTTCTTCGGTCAACCATCTGGTGGACGTACAGGCATTATTACTATTATTGTTATTTACTGTAGACGAAGCAGAATTGGAAGAGCCCGTAAGAGAGCTAAAATATTCTGAAGACATTTTATAGCTTCACATCATTTTTCACGCATTTACTATTTTGTCAGAAAATTTTCTAATCTAATAATGTGCAAAAAGCTATTTACTTTTTTATTGCAAAAACCTTGCAAAAAATTTTCACCATTCAAATAAAACTAACAGCTGATGTCTACAAAAACAACGAATCAGCAGGGTTGTGTTTCATTCGAGAAACAAAATTAAGTATTATGAAGCATGCTGTTGTTAAAAACGAATCAATGAAACTAAACATATTGATATTAGTTAAATGTTCTTTTATTTCACTTTTAAACAAATTATTATTCTAAACTGTTGAAATCTCATGCTTTCATTTCCTAATTACAAATGTTTAAGATTTTATAGGTCTCTGGTGTTGAGTAGGTTAGTTACTATAACAGCTGTTATATCTAGACAATACCCGGTTTTGGCGCGAAAATTCCTGTATACAGCAGCTGTCGTTTGAAGAATTGGCGTGTGCTTTGTGTCACAGAGTACTCAAGTACTCAAGTACAGAGTACTCTAGTTTATGCTTTGTGTGGTATAATTTGCTTTGATATATTATTTGCAAAAGAAAATCGGTAATTTCACTTTTTGTAGTTGTTAACTTTTTTAAAAATAAATTATGGATGTAGCTGATGCAAATATTGGTCAATTGCGTGTAAAGGATGAAGTGGGCATAAGATGTCTAAAACTATTTCAGGATTTTTTGGAAGAGTTGGTTAAAATTAGATTGCATTCATCTACAACTAGATAATATATGATACATTCTATTTTTAGATTCAAAGAAGACGGTGAAATTAAGTATGTTAAACCTGCAGCGGATTTGGAATCACCAGATCGCTGCACCTTGGAGGTTAGTTTTGACGATGTTGAAAAGTATAACCAAAATTTGGCAACCACCATCATAGAGGAGTACTATAGGTAAGTTATTAATTCAATACATTTTTTTTATTTTCCTATTAAATAATTTACATTTTAGGATATTTCCTTATCTCTGTCAGTCGGTGTCAAACTTTGTCAAAGACCGCATAGGCCTTAAAACAGAAAAAGAATGCTATGTTTCATTTACTGAAGTACCCACGCGCCATAAAGTGCGGGACTTAACAACTTCCAAGATTGGCACTTTGATTCGAATTTCCGGTCAAGTAGTGCGTACGCATCCCGTACATCCCGAACTAGTTTTGGGGGTGTTCATGTGTTTGGATTGTCAAACCGAAATACGCAATGTAGAGCAACAGTTTAAATTTACCAATCCAACTATATGCCGCAATCCTGTATGTGCTAACCGTCGCCGTTTTATGTTAGATGTAGAAAAATCGCTCTTTGTAGATTTCCAAAAAATTCGTGTTCAAGAAACACAATCTGAATTGCCAAGAGGTTGTATACCACGTTCTGTGGAAATAATTTTACGTTCCGAACTGGTGGAGACTGTTCAAGCAGGCGATCGCTATGATTTTACCGGCACTTTAATTGTGGTGCCTGATGTAGGTGTGTTAAGTATGCCAGGAGCTAAAGCTGATATGGGTTCTCGTCACAAACCAGGTGATGGTCCTGAGGGACTGACGGGTCTTAAGGCTTTAGGCATGCGGGAACTAAATTACCGTATGGCCTTCTTGGCATGCAGTTTACAGGCAACTAATGCACGTTTCGGTGGTACGGACTTGCCCATGTCTGAGGTAACAGCGGAGGATATGAAAAAGCAAATGACTGATGCCGAGTGGAATAAGGTGTATGAAATGTCCAAGGATCGCAATTTATACAATAATTTGATAACCAGTTTGTTTCCATCAATATATGGCAATGATGAGGTTAAACGTGGCATATTATTGCAGCTTTTTGGAGGCGTTGGAAAGACTACACATGAAAGTAAGTTTTCATATCCTAAACTTTGCCTTTAGTTGGATTACTTACCAATCATATTTCATATTATGTTTTAGAAACTTCTTTGCGTGGTGACATCAATGTATGCATCGTAGGTGATCCTAGTACAGCTAAATCACAATTTCTTAAACAAGTAGCTGACTTTTCGCCTCGTGCCGTCTACACTTCCGGTAAAGCTTCTTCTGCAGCCGGTCTTACTGCTGCAGTGGTGAGAGATGAGGAAAGTTTCGACTTTGTTATCGAAGCAGGCGCTCTTATGTTGGCTGATAATGGAATTTGTTGTATTGACGAATTCGATAAAATGGATCCACGCGATCAGGTGGCCATTCACGAAGCTATGGAACAGCAAACTATATCATTGGCAAAGGCCGGAGTGAGAGCCACCCTTAATGCTAGAACTTCAATTTTGGCTGCAGCAAATCCCATAAACGGTCGCTATGATCGTTCAAAAAGTTTACAACAGAACATACAACTGTCAGCACCTATTATGTCGCGTTTTGATTTGTTTTTTATTTTGGTAGATGAATGTAATGAGGTAGTTGATTACGCTATAGCGCGAAAAATTGTTGATCTACATTCTAACATTGAGGATAATATTGAAAGAGCCTATACCCGTGAAGAAGTTCTACGTTATATAACATTTGCAAAACAATTTAAACCGGTGATAAGCCAAGAAGCCTGTAGACTTTTAGTAGAAAATTATGGCCATTTAAGACAACGTGATACAGGTACATCAGGACGCAGTACTTGGCGTATTACCGTTAGACAGTTGGAGTCTATGATACGTCTAAGTGAAGCCATGGCAAAATTAGAGTGCATGAATGAGGTTCAAGAACGCCATGTTAAAGAAGCTTTCCGATTACTTAATAAATCCATTATAAGAGTAGAACAGCCCGATATACATTTGGATGACGATGATATAGATGGAGCCTTTACTGGAGATGTAGAAATGGATCAAAATGGTGCTAACAATGGCTCTAGTATGGAAACTGGAGATAATGGTGAAACAGAATTGAATAATTCGGCAGAGCATACTGTCTTACAAAAGAAAAAATTAACTTTGTCTTTCGAAGACTATAAAAATCTTTCAACCATGTTGGTTTTGCACATGCGTAATGAGGAAGCTCGTTGTGAGGCAGAAAACACTGATAGTGGCATGAAACGCAGTGATGTTGTCACCTGGTATTTGGAACAAGTGGCCGACCAAATAGAATCTGAGGATGAATTGATATCACGTAAAAATCTTATTGAAAAAGTTATCGACCGTTTAATTTATCACGACCAAGTTATAATACCCTTAAAGACCACCGAACTGAAACAACCCGGTAAAAGCCCTAAACGTGCCGAGGATGAAGAGGAGCAAGATGATCCCTTGTTGGTGGTACATCCCAATTATATTATAGAGTAGATTTAATAAACGTTGTTTAGCACAGTTTTATGGTTCAAATTTTATCGTTTTAATTCCATTTGTTTATTCAATTCACTTTATATGCAAAATTTTATTCAATTTCGTATTTTTTGTCTCCATATTGACATCGTGTTATAGTTTTTAAGTTCATCTTTAAAGAATTTGTTGGACACAAATTCAATACAAATTAAACAAACAAAATACAATACTATACAATAAAAAGCAAAATAAATATACATACATATAAACATTTAGTTAGGTTAGGTTAGGTTGATTGGAGGGGTATGTCAGCCCATGTCACACGACATACACCTAAGCCAGTGAAGGCTTGTTGTGCGCTCCTTTGAATTTAACCATAATATATTGACCCAAAGGCCTAGAGAAACTCCGTGTCACTCACAAAGTTCCTTAGTTTCCTCCAGCATATTCCCCGTAATCGGCTTATGTCCGGTAAGATGTCACCCCCAAGATATCGGGATCTTATTTGTGAGAAGGCGGGGCATTGGCAGAAATAGTGTTCCAATGTTTCGCTCTCCTCCCCACATGCTCTACATTCATCTCCTCCCGCTATTCCGACGCGTTTAAGATGTGCCAGTAGTTGAGAGTGCCCTGTGACAACTCCCATTATTCTACTTAGTTCGAGCTTACTAAGTTTTAGCAGCTCCCTCGTTCTTCTCTCGTCTGGATATCCCCATAGAATTTTTGTATTGATTTAAACATTTAGTTAAATCTTTTTTTTTTTTATTATCAGCTATTAAATAATTTTGCCCCTATTGCGGTTCACAACTCAACTCAGTTTGGTCGTGTAGAGTCAACCCAACTTATGCACAACCAAACTCATTTTAGTTATTGTGTATCGCAATAACTAAAGTGAGTGTGGTTGTGCATAAGTTGGGTTGACTCTCACACGACCAAACTGAGTTGAGTGGTGAACCGCAATAGGGGCATTTATCTTTTATGTGGGGATGGGCGTGATCAACATCTCAAATCTAAGCCCGTTGATCATATTCAAAAATGCGAAACGGAATTGACGAAAAAAACTACGTTCGACGAGTTTTCCAGCATCAACTTTGAATATTTCTTACAAAATCCTTGCTTATTGCTTTGTCATTAGCACAAATCCATTAAATAAATCAGTGGCGAAGCAGAGTACCCAGTCCGCATGTTTTCATTGTTGCATGAACTTTCAGAACATCGGTATATATTAATACTGCATTAGCGCCCTGTAAACATACGTTTAGGAAGTCAATTCCCATATTACGACGGCATTTCCTCCCAGTGTAAAAAATTTGTCGCTAACATAAATTTCGATGAAGAAACTCCTAGACAATCCACCAAATTTCAAATTTCAGCCCATTGCAACAAAAAATTTCGAAAAACAGCAACATTCGCCACTCCAACTAAATGCTCTAAACTTTTTTAAGAATTATGTATTCTGTATTCATTAAAATAACCTTTTTGTAGTTTATATTGGTTTATTTAAAAAAACGTCTTCCCTCTTCCCCAAGAATAATTAATAAGTAGTAGTGCATATTTAAAATAAATATTTCAATTTCAAAACTTAAATTATGGATGTTGAAAGTATTTTCTGCGCAGACTACTGTAATAAAATGTTTTAATGTGCATTAAAGATGAAGACACGTACAACTAATTTTAATCTTAGCAGATATTTATTCATTTGTATACCAAAAAATTTTAGTAATTTAACTTTCGTCGTCCTCAATTTTAGGCGCCAAATAATAGCGTATATAGCCCAAATCTTGTATGCGATATTCAACCACTAGTGGAACATCTGCAGACATTGACAACTGTACTTGGCCCGATAAAGGTGTAGCTTTGGTAAAAGCATTCAGGTAACGACATGCAAATGTTAAAGTCACTGGCTCTTGCATTTCAATAACAACAGCTTCCTCCTCCTTGTCCACACTAGACGTTTGGGCCAATTTAACATTAGCAGACCCTACATCACCGGAGGCTGAGAATTTAACGCCCTCTTTAGTGCAGCAAATCAACATAGATTCACTGAATTGAGCTAAATCGCGGCAGATGCGAGCGAATTCCATAGAGGGCATGCGAACCACACACGAATAATCTGTTTCGGGTATACCCAAATGCTCTTGATCTAGGTTCATAAGCTTCATTTCATAGTCGGAAACTTTTTCATGATTAGGTGACTCAAACATGAAGGTAACAGTATCGGCATTATCTTGGGCTTTTATGGTTACAGTGTCCTCATTGTTGGCACATTTTAATATCTTGGCCATGCTTCCCAAATTCATTCCCATGGATATGTTGCGATCACAACGGAACTTATCAAAGCCATCGGAGCGTAGGGTCAAAGAAACCAACGACACATGAGAATTGTCCATAGCTTGCAACTAAATAAGCAAAAGGATGAACGTATAGTTCTAGTATGAGATTTCAATTTAGTAAAGTGCATCCTACCTGTATGCCAGAATCACTGCAATCAAAAGTACCCTCATTAAGCAAATCTTTGATGGCATCCAAGATTTTCTTAAGTATGGTGGCGTTGATTAATCGTGCTTCAAACATTTTTTCTTTATAAATTTACTTCAATTATCTTATTTATTTTTATCTTAGACTCTATATTACTAGTGCTCCTTCTGATATTTTATAATTAAATGTGGTATAGTGTCTTGTTCTTAGCAATAGTGGCTTTTATGAAATTCACACAAAGAGTGACAGCAAACGCTTGTTTTGGCGCGAACTGTCATTTATATAAATGGAATGTCAGTTTAGAAACCGGCGACACGAAGCGGTAAATAGCTGCACAATGTCGCATCGATAACAGGGTGTGGGGTTTATTTAATGATTTGATAATTATAAAATTTTTGTTATGTAAATGGTATATTTTTATGTAAATGTCACTTTACACACAAAAAAAAAAATATATAAAACAGCAAGTTTCTAACGACTGAAACTGGTAGACGATACCAAAAATGACATACATAATTATGTATGAAGTGTATCGGAGTTTTAAAAGTTTACAGAGATGTTTAAGTTCCCTCCCCCCTCTTTGAAAATAAGTAGTTATAGTGGATCGGCCTAGGAGAGCTTGAAACCCTTACATTTTAAGGGTAAGGTGTGTTTAGCAATTTTGTGTAAAACACTATGAGTAAAACACTATCAACAACATTTTTATGGAACATTATAACACTGCAACTCAATATTTTAACACCAAATTTTCGATGTATGGGAAAAGGGCAAAAAACTCCAAACAGCGATATGGCGGTTGAAATGAAACGACTAAAATGAATGTAGCTCCAAAGAATGATGTACATACTTTTATAGATTCCTCGAAGAGATGTCTAAACTTTGCATAATTCCAAAGTTCATATTTTAAGCTTTGTCATTGGTTTCATACCAAAAAAGTTTGAAAATTTTTATCTCTCTATAATAAATGTTCTTATTGGCCCTAATATAAAAAAGCTTATGCAAAATGCTGAACTTGACCAAATGCGTTCACCGGTTGAGCTGGACTCATAGAAAACCATTAAAGAAGTCATTTATAATATCCTTGGCAAATATCGTATGCGTCCTACTCGAGTATACATAGTACATACATATCAGAGACCTGCAACCGGTGATTAAAAAAAAATCAGATTAATCAAACACTCGAAAAACATGTCATTTTCGCTCAAACGTTCAAATATGCGTTTATCAACATTGTGTCTATTCTATTTTATGCTAAGCAAAATAAGGGTTGTTTGCGAACATGTAAATTTAATCTGTTGCCGCATGCCAGCTATTCAGTTTGAGTGTTTAAAAACTGTGTGTGCATGAATTTTTGGACAACTCTTCAAAGCACACATTTTTATTTAATCACATTCATGATCGAAATCAAAAACTTAGAGGCATTAATGCAAAAAGCATTAATGTGAAAAAGGCAAAAAATCAACAATTGTACATGTATGTACAAGGTGCTGTGTGTTTATAGAATGGTTAGGCAACACAGTTGCCAGACTTAACAGTTTAATAGCATTTTTACGACGATACGCTGAAACAGATAATTAATCAAGAAATATATTTTTAAAATTATCCCGATTTTTACAATTATCATTTTGTAATTATATAGACATGTGTGTATATGTGTATACATGAAGGAGGTTATATTATAAGCAATGCGTTTTGTATTCTTATTTTTTGTTAAATACAGTAAAGTATTTTAAGCACTTAAACACTCTCACTCTCACTGTCGCTCACAAAAATATAAATTAGCCTAAATCTACCACAGCTACAACGGTGGTCGTGTAGCCATGTAGCCGTGTTGTCGTGAAAATAATCATTATCATATAAACGTGTAAAATTTTGCGCTGTTGAATAAAATAATGTTGAAACGGGTGTATTTTATTGTACAAAGATTTTTTTCTCACACTGAAACAAATAGATTTGTTGAATTTGCTTCGGTGCCGCCAAAAATTAAAAAAAGCACCGAAATTAAAAAAAAGCGCACCGCGCTCAGAAAAATACACTTAAAGACCCTTCTTTTTAAGTAATCTATGTACCAAACCAATAAAGCGGTATTATTCTTGGGAGTTAAAAACGACTTTAATTTCAGTAAAATTCAATAAAACAAACAAATTTGGCAAGGTTGAAGTATTTCTTATAAAAATAACAAGTTTTTTTGAATGAGTAAAAAATAATCCGATCTTTAAACGATTTTAAACCGAAAATTGCGATTTTTAAAGTTTATTGTAAAACCGACGTTTTTTGGTAACTTCGTATGGCATCCTTATTTCTCAACCACAATGTTTAACAACATACATACCTACACACTCAAGATTATGTGCCAGCATATATCATTGCATGATTTTTCTTAATATTCTTTGCAAAGAAAAGGCATGTTGATTAATGCCATTCGTTTTTGTGTTTAATCAATGCAAACGCTCAAAATAGCTTCTGTGTTAAAATCTTGCTTGAAAAATTCATATAGGCATTTTTGTATTTGCCTTCCTAATGATTAACACAAATAAAGATTATGAGCGTACGCGCATGCTTGCTTATGTGTTGGTGAATAATTGGACACAAAAAAGTTATGCATGAGTGAAGGCATAAAAAACGTGATTTTTGCCGGTCTCTGATACATATCGAGCCTTTGGTGCAATACCGTAGTAACTCAAAATTTGCATTTTTTAAGGTTATATTACGAAATTATTCGCCTTGTCGTTTTTTATATTCTGCAAAATTTTCATAAAAATATTTTGTGTACTCAGCTCTTGAGAAAAGAACCAAATTTTCTTTTACCATTAAGTTGTGTGTAAATTCAAAACTTTAAACTCAATTTCTGCAAAACAAGCTTTTTTGAATTACTACGTTATTGCAGCAAAGGCTCGATATGTATGTACATACGTCAAAGTCATGCTAAGTGCTTTTGAAAAATTAGGCATTCATATAAAATAAAAAAAATATTTGTTTGAATTCTCACAGAGCATAATTTTGCAATAGAATTCGGTGAACATGATAAGCAGCTTCATCAGAGGCAAGAGTATTCATTCAGGAAAACCTTGATAACAATCATGGGCGTAGGTAGGAGTGTGGCGGGCGCCTAAGCACTCCAAGATTTTTTCTTTCTAGTGGAATTTCTAATAAATGACATAATTATATTTTTCGTCAAATTGTTGTAGCCAACCCTAGAAAATTTCGGAGGGCAGTAGCCCCTAGAAATTTCTATAACTACGCCTATAATGACTAAAAATAACATAAAGCTAAAATAAAGTTGTAATAAATACCCAACTTTGCTCTAATTTTTTATATGAATAAATATACTATGTATGTAGTATGTATATCTATAGCTATTTTTTGAATATTTTGTTTAAAGTTACAAACTTACCCCCTAAAAAAACTTTGTTTTGACTTATTTCTGACGTTCAAGTTGAATTTTGAACTTTGGCGTATTCGATAAACTACTGTAAAATTTTATGGAAAATATTTCTGTGAAAATTTTTAGATCGCTATACCGTTGTTAAAGGGAGCGTTTCGCCCCTCTTCAAGGAAGGGTACAAAAAGTACCCACTCCGCGAAGAGTTAGAAGGCTAAAATCTTTCATAAAAACGATCCTCGCAGTCTTGAACACTCCTTATACCAAAAATGTAAAGGTTATAAGATTTCATATATAGATTCATCATAAATATGATTGTATATAATGCAATTCTCATATTTTAATTGGATTGTGGTTTACTGTTTTTTAAATATGATGTTTAAGTCTGCTGATGGGATGATTGGGTTAGTGGCTAAGTTCCCAACAATTTTTTTTAATAATTGATAGGAAGAATATCTTAAATAATTTTAATAAATATTGAACTATTAAGTTTTTTCCTCCAATCAACTTTCATATACACAGAAAAGGTGCTAAAATCATAATTTTATGACATTATTGGTTGCATTATCCTGTACTGTAAATTAATTAAAAAATCTTTTGCGAAATAACACAATATGTTCTAGATATGGTTCGTGTGTTGTAACAATCAAAAGAAGGATCCTGTAATAATGGGCATAACTATTTAGCAATTCGAATCCAGTATCGTTCGCATGAGTCATTTTGATTGATTTTTAATGCCCTGCTTCTGAAATCAAGGACATCTTAGTGAGATGGCGGAGCAGTTTAACATTAGTATCATTTGGATTTCAGGGACAGAAGCATCTGAGGTATGGGCAGGACTCATGAGACAGCTTGACATGTGACAACCTAACAAGCTACAGCAGAACTGGAAATCGTGGCTTTGCCATTGTCCTCTTGCAAACTCAGAGGTCATAAAAAATTACTGTAGAGTTTTAAATCAGTTGTGGCCTCGCCTAAACATGGAAGACACAACCTTTCTGCTCTCTATGACTAGGAGACAAATATCAAAATTGGTGTCTTTGCTGCCATGTGTGGAGATTTAGAAACTCTAGGACTTCTACGGCAGCTGACATAACTTAGATGATGAGAAAAGTGTAGAGCATTTTTTGTGCCACTGTTCCAGATTAGCAAGAAGACGAATGGTTACCGTAGAATCTATTAAGGCCAACAATATTTCATTTCAATTTTGCAAATTTTGATATTTAACTTTTTTTCGAAAATTCACAAAAGTTCCTTGAGGTATTTTAAACAATCTACGAAATCACTAATTAAAAATCTCAAAAAAGTCCGAAATGAAAAATTTAATTAGAAATTTCAAAGGCTCAGCTTTCACATGTGACAGAAGCTGTAGAGGAATACTTTTTTTTCTTAATAAATAAAAAAAATGTTAATTTTCGAGATATGACTATGTTGCAATAAAGGAGCTATATGTGAATTTAAAAAGTATCTACATAACAATAATGTTAAGTCATGCTAAAAATCATAAAAAGCTTCTAAAAAGTGAACATTGCAAATAAAAAAAATTATAATATTTTCTTTAATTTAATTACATCAACCATGAGAAATGAAATTTTATTCTCAAAAGTTAAAAGGACATGGTACATACACGTTTTAAACTAAGAAAACAATATTTTCATTATTTCAACTATGAGGCATGAATTTCCAATTTCCCGCTCTGATGTTAAAATGCCAAACATACACACATTAAGGCATAAAAATATATGAACACCTGTGCCAATGCTATAAAAGAAATTTAAACATTGTTGTTTCATGTTTAAAATGCCAAAAAATATAATAAAAATTAAATTACAATATCATCCAATTAGCTTGAACTATTTACTTTCGACACAGCCTTAATTTAAGCGTTTTCAACAAATGCGTATCGAAGTGGTTGTGTACACCTGCGTAAAAATGAATTTAACTACTTTTAACCCTGGACACAAACCAGTTGGCATTACAGAGTTCTGTAATGATGATGCAACGTAGCTAGAGCTTATTCCATGGATTTTGTTAAATATAGATATAACGAAACTTTGATTTTTTCACATGAAACAATTTTGTTAAATCTTAAAAAAAATTATTAAACTCTAGTGAGAAAATTTATAAAATACTAGCGGACCAGGCGAACTTCGCCTCGCCCCAATTTTAAGCCTTCAGACAAACTTTCTATTTTTTCATGTGAAAAGCCATTAAGGAATAATTTCAAACAAAATTTCATACAAAAACTCGATTTTCGATTTTTCCAATTTTCCGACTTTTCCGGAGGGATTTTCCAAAATACGAACAACTGACAAAAAGTTTTACAGAAATCGGCCAAGCCGTTCTCATTTTATGAATTATTGGATTTTGCCACGCCCCTCCGCCCACAGACCGAAAATAAAAAATCTGACTTCACAGTGTCACCCGCCCGAGTATTCTGAAGGTTCCCTGAAAATTTCGTCAAAATCTGCCCAGTCGTTTTGGAGCCTTTACGTTACATATACATACATACATACATACATACATACATACATACACACATCCTATTTTATATATGTATATAGATATAGATGTAGATTTTGTCCTCTGTAATAGTGGAATTTATTTATAGACAGTTTTGCTGAAATATAAAATTTGGAGTTTCTATGTATAAGGAATGTCAAGAAAATGTAGACACATGGCAAAATATTGATGGAATTTGTAATTTTATGCTTCAGCACAAAATAATTAAATTGGGGAAAAAATTTAATTTTTCATAAATTTTCATATACGCAGTTTCTCTAGACGATGAATTCAAGGACAAAATTGAAAAAAAAAGATGAGCGGAAATAATTCATAGAACATGTAGATTTTATGGTTGCTTATTACCACTAATAGTCAGAGTTCCTAAGAGTGTAATTATTATTAAAAATCTATACTTTTACTCAATTCCAAATTTTGAAAATTTTTAAAAACTATTTTTTTTACTGAAAATTCATCTGCTGGAGATTTTGATTGCTAATGGTCATATGGTCCTAAAAAGTCTACAAAGTCCAAGGAATTTTTCTTACCCACATTTTACCATTTAGCGTGAGTTCATTTTACACAGAAATTTAAAATTTTAAAAATTAGATATTGTAACTACTGGTCATAAATTATTTCTCCAAAATTTAATAAAATGCTCGTGAAAAAAACTGGCTTTCATATCAGGCTTCAAATAATCGCCAGTTTTAATAAAATGGAAGGTAGCGTGAAACGATTTATTGTTTTTTTCAGTTGGTCCAAAATTAAATAAAAGCTCGCTCAACGTAGCACTCGGTCAACGCTGCTCTTCGATTATTGAAATTCGCCAATTGTACACGTTAATTCTTTGGGTATGATTCTATGGGTATAACTTTTCTTAACAAAAGTCTCTTCAAGGAATTTTCTTTAAATTTAAAGTTTATCAAAAAATTTGCAATCTCAGATTAGTATTGACTGCTTTAATATTAATATTATAAACGGGGATAGGTAATAGTACGAACTCGCAGGTTATAACGGGTTTTCAAAAACTTGGCGAAGTTGCTGTATAGAAAAATATTTTATCTAACGAAACACAAACGAAAATTAAAATTTGTTTGATTAAATTATATTTTTTTTACCAGTATATGCCCGTATGTAAGAATTCACGTTATAATTTTTAGCTTTTCATTTGTTTTTTGATATTTATATTAGATTTATACTCTAATTTAATTTAAAATAAGTTCTTAATAAGGATGAATACAAATCTTGCGGAAGAAAAGTATATTCTATACAAATAGATGCCACAAACAAAATTTCAACGTTTGCGAAAACATATTTAAGTAGCAGAGACACGAACCATTTTTTTTATAAAAAAATTATTTTTAAAAATCATAGTAAATTGAATAATTCTATATTTAGGAATTGGGACGAGATTTACATCGTATAGGACATGCAAAAGATAATCCCTAATATATATACATGATCAACGCAAAGTAAAATCCAGTGCAAATAACGTTTAAAATAATATAAAAAAAATAATAAAAACAGAAATCTTATCGGGAAGATAATTCGTCCCTCTATGCAGAAATAGTGCGACCACTTATGGGCTAAATTAAGTACTATAAAGGATTTCCAACGTCTCTTGCATAAATATTCAATAGCCAAAAGCCTTTAAATTTTTTTAATAGAAATTATATCAAAAAGATTTTTGTAGAAGATGGAAATTCATCTAAAGACGGCTAGAAGTTTTTTTGCAGTGCAATCTTTTTACCCTTTTCTCACTATTTTCTTTTCTCATTATCTTCTCAAATATTAAAAAAATTGTTTGTTCCCAGCCCATTTCTAAAATTATTTCAGATATCCAACATTACCCAATATGACCAATAATATTCTCAAGAAATTTAAATTTTTAAATTACTTTTATTATTGTTTTAGCATATATTTAGCGTTTCTATTTATAACAATAATATTAAGTGTCCCTTATTCCTGTATTTCGTCTTCCCAAGTAACCTAGTCTAATTAATTAAATAATAATGCTCTGTTAACTGCCAAATTGTGTTTAGCAAATAGTTTTTTCACCACTATCCAAATTTATATTAGTTGCATTAAGCGAGGTTGCACCGTGCAAGCATAATTCCATTTGAAAGACGTTCTAACAGCTTTACGAGTACATCTCTACATATATAAAAATTACGTGTATGTTCGTGATCGCTAAACTCAAAAACTACTGGACCGATTTTGACCAAACCAAACTTTATATACATGCTCTATGGGGCGTGAGGAGTGTTTCTGTGTAGTTTGAAGTTCGTACGACAGGTGGCCCAATATTTAGTATTTTGTGTTTTTCCCGTAGAGATTAGCGCGATAAGCCTATGCTGTGTTTCGCTGAAGGCGTTGGGTCCTTAATCAGCGTGTAGTGGCGTTAATTAGCCCGATACCGGTATTTGAACAATAACTGCTATGTCGATTTAGTGCACCTTTCATTCTTCTTCGAAATATCAATCCACCATGACTTTGCAACGAAACCAGACTTGCAGTGAAAATAAAATTTGAAGGCAAAACAACGTTTGCCCGGGTCAGCTAGTATATTATAATGTTAGCAGAACTCTTTAGTGACAAGTTGTTGTTGTCCAGGATTGTCCATTTCGAAGTTTATTTACACCCACAAACATCCAACTTTTTTCTTTTCAGCATCGGCAAGCATTTATTAATTAATACGCTTTGATTAACGGCGTTTTGATTGCCTTCAATGTGTTGAAAGTAAATGTTTGAAACTGATTGAATTAATTTTTATAATTTTTAAACATTTTAAAAATTTAACATTTTAAACTGGAACATCAATGTTTACATTTCTTTTAATGCCACAGGTGTGCTTAACTTCAAACAAGTGTTGTGTGCATGTGTATGTCTCTCACACAACTTACGAAATTCTTATTCTATGCAACATGTTGGCTTCCCTTTGCTAATATACACAATAAAATTTATAAGAAATACTCAAGAAAATATATAAATATAAAAAATATGCTAGTGTCGTATATAAATATAATCAATGCAAATATAAAAGGCTCGGTATTAAAATAGTCTTTTCATTCGAAAAAATATTTTTTCTTTATTTAATAAACATAGAAAAAATCTGTAAACATGTTTTTATATACAGTGGAAGCAGTGGTTCCTTTTGAGGTAGTTTTCGACCACTTCTTTGCACCATTTTGGGCGGTATCTTAGCGATAACTTGGTGAAAGTTGGTTTAAAAATCTTCTAACGTTAGGGAATTATCTACTTAGAAACGATCTTTGAAGTACACAGTGCAACACGAAAAAAATAACCATATACGGACACCACTAAGTGATAAAAGACTAAAAAAAAAGACCCGTGTCTCCCAATTTTTCCCAAAGTCATGCACTTTTTTTTATGGACCGCCAAAGATTTGGGGCCTCGGTATCACTTTCGCAAAAAAGTGATCATTTTCTCGGGCTCATATCTTGCAAACCATTCCGAATTTCGATTTACTCTCTGAGGCAAACTTGTAGCTCTTGTCATAAAGAACAAAAATTGCGAACATATAAAATCAAAAAAACTTCACCTTCCAGATAAAAATCGCAAAAAACTTAAAAAAAATTCGATTTTTTTTTAACTTTTTCTCTTGTTCAGGTCCATAGGTAGCAAACCGTTCAAAATTCAAGGAAGCAATCAACTACAAAAATTTACCTAAGATCTCAATAAACAAATTTCTACAACATATAAACGAATTATGTTGTAGCACTTTATATAACTTTCACCGCGTCACTTTTTTCACTTTTGCGGCTACCTAAGCGCTACCTAAACGGTGTTCAGAATTATTCCCAGGAAGTTTATATGTTGTAGAAATTTGTTTATTGAGATCTTAGGTAAATTTTTGTAGTTGATTGTTTCCTTGAATTTTGAACGGTTTGCTACCTATGGACCTGAACAAGAGAAAAAGGTAAAAAAAATCGAATTTTTTTAAGTTTTTTTCGATTTTTATCTGGAAGGTGAAGTTTTTTTGATTTTATATGTTCGCAATTTTTGTTCTTTATGACAAGAGCTACAAGTTTGCCTCAGAGAGTAAATCGAAATTCGGAACGGTTTGCAAGATATGAGCCCGAGAAAATGATCACTTTTTTGCGAAAATGATACCGAGGCCCCAAATCTGTGGCGGCCCATAAAAAAAAAGTGCATGACTTTGGGAAAAATTGGGAGACACGGGTCTTTTTTTTAGTCTTTTATCACGTAGTGGTGTCCATATGTGGTTATTTTTTTCGTGTTGCACTGTGTAATCAATGCAAATATAAAACGCTCGGTATTAAAATACTCTTTTCATTCGAAAAAAAAATTTTTCTTCTTTATTTAATAAACATACAAAAAATCTGTAAACATGTTTATATATACAGGTTTCTCTATTTTTGGTTTCGGTAAAACACACATAAAGCTGTGATTTTTGATAAATCAAACAATGTCATTTAAATGATCGCCTCTAGATTGGTGAAGCAGTGGTTAATTTTGAGGTAGTTTTCGACCACTTCTTCGCACTATTTTGGGCGGTATCTCAGCGATAACTTGGCGAAAGTTGATTTTAAAAAATCTTCTAACGTTAGAGAATTATCTACTTAGAAACGATCTTTGAAGTATCAAAACAAAAAAGTCTAACGGCGTCAAATCGCCTGATCTTGATGGCCAATTTATGTCGCCAAAACGTGAAATTTCACGTTCTAGAAACTTTCCATGCAATAAGGTCAAAATTGGCCGTGTTATGTGGCTCGTGGTACCTGTTGAAACTACATATCGTCCGTCCAATTCATAATTTTCAATTGCATGCCAAAAAAAAAAGTCGATTATCATACGGCCATAGCGCCATATGCGACGATTTCTCTTGTTGACCGAGAGAAATGAGTGAGAAATGAGTTTCATCGCTGAAGAAATTTTTGTTAGAAAAATTAGCATTGAAAGTCTGTTACTCTAGCACCCAATAAGCATATCTAAGACGTTGCGAATGGTCAGACGGCTTTAATTTTTACTTTATATGTAAAATACACCGTAATGAGCCGACAAAATTCCACTAACAGAAGCGATATTTTCGCACATTATGATGATGTACAGGCCTCACCACATCTGTAATACTTCCACAATCATCCGGTGGTAATGCTCGATATACATATACTTCATATACTACATATATTTCATACCAAAAATTTTGGATTAATTAAGATTTAGCTTTATACACATGTGAAATTCTGAACTTCTTCATATATTTTTTTAAGATATGACTATGTTGCACTAAATGGCGATATATGTTCAAATGTATCAATATAAGAAGAAAGGAGAGTTTCCTCTATTTTTGTCCTGTGAAATTGCATACACACCTCATATTCAATGTATCCATAATTATGAGCATATAATTCATATTATGAGCAGAGAAATTTATGCATATACGTATTAGTTATGCACATAGCTGTATCAGCTGGAATATGTTGAGTGCATATAGTACCCGAAAAATTAAAGCAAATACTTGACTACTTTTCTCCTGTTGGATACTTATTGTCATTCTCTGTACCTGGTGCTGCTATCATGGGCATTTGCAGACCAACCAAGTCCTCATTCATTTGAATAATTGCTTTTTAATATGAAAGCCTGTTTTAATTTTTTTTTTAATATTATTAATTTATTTCAGTTAATGATCTCATTTTGAAAAACAGGTTGTTTAAAAATTGGGAGTTTCTTAAATATTGCGATTTTCCCATACAAATGCTTGAAAACATTTCACTTTACAAAATGATTGTCTAAATTTAAAATGTCAAAATTTTGTTGTGGCTTTAGCTCTTCATATGCTGACATTTCATTGGTTGCTAAAACCAAATCGTCAGTGAAGTTTAAGCAATTTGAAAACATTCAACCTGATTTTTTGTATGCATTTTGTTTTGCTCTAATTGTTTCTAACGATTAGTTGGGGAGAATATCCAAAATAATGAATTTTCAATATTAAATTTAAAATGTTTATGTTATTGAGCCCCGTGAAATTGATGATATTTTCTACTTTCCAATTTTCCCATACAATTCAATATTAAGCATTTATGATGTTTTTCTTTATATCTTAAAGCATTAAATTGTTGAATATTTTGATTGTGTTTATTATTGAAATTTATACAATTATGACAATCATCATTTACCACTACTAAATCGCCCATTTAATATCACATATCCTTTTGTTGTTATCAATACTTAATGACGGGAATGATAGGAAATATAGAAACCACAAGACCTGTATCATATAACGATTTAAGTGATTTTTAATGTTTTAAACAACTATAATAACTAATAAGAATTAAAAAATGGAGGGAGAAATATAATGGAATATTGCAATAAGTTGTCTCATTTTGGCATTTTTCGAAATAAAAATTACTAATAACTTTTAAATTGTAAAAACGCACATACATATATAAATTTTCTTAAGAATTCTGTGCTAAATTCCAGAAGCAGAATATATCAAAAAGAAATCCTTAACGATATCAACAATAATCTCAGGACTTTTTCTCAAAAATGTACTTATTCACACATACAAAATTAAAAAAAACAAATGTATTAATATAATGCAAGTGAAAATGTCTTTAGTGTGCTTAAGCGCCGCCTCCATATTGTAAACACTTATGTCCTTGTTTACATGTACGTGCTCCTTGTGAGTGTGAGTAAATACAACAACAGGTTCCATTTTAATTTTTTAAAGCTTTGCGTAGGAGTTATGTGAAAACGACAACCATAACATTCCATGCAATTTACCTTATTACAGTAGAGTTGTAGCAAATAATCTTACGAAAAGTTCGAACAACAACTACGTCAAACACATAAAAAAAACAAACAAAAAATGCAATAAAAATAAGCGAGGGCGTTGACAGGATTGTATGACTGTGGAAAGAAAGCAGTAGAAAATTGATAGTTCCTTTTTCCAAATACTTATAATCTTTCTTTCAATAAAATTTTTAGTCCTAAATTGTACACCGAAGGCATTTTAAATATTAAAGATCAAACAATTTGATCATTGAAATGTAAAAGTCTATTGTCATCAAATGGCTGATTGGATTCTATCAAATGGGATGCCGGTTAATGGTATAATTTTAAATTTAAGCAAAAAGTATTAAAAACTCGCTCAGAATAGCACTTTTCACCAAAGAAGTTTTTAAACGTTTATGTTTAAAAAATCAAGTCCTCCGGACTTAAATAATGACCCAGCGGGCATATCACAAGATTCAAGGGTTTAAATTTTGAATAAGCACTTGGAGTATTTTCCGCAAGATGGATGCTGCATTATTCACAATCGACCACAAACGCAATCATGTAACAACTTCCGCAGGAGTGTTTGGGGTTGTTCAACCACACTATGGAGGATTTTTTGTTCCGTTTCATAGCCGTGGACGAAATATGGATCTCCCACAACACATCAGACAGCAAACAGCACTCAAAAAGGTGGTTTCTCGGGGTGGATCAGTGCTAAACAAGGCAAGGCTGGGTTTGTCAGACCTGAGGGTCGTTTATTATTTTTTTTTTGGAATGCACGCAGTATAATCCACATTGACTAATTTTAAAAGGTTAAAAACAATCAATGGCGGATATTATGTCAACTTATTGGGTCAATTTAATGAGAATTTAAAAGAAAAACGACCGCATTTTGGCAAAAAATTTCCTTTCCACCAAGACAATGCAAGGGTGCACACATGTGCAGTTTCCATGGCGAGATTACATAAATTATGCTACAAATTGCTCCCACATCCGCTCTATTCTCCAGATTTAGCCTTGAGTGAATATTTCTTGTCTCCAAACCTGAGGGAATGTCTCGACGGAAAGAGATTTGACTCCAACGTTTAAACCACCTCACAACAATAAACAAATTGGTGGCTCGTTGGATAAAGTTTATAGAGTTCCAAAGAGACTGACTATGTTGAAAAATATAATTATCTTTTATACAAAATTCTGTGTTTTATACAAAAAGTCACTGCGATCGTAAGTATGAATTTTCGAAAATCAATTACAGAATGTTTCACTAAAAAGTAGATTCATCAAGAGCTAAATTCTCGATAAGTCTGGAGGCAAATTGCGTCGCAATTTCAAAAAAAAATTTCTTGAAATATATTAAAACTTTAATCGATATCTGCATCCTGATTTTGCGGAAATGACATATCACTTTAAGAAGGCTTGGTGGCAGAGCTGGATTGCTTTGGTAATCTCGCAATATGTATCTAATTTAAAAGTTGCTGAATTTTTGCTTTAAGTCAAGCCCTCATTCTTTGAACTAAGACTTTTTAATTCAAAATCATCCAACTGCCACAAGGCGCTAGGAATGGACTGGATGTAATGTTTGAAATATTTTGAATACTTGCATTTGCATTTTACGAGTACATACATATTTCTTATATTTGTTTTTATTTCAATTCTATTTTTTATTAATTTTTTTTAATGTTGGCTTTGCGTTTTTATTAGATGATGCTACAAGAACATTTTATATATCGTCAGCACAAAGTCTAATATACATGCAACATAACTTTGGGACTTTTCGTACTTGACATACAAATTTCAGAATGGGTTTCTGAAGTAGTTCCGTATTTTTAGTTTTTTGTGCAACATAAGAGTTATTCTTATTTAAAATTTTAAGAAAATAAAACATTTTTTTGTCTGTTGTTGGCTTGGCCGAATATATGTCTGAATTTCATTGGCGCTAGCCAAATCAACAGCACTCTTTAGTCAAATCATATTAGAAAAGCATTTAAACTCATAAACTTATACAACAAGAGGTTATAAAAAATTAATATAGAAACTAGTGATGTTATAAACGCCAATTATTAGAAATTCGCAAATACGAATAATTAAGGCAATAGACGAAAATACCAATGCGAATATTAAATTTTAAATTTTGAAAGTTGGCAGTTCGCCTAGAAATGAAATAGTTATGAAATTATAAGGATAGGTATTGTACCTAGCAATAACTTGGTCCTTAATTTTAATCTTAGTACTACCCAGTAGAAAAAGCGCTTCCAAAAATGTAATTAATATGCTGAGATAAGTATCCAGAAGTAGTAAAAATTCCGATCATTTCCTGTGATTTACAGGGTATTCTTTTTTATATCCACCAACTTGGAAGTTAATTTCTATATATTTGAGAAAAGTACATTTTTTTATTTTTTTCGTGAGGAAAATAATTTCTTTATTGAATTAAAATTTGTTATTGACCACTAGGATAACACTTACCATTTGGAAAAGGCACAAACTTCCTTATATCAGGGTAAATTTATCACTTATTGTTTCATTTTTTTTCGTGTAGTTTTATCTTTTTTTGTAAAGAAAAGTATTTTCAAAACGAGTTTCACAAAATTTTGTAAGTAGTTAATAATTTTAAAGGACATTTGGCCAACTTGACTTCCTAGGAAGTAGAAAAAATGCACTTTTGGGTTTTTGGAAGCAATGAAAATGTAGTTTTTTAAGAATGACTTCCATTTTTTAATTCGAAAATTTTGAATAGGAACTTGGCCTTATTTTCACATTTAAGGTTTTGTTGGGACTTTATTATTACGGGTATGGTACTCAAAGACAACTAATAACAATAAATTAGAAAGTAATTATCCCACTGCTACATTTATTAAAACATAACGAAAATAAATCACTTCCTTGTCTTTCACAATCGATATCATTTGTGGCAATGAGATCTTTAATGCGCTCCAACATGTCGTATGTTGAAAGCACTCCCGCTTACACAATTCATATGGATTTGTAAAAATTTCTTAGTTTACTGCTAGAAGATTGTTGTTTAAAGTTTATGAAATAGGAAAATATTCAGGAATATAAATACTAATATTCGCTCACAAGAAATTCAAATTTATTTTACTAAAATTTAAAAGTAAAAAAAATAATGAACATGCATTCCTGAATAAACAAAAACTTAAATTAGAGGACAGAAGGCAAATTATCACATTACCCTGGGGTATTTGGTGCGAGTAAATGAGAGAAATTAACCAATAAAAACTATTTTGTAGCTGTCATCATAATAATATGCAAAATTTCGGCCACTATTACATCGAATTTCACTATACCAGAAACAAACAAAAAATGGATTTTAAAATACATACCAGCTTTAGAAATTTTAAAATTTATATTACATGGTTTTGTTATTAAACTAATAACAAAAAGTTCAGTTTTGATGGCATTTTATAAGATTTATCAAGTTTTTATTCTGTTTCAGCCTTTGAATTGTAATGAACGCACTCAAAAATATAGACAGATTTATATAGAATAAAAATATATTGCAACAGGACTAAATAGTTTCCACAAGTTTTGGCGAGTCTGTGACTCTTTCTTTAATAAAATGTCTTCTTAATATCGTGCCTTAACTGCAAAAAAAAAAAAAAAAACTTAAGGGACAAATAGAAAATGTTACAGTAGAAGTGCTTCTATTAACTGACTTTGCACTAAATTGTATGTTTATTGCAAAATTGATTTTGCTTTAAATTTGTGATGCCACTTCTAACGATTACAATATTTTACGATTTAATTTTATTAAATGTAAATTATCGACTGCAGTGAAAAAAAAGAAATCAAAAATTATGTTACTGAAGCCTTTTTCACGGTAAAGGCTCGATATGTATTTTGAAAAAAAAAAAATTATTCTTAATCTTAAGTGAAATAACGATTATATAACGCTTGTTTTATCGTACTGTAAATAACTTTGCTGTACAAAAGGAGAAAATGCAGAACTTTTCGAATGTTAGAAATGGTTTAAAAATTCAATAAATAGATCACTAGTGGGAATCGGAGAATGACAATAGCGAGTAATGAATCATTCGGTGTCAAACATGTTTGAGTGCGTACGAGCTCATGTTGTCATTATACTCTTAACCATCTAAGTTATTGCAAGTATGAGTTATATACATACATATTAGTATAAAGAATAAATTACACATTACTAGAATATATTGCAATTATATACGGTGGAAGACAGGAAGAGACAGACGGACGGACATCGTAAATTTCGCTGTCGTATCTACAAAGAACCAGAATACATATACGAGTACACCTTGTGATTTCGAAAATGGTTTTATAGAAATTACAAACGGAATGACACGTCTACACATGGCATTTCCGATTTATATTTAAATTTGTATTTTAAATTATCCATTCCTAACGCATATTATTCGGTGCCAATTTACATACAAAAATTTCTATACAAACACTATCAATGTCATACATACATACATTCAGAGACATCAAAACTTCAATATTTATAAGTATTCTGTAGCAATCAATTCCATATTCTTTGGCACTAATATATGTATGAACGCAAGTCGTTTTGAATATGTTCGGTGGCAATGGTACTGTTTATAAAGCTGAAAGCCAACACGACGTATTCTATGCAAATTCATACTTTCTATGCATTCAACGCTTTTCACTTTATCTGACGACGCTTTCCCTGGCTATAAAAATCAGTTGATCGATTCGCACGACGCTTGTGACGCTTACAAAAGTAGAAGGTAGCCATGGTACACTTTTCAGTCGTAATTTTTGTTCTGAGCGTATTATTATATTCATGATAATAAAATTGCGAGTCAATATTAGTGTAAGTAACTAAATATATCTAATTGTAAGTATCTTTAATAGATGTTTTTTATTGTGCAACAATTATATGTGGCAGTTCTTCTTTTGACGTGTTACTACTGTGCAAAAAAAATGTGTCGAAAAAGTGATAGTACTGAACTTTTCATCCCTGCTTAATGTGTTGTTACAACAAGACAACGTGTAACGGTACATGGAAATTATATGCCTTGAAATGCATTCATTCTCCCGCTTTTTAGTCCATCACATGCACAAATTTCCTTTTTTTAGTATAGACAACTACCACATTGTTATTATTGTTATTCTTTTATATTTATTTTAGCCACTATCTCAGCTTTAAACCTTGAGCAATAAGCTTTTTTGGTTGCTTCGTATCTATTTTAAAAAACAAACAAACAAACAAACGAAAACAAAAACAATAGGATTTTTCTTTGCACGAATGAAAAGTCAACAACAGCGAAATTGTATTACATTGCAAACACGATTGTGCACGAAAACTATTCGTCAGTTTCTACAAAGTTGTATAAATATTGCGGACTTTGGTATCATTTCATACAGTCGTTACTTGCTGGTGACGTCTACCACTTGGCAATAAAGTTTTTAAGAGAAATATAAAGTGTTTATAAAACCTAAAAAAATATATGTAAGTAATTTATAAATAAGGTGTTGGGATTGCAACGTTATATTTAAATTTAAAAAAAAATTTAAGGATATCATAAAAAAGCAATCAATTGAAAGATTGCAAGAGTTATTAAATGACAAATAATTGAAATATTTTAAAATTATATGTGAAGTGTTACGATTAAGAGAGAAAAAATTAAAACAATAGAAAAACATTAAATAAAAAAATTTTAACTATTGAAAAAGGGTAAGTTTGCCTTTTCTTGCCAACAATTATATCAACAAAATATTTCGGAAAAAGGAGAAGCCGAAACTATATCATAAATATTCTACCAGGATTCAAAATAATTTTTTTTAATAAAACACTTTGAGGAGTTTAAAATTGAATTCTAGACAATTTTTAGAAATTTTTAATAAGTTGGTGGTTTTTGATCAAGATTAAAAGCATTTTATAAAAAAAAAGTATGGAAAAATTTTGAGTCTATACATACTCGTATTAAGCTACTCTTATAATTTATAATAATTCCAACTAAGAGTTCAGCTTCATACTAGAAATTATCTGTCATAAGCGCCAACGAAAGGCAGAAAAACAGATGAATGTTTCATTTACTAAATTGCAAATTAAAAGAATAAAAAAATAAAATAGGATATGAGAAACTATTATTTTAATTGGGTGTACATACTACACGAATTTGCAGTTAAACAATTTTTAAAACTTTATTTATAATATAGTAAAAATAATTAGCATTAGTTTTATATGGAATTGCTTTTGTATTAAAATACAATATATTGCTATTAAATTCCCTGTTGAAAAATTTTCATTCAAATCAGAATTTTTAATAAATGTTGGAGTTTTCTAGAAGTAAAGGATTTTTAACCAAGTGTAAGTAGGGATTTGGGGTTTTTTTCCTGAGTTTATTTAAATTTTATAAGTACTAGAAGTTTTTTCTAATTAAATTTTAACACTTTTTTTTGGAATTCAGAGTTTCAATACGAATTTAAAATACTATTTCCTTTCTTAATTTTTTTCACAATTTCAGTATTTTTTTACATACGTGGTTTTATTCTTCATTTGCATTTTTCCGCCTACTTACTTATTTTTTTTTTCAAAAGCAATAAATAACTTTTTCTCATTTAGCTCAAGTTGCTATTAAAGCTAATCGTATAGTTACCGCAGAGAAAGCTTAAGTAACACAAAATTTTGAATTTTCGCTTTTTCACCGCAATCTATAATTTACGATCGCTAAAATTAAATCTTAACATTTTATAATCCTTAGAAGTGATATCACGAATTTAGAGCAAAATCAATTTTGCAATAACCATACAACTTAGTGCAAAGTCAGTTAATAAAAACACTTCTATTGTAACATCTTGTATTTGTCCCTTAAGCTTTTTTTGGTGGTTAAGACACGATATTACAAACCATATAACAAACTTATCATACTTTCCCTCCATTAGTGAATGATATCACATTTTGATAAATTTGAAGTACATACCCATCAGTAGCACTTGTTGAAAAGTCACAAAAAATGAAATAAAAAATATACATACCAAAAATCAATAAAATATTTGTTTGAGTACAAATATTAAAAAAATATATATTTCAGAGATATACTCTAAGTGCAAACAGAATTAACGAGATTTGATAACGCACAATGGTGTGAAATTGAAAAAAAATGCAATAAGTTTGATCTTCTGAACTGTTTGTGCAGTTATCAAATACGGCCAATCTTAGATAAAATATTTTTATATATTTGGACATGCGAAAATATATTTTTTAATGAAAATAGTTTAAATAAAGCCAAAATTATTTGCACATTTTACATTGAAAAACGAAAATTTTAGATTTGGAATTAAATACACACTTGAGGATAAAAATTTCGATTTGTTCGTATATGCAAAAGTCCTATTTATTAGAAGGAAACATAATAGAGTAAGACAGGCTTTCCATGATTTAAAATTACGTGACAGATTTTTAATGTTCCTTCTTTAGATCCAGTTTCGAAATTGTGGTTTATAATTGGCCACATTTTTTTTAACATTATAACGATGTAAGGTAAAGGTCTGTGTAATGATGCCAGGTAACGCAACTATTATTCATAGTTTCAGAATGAAAATTATAAAAACTTGATTTTTTCCGCAAAAGGGTTAAAGAACTTGTTTGTGTTATAATCTAGTGTTGAAAAGTATTTCACAGCTCTTTAAAGTTGCATCCCTATTTAATAGTTTTTTCCTTAGTTGCAATCTTTCTTAGGACATCAAGCAAATGTGAGCATAAATTATTACTAAATTACATTTATGAATTTTAATGATATATTTTATGATAAATTATAATTAAAATTTTTTACCCTACTATCCTAAAGGAGAGCAGGACATTTTTTCATATGTCTACGGTTTATTAGACGGGGGCTGTTATATTACATAAAAATGTATTTAATCACCCTTGTGGGGTTTCTAGGTCAACCGGAATTGATTAATACCGCGTTTCAGTGAAAATAAATTTTTCTAAGTATTTGACAGAAAATAGTTGACGGCTTTATTAAATTTTTTTTCCAACAATTCCCTTTATATTTGATAGTTTTGACGAAACTGTTCATAAGCGTTTACGTATTCCAAGGAACTAATAAAAATAAAAGCTGACGTTCAATTTACGTGCACAAACACACTGTGACTATGTGCAAGTCTTTACTCTTTCTAAGCAAATGTCAGTTGATTGCTAGTGGCTTATCATAATTTCAAATGAGATAATTTTCTTTGCAAAGAAATAAAAACACACATTAGAAAACTTATTGCAATAAAAAAGGTTTAGTCCCTTACCACAAGCCAAAACAGGAGAAAGTTGCAGGATATAAGAAAATAATTATTTACTTTAATGCATACGTTTGTTCTAGAGTTGTCAATTATTCGACATATTCAAATAAACGAATTCGTATTTTGTGTAAAAACCGCATTTTTTTGCTCAATAACATAAAGAAGGGAATACTGGCAAATTTATTCGCCTTGCCGATGTGTTGATTAACTCATCGCAATTTAATAAAAAATACTTTTTTTTTTGCAAAAAAACACCTTACGATTATTAAGTACTTTTCCCAGCACAATAAAGACATAAAATGGAACTTCCTACTGGGGCAAGACAATGTTAAAATCATTTGAAATGAGATGAATTTTGGCTACTTCCGTTTCCTAATTTCGGTATTTTTATGACTTTTTTTGGAAATACTTATTTTTCACTTTACTTAAGAAAACTCAAAACAGAAAAAAGATTTCCCTTTAATTCTATTTGCAACAATTACCACATGTATAACTACATAAATATGCAAAGTTAATTTAAATAAATAATATTTTAATTTCATCCTCGTTGAATTGCTTCTTGTTTGAATTGCTTTATGTTTTATTAAAATTATTAAAAACAAAACACAAAAGCATATATTTGTTCAAACCCAGTTTTTGTTTTATAACCGTATTCGAAACTGGTTTTTTTAAATTTATTTATTCGAAAAATTACCAAAAAACCGGCTTTTTGCCATTTTTTTCCCAAATTATTTTTACATCTTCCACAAACGGATGATATGCGAGAAAAATTTTAATTTGAAATTACTCTCACAGCTGCATGTTTGCTGGGTGTAGTTCGTACATGTGTGGGTGTATCTATTTAAGCACAAAAATAATGAGCATATTTTATGGCTGCGTTCCTTATATATGATTTAAAATTTAAACACAAGCAATTAAAGTTTTTAATTGTTTCCTTTATTTAATATTTATCTCAACTATAAATTTTGTCAATCAAACTATGTGCTTGACTATTCCTTTTTTAATTTTTTATTTCATTATGTTCAAGCCCGTATATTAGACAATTAAATACGTTTTATAAAGGTTATATAAAAAATCTTGTTAGTATTTACTGTATAGTTTAGAAAAAGATTTTAGAAAAAGATTGTTTAAATAGTACAACGATAAATTTTATACACGTTTTTAATTGAAATCATCTGTATTATATACCGACTGGATTTACTAACTTCAGCGAATGGATAATAAAGATATTGAAGCAAATGGTATGGGGAAACTGGCAGCATATGAAACTTCATGCGATTTCTTACAATATTTTGTATGCCACTCTACTTTATATTGGCAAATAGAAGGTTTAATTCGTGAAAACATGCTTGGTGTAAATTCAGTAGAAATAAATTTCGTATGCTTGACCTAGAACTTCCAGGTAATATCGAGCTCAGAATAAATTAAAAAATTATTCGTAAATTAACATATTTTTTGTGAGTTCAAGTTCAAATCACACCAGAGTCTGTTAGGGAATGTTGTTTATATTTTAACATATTTTTTTAAGATTAGTAAAGATTGAAGAAATACTAAAAATAATATCAGTCTCTAAGGGAGTCAGACGAGGTTTGGAATTTTGGTATTATCAATACAGTTCAACTAAAAATACGCTTAAGAATTATTTGAAAATTGTTCGTAATGGTTTGCCAAATGAATTTTAGATCAAATGTATTATAAATAGTCATCGGCGATATGATACATTAAATTAAAGAAATTTAGTAAAAAAACTTTCCTTAATTGCCTTTTCTGTTTTTGTAGTTCCTTGCAATATTATACGTTTTAAAATTAATTCCAAATTTTGTCGGCATGTGATCTTTCTTAATGCAAATGATTTTTAAAATTAAAAAATTTTAAAGTACGAAGAAGGTAATTATTTCACTAGCAAAACAAGGAACAGTAGTGATTTTGACGGTCGCCACATGATTATTATCAGTATTAACCTGTCTGATTTTACCTCTACTTAGGCGGCTGCTAGTGTTGCGAAATATTAACTAATTAAATTTTAAATTTTAAATAGTTTTAAATAGTAGATATTTCGCAATACTAGCAGCCGCCTAAGTAAAGGTAAAATCAGACATGTGAATACTGATAATGATGGTGTGACGACAGTCAAAAATAACTACTGTTCCTTGTTGCTAGTGAAATAGTAATTAGCTTCTTCTTACTTTTTCCTTAATAGAAAATAAATTGAAAAAATTATTAATCCGAATTGACAAACTCAGTAATAAAATTGGAGCCAGATTAATTAGTTTTCATAGCCAATACAGCCCGAAAAATTATATCGCGAAAAAGGCTCAAGTAACGGCACATTAATTTTTTCATCGCAATCGATAATTTACCATCACGAAAATTAAACTCTAAAGTTTTATAGTCGTCTTAAAAGGCACCACAAATTTAGAGCAAAATCGATTTTGAGGTAGCAATACAACTTAATCGAAACACTTCTCCTGTAAATTTTTTTGTTTGTTAGGATTAAGGCACGACAAAGTTAAAAAAGTTTAACAAAAAAAGTTTAACAAAATTTCAATAATAATACTATTTGAAAATGTTTGTCTACGACATCACCCCAGCCCCGTTAACTGATTTTTTCTCGAGGACATTTCACGAGCCATGCAACGATTTAAGTAAAATTTACCATATTCGTTACTGTCCAAAAAGTTAAAAAAGTGATCGATTGTAGAAAACCAATTTGATATTAATATTAGATTTTATTATTTGAAGAAGTACTATTTTCGAAAATTTTCGACAACGACATCTTCCGAGAATCTATAAAATTGATATAATAATAGATTTTCAAGTTATAAAAGGACACCTTAAAAATTTTCGTTAAAAATTCGAACGAATCAAGAGATTTTAATAAAAACTTGCGGCAATTGACATTGCATTTTTAAAAGGACACCTCAAAAAATTTCGTAAAAAATTCGAACGAATCAAGAGATTTTTTAAAATTTATATCAAAGCCAGATTAAAAAAATAATTTTCGAAAAACTATTTGTACTCGTACATTTATTAATAACAAAACATTAAATAGTTTAAAGTCAGGTTTTAAAGCTTAAGCCTTTAGATTTCTTTATATTCTTATAAGGAAGCTGCCATGTCGCTCAAGTAGTTATTTAACTTGAAATTTTAATTGAAACTTATATATTTTATTTGAATTTTTTGTAAGTTTCCGTTTCCTTATAATTATTGAAAAACTCTTTACATCAATAAACGAGTTGCTCATAAAATTACTCATCTACTACTTACCAAATGTGATTATAATTTGATATTTATTCAAAGATTGGCTTTGTTAAGTAAGTTTCCAGCAAAGCAATTTTTCCTTCCTTTTTTTGCTTCAAAGTAAATAAACAACATGATCATTAAGGATTAAGGGTATTTATTTCATTATATAAAAGCATAATTTGCTTGGACTTGTAAAGTTATTTCATACAACCACGGCAACAGAAATAAGATAGGAAAGAAATATGAATAGAAAAATAAACAACAAAAGAGACAACCATAAAGTATGCGTGTGTACATGTGTATGTACTCGTACATGTACTTACATACAAATACCTCACTGTAATCATCACTTATCTGTTGTTGTTGTTATTTTTTCTTTCTCAGTTACTGAACTGTTGAATGATACTAACAAACTGGTTAATTTTGTCATTCACTATTGTATTTAAACAAACAGCCACATAATAAGCCAATTTGCCATATATTGTTAATAAAAATTATATAGAAAAAAATTTGAAAAATAGAAAATTGCTATTGAAAAACACGTGTATGTCCAAATGTAACACACATGAGGTCATGAAATAAAAAATAAAAAATCATGTACCATCTAGACGTGAAAGTTTTTTTATTCTCCAGTATTTTCTTGGAAAAAGTTTGTTTTTCTTCTCCTTCTGATTTGGCCGAAAATGAAGGGCGGGAAAAGGGGAGAGGGCTATATCCTGGTGTATAAACTTCATCTTAATGCGAAGTAATCAGCACAGTAGGATCATTGCTTTTTAAAAATGTTTCTTATATACCGGAAAATTGTTTGTGGCCACACACAAACGCATTTCATGCATTTGTTTTTCTCTATATACATACATATATAAACGGAATATTTAGTACAAGGATGCTTCCTGTCATAAAGATGGCGGCGTTTAAACTCAACATCAAGCGAATTTCTGCAATTTAATAATATTTTCCAAAATTTCATTTTTGAAGCCTCTCATAATCGATACACCTCCCTCGATTTAATATATATAAGAGGTTTTCACACACACATCTACACATAACCGATTTTCGAAAATCGCTGTGAAATTAATGACCTTCCATTGTTTTGTTAGCGGGAAGTTAAAAGCCAAATTTGTATTTCAATTTGATTTGATAATTATTATAAAAAGGTCGACTTATTTGAGAGCGTTGCATCATTTTTATTCAGTAACTCTACGATGAAATTCTGTCTAAAGTTCATGCTTGAAATTTCGCATTAATTTCTTCGTAAAATATTAAGCTTTTTGGACCTTTGTTTAGAAACTTCTTCCTACACATACAAATTAATTTATTTAAACTTAAAATAAGTTTTAAGGCATCAAAACATAAGAAGAGTGAAAATTTCGTGACCAAACCAAATGCCTGAACAATAATTTTTGTATCGGTTGACAACATAAAAACCAAAAAAGAACTAATCGTATCCACTGGAAGTAAAAATGTTCTAATTATAACAATAATCCCGTTGACTTTTCTTTCTAGCCAAGTTATAGCGAAGAAAAAGTTACTTGAAAATGATGATGAATCTCAGGATGTTTGTTTTACACACTCTTTTTAATACAAAGGGGAGCTGAGAACAGCCTTAAACGTTAATCATATTGAATTTGAAACAGAAAATGAATTAAATTTTCTTAAATTTATTTAAAAAATCATTTTCCAAATACATACTATTGGTCTCAGTTAAATTTTGACTTTTTAATTTATGAACTTTATGTGTGTATATTATTGCCTTCATATTGTTATTGAAATTTTTTTGTGATAATGATTAAATAAAACACATCCAGTAAGATAACAGCCATATAAATATTTGTGTAACCGGAGAAAATGTAAATTTGATTTGAAACATCATCGTTAGACGCCTTGCAACAGGTGTTACGTAATTGTACAGCGTATACTTAATATTAATTTCTAATAATTTAATTATATATTACTTATACGCCTGAAAGCATTCTTGGAAATTGAGCAAAAACAAGATGTGTTTTATTATATTAATGAAGAACGGAAAGTGAGAAAGAGTGATATTTACAACAAACTGTTTCATAACAACACTCGACACATTTGAACTTTTTAACGGAGGAGGAGGTTATCAATACGTGTGTATTTTTTTACTATTTGACCCTCTGAAATGTTGATTACCATTTACCATTTACCATTTATGGACTGAATTAAAAGAAACTTTTCTATTTGAGAGTGTAGCTTGCAGTTTGGTTTCACAGAAATTTAAGTGGAAATCGGACGGTCAAATTGGAAGCCCAAAATAATGATTATAATATAACTCCGCCGGACCTAGTTTCAAAATTTTAACAAGCTATTTCAATTCTATACGTGTAAAATAAAAGCTAAAAATTTATTATATTGGATATTAAACTAAACCATAGTTGTTTCGATTTTGCAATCTGTTCGATTGGCTTTTTGTATTGAAGTCGGTTTTTTGGCCAAAATTATTGTAAATAAAATCTCTTGTACAATTAAATTTTTCTAATAGACTATTTTAGAAATTTTTTCGTTATATAGTTTCCAATAGCTCATGCTGTTTTTTGTTTCTTAATTCTCTTAAAAAAGGACAGGTTATGAATTTATCTCGTTTTTTGTTTTGATGATTGTACACCTATAACCCCAGCAGGTGAGAAGGTTTTCAAAATCCTTCTTTGTTCAAAGGTGCATGTGTGCACATATGGTTCCCTCCCGAAATATTGATTATCGCATAACTCCTTCATATATGAGCCGATTTTAGTTTCTAATTAATTTAATTTTTTTATTGTGCATAACTCGACCATTAATGCATCGATATGGCTCTTTGTATTCAAATAATGGATCGATATGGCTTTTTGCATTCAAGTCAGATTTTTTTGCCAAAATTGTTGTACGACTTTTGTATTTTTGAAAAGTTCTATGTCCCTATATTTCCGAAAAATTAAAATGACAACCTTTTTTTTTTGCTGTCGATTAGTGTAATTAAAGAACATAGTGACACACATGGTTTCGATTTCACTAAAGTAATTAATATTTTATACTCGTAAATGAGAAAAAGATGTTTATCTATTGTAATTAAGTAGAAGTTCCAGAACATTTTTTGATGTTTTAATAACGTAATGTTTTAGAGATATTGTTTTATATTCAAGTAAAATTAAATTTATATTAACTACGATATTGAGAAGGGTTTACCAATATGGAAAAGAAAACATATTTTATGTCCACTATCAACTAAATTCTATTTTAATTAAATATAATATTTATAAAGTATTTGCAAAATGCATTGTTTGTTGTGGTTTTAGCTCTTGATATGCCGACATTTCATTGGTCGCTAAATCAAATCGTCAATGAAGTTTAAGCAGTTTGAAAATATTCAACCTCGGATGTTTATGCCATACGAATCAAATACAATATGAGAATTCAATATTGTATATGAATCATAACAAAATAAATACATACTCATAGCAGGGTTAGAATGTTGTGATATAAACAACATAACAATTAATTATACTGACGATTTGGTTTAGGGACCACAACAAACAATGCATTTTGCAAAAACTCTAATTATTTTTAACAATTAGTTGGGGAGAATATCCCGAATAATAAATTTCAATATTAAGTATTTCACGTTTTCCTGTTGCACTGACTTACTACTTCCTATTGACACCAATGTCGCCTTTCTATTTCTTATATAAATGATTCAAACTAATGATCCAAAATATAAATGATTTTTTTTTTAATTTTCATAATTTGTTTAAAGATCTATTTTCATCTGCGAGTACTTTCATATACTAAAAACTTTTCTTGTTGTTACAAAAAGTTTCTCTAGTCTCTTCAAAAAACGGTGATTTTTCATTCTTTAAATTTTTTTCCTTTTTTGGGTTTGTGAATACATTATATTTTCAGCTTACAAGCGAGTAAGCAAAAGCTAAAAAAACATTATACGGAAAATAATAAAAACTGTAGTTTCACTTTCTAATACATGCACAAATATGTTAGAAAACTTTAAAAACTTGTCACAGAATTGTTTGTGATTTCGAAACAAAGAACAAAAAATTTAGCACACATGCTGTTAAGGAAACAAATATTTTCTATTATCAGGATACATAAAATGAAAGCAGTGCAGGAAATAATATTTTGAAAAAGATACTCAAATCAGGATACAATAGTTCTTTTTTTCAAATAAGTTTCAATAAATGATGAAGATCATGATAGAGACAAGTATCAATTGAAAAAGTTTAATTTGCTAAAGTGTTTATTAAAAAGAGACATAAAGTTTAAGGAAGAACCAACAAAAAACTTGTTTTAAAGGTATCTTCTAAAAAGTATCTATTAAGAAAATACTTTCTAAGAATATATTCTTAGAAAAGTATTTAAAAAAGTACTCACTAAATATGTACGATTGAAAAAAGTATATACTTATATGTGTACATATATATGTTCCTCTAAAGAAAGTATCCATCAAAAAGATCCTGTTAGAAATACAGTTCAAGGAAGTTTCCTTTAAAAAAGACACTTCACAAAAGAGAAAAAATGCATTCCAAAAAAGTACCCTTAAAAAGTGCACCCTTTCAAAAGGTATCTTTTAAAAAAGTGCTTCTTCAGAATTTTAATTTTAAAAGTGTGCCTTTTGAAGGAGTACATTTTGAAATAGAACTTTTCAAAAAGTTTCTGCTAAAAAAGAACCTTTTAAAACGATACGTTTTAAAATCGTACTTTTTATAATAGTACCTTTTAAAAAGGTGTGTCTTAAAAAATATACTTTATAAAATGGTACCCTTTAAAAAATAACCTTTTAAAAAGTACCTTTTAAATATAAGTAAAGTACCTTCTAAAAAATTACTTTTTCAAAGAAAGTATCTTTAGCAAAAGTACCTTTTTAAAAATAGTTTTTTAAAAAGTACATTTTTTTTGCAATTGGACCAGTACTCAGGGGATGACCCCTATTTATGCAGTGCATTGTGCTGGAACTAGGAAAATAGGATAGGGTGAGGAGGATAGCGGGAGTAGTGCTTATGGATATTCGATTTGAATCTCTCAACGCTGGGTATGGCATGTTAAATAGGTACTTTTCAAAAAAGTACCTTCCAAAAATAACCATCTAAAAAGTAACTTTTTCAAAAGTACTTTTCAAAAAATCATCTTTAAAAATAATAACTTTACAAAAGTACCTTTTAGAAAAACACATTTCAAAAAAGTACTATTAAAAAGTGCCTTTCAAAAAAGTACCCTTAGATAAATAACATTTAAGAAAATATTTTTCAAAAAATAAAACTTAAATGCACCTTTTAAAAAGTACCATTTAAACAAGTACCTATTGCAAATACTTTTTAACAAATAGCCTTTTGAAAAAATGCCTTTTAAAAAGTTCGTTTTAAAGAAATTCTTTTGACTAAATTAAGTTTTAAAAAACTATTTTGTCTTTTTTCATGCTTAATTATGGGTGAACAACCCTTCAAGATTTTATCTCCAAGATTAAAAATTTTTGGAATTTTTTTAATATGTGTGTGGTATATGGTTGTAAAGAAATTTAGGTTTATTATTATCTAATTCCTTTCTAACATATAAATTGCTTTACTCTTGAATTATTTTGTAATTTTTCATCAATATTTTCACATTTTAACAAATTTTAGCAGATCTTTACAAAATCATTTAATAGCATTGATTAATGTCCTAAAATTATGAAATTATCGTATTTGCTGAAATAAAATGATTTTGTAATAGCTAAAAGCATTTTTGACTATATTCCAGCAAATATGACCATCATCAAATTTCTATAAAAAATTTGGTTTGGCCAAGTGACACATGCTTGAGATAATTAATTATATTTGCCAAAAGGCTTTAAAAGTCATTTAATTAATGTTTGTGAAAATTCATAGTAAACTTAAGTAAATATAATCATAAAATAAATTCGATAGAGACCTAAAAGCTAAATTAGAAAAAGATTAGTGAAAGTAGTTGTTGGTAATTTATATACTCGTAAGTACTTTTGTAAAGATACATATTCAAAATTTTATTATTCAATTTCAATGGCAGCTTTTTTCAACCACCTAAATGTATTTAATTTAGTCATTTGCTCAATTTTATTATTAATTTATGTAAACAAATGCTAACACCATTTATAATTATTTCCTGTAGTTTCTATTAAAACTTTTAAACTCTTTCCATGGCTATAGGGGCGAATTGAAATGCATAGATATAGAATGTAGGAATGTATGTGCGTTAATTTATCTAACAAACTACCACTTGCTTTATATTCCACTAATTACATTTTTACCATTTTGGTATGGTTTTCCCTGAAATTGATTGAAAATGGTAGAGAGATAATCATGACTAATACTGGATTTAAGTGAGTGGAGCAAATGTTTACAAATGCAACTTTCAATAGATAAATATACCTTGTCGGTCACACTGAGAGAATATTTGATGAAGTAAGCGTAACCACTAATTTTGAAAACATTTTTTTCAAATTCAAAAATTTTGGCGTGGTGGCACGTACCAAATATCAACAACTATATAACCATATAAGTACACTAACAATCTAGGAAGAAGTAGAAAAAGTCCTCCTTTAAAATCATTCTAAAATACATATAAAAAGAGAAAACTTTCAAATTTTACATCTGGAGGAAGTTTAAACAACTTTTACGTTGTTTCTATAACTAGAAATGGACTGAATGTATGATTGATTAAATTAGTCCACAATTACTCAAAATTGTATTACCATCATCAATCAATCAATCAAATTTTAGATTTTGAATAAAGGGTGAATTTTACTAATTACGTACCAAATAACAAACAATTTTTTAATGAAATTTCTCCGACGTAAATAAACGTCATTTGAGTTATTATAATGATTTTTAATGCTTACACACAATCTTAGACATACGTATACAAATCTTTGTCGTCAATTCGAAGATATAAACGATGGCTTCATGTAAAAATCTTCATAAATTTGGTTTTAAGCGCCCTCTTGCGATGGCAGAATGAATTTATTTAAAATTTTTATCAGTGGAATAAAACGCTGTGCAGATACGATATTTAAGTAAAATTTTACATACGGAAAATTTAAACAAAAACTATCACTTGCGATGATCTTTCTAAATGGATTTGTGAACCCTTACTATGCAAATTGTCAAGACATATAGAACAATATTTTTTGTTTAATTTCATTTTAACCCCATGTATAGCAAGTAAATAGGGTTAAATAAATTTTTCTTCTTAAATAAAAAAGGAATTCCTCAAACTTTTAAATGAAAACCATTTGAGCCTTTTTACACATAATTTTCATTTATATTTTATCATTGAAATATTAGAAAATATTTTTCCATTGTACTGTTAAAGTATAATTATATATGTACCAGAGACCTGCAACCGGTGATTAAAAAAAAATCAGATTAATCAAACACTCGAAAAACATGTCATTTTCGCTCAAACGTTCAAATATGCCTTTATCAACATTGTGTCTATTCTATTTTATGCTAAGCAAAATAAGGGTTGTTTGCGAACATGTAAATTTAATCTGTTGCCGCATGCCAGCTATTCAGTTTGAGTGTTTAAAAACTGTGTGTGCATGAATTTTTGGACAACTCTTCAAAGCACACATTTTTATTTAATCACATTCATGATCGAAATCAAAAACTTAGAGGCATTAATGCAAAAAGCATTAATGTGAAAAAGGCAAAAAATCAACAAGTGTACATTTATGCACAAGGTGCTGTGTGTTTATAGAATGGTTAGGCAACACGGTTGCCAGACTTAACAGTTTAATAGCATTTTTACGACGATACGCTGAAACAGATAATTAATCAAGAAATATATTTTTAAAATTATCCCGATTTTTACAATTATCATTTTGTAATTATATAGACATGTGTGTATATGTGTATACATGAAGGAGGTTATATTATAAGCAATGCGTTTTGTATTCTTATTTTTTGTTAAATACAGTAAAGTATTTTAAGCACTTATATATTAAACACTCTCACTCTCACTGTCGCTCACAAAAATATAAATTAGCCTAAATCTACCACAGCTACAACGGTGGTCGTGTAGCCATGTAGCCGTGTTGTCGTGAAAATAATAATTTTCATATAAACGTGTAAAAATTTTGCGCTGTTGAATAAAATAATGTTGAAACGGGTGTATTTTATTGTACAAAGATTTTTTTCTCACACTGAAACAAAAAGATTTGTTGAATTTGCTTCGGTGCCGCCAAAAATTAAAAAAAGCACCGAAATTTAAAAAAAGCGCACCGCGCTCAGAAAAATACACTTAAAGACCCTTCTTTTTAAGTAATCTATGTACCAAACCAATAAAGCGGTATTATTCTTGGGAGTTAAAAACGACTTTAATTTCAGTAAAATTCAATAAAACAAACAAATTTGGCAAGGTTGAAGTATTTCTTATAAAAATAACAAGTTTTTTTGAATGAGTAAAAAATAATCCGATCTTTAAACGATTTTAAACCGAAAATTGCGATTTTTAAAGTTTATTGTAAAACCGACGTTTTTTGGTAACTTCGTATGGCATCCTTATTTCTCAACCACAATGTTTAACAACATACATACCTACACACTCAAGATTATGTGCCAGCATATATCATTGCATGATTTTTCTTAATATTCTTTGCAAAGAAAAGGCATGTTGAATAAATGCCATTCGTTTTTGTGTTTAATCAATGCAAACGCTCAAAATAGCTTCTGTGTTAAAATCTTGCTTGAAAAATTCATATAGGCATTTTTGTATTTGCCTTCCTAATGATTAACACAAATAAAGATTATGAGCGTACGCGCATGCTTGCTTATGTGTTTGTGAATAATTGGACACAAAAAAGTTATGCATGAGTGAAGGCATAAAAAACGTGATTTTTGCCGGTCTCTGATATGTACATATATATATATATATATATATATATATATATATATATATATATATATATATATATATATATATATATATATATATATATATATATATATATATATATATATATGCAACTCCAACTCAAAGTAAATTTTCCAATATTTATTGAATAATATTTATTATCAAAGAAAACCATGTTTAAATTTTCCCACCAGTTGTAGTTAGAGAAACATGCATGACCAGGATTAATTGCATGAGAAATGTCTACTTCTTTTATAAAAAACTAAATATATTTTTTATATTTTATATTTTATATTATATTTATTAACATTATTGAAACAATTGATATTTGTAATGAAGTACAAAAATGCATATGTGTGCATATATTTCGCATTTATTTTCATTTAAGTTCATTATTTAATTTTTAGGAGTTTAATTGTCATTATTTTAATAATTATTACGGCTAAATGGAATATGAATTGTTGACATTTCATTTAGAATTATTTCAATAATAAAAGGCAAAATAAACAAAATTAGATAATACCCGTATCAGATAGAGTACAAAAAGAAATAAATAGTTAAAATATGATATTAAAAATTAACAACACATGTAGATATTGCTGACAATTATTTCAAAAGCGTGAAATTTTTTATTGTTAAGAAAAAAAATTTACTAATTTTTTACAAAATTTTAAGTTGTCAAAATTTTTTTAAAGAAAAACATTAGCAATGAACAGTTGTAAGGCAAAAGAAATATAGAAGTTTTAATATATATATCATCCGCATTTATTTGAAATTTGTAACATAAATTTAATTAATATATTATTAATTCCTTTATTTCCTATAAGGAGCCTCAAGCTAAAAAAAGAAATCGAAATAATACATAAATTGAATAGCACTGAATTATTAAAAGTACTGATTAGTGATACAAAAATGTTCCAAACAGTACTAAAGCCACCAACCTGGCAACGCTGGTCATAATTGTTATGGTCCCTGTTTGAAAACACAAGTAATTTAATTTCTCATAAAGATATGGGTAGCATAACTAAAGGAGGACCTACGTTCGTAAATGCAGTATTGCGCTGCAACATACACTTATATGTTGTTGTTGTACTTTTGTATATACAAACTTATAATAATTGTTTATAAGGCAAAAAGTCTTTAATAACAATTGTAGGCTTTAAGCCTACAGATTGAAATTAAATTAGATTCTTTAAATAAATCAAATGGTTTCTATTTTCTTAAGCTCTTGTAATCCCTTCGTTTTTGTTGCAATGTGTCATATCTGTTTTAACAAAGATTTGTGAAAACAATGTTTTTTTTTGTGTCCAACATCCTTTCACCCATCCTTCATTACCGACATCTAAGTGTATTTATGTTTTTAATTATGGTTTTTTTTCTTTAAATTTGTTGAAGGAAGCTATTATTATGTTCCGTTGTTTTCACTTGTTCGCCACTAAACACCGAATTTCCTTAAAAATTACCATAATATATTTTTCCAACACTTTTTAACACACAGAATAAAAAGGAAGTGAGAAAACTGACATTATTTGTTGTGAGGATGTACTAGTAAATGTAATTAAGAAAAAATCTTAAATAGCAAAAATGGTTTTACCAACAAGTGTATTCAACAAAGGATAACAATAACAATACACTAGGGATTTGTTGAAAAATAAAACAAAGATTTTAGGGAAACTCGTCTTTAAATAACCAACATACACTCATATCCAGTTAATTAGTACCACATACATTTCGCTGCTTAGCATTACATGTATTTTGAAATTCTATAAAGGGTTTAATCAATTGGACAGGAATGTATGAATAATAATACTATGGCGACAGATATGAAGAAATTTATTAGCCCTAAGAACATGTTATGTATTAACTTATTCCGTTTTTAATTACTATACACGAGCGTTAATGTTAAAAGATTTTCAGTTAGAATAGAAAAAAAATTTTAATTGAAAAAAAATCTTTTCTTCTATTGAAAAAGAGTCTAGTCATATAAAACCTGGTGTAATCACCTCAATTCATACGCCTTTTTCTCACTTCTACGATTAATTTTTTCTTCCTACTAAACAAGAAGCGTGATGGAAACACCCTCACATACTGTACAAAATATACAAGCAAGTATATTCATTAGTAGTGTGACTAGAGATGGTACCGATTAATTGAGCTTGAGGAATGGCATCGAATCAAATTACCAAAATGATTAGGTTTGATTAAAGACATTATAATAACAATTAATATCGCAATGCATGCCAGCAAATACTAATAATAACATAATGTATTATTAATACTAATAAAAGATCCTTTTATAAGACGCCGGCTATAATGAAGACATTGAAAAATTGCTGAAAATCATTCTTTTGTAGCAAGAAATTGCTTTAAATCACAGCAACACCAAGCGAAATCAATTTAAACAAAAATGTACAGAAAATTTTCGGACTGCTTTAAATAAAATATTGTCATACAATATTTATTTTACCCAAACCTCATGGTATTATGTGGTTGTATTTATATGACAAACTTTTTTTAAAAAACATTTTCTATGAAATTATACATTTATATTGAAAACCAAAATAAGTTCCAGTTTTCCTCTATCTTTTTTAATCTCTTTCTTATTCATCCATATTCTTTAGATTTTATTTAGTAAATTGTTATTGTTAAACGCGAGTTATTATTTTTTTCAACGCCTCGTTGAGTTTCTTCTTCAGAAATATTAATATAACAATTACAAATTCAAAACAAATTTTAATGTCAACTCCTCGGTAGACTTTTAAAGAACTTCATTCGAACAGAACAGCATTCAACCTCTCATGATTTTATAAAATTTAAAATTTAAAAATTGTTATATTTTTAAACAACTAATAAGACTTGGAACAACATAATCACTTATAAAAATAATATGAAATTAAAACTTTGTGTAAAATAAGCCAAATTCGTAAGGGCCTAGGCACAGCTAAAATGGTACATTTAATAGATATTGTATTTTAGATACACAAATGGGAAGATATCTTTCAAATAAATATACATTTGATCATGAAAATCATTGCTTGCAACTTCTTTTATTCGCTGATAGGAGGGAGCGATATTGAAGCAAAGGGAATAGTAAAACTACCAGCACATGAAATTCAATTCGAATTCTTACAATATTTTTTATTCCTGTTTCTGTTTTTTATTTACTATTTTACTTTGCCTAATATTGGCAAATAGATTAAGTTTCATGCAACAAATTTAACGAAAAAAAATATTTGGTGTAAAAACAATTTTATTATCTGTTCCTAAGATTTTTTTTTTTACGAAAAGAGCGATTGTGTTTTCTGAGCAAATTTTTTTTAATTCCAAGCTTTTTGAATTTTCAACTTGGACAATTTATATATTCTGATTCAGAACAAATAATTCCAATAAATTGTCTAAGCACTTTTAAATTGTATTATTTAATTAATAACAGAAATATCTATCGATATTTCGATCCAATATCATGAAAATACTGGCAAAGGCTGTGGAAAAGTGCGAATTTTTAATTTTAGAATTAATATATTTTTAAGTGAATTACTTTTGAACTTCATAGTTCTGAATCTGAGCCATAGTCTCCCTTAATCTTCTAGCTTTAGAACTGGTATGTCCCGGTAGCAAAATTTTAAAATAGATCGATTTATTTCCTAAATATTTAGATTATGCCCCATTATAATTTTTCCGGTCAATAGTTTTAATATTGATTTTATATTTATATTATATGAAAATTTTCGCTCTCTCTTGTTACATTATTTTTTTTTTAATAAAATGATATTAACAAATATTAAAAGAAATGTATATTAATCATAAATAAATAAAATAACAAACTATCACTTTTAGCAATAAATCCTGAGACCCTGAACTATTCATATTTAAAATTATATTAAATACATACCCGCGTATAGTAATCCTAAAAATCAATTGAGTTTTACAATATTTTTTTATGATTATACATTATTTACTTCACAACCACTTATTCTCAATAAATCAGTATTAAAACATAAATTTATATTAGATTTCTTTTGCTTATAAGTTCATAAAAACAATATATTTTATAGCAAATAAATACTGATATTATTGAAATGCATTTTAACGCTGGCAGAAGAGAATAAATCTTATGTCATAAATGTCTTTATAGCCTTCCTCTCCAGCTCTCCCACGGAAAAGTTGATAGACATAAACACTTATTTATAATTTTTTTTTCTGAAATCTTAAAATATTGTTCTTTTAATTTTGATGTTAAATTGTTTGCAACAACACGAGTACTAAAGTATTGGAAAAGTTGCAGTTTTATTAATACCAGGGTTGAGTAGAATTTTAGCATTATAAAGGGTCTTTCATTAAGAGCTTCCTATCTTTAAATTGTAATAAATCGAAGTGTGTGTGAGATATTATTAAAAAAAAATTATATCATTTAAAAGGCCTATTGATGCCTTTATGTATGAAATTTAAAATTCTGCAAATTTCCGACGGGGCTTCGCTGGATAGCGTGCATCCGAAATGTCCAATTTTCAATTATGTTGGCACATAAATCAGGCTAAATTCATCAATGGCACAGGCTATGTTCGCTTTGAGGGCCACTGTGGTTTGTAGCACCGTCCTGTTGAAACCACATGTCGTTGGTGTTCATATCATCCAATCCAGGCCAAACGAAGGTGGTGGTCATCGACCTATAGTACTCACCGTTGACGGTGATGACCTGGCCAACGTTGTACTCAAAGAAATATGGACCGATGAGCCAGCCAGCCCAAAATTCACATCAAACAAAGACTTTCTCAGGATGTATTGCATGTTCTTGGATATCACGTGGATTTGTATCGTTCCAAATTCGAAAATTTTTTTCTTGTCGTTTCCATTCATCCAGAAATGGAACACGATTATAACTACCGTAAAATGAGCAAAGTGTAAGAAGGTTTGTCCGAACAATACATCCATTTGGATTAAACAATTTCATCATTTGAGCATGTTGTTGAATTCTATATCCGCAAATGGTGATTTCGCAAGATTATAGCTAATTTGACGGCTGTACTTTCAACAATATGATCGTTATCAACTGTCAAAGTTCCAAAGTCCCTATTGGAAAACCCGTTAAAAAGAAGCAGGGTGTAACTCAAGTGATATTCAATGTACATATATTTTTTGAAAATAGGAGATGCGCTTTCATATTATTGGCTTAAAATGTGAATATATTCAGCACAAAAGGCATCACAGTGGGACAAACTCAAAAGAAATATTGCAATTATTTCAATTTGGTATTAGTACAAGGATAATGTAAAAACAATCGATCACTAAAACTTCTTTTTCTTATTAAATAAACAACTAAATTCAACTAAAGTCCAGTCACTATTAAGCCTGATCTATCCAATCCATACATTTATTCAAATAAAAAGTGTTTTCGAAAGCAATGAGACATATTTGAACCTCCTTCTGCCATTTTTATTTATGAAAATATACTTTTTCTAGCAAGCAGGTCATTTTAATTTAAAGAAATATTTTTTAGTTTTATTTTTTCATTATTTCGCCAGAATTTTGTTTGGCATTATCGTCAGGAAAAAATTTTTATTTGAATATTTCATAAATGAAAAAGCATGCACTAATGGATGTTTGGGAGTAATGAATCTGTCGTTCTGCAGAGTAACTTTCTTTGGGTAAGAAAGATAAATTTATCGCATGTGATATTATTTTAAACACATATTTGAAACAATTTGGTTTAAAATTAAACATTCTAAGCGCTTAAGCATTTCAGTGTGATTTTTTTCGTTAATTAATTTTTTTTTGTGTAAATTTTGTTAATCTCAAATTCTTGAAGCGTAATCAAATTCCTTTGCAGTAATAATAATAATGGAAGCTTAACAAGCATTTTTAGCAGAATAATATTAATTGTATAATAAACCTTTCCTCATTTCATTGTTTTTTGGCCATTAGAATTTTAACGTTTACCAATAGTTTAAGCATTTCGTTTACCCTTAAATCTAATAAAGTTCGATTAAATTTCAATATATTTATAACATCTGACGAAGGGTTATTGTATAATGTGCATATACAAGTATACGTTTTTCCGATTACATAGATATAATATTTTGAATTGGCATTTAAATAGATGTCTGCTTTAACAGAAATGCGGTTACATGGAGAATGAAGGGACAGTGCAAAATATTTTCGTATGTATTTCAAAAATTTTTCTCTTAGTCATTAATTATTGTGGCGTTAATAATTCAATTTGATAATAAGCAGAGCTCGCATTCTATGCATTTGCCATTTTTTTTTTTTTTGTGGAAGCTAACAATGCATAAACTAATTATCAATTCGAACTTTAAAATTTTAAGTAAAATCGCATCGATTTGCAGCTGCATATTTTTACATAATTTTGTAATAAATGAATATTTTTCAATTTTTATAATAAAAAATTAAATTTGCTTACACAGAAAAAAAATTTAAAAAATTTCAGACAAACATTTTGTCTAAACTTAAGTTTATTTCTAAAAATCATTGTTTTTTTCAGTGTGAAAGAAAGAATTTTGTAGATTCAAACAACGAATAATAACCATTTTTTATATTCTCAATAACCATTTTTTTATATTCTCAAGACTCACACTAATAATTAATTGCGGCAATAAAGAAGTTAGACTGAAAATTAAATTTTCCTGAGACAAAATCTTTGTTTGAATTTTTTTCGCATTAATTTGTTCTGTCTACATTTTGAAAAATTTTCTGAGGAATTTGAATCGGGTTCAAGTAATAAAAATGCATGTAGTTTTTCAATGTGCAATAACCTCCTGCGACTTAAAAGATTTAGTTTTACTTATGAAAATTAGACAAAGAAAATTTGTATATGTACATAAGAAACAGGCTACTACAAGGTAGCTCAAGAGTAATACCATAATTTGTACTGGCTGCCATTTTGTTATGATGGAAAAAGGAGCTCTGTTTCCATAAAAATTTTATTTGAAACCGCTAAAATCGCTTAAATGCCCACCTCGCGAGCCAATTCATAATTGCGCTCGTCATTACTTTTGCGCCACCTTGTACATATAGTGGGGTTTATTTCAAATGGATTTTTATTTTATTTATGTTTTATTACTTGAATTGTTATGTCAGTCAGCTTAGTGTTATTTTTGTTTTAAATATATAATAATAAATAATAAAAAGTGATTAATTAATTGAATTTACGTTACGTTATTACCATTACTCTACTAATCTAGACAAAGAAATCAGAAGTATTTTCGAATTAAATTAATTAAACGTAAGGAATTAGTGCATATAATTGTGTATGTTTTCGTGCATATTTTTAATTTTTGAAGAGCTTAAACTAAATTAGGTTAGGTTAGGTTAGGTTGATTGGAGGGGTGTGATAGCCCATGTCATACGACATACACTTAAGCCAGTGAAGGCTTCTTGTGCGCTCCTTTTAATTATCAGACACAAACTGCCAGAGTTCTGCGGCAGGATTCGAACCTGGGACCTTCGCACTACGAGTCTAGTACACTACCTACTAGTCTACGAAGGTCAGTTAAACTAAATTATAGTTGTTTAAAAATCCGACCCCTGGTAGATAAACCTTATGGTATAGAAACATTTGCTTTGTAGCATGTCTTTAATTGAGCAGACAAGACGAGTAAAAGTAGGAATAAATAAATATTCACACATAAATTAATATGAGGGTGAAATACACATAATACACATAAGCGAAAAAGGGAATTTATACTGTGTTTATATATGTCAGCAGCTAAATTTATGTTTTAATTTATGTTCTTTGCTATTACGAACATTGAAGAATTATTTTCGAAATAATTTCCATCAGCTTTGTCATAGATTTTCTGCAAAAGTAGTTGTTCTTCGGTTCGAAAACTTTAGAGAAAGATTTGATGTGGCAAAATTTTTGATGGGGAAGAACGTAACCACTTTCCACACAAACACGACTATGTACCCATTTAATAGATCTACATTTTTAAATCAGTAAAACATATTTTACGACCATTTTGTTACAACAGCTTCCCAATATTTGGATTCGTCACTTTAATAACTTTTCAACACGCAAATCGAAATAATGGCATTTTAGGGGCAACCGCTAAGAAAAGGCACGAAATATATTCCATAATTTCTCAATGATCTTACATGTATAAATATTTATAAACGAACTCTTGTTCTAATTATTCATAATAATTAAGATAACCAAGTGTAAAAACTAATTTAAAACTTTAATGAAACTGTACAACAAAATCTAACTTTTTTCAAAATAAGAAGAGCACCATAAAAAAATGCTCCTAGAAAATAGTTGGGATATAACTTTAAATTGCATTTGCAAGACCTTAATATGGGAGTAACAGAATCAATTTGCATTAAAAAAATGTTTTAGATGTACTTCACTATAACATTTAACATTGAGCGGATTTTGGTTGTAACTTCAACAAAAGCTCGGATCGGTTCCACTAGAACGAAAGAAGATTTATACCATAATCGCTAAATAAAGTTATGATACTATTTACAATATTTAGTGTAACACAGTCATAAATTATGATCTATGCTTTCAAAGTAGTACATAGTAAGAAGCGAGGCTTCTTATATTTCAAAGAACAATTCGAGAATTGTTTACTTCTTCGTTATTAAAGCCAAATGAGTTCTATGCGACTTTCATGTTTTCAAATTTCTACACGAGAAATAAAATTTTTTAGACCTGTGTGTAGAAATTTATTTATAATAAATTTACGAATAAGAAAATAAAATTTAAATTAACTACAAGACACAAAAATATCACACTTATGGCGAGTAAAAGGCGAACACAATTTTCAAGTAAATTTTGAACAATTGAACAAAAAGTTTTATGAAACTTTACAAGAACGGAATTTTGGAAAAAGGGAAGAGATTTCTTCTGTAATTTATTCTCGATAAGCTTGAATACGAAATATCTAATTTCTGGAAGTCTTATAGGAACGTGAAATTCAGGCTGAATTTCGGTCAAGGCTGAAGGTAATTTAGCCACATGCCTACAATTTTTTTTTGTCATTTACTATATGAAATCTTATGGATACGATAATTGTAGCTTATTTAAGTGGTTGCCATTAAATATGTAGCAGGAAAAAAACGTATACATACATAATGAATTCATAAAGTTAAAATTGTATAAACGCAATATTCTTGTGGCAAATGTCCTCCTACCTCTTTAAATTAATTGACAGTGACAATAGCCGTGTCAGCGGCTGAAAAAGTATATAAAGATACATACATATGTGGATTAATCAATAGGTCAAAGCAATTAAATACGAGTGATAATTTTTTTTTTTTTAGAAAATAACAGACATTTGTAGAAATAAATAGAATTCAAAAATTTATTACGATTTTATGTCCCTTTTATTTTTTAATTTTCATTTAAGTTTTTCTAATAATGAAAATTAATTTATAATGCTTTCAAGATGGATTTTTTTTATTTGAAAATAATTCATTATATTAAATTATTAAATAACACAAACGAAATTCCGATTTAGCCTGTTTTTAACATGAGAAGATATATTCAGCATAGAGAAATCTACCCTTCATATAGCGTAGCTTTAACAATAGACTATTTAAGATTAAAACAACGCAAGGTACAGTGAGGCATATTTAATTGGTAACACTTGGTTTTACTATACTAAAACATACGCGTAAATAAATACAACAAAAAAAGGCAACTAAAATTAATTAATTACTACAGTTTACTTGTTCTTGTTGAAGAGTAAAAAAAGACACGAAACAATATGTTAAAAATAAGACAAGAGAAGTAATTAAAGCTGAGAGTAGGTAAAATTTGTTCTAATACATCATGAGCACAAAATTGTACAATTTAAAATCAAAATATGTACATAAAATTCATTTAGCACATCCATATAAATTGGCTTTGATGAAGCTGGTTAAGTTAAATAGGCACCTACTCATGCAATTGAGGGATATATGTATTTAATTTGCAACACTTACTATACTGACTCATAAAATACAAATCAATACAATTTATTCGTTCATATTTAACAATGGAAATTGAGCCAAAAAAAAAAAAAATTGGTATGAAACAATATATTGAAAATAAGGCAGAATAAGTTAAACATTTTTTAGCAGCGTTATGATGTTTTTGTTTACGATAAATATGTTGCACACATTTTGCATCTCCTGCGTGTTTGTATTACGTTCTAAGTAATTCTAAAAAAAAATCATTACAGAGAGCCAAACGAACAGATCACAAGACCCGATATACCCCGATATTGAGATTGAAAGACCTTCTTATGTTATAATCATTATTTCGGGCGGCCACTTTGTCCGTTAGATCTCCGTGAAACCAAACTGCAAGGTAGACTTTTAAATAAAGAAGTCTTTTTTCATAATTGGTTTATAAATGGGGGAGTCATGTCCTTACAATCGCAAGAACAACCAACTCACTGCACAGAATATATGATGTATGACTGTATGAGTACATATGAACTAACACACTTTAATTTTGTGTGAAGCTCTGGATTACTTTGTAGTTAGATTGAAGTTAGTTAGTGTAGTTCATAAAAATATATTTAAAGTACACTATTTTTGTAGTCGGCTAACGTGTTTCCCAAGAGAAAACAGATTCTGGGCTTTGCCCTCTCCCCAGACGGATATAACTACGCCTAAGCGTTAGTTTAAAAAACAAATCACGCATGATGAAGCAAGATATATCTAACTGGCAACACTCTGATTTATTATATAAAAAAATTAAGTGGAGAAGACAAAAATAAAATAAATTTATTACAGTAGCTTCGCGCCTTATTCGCGAAACTACTTTATCAAAGAAGAGCAGGAGTCGGAAATCGCCTCCTCAAAGATTTAGAATATTTCCAAGTTGTGCCACAGACCTGTATGAAAATTCTTTTCATAATTTTTTGTAGAATAGTCTGGGCCTCCCAGTGGTATTGCTATATATATTAGGGCTACTTTTACAACAAAAAACCTTTTACTAAAATTTACTGTACGGCAAATGGAAACCGCAAAATATAAAAAAAATATATCGGCTAAGAAAAATTTGTGTGAACCACACGTATGGCGGAGTATTTTACTGCCTGGCCCACGATGTCGAACGACATCGTTCGCGTGCTTAAATACATTCAAACCAAAAACAACATTTGAAAATTTGTTGCTGTTTCAAACGTATTTATGCAAGCGAACGATATCGTTCGACATCGTGGTCCAGGCAGTTAATCTTGTATTCATATTACTTGTCCTTAATACCGAATCATATCACATTTACATTCATACTCAAATATGTGGCAAGGTAAATCAATATGCGCAAACAGCATGTATTTACACATATTTATTCGAATTCTCTTTAAACAGAGTTGAAATATTTTGTTGCAATCGATAAATTAATTAAGTGTAGGGGAGGAAAGGAAAAAAGCAAATAACTTACATATACAACAGCAACAGGTGTTGCAATTTTCTGTTATCCTTCTCCTTTCTTCAACTCTTTCAAAATCCATAAAATTTAAAATCGATAGTCCCAAAATCTACAAAATATAAAATTGAAAAATTCAAATACTCATATTGTGTTGACAGCCACATCGTTAGGTCGAGATGATGCCATTAAACAAATGTTGTTGAATAAAAAATTAAAAAAAAGGGGAAAATATGAAACTTTATTAATACGAAATTTATGACACTAAATTTAGTTTTATGTATTTTTTTTTTTGTGTTTTGCAAGAACCTCAAGGGTTTTTACTTGTCGAAGCGAGAGTGAAAGTGAGTGAGTATGAAGCGTTTACTCATACATAAAAATTTTCATATACAAGGATTGTGGATACTTTACACTTGACTGCATTAATATGTGAACATGATGATAATGACAACGACTATGTTTGCATTAAGGAGGTTAAGTAAAGTGTATTGGTATGAAATTTTGAAAGTGTAGGGCTTAAGGGGGTAGCAGGGAGCAATCAGGGTATGCAGATAGTATGGAAATTTATAAAAGAATGTGACTTAAGGTAAAAACAAAAAATTTCATAGACAATCAATTTTCTCATTGTTATAAGGTGTTCTAATGGCCTGGTATAATCTTAGAAGAAGAAAAATCGTGGTTGCATATTTCAATGCTTAAAGCATATATACTTAACAAATAAGTAAATAATTTTTTTCTTTTATTGAAAAAATTTGGGTTTTATTGTTTTTCCCTTACTTTCCTCTCATATTAAAGACAAATAAAACTTTTAATTTAGTAAGCAAAAGTTGGAGTTTGGCGACTTTCAACTGTTAATGATATTGTTTTGCACGCAGAGGAAAGTTTTTCTTAAACTTCATTGGGTCAAAGAGGAAATATAGATAAGGAAAAATTTTTGAAAACTACCTTTAAAAAGTTTCTATCGTACACACCATTAAACAAATTTAAATAATCAATTGAGAGCACAAACATTAAACAAAAGCGTAATAAAATAAGGTTTATGCTTAATAAAATTATGAAAAGGACAATGATTTAATATGTTAAACTGCCTGATTCTATAAATTTCATTCATTCTTTTGAGCGAATTATTGAAAAATAATATTGATTCTTTTTTTCTGCTTTCAATATAATTATTTGAACGAACTAACGAATGACATATATGGAAACAGGCAGTAAATAAAATTCAAAACAAATAAATTGAGAAATAATAATTTAATGCAAAATACACAAAATTGATATCAATCATACGCACCATTAAACAATTTTGAAATTTAAATTTTAATTTAAACTTTCAAGGCAAGACAAAAAAATTCTTTTTAAGTATTCTTTTATTTTAACAATTTTATCACTATTTATTTATTTTTAAACAATATATTTTTCTTTTTAATATTTACAGTGCTAATTCTTTTTAATTGCATTAAGGTAAGTTGATCATATTTATTTTATTAGAAAAAGGCCAAAGTGTCCTCGTGGTTTTAATAATTAAGTTGTTTGTAATCATTGATTTTATGCGTATAAAAATTGAAATATTTACTAAAAGCGACACGTACTAAGATTAGGTAATGAAAGCCCTAAGAAATAGTTCAAAAATTCCCTTAGTTCAAATAAAAAGTAAAGAAGAAGTTTTTAATTTATATTGTCAACTTACAAAAGCAGAAGTAATTTTTCCATTGTTGCATTCTACCTCCAACGAAAAATGAATACATTTAGAAAAATTACTGAAGTTCATAAATCAGAATTTACCAAAAATTTACTGGATTGAAGTATGTTTTAGTTTAAAAAATTATAAAAAAATTTAAGGAATTTCGAAGATATTTTGCAAATCGCACAAAATTAAAAAAAAAATAAAATTTTGCAAGAATTCAGTAACAATTTTACTAAAACTGATTAGAATTTTCTAAAAGGTCTAGAATTGATTTTAATATTAGATAAACTCCAAAATTGCTTTGACCTTCTGGTGATAATGAATAAAGCAAAACGAAAAATAAAACTTTCTTTTAACAAATTTTTGTAAAAAATTATTCAGCTGCAATTTCCAATCAATTTTCTAAAACAATAAATTGTTTAACAAATTAATTTGGACAATAGCCTGAACAATGTTTAATACAGATTATTATTATGTTAGATAGCAATGTAATGTGAAATATGACTCGTTTACAGCCTTAGAATAAATTATGGTCCATTAATTTTAGATTATGCTCACTACAAGTATATTGGAGGTAGAAATATGAAAGCTTCAAACATATAAAAAACCCTATATTCTAAATTAAAGCGTAATGTAAAAATTTAACTCATTAAAGTTCCTTTGCTATTTAAGTTACTTGCTACAAATATAGATATTTTTCAGGGACATTCATTAAATATTACAAACACATTTGTTTTGTGTTACATTTCAAGCCTTGTCTCTTCTTTCTCAAAAAATCCTTTATAATAACTATTACATACCTACACATATTTACATATATATTTGAGAACTTGTTGCTTAATATTACGACTGACATAGAACAGGTTGTAGTAAACTTGCATTTTTTAGCCGACTATTCAATCATAAAAATTGCAAAATTGCAAAGACCATAAACATCATGAATTAAATGACGGGAAAAGGTACGATAAAAAAACCTTGAGCTTAAAATTGTTATAAACTTAGACGGTAGAGTGATAAATGATGCTTGTTGCTGCTGTATTTGTTTGTCTTCCGTTTCCTTTCTTTGTAGTTTTTCTTGGATGTTTTCAAGATAAGGGGTTATGGGAATAAAACATTTAAACGAGAACAGTATCCATCAAATTTAATTAAAACTTTGAATAAAGCATAGGATAAATTAAATATTTATTAATATGTTTGGCAAAGTGCGTAAAAGTTATTATAAAAATAGGCCTTTTATATAGTGGAATTCACTTATAATGAATTCAGTGGGACTGGACAGCATTAAATTAATACTTGTTATTGCACATTTTCCTAAAACGTAATATTGAATTAGATATTATTTACTTCTAAATTCTAAATCACTAAATTTCTATTAATTATGATCGCTTTGTAAAATAATAATATGTACGAGTCTCTTAACAACTTAGAAATCCAATAGCGGAATATTTAAACAAAACTATTGAAATATAAGTTGTTCTTTATAAGCGGTAGTTCGTTATAACCGCTGTATTTTATGACTGAACTCCACTGTATATAAAGACTATACGTATTATACTAATAAATAGATGGATTTATTTCATGTTGTATAATATTGAAACGAAATGTAATCCATAATACAAGAAAAGCGCGCAGTTTCAATTTTTCGGTGGGTAATCACAATACACAGCCTTTAAAGGACCAAAATCTGATATGTAACTACATGTTATGTAGATGACTTATTAATAATTAGAAGGGTCAAAGCAGTCGATAACAGTTTCTTAATTAATTTCGCTCAAATATATAGATAATTATGTTTATTAAGGTTAATGTTGTTATATAGTGTGGTCATTGTTTGACCAGGTGCTAGTTTCTTCACCCGGAAATCTTCTTATCTGGGTCTAGTTGGAGTTTTCTGAGACAATGAAAGCAATTCGTTATACTATGTCAAATGCAAACACAACAGATTAAAAAAAGTATATAGTGATGCACATGTTTGAATAAATTGGAGAGGGACACTGACTGGCACGATGGGAAATGAATACAGTATTTCGAACCGAAGATTTGACGAATCGACTAGCGATGGAGCCCACGAAAAGCTCAGCTTCCACACTAGATTTATAAACCTCACAGAAATTACAATCAATAGACAAGAGTCTCAATTGCTGGAAAAGGGACTGTAGCACAACATCCAGAAGAATAACAAAAGGGAAGAAAAGAACAAGGTGTTATAGACACGGAAATTGCAATAGTGATGCTATCAAACGATGAGTAGGATTAGGCCAGATCCATTTGCAAGCATGTAATAGGGAAAGAGGCCAAGTCTAAAGGACAGAAATAACTTGGGTATAATATTACAGAACGGCATGAACGATACAGAACCTTTGGCTCAGACAAACGTAAGGGGCTACAAAAAATTCCTTTGGCAGGAAAAAATGTAAGCTAGGATTTTTTTAACACAAAAAGAGGAAAGTTTTTTTTATTGAGTCACTTAAATTTCTTCAATTAACTCAAACTTGAATGATTTTCAGTTTATTAATCTCATAGCATATGCCAGATGTTTATCATCTTCAATAAATTTAAATTAGAGCCACTCTCGTTATTTAAAATGTCTATATAATCCTAAATGGCTATTGTTTCACGAATCTCATAATCACTTAACAGTGAAATTACAAACCGCAAAAAACTTTCAATTGCATTACATAAGCTGGTCGCTCTTTGTTTTTACGCTGCAACAAAACCGTCAAGATTTGTCAGCGCAAATAAACACATTATGAAATTGTTATAGTATTAGTGGCAATATAAATCTTTCTATACTATCATAGTTGATATAACTAACTAGAGTATTATTTACTTAACAAATAACAATGCAATAACATTTACAATATGTGGCATTTACGGTCTTATAGTGCAAGTAATTTGCTGTTTATATCAGCACGAGATAAACAAGCAACAATGGGCATCAACAAGAAGATTTTGAAATCTTATTAAGAATGGCATCAAATCACTGCGGGTTGTTTTATTTCGTGGTATTTATTTATCAACAGGTTGTCTGAATTAGAGATTTTATTTGAAAACTCATATTATAAATGTTAGAATTGTTAATAAAAGAATACTGCACAGATTTCATTTATTAATGAATTGAGAATTTTAATTTTCAATTTCAATTCTAAGGCGTCTTCGAAACTAGAATTTTGCACTATGCAAACTTAGCAATGAACATTTTTTTAATACCGGCATTATATTATATAAATAAAATTAACTTACAATGAAAGAAATGAATATTCATTTTATTCAACAGAAAATTTAATTTTATTTTAAAAGCTAAATAATCAATTTTCCCAGCTGTGTAATAATAATGGCCAGTTTTTGTCGTCGTATTTAAATACGTATTTAGTTAATTTTTATTTAAACTTAAATTATATTTAAATACAGTTTCAGTTCATCAGTCATAAATTAAAACTTTTATTTATGAAAATATGGCAGCACTACAAAGCTTCCAGAGTTTTCCAAAAACAGCTGTTTAATATAAGGAGAGTCATATCACAGAAGACAATTGTACTTGTAATTTAAGGACAAAATTGAATTTTGTAAAATAAAAATATTTTAATAAATTTATTTTTATTTATTCATTTTTATTATTCATTTTTGTAAAATGTAAAAAAATCGATGTTAAACAAAAAGAAAATAAAAAAGCAATTAAAAGATTTTTAAATACGAAGTCAAACTGATTTTCCCCTTTACTGCAATATTTTCCGGAATCGCCACCAATATCAGAAAAGGGGGATGCACTCTAGACTAGCAGTTAAAGTACCTGACTATTAGTCCAAGGGCACCAAGTTCGATTCTCGCCCGAATGCTCTAGGTGTTTGATACCTAAAGACATATGGACAAATACCAAATACATCAAAAATGAAATTTTCATAATTTTGAACCGCTGCTCTCTTATATAATGGCGTCATGAATGTATTGACAAAGAAAATAACTTTTTCTCAGTCTCAAGTGCTTTGATTTTATTAAATCTGTTTAGATAACTCAAATAGGACAACAGAAAATAAACTAAAATATCAATTTATGATATTTTACGTCATTTTCATTTATTCGATTCTACTCGTATCATAACACAAACTATCACAAGTATAAAATAAGATTAAATTTAGTTTCATTATTGATTGAATTCAAAAGAAATTTCCATTGCTTTTAAAGCAAAAATGTTTTATTAGATATACATACTTACATATATTTAATTAAAAGTTTTAATTGATTTCGCTGATAATGTGTTTTCGAGCAACACTACCTGTATACAATATTTTTAAACACTATAAAATATTTCTAACAAAATTTTGCTTCACGTACACATACATAAGTACATATAAACTATAAAAAATAGAAGAAACTAAATTAATTAATCGTCCCTTCTAACAGCGGATACGATTTCTCGTCTCCAAGGAACTAATAAAAAATATGAGTATGCAAATGGCTTTTCGTTGTTCAACATTTCTCATTATTTTTTGTATCTATTTTTAATTTGCCAGAAGTCCGTTTTATTTTAAAACATCTTGAAATTTTTGAGTGGCGTGTTTTAAATATGAATGTTTTTATTGAAGCACACATGCACACAATTGTACACAAACGCTCATGTAAGCATTTCAGTATGTAAGTAACACCTTTAAAACTGTCATACAAGTGCTCTCTTCTATTGCACACTATTTTTCTTAACACAGTTGAACACATATAACCGTGTTGCCGGGGAATGATTAAAAATAGATTTTGTTTTTTCATAAAAACTGGTCTTCAAGCAAATAGTAAGAAATTGTATTCAATTAGTAAGATATTTGGATTTATTTTTTGGAAAATATTTATTCATAAATTCGTATTTAAATACGTAATAATTAAAAGGGGAATGATTTCATAGGAAAAACTGCTATTAGAGACGAAATATGCTTGTCTTAATATATATAAAGTAGTTTTCCAAGCCTATAACTTTTTAGGCTTATTTTTCAATTCAAATTGTTTTTTATATCAAGTATCTTCAAAATATATATTAAAAATTCATGCAAAGAAAAAAATTCTTAATACTAGAAAAGAATTTAGAACGAGTAATCAAGTAAGTATCGATAAAGAACCCCATAAGTATTCAAGAGAACACTGAAGATGGCACAAAGCCGAAACCGGTCTGTTTACAAACCAAATTTGACGTGGGATGACGGAAAATCGTCCCAAAACCCCATAAGCAGTGTCGGATCCATAGAAATGGTTCATACAATCCCTTAAAAAAATACCCGTTAAATTTTTGCATCAACTTGCCAAAGCTTATTCTTAGAATATTCCATTTGTAATAAAATGAATGGAACTGTGGCTGTACGTTGTTGTAAAATATTTCTTTGGAAGCAGACAAAGTCTACAATATATGCAGCATACCTAAGGCTCGTATATTTACTGTTTTTCGCAGTATTGTACTGTTTTTCGACATCAAAAACTGCGTACTGCTTTTCTCCCTCAAAATACTATTTTTCGATACATAATAGAAATAAAAACGGCGAACAGCGAACTCATGCAAAATTATTGTTTACTTTAAAAATAAGCATTCTCCTCTGATTTGTCGCTAGCCGAAAATTTTTGCGTGGGCAGCATTGCAAGAAACACCAACATGGAATGAAGTCGAAGCCGTTATGAACAAGTTGAGCAAATACAATTTGTACAATGCCAATGAAAATGCGGTAAATTTACACACCAATTTCGATATATCAAAAACTATTGTACGAGTGACAAAATTATGCAATGGAGAGAAAGCAATGTTTCGATTGTGGATCGGTGGGTGGAGATATTTATTAATCTCAAAAACGCCGATTGCGAGAAATGGTCACGATCGTTGAATATATTTTATGTTTTCCAGGAACTTCAGCATCAAAGGAACGAATCTTCTCTGCAGTGAACAAAACTTGGACGTCAGACAAAACCCGATTAGATGTGCAAACATTAAAGGCGATTCTGACCGTCAAATGTAATTTGAAGTGCAAGTGCGTTGATTTCTACAATTACCTCAAAACGAAGCCGGCATTGCTTATTCAAATTGCTTCAAACGACAAATACAAAACAACCACAAAAGCTGATTCTGATGGAAATGATTCAGATGATGGAAATGATTGTTAATTTTTTTTATATATTGAATAAAATATATACTGCGAAAAGTACTGTTTATCCAAATCGATTTACTGCTTTTTTTAAAAATTTCAGTGAAATGTACTGTTTTTGGTCCAAAAAAATATACGACCGTTAAGCATACCTATAATTCCCCTTACGTCATTTTCTATGGAATTTATTGGTCTTCTACTATAGAAATGCTTTATATAGAAATTGAACTAGATTTGAAATCAAGAAAAATAAATGTAAATTTGTTTTTCGAAAAGTTCGAAATCTTTGTATGATTGTAAAATCCTGCGTTATGAGCGTTATTGTGAGTACGAATATCATTCTTGTATTTCGACACTCGACATTTTTATAATAGACTAAAGATGGGATTGCACTAGATTACAAAGTTATAGAACTTGGTCTAAAATAATAAAATTATATTTGTTTACGTGAAAATTAAACCACATGGCAACGCTGATGAGTACACAAATCATTTTCATTTATATAGTCAGCGATAAAATGCGGAGACATTCACTTAACAGGCCTTTTCAAAGGCCTCATCGATTGATCAATTAAATTTTAGATGATTAAGTGATAAAAAATTACCCAAAATTCTTGGTGAATGTTGATTTTCATATTTATGATGTTTTTTATTATAATTTTGGATGTTTTCCCGATATCTTGAGGAATTTCTTCATTTTGCTATTTTGAACATTTTACTCGTGTATTTTATAGACCTGCTGGGTAAGTCTTTTATTAAGGGCTTCAGTCAGGCCTGCTACAGAAGTCATTCAACTAGAGTTAATGAGATAGGCATATTCGGCAAGTGAGCGTGAAATGCATATGTGTGGAAGTAATAGTGCAAGCTTTTGCTAAATAAGGCTTTACAGAAGGCCTCTTTACAACATTATATTTACCGCTGCGTACATCATACACATTTTAACATTTGCTTGTTGAGTACTTCAAAAGTGCTTTTAGTTCACCTTGTTTTTTTTAATGACAAGTCCTGACTTCTAGCTAATTAAAAGTGGATTTTTGTGTTAAATAATTCGAAAAAAGTGAAATTATGCGCACATAATGTCATTTGCTTTTTTATTTCTAGAAAAACATACATACTTACATATATTGTGGGAAGAAGGGTTAAGGAAATAGACTATTAATTTTAATTTGATTGTTTTCATGGTAATAAAATCGTGAACAGTTTTTTATTTCTTTTTTCTGTGTTTTTGCTTGCGATTTCAATGAAAGAGCAGCTATTTTATTTTTAGATGCATTTAAGAAATAAGTTTTAAAATAATAATTTTATTTGAAATTTACGACAAATAAAAACTAGAAATAAAAAAATCAAAGAGATTTAGAGTTTAAAGGTATAATTGTTTGTATTTAAGATTAGTGTAATTAAGATGTTCAAAAATTTTAATAACAATAGTTGTGAAAAGTTAGCAAAATATCCTATAAAGAATTTTAGAACAATACGGAAAATTATTATTTATTCATCAATATTCATATTTTTAAATTTATTTATTTATTTATTTATTTATTCTATCAATGCTACAATTATAATATTTTAATATATATTACTATAATATCATTAGTTTTTAGAATTTACTTATAGTATTGCACCAAATAAATAACATAATTAATTTTTATTATACACTAATTTTTATATGCAGTTTTGAGGTAAAAAAAGAAAAGATAGTGATAAAATATCCTCTTAAGATTTTAAGAAATTTTATGGCAATCAATTTACTTCGGCTTCTTTTAAGAAGGAGAAGAACAGGTTTGCGATTTTACAAATTTCTTAGTGTTTCATGGTTTGAAGCCATATTTCTGACATCAAATCGTAAGGTTAATTTTTCAATAACAGATTTTATCATTTCTTGATTAAAGTTTGTATGAAGAGAGGCAGTTGAGTATCTTCTAGGGAGATTAAAAATTGCTTTTGGATTTTTATTTTGTATTATTTGCAATTTCTTTAAATATTTTTAAATTAATTCCTTACAGGTGTACCAACATGACACACAAAAAAAGTTATACTGTTTGTATGCCGTGAAAATAAACATATTTGCATTTTCTGACATCTTATCAAAGCAATTAAATATTATATAAAATCAGTCATTGTATTCGAAAATGTGTTACAAGGAATAAATTAAAACTTTTGTGTGAAAAATTGCTAGTGTTAATAATATCTTTTGTCAGATGTCACAGTAGACCTTAAGACAGTTGCTCGAATACTCTACATATTTTGATTTCGGCTAAAATTACAAGAGTTTCGAATAAAACTTATTTTTAATACAAAAAATGTATATAAAAGCAATAAAATTATCCTTCCTATAGAAGTTACTTTAAGTTTGCTTTATAAAATTTATTAAGCATTTTGAATTTATATAAGGGAAATTTAAAATTGTTTGCGACAAACACTGGATTCTGAAACTCTCCTAGGATAAGTATACGTTGTATCCTTTTGCCCACGCGTCACTTTCAATCATATATGTATGTATGTAGATCCTGTATGGCTGAATAACTTTCGAACGCGTCAGATTCCAAAATGTGGTGCCAATAGACAGTTTTAGACTTACTTTTTTTTTAATAATTGATAGTTAACAATTATAAAAACAATTATAACCTTTGAATCTATTGAAATTTTCGGCACACATGTAAGATGTCTCTTTTGCGTACAAAATAATGAACATCATGCTTTTTCACGAAATTTGAGAATATATTATTTTTAATTTAAGAGGTTCTTGCAACACAAATATACTAATTATTTAAAGAAATGAGGTCTAACATTTTCCAACGAAAATGTCGGACAAATCTAATTAATACACTAAATTTTGTGAAAATTATAGTTCAATAAAAATTTAAAATTGTATTTTTGAGTCGAAAAAATTTCTAATAACTAAGTATTTGTAATTTTTTTTCTTACTGTCCAAAGTGTAAATTGTTATTGTTTAACATGAAAAAGATCTCATTTACAACAAACTTCTTAGTACGAGTACACTTTTTGACTTTTTTCAACAACAACAATAACTAAAGTTTATCATCACCAAAATGACAGTGTCTTATAAATGCAGTACAAAATTGTAGTTTTTAATATAGAAAGGCTTTTTTTTAATATAGCGTTGCAATAACAACGAAAAATAATACTAGATGGAAATTTGTAAAATTTATGTCAGCGCATTTTCTCATACATTTATTTTAAACTCTTCTTCCTTGCTCTGGCACACATTTTTTATTTCAATAAATTCATAATGATAAAACGTATATGTATGAGTATGAAATAAAACGCTAACATAGCACATATAACAAAAACATTTGTTTTTTAAACAGAAGAAGAATAAGACAATGAAGCAAAAGCCAAACAAAACAATTTCGTTCATGCTTATTTTCATTCTGTTGAAGCTTAAAAAATAAAGCAAAACGAGTAAGAGCGTATTAAAAACGTGTGTTAAGAAGCTGGATAATGTGGGACTTTTCTTGTTATTAATTTTGCTTTTATTTTTAAAAGGTTGCTAAGATCCAGCAACAACTGTTGCAGTCCTTTAAATACTCAACCCACATATAACGGTAAGCTCACGTACTCTCACATACACACACTCGGTTTCATTTCAACAATGTGACCAACATTTTGTGTTGTTGTTTTGCATGGATGACTATATGAATGAATTTTGTTTGCTACACTAAATTACAGTTAGTGAGAGTGGGTGGGGGATAATGAGTGAGCATGTGAAAGAGTATTAGTAGATATGTATGTATGTGTGAATACTAGATGCACAGTGTAAATAAGCATGAGAACGAATACGTATGTAATTTTAATAATAATGCCATAGTTGTGAGGGAAAATAACCTTTATTTGGTGGTTTATTTTTGAAAAACGCATTCTTAGCTGTTGCTTATTAAATACTGAGTAGAAGATAAGTACCATATTTGGTAGCCATATGCTCAGTTTTATTTTCATATTTCGCTTAAAAATAACCCAAGAAATAGAAATGAAAATAATATTTCATATGGAAATGTAGTTATGTATATACAAATATCACTGTAAATACAACATACATTTGCAATGTTTATATGACCTTTCTGGTAGTGTTAATATAGATTTGTGTCAGGTTTATCTTTAATTCTTCATAATAGTTTTTAAGTACATAGATAAATCATGTATTTAAATGTGTAAATGTAGATATAAAGCTTTTATTATTATTCTTATTTTTAACTTTTTCAAAAATGTCAATGATAGATCGAATAACATACGAAAAATTTAAATAGACTATTGAAGCTCAATTAAAATATTTCTGTTTGTTTGCGTTCAAAAAAGTTTCTTACAATTCATATTTAGGAAAGTTCTGTTAGCTTGCTAAAAGAGATTTGATAAACTTATAAAAAACGGGAAATTATTACAATTTCCTATAGAAAACAGTAAATTAGTTTTGTCTTTACTTTTTCCTTAAATAGACAATAGTTTCAAATGAATCGAGTCCGTGTTTTAAAAAATATATTTACATGTGCAGCCGAATTCCGAGAAGTGCACCGCTTTTAATTAATATAATCACGCAATTGAATTCAAATATTTTTAACAATTATTTTTGAAAACTTTCAAAGCACTTTAGTACGCATAAAAGAACATCTAATTCAGCGAAAGCTCGTTTAAGCGTTATAAAACTTGTTTGATATAGTGCAAGATTAAATGAAACAAATGAAATTTAAATAATAAAATCTTGGTTTATAAAATAAATCTCAATTCATATTTTCCCTTTTTTGGTACAAATAAATCTTTTACGTTGGGATCTAAAATCAGCCCCTATGTGTAATGCCAATCGTATAATAATTTTTTTTGCATATTATTTATTCGCATTGAATAACAACACTCGTATTAAAAATATACACTGGAAAGAATGCAATATTTTTTTCAGAAACTTTGATTTGTATTTTAAATAACATTGATTAAAAATACAGGAAGGAAATAGTGAGGAGACAGAAATAAAATACATATGTATATGATGTAAATTTTTAAAAGCTTTTTAAGTTTTAGTTTCATATTAATACAATTCTGTAGACAACAGAGCATTATTATTAATGTACAGAAATCATACGCTAAACTAGTTTCAATAAGAAGACGAAATATAGGAACTGGGACCAGGTCCATAATGGTGCATAATAAAGTTACAATAAAGCAAAACGATAAAAAAAGTTTTTGAAAAGTGTAAATTTATGACGAAGATCATGGGTCATACTGGAGAAATGAAGAGGGACTGGCATAACGCACTATATAAAAATATATATGTAAATATACATAGATAGGGAAGGTTCCTACTCATGCAATGCACTGTGCTGGGAGGGAAGATGGATCGGGTAGTGTTTGTGGACATTTGACTTTAATTTTTCCACGCTTAAAGTGACAAAAAAGACAACCACATGCAAGCAGTTCGACTAAAGAATCAATTTTTCGCTGTAATGAGTAGTATGAATCACTGTCTTATCGACTACAAATGTATGTTGTCTTCATGAAGATCGCATTGTTCAAAAATAACAGCGTATCTTGGAAACAGTTTCCTTTATTTCATCAAAACACATTATATTATAGTAACGATAAAATAATAAAACAAACTGCATATGAGGGTCCAGGAAGTGCTTATTTAAGTACTATATTATAAAAAAGTTCTATGCTGCAAGAATAACATTCCAAAAACTAAATAAATAAGAAGTTGTCTTTTAAAATCAATATGGTCATATTGACCATAAAAAATATTTAATGATACAATTTTAACGTTAAATTATTATTTTTAACAAAAAGATCATTATAAATTGATGTAGATTCGAAATTAATTCGAAACTTAAGCAGAAATTATAAACAGCTTTGAAGTATATCAAAAATTTTTTCATTAATAATGCAATGAAATTAAAACTTTTTTTGGTTTTAAAAGTTTTGAAGTTTTGTAAGTTCAGTCGTATTCGAAACTGGCCCTCTTTCATTTAAATAAAGAGATTTTATTCATATTTTTAAAATAATTTAAATACATACACAATTAATATGTATGTGTCTTTTATCACACAAAAATATAATTTCTCTTAAGCGCGAAAAAATTATTATTAGCTTGTTAATGACATGAAAAAATTATTATTAAAAGAAATTAACTTTCCATTTTAATTGAAACTGTGTGAAAATGATTGTGGTTTTATGGCTTCCGGCTTATGCTGCTGCTAAAGGAAAGAAAAAGGAGTAATAGTTTCTTGCCAATAAGTACTTAAATGAGGAAAATGTAAAATGGCAATTGAAAACTTTGCAAAAGGAAAAACTAGATGCTACACACATACAAATGACTGTGTAACAAAGGAACTATAAAAAATGAAGAAACTTAAAACTACTGTGGTGCTCGTAAGTTCATAAATCAATCATTATGGTTACAGTTGCTGGTGTTGATGACGATTGAATCGATTATTAGATTTCTTAACTTTGTTTTATTTGTTATGCTTCATATATTTTGCAAGCCAGCAATCATATCTTGCATACATTCCACTCACTGTTAGGAAAGAAATGTTTGCAAACGATAAATAGAACCAATTCAAATATTTGAAAAAAAAAACAAATGTAAATAAAAGGCAGAAGGCAATACAGCAACTGTATCGGCACTTAAAGCAGCCAACTATATGCTTAACTTTATTATTTACATTTAAGCCATATGCGACAATGAAACAATTTCTATAAACGAAGCTACGTTAATTGATTTACAGTTTCCAGAAGAACTGTTCAAAAATAAATGATTTCATAAAAACTTTTTGGGGAGAACGTATGTAAATGTTATAAAAAGACCTTACACTGGCGACACAAGCCCACTGAATTGCAAATTCATCGTAAATAAAATTTATTTAAAAACATTGCAACGTGGCATTGGGTGCTTGTAATCAATATTAAATAACCGATTGATGGTGTTCAATAACAGTTTATATCATAATATAAGCGAATGTAATATTACACCAAAAAGGATCATAGTACCAAGGAATTTATGATATTTCCTTAAAATGTTGAGTGGGAAGAAAACACTAATTTATAATTTTCATGTCCTTCAAAAAAGTAAGGGATACTAAGAACATAACAGCAGCATCAAATTGTTGGCCGTTTCGACCTTTTTCCTTATCCAAAAAATTTTACAATAAAATTTGCCGGAAATAAGTAACATTTAGATTGTTTCCTTTTGGCAGGACCATATAGTTTCATATAGTTTCATTTCAGACTTAATGCACAATGGGCTAGGTTTTATTTTCGAACGTGCATAAGAAAATAAGTAATATTTTTTTAAGTGCTTATACATACTTATACCAATGACATTTGAAAGTGGGAGTGACATAAAAAGCTGTAAAATTTTAATATTATGCGATTATGCAAAAAATAATTACTTGTACATGGAAATAAATGAGTATGAGGAAATTGTTCTGTTGCTAATGCTACAACAAAATGATTTTTAATACTTTTTTATTTTATTTTTCCATTTATAGTACCAGAAAATATTTCGCCATAAGATTTTACTATTCGACATAGAAATATACATAAGATCTTATCATAGATTATTTTGGAGTTCTGCTTAGATTTGTTCATAATTTTCTTTTCAACGGTCCCACAGTGTTGTGGTCACTTGATTGCCCAATAACTGGCCAAACAAAATATTTGCCTCTGCTTAAATTTTTATCGACAACTCCTGATGGTCAATGTATATATATATATATATATATATATATATATATATATATATATATATATATATATATATATATATATATATATATATATATATATATATATATGTGTGTGTGTGTGTGTGTGTGTGTGTGTGTGTGTGTGTGTGTTGCTCAAGCATTAATCGGATTGTATGTGGAAAGAAATTTTATATTTATTTAAAGATAAAAAATGCAATACAAAATATATATTTATATTTATTTACAATTAGATTTTCAATCGCTGAAGAGCAAAAAACATGACTAAGGAAAAAATTAATTAATAAATTAAATATGTATATGATTTTTATATAAATGAGCTTTAGGTCTTTTTTATAAAAATTATTTTTATTAAATATTTCGACGCCTCTTTGGGCGTTTTGAATAAATATTGAATAAATATAATTTTTATAAAAGACCTAAAGCTCATTTATATAAAAATCATATACATATATTAAAAAAAGGTCGAAAATAAATAGTGTTAATTAATAAATTAAATATTTCAATAAAAAATATTGCATAATTCAAGGCTTTTAGTTTGTGGAGAGAAAGAGAGAGAGAGAAAAATGGCCACACTATCATTGCCGGAAATATAGATTTAAATGCATTTTTATATCAAAATGGAGATTTGAAAATCTTTGGAAAAATATTTAGATTTCTTAAAAATATATGTAATATTATCTTTTCTCATTTTGCTAATATTGTAATCTGCAGAATTAATTTTTGGTATAAATATTCTTGCGAAAACCCTACTTTTTCCTGGAACATCTTTATCAGATTGCTATTGGATTGATGTAAGTCATACAAAGTAAGGAATTAAGTTATTAAATGCTGGTGTTTAAAAACTGACTGTCATTATACAGAGCAGCAGTCCCGAAAATAATACATTTCTTATCCAGATATATAAAGCACCCATGCATCTATTTTAAAGCGAGGAATTATAGTGTATGGAATAATCCAAAGAATTTAACTCGAGTTTTCTTTTTTATTTCTACTAGATAAGAATTGCGAATTCAGAGGCCATAAAACGTGTTCGCTTCTTATTTGCTGGTGTTGAATTTGCATTTATTTCTTAAAGCGTAAAGTCTTGGTTTATTTAAATACTTAGTTTATTTTCAGTATTTGGCTAATCTCTTGCTAGTATCGAGGAAGAAGATTTTTTTTACCACATTAAAATTTTAAATTAATTAATAACAAATATAAATATATGCCGGGGTTTTTATTTGTTTCAAGTATATTATAAATTTTACTTTATCATTATATTTCAATCTTATCGTTAAATAAAATTTTGAATATTGAATATGTATGATTCTCTAGGCAAAAATAAATATATATTAAAGAAATACACCCAAGATCACGTCAAAAATTAAAACAAAACATGGCTTAAAGCTGTTAGGTAAAGAATAACTAAAAAGCAAGAAATTTATCTACAACGTATTTTAGTTTTCAATTGTCTATTTTAAGAAATGAAATGGTACTCACACCGCTGCGCATACTTTAAATACAAGTTTTTAAGAAAATACAAGCTGATTGCGGAAAGTTTACATTTTCTTATTACTTGTGCAGGAAATCAAATTTTAGTCGTTACAGTGGTCCTCAAATATTTGAACATTAACACAATTTTCATATATAAGTCGTATATGGTTAATAATTATTTATTTTATATATTATTATTAAATTGATGTTGGTAATAAATTAACATTTTGTTTTAGGTTAGATGCAAAAATATGAGAATTCTACTGTTCAAAGTGGGGAAGCTAATGACGTTTTCTTCTCTAAAACGAAAGTGTAATATTTTTTCTCTTTCGAAAAAAGGGGAATTTAGTGTTTTAATAAGCTTAAAGCATGTATGGAGACGCCACGCATTCCTGAAAGGGATTTCAATTCTTATATAAACTGATCAAAAAAATGTTTTTCAGAAAATTAAACGCTCTAAGTTACTGCACCATGTTGGGTTTTTGTTTTAAGTATTATTTCTTCTAAGACTTATTTCTTCTAAACTTACTTCAAGTCCTATAAATCAAATCAGACCCGCAAGTACCCATACTGATGGTCGAGCATACTAGCTACTAGTTCAATTGGCTACCAATGAATCGTTTAATTATATTAAATTAATTAATTTTTTTAGCAAGAATATACAATTTTCCAAAATCTGAAATTCCCACATTCAATGAAAATTTAAAAATAATGAATAAATTTCAGCACATGAACGCAAATTGCTTGTCTACATACGACAACTTAAATTCTTTTAAACTAAAATAAAGAATTAAACAAAAGAAAACTTAAATCCTATAAAAAAAATTACACAGGTGTTCCGCAAGTAATTCTTGGAATTTGTGATGACAAATGTCATGTGCAGAGAAAACAGACATTGATAAATACATTCAAGAAAACAAGGGGCTGTTTTGAATGAGAATAGAAATAAAAATTATTTTCAACCACATCAATAAGTATATGTTATATATGTATAAATGTATTTTATGAATGAAAAAAATAAAGAAAAGGGTTATTCAAGCATGTGTGCACATTTGTGTATACAATTTGCTAAGAAAGTGTTTGCAAAATTGGAAAAAAGCCTTGATATAAAATCAATCCACAATTTTTACTACTGTTCTTAATTAATTGAAAATTTACTTTTTTATTAAAATTTCAACTTCTTTTTATAACAAGAATTCTCTCGAAGTGCAAGTTCAATAATTCTTTACGAAATCGCATCAATTCCTTTACATGAGATTTTGCACGCCGTAAATAAGCAATAGAAATTAAAATATTTTAATTTTGAAACATTTCGCTGACAACATCTTGACAAACTGTAGATGTGTTTATAGATAAACAAACAACAAGTGCATTGTTTTCGCGTAAATAACCTTAAATCTCTTGAAAATTTTAAATAAATCTTTCTAAAAGCGTTTTTTATTCTCCAAATAGTTGCCTAGCATCGCATTTAATTTTTGAGAATTTTTATTTTGATAAATTATCTTACAACATTATATATTTTATTGTCTTACATACAATTTTATCGTTGTAATATGTTTAGAATGTTTTGCTTATGTCTATTAAAATACAAAAGGAATCAAAGTTTCAAATGTTGGTGATATATAAATAACATTTCTCATATGATTATAGTGCTTTCATTCACTTGTACTTCATCCTGTCAAGCGTGAAGAAGTATTAATATTTTATGTGTTTCTACATGCTTTACAAAATGTCTATTTTTCACATTCTTTCAAGTCTCTTCATATTTTATCTAAATATTTGCTTTAAAAGTGACATGAATATTTTCAAAAATTTACTTCAGCAGAATGTATTTTCAGACCACGTTTCAGGAGACATAAACTGATGGCTAAAGTTGGATTACATGTAATGAATTTTATTTAAAACAGTTATAAAGGACGATTGTCTCATATGTAGTACAAATATGTAGTCTTGTATTAGACGTTTATTATTAATAGTGTTCATTTAATAGCATACCCCATGTCTTATAGGAGATTCCTTTTAAAAACAGAATATTTAAAGAGGACCTTTAAAAATGCCCTTCAGAAAAAGTACCCTTTAAGAAATACATTCAGAAAACATTATAAGAACAGTAACTTTTGAAATAAGTATCTTTCAAAAGCACATTTTAAAAAATATCCGTTTAAAAAATTTTTAAATACCTTTTGAAAAACTACATAAAAAAGTAGTTTAAAAACATTTCGAAAAGTATGTTAAAAAGTACATATAATAATAAAGTTAAAAAAGAACCCCTTAAAAAAAGTACCTTTCAAAAAATCATCTTTCAAGAAGGACATTTAAAAAGTGCCTATTAAATTTTGCCTTTTAAAAAAATACCTTTTAAAAAAGTAAATTTAAAAAAAAAACCTTTTAAAAAAGTACATTTAAAAAAGTTCCTTTTATATAAGTACCTTTTAAAAAACTTACTTCTTAAAAAAGAACCTTTACATTTTAAAAAAGTACCTTTTAAAAAATTTCGTTTAAAAATAATACCTTTTAAAAAAGTACCTTTTAAAAATTACGTTTTAAAAAAGAACCTTTTAAAAAAGTACCTTTTAAAAAGTACCTTTTAAAAAAGTTCCTTTTAAAAAAGTACCTTTTAAAAAAGTACCTTTTAAAAAGTACCTTTTTAAAAATGTACCTTTTAAAAAAGTACCTTTTAAAAAGGTACCTTTTTAAAAATGTACCTTTTAAAAAAGTACATTTTAAAAATGTACCTTTCAAAAAAGCACCATTTAAAAAAGTACATTTAAAACAGTACCATTAAAGTATGAATTTTTGTAAAAGTAGTTATTAAAAATACGTTTTAAAAATCACTCTTTGAGAAAAATACCTCTTAAAAGAGTACCTTCTAAAAAGCAACTTTTAAGAAATGTACCCTTCGAAAGCAATACCTTTTAACTTCAAATAGTGATTTTTTAACTTCAAATAGTGATTTTTCTAAGATCTTGCACATACTATTACGCCAATAAAATATTGTATGAAATATGCATATTTTGGCGGCCACAAATATTTTTTTTAAATAACCACTATAATTAAAGAGTTTATTTTTGTTTCTTTTATATATGTAAATAAAAAGCGCCCTTTAACTAGAATAAGCTCATTACCATTTCATGTAATTATGTAATTTAATTACTATTTTTTATATGTTTGAAAAAATATTAATGGCATTGCATATTCACAATGTTTTAACATACTCTTACGAACATGTATTCTCATCACTTGCAATAATGAGTGATTTTCTACGAATGGAGCGAATGCGTAATATCGACTTAATATTATTCATACGTACATGTATTCTGACATGTGGTTGATCTGATTTGTTTGTAAACTTTTTTCGAGTATTTTTTTTTTGCTTTGGTTGCAGCGGCAGTCCTATGCTATTATATAATTTAAATAATTAAATATAAAAGTGTGATTTTTATAAGGGTTGAAAAGCAAGAAAACAAGTGATTGTACACTTAAAACACTGACAAGGGAGAAACTTTTTGATAAACGTCACTTGCAATCAATAACAAGAACAATAAAGGAAACAAAATATTCACTCCCTCTCCTTACGTCAATTAAATATTCTAAAGAGAAAAATTAACGTTAAAAAATCAATAAAATTGTAATTTCTTTATAAAAAAAATTATATATTTATGTATGCAAATTTGTTATCAGTTTACTTGTAGTTCAATATATGTATATAATATGTAGAAAAGGAGACAGACAGACTTTCAAATGTTTTTTTAGCTGAAATAAACTGTTTGGAAATTTAATCTATTGCAGTTTTAAGTTAAGCAACAAACGAATCAGTTATCTCTAAAACCACATAAGTCAGTTTTGCTGTTTCAAACACCATTTTCACCATTGCGTATTATATAATATTTAATATACGCGTGCGTATTATATAATATTTAATATACGTTCTAATTTTTTGACCGGTTTTTCAATTTAAATTTTAATTTTTATCGATATTTCGTTACTCATCGAGTACCATATGCAAGATATTTTTTTATTTTATAAAATATTTTATAAATTATTTAAGGGTACACGAATAAAATTTTGGATTTGGATCTTCATTTCGTGTTACGAATTTTCGAAAACGTGTCATTGAAAATATACGCATAACAGCTCAGTGACAATGGCACCATACTGCTGTCACGGCTTTCTCCTTGTCTCACTCTCTCTCTCTATATATATATATATATATATCTCTTTCTCTGTACGGTAGTGAACCTACTCTGTAGATATTTCCATTAAAAGAAAAAACATATTCCTTGTACTCATTACACACTATTCAGGATATGGTCCAAATTTTTTTTGCTTAAAAAAACACACAAACATTATTCTTTTTATAAAAAAAATCGTATTAATGTAAACGTTTAGAACTTTAAATGTTTACTTATGCTCCGACCAGGGCTGTAAGATGTAGTGATTTCTCGCCAAACATGGCGATTTGTACGTTCCTTTCACGACGTGGCAATTTTTTTCATTGAATGATCTTGTTATTGTTATTGGGGGCTGTTATTAAAATTATTGGATTAGTGATTGGAGTATACATAAATAATATTTTTCGTTTATATCAACGGCTAAAAATTATAATAAGTACGTTCAAAGTATTTATAATGAATTATGTGACGAAAAAAATCACCTATTTTTGGTTTTACAAAACCGAAAGTTATGTTTCTAACTGCAGCGATAAAGCAGGTACTTCATTTAAAAACATTACCACCTTTGGCCGTTCTTAATATGTTGATTATTTCGAGTAACAACGCTTATGTAGAAAGAATATTTTAAATAACAAACTATACCAAAATTCGTTTGCGATTCAAAATACGGTATGAATTTTAAAATACTTTAATTATAACAATTAATTACATAAATGCAAATTATATTTGCTGTAATACGTTTGGGACGAATATGGCAAAATATTTAGTTTCACTACTAGACATGTATGATACTGAAAACAATACAAATGAAACGGTTGACGTTGACGTTTATACCCTTTTACATATTTATTCATAACTACTATTATTTAAAATAGTTCTATGAATATTTTAGTATTTATAATACACACACACACACTTACAAAGTTATATGTGCCAGTAAGAGTATATTTAAGTTTTCGTTTAAATTATATTTTATTTATGATATAAATTTTTTTAACAATATAACACATATTTTATAAATAAACAAAGTATCACAAAAATCAAAAGTAAAGGGGGTTTTCTGACGATTTTTGGAAAACGTTTTTCTCTTGCAAAACTTAAAATTTTTTCGACTTTAAAGATTTTCGATTGCTCTTTTGGTGACGGAGGCAAAAGAAAATCTTGCTCTGACTCACTCTCTCTATGATATTTGTCAAAAAAGATTCCAGTTAAAGTAACGCAATTAACATACACTTTTGTTTTCCTTTTTAAAGAACTTAAAAGAAATCCTCTGGAAAAATATTAAAATTTTTATACGGTTCTATCAAGCGTATATCCAACCTTTCTCCAGATATAGACATATATAACCAAATCATAAGTCTCTTTAAGTCCTTCATATTTATTTCCACACACTCCTCACGCTACAAATTTTAACAGCTTCTGCAGCAGTAAAATTATGGAAAAAAATCTACACAGAATTTGTCTTGTCTGATACTTGATACAACATCAAGTAGTTCTTTTGAGTTACAACCAAAAACAATATAGCAAAAAGAAAAGAAAAAAATTTAACTAAGAGCAACGAAACAAAGAGAGATTCTGAAAAAAGTCGTAAAGCTAAAATTTTCAACTTCCGGCTTAACTACTTCTACTTTATTGTTCGTAACAAATACAATACTGGCTGATATTTTTACAGATTTTTTTCCCAAAGCACATCCTTGGGTGTTTGTGAATTTTTATGTGCAAGCAGGCATCGTGTCACTTCAATAGCAATGCAAAAAAAGAAATAAAACAGCAAAGTTTCCAAAGGCTTTAAGTATGCAAAAAGAAGCTAAAAATAAGGATGACAATTTTAACATTTTTAGCTTGAAATTTATTCATTTATTATATAGACTACAAAAATGTACTTTTTTAAATTTAAATAAAACAAAGCGAGTACGAGATATCAATAATTTTTTTTACATTAGAAAGGCCTCTAAATGCTATTAATCCGTTTACAATGCCATCCTGTTGAAACCATATGTTATTAGTGTCCACATCATCCGAATCAGGCTAAACGAAGTTGATAAGCTTAGATTTATACAGTTCGCCGTTGGCCAATGGTGTGCCAATTTTATTTTTGTTGACGTACCTATTCATGTAGAAATGGAGAACGATTGTGGCGACCGTAAAATGGGCGAGGCGTTCTGAACGTTGCCCGCTGCTAGAGGAGTCAACGTTCACTATTTGTGGCCAGGCCACTACCGTCAACGGGGGGCGCTATAGATCGGTGATTATCAATTTTTTTTGCCCCAAGTTGGATTATAAGGACATCAACGTCATGTGTTTTCAATAAAGCGCTGCCACATTGGATATTCTGCACAAGTGATTTGATGTTATAGTCATATCCCGTGGACGTGATGTGAACTGGCGACCGAAGTCGTGCGATTGGGGTTTTCTTAAGTCACAGCCACATTCATGGAAAATTAGACAATTCGGATGAGCGCCACTCCTCGAAGCCGCGGCGTATATTTGCACAATGTTATATTCCATACATAGTGGCATCAATAGACATTTCAAATGAATAATTTGTTAAATTATATCCCACACACACTTTGTTTTACTCAAATTTAAAGACAGGAAACGTTTCATGAAGCGCTTTTTACTTTGGGGGCATTTAGTTTGAAGAGGACAATGTGAGTGGTAAATTTAAAGCAACCTTACTTTCAGTACACACCATGTATATCACCATTATTTTATTAGAAAATCACCATTAGCTTATCAGCACGTATATCAGTATTAGTTCATTAGAAAATGTTTTGTAATCAGCAGATCCTTCTATACCTTCTTATATAATAAATTACATAAAATCTATCTTTGTAATTACTAAACTAAAAATCTACAGGTGGATAAAATTTATAAAACAAATTGTCTTCCCAAATTTCAAGTTCAACATATTAATTCCTTTGTCGCAATATTTCGTTAACCTTGACAATTAATTTACAGTGACATTCATTTACATATAAAAGTGATATCAATTGTGAGAAAAGTCAAGCCATAAACTAAGCAACTTAATTAATTTCTATATATTTTATCAACTACAATATTAGGACTAACTGAAAAGGTTTGTTACGCTTTTGTAGGATGTTAGAGATTTATGGAAATGAACGCAACATAAATACAAGCAAGCAAGCTTTGGCTCTCAAGTGTCCAATTATAGGCACTGACATTGTCCTGATAACATAAAAATGTACGTATGTATATACGTACTAATATGTATGTACATACTTATGTACGTATATATACAAGTACATAGATGGCAGGAAACCTTGCTTATTAACAAAAACACATGTTTATATTCAGAGCGGATGTAGTGTGAGAACATTTATGTGTTTATATGTCAGATTAGTAATCAACACTGCATCTATTCACCCACACTATTATACACTAAAAATTTTACAAAATACAGACATTCATACAGACATAAAGGCTTACAAATAAACAGACAGACAATAAATGAAACAGCAAATCTTTTTACTTCTCTTATTGCACAAGGCTTCTTTGCCGTTTATTCATTTTTTTCTGTCTTCATTTCAATACCCCTGCTTCATAATGGCCAAATACTGTGGGTCTGTGTGTACGTGGGTTTGTTTTTTAAACAACAAAATGTGCGTGCGTGCGTGTGTATGTGTGTGTTTAATTTTTGCGCCACAAAATTGTTAGCTGTTAAGGGTCAGAATCAAAATACATGAATATAGAACTACATATTTAAGATAGTTATTTTCATAATTCTGGCCTGACCTGAAATATTGTTTGGGTGTTTGCATTTGTTGACATGTTTTCCCTTTTGGGAGATTTATTCATTCATGTTCGTAAGTAAGTAGATATTTTGTTTTGGGTCTAAGGTGTTTTATAAAAAATTCGAAAGCAGAATAATACTAGATACGAGTATGTTTACAAAACATTAAAAGCTTATATCCATAAAATTGATTTAATTCCAAAATCATTATTAACAATCATATGGCATGTGAAGATTTGGAAAACTGTTTTGGACAAAGAAAAAAAACATTCAAGCCTTTTTTCACACTATTTAAGGAAATAAGTTTTGGATTATAGACAGATTAGACTTGCAAAAATACCATAAATATGTAGGAGCAATTGAAAGGAATATAGTTCTTGGAAATCTCTTGTTTGCAAAAGAAATGTTTGCCTAATAAATCTCAAAGGCACTTTATTTTTGTAACACTTTGGAAAAGGTTTTTCAAGAGGCCCTTTGGAAATGCAACTTATTTTAGTATATTTTTAAAAATAGTTTCAGTTTCTTTCAGTTATTGTTTTAAATTAGATATATATTCATGGATAAGCACGGCTAGCCTTAATATCTAAAAAAAAAGACTTTTTAAAAGTAAAAAAGTAAAAAAGCACATCAAGAAATCCCATAAAAATTTGCAAAATTTTTGGTGACACACTTAACATACGTGTTTGGATATTTAATATAATTTTTCTTTCAATTTGAGAAATAAATAAATAAATTTCTCAGTTTCTATTGATGTTTAAAAATTTTACAACGTAAATCTCTCCCCCGCTTTACACGGAATATTTTTATATGGAAAAACCACTAATAAACAAGCCTTTTCAATACGAGACTATTGTAAATAAAAGTTTAAAATATGTGTGTAAAGAATGTTAAAAATCGTACTGTTGCTCAAACTCAACTTACTCATAGATGCATACAATTTTGTTTTGAATACGAAAAAGTGAATTTCCATTTTTTATAGTTTTATCATGGTGCGTTATTTAGCTTTAGATATTGTAAAGATATTGTCATCCATTGAGTAGAGAGTCTCTCAATTTCCTCCTGATCGTGGCTGTTTTCAGCAACGTATATACATATCTAATATTTTTCTTGTTTACTTAATTAAGTGTTCCTTCCCAAATATAGAGACAATTTCTCTACAAAAAAAATACATTTCAGAAATGTTTTTTCTTGTAATAATCGGAATATAAAAATTTACGCGTCAAAAACTTTAAAAAGCATTGAGTTGACAACACACTGGAATCTAGGCAGATGCGCTATCAGGCTAGGTCACCCACCGTTCTACCATGCCAACAGAGAGGTGTTTAAAGAAGGCCTTCCATCTTCTATGCGAATGCTTTGTATGACATTTTTCGTGACAAAAATCTATCGAAGTTATCAGAGATCTATTTAGTAGAGTTAAGAGATTTCTAAATACTATCAGGTGGATCTACTACTACTCACCGGACTTAGCCTGGATACTCACATCCGACATGTTGTCTGGAACGAGTAGCGGTTTTTTGTGTCAAAACGGGCTCACTTGATTCTACCTGATTGCTCCTCCGTATGAAGACAGCCTCATTTACACCAACAAACTATAATTTATTTTAGTTATTTTCCATTAACAAATCCCTTTATAATTCCTACAAAATTTTATTCCCGCACTTTATTCATGCAACAGCAAAGCTTACAAGCTTACGAGTATAGAACTATTGTTAGCTTTTTAAAAGCACTTGTTAATTTATGCACGTTTTAAAAATTGCATTTCCATGTTTACATCTGCTGCTATCTCAGTTTCAGGGCCAAACAAATACTTGTTGCAACAGAGGAAGTATTAAAAAGAGGAAACGAGTAATTGAAACTCATACATATTAGTGGTTTTCATGCTACATCGTTTTTCTACAACCCTTTTAAATTTAATACGTTTTTTTGTGACAAACCGTAAACGCCTTCTTTTGTTTATGTAGTAAATAAATTAAAACTCGTATTCATATAATTTTGCATTTAACGCACTTTATATGCTATGATTTTTCGTCTTGCGTTTTTTGTAGATAGTAAACGTATACAAAATTATGTAGTAGAGTAATTGTAAAAAAGGTACTTTAATACGATGAGTGAAATCCCTCATTAAATCGTTGTTTATTTAGCAGTCAAGACATTGGAGTTGAGTATATAAAAAGCCCTGGCATAATGTTGTAAAAAAGCGATATATTAAATTGTAAATAAATATTTATTTTCCTTTTTAACACTTCAAACTAATTTTTATGCCATTAAAGAATCTTCTTTTAAAATCGTCAGATGATACTAGAAATTTAAGATTCCAATTAACTCTTCAATGACTGGCCTTATAGATTAAACAGGAAACATCATTGCTACAGAACAACGAGACAATTCCCTTTTTCAATTGCATGTGACTTTTTGCGTTTTACAAATGTCCTGCATTTAATTCAATCTTTGACCTAGACCTTGTAGATATCTTCAATTTTGTGGCTTTGATTCATTCATTACTCGTCTTTTCTCAATAATTCAAATTACACAAAAGTCCTTCTAACTATTTGTTGGGCTGCACATGCAAGCAATTGGTTGATTTCTGTTTGTCTGTTTCAACACATTGCACAGTGGCATGAAGTGCTTTCAAGTTGAAAACATCTACATTATTTAGTGCTTAACTCATTTTTGCAAATATTTTTTCAGGTAATTGCTGTGTTTTGGATTCTAGGGTATTTGAGCAAAAATTAAAGAATTAAAATATACAAGATTTAGAAAAAACTATACAACTTAAATATGTACCTTGTTTTTCTAAGAAAAAGTACCTCCACAAAGACACCTTCAGAAAAATATACCTATAGACAAAAAGTAGCATGTGAAAAGAAAACGCGCATTTTGAAAAAAATTAGCTTTTGAAGAGAGTACAATTTGAAAAGAATATATATTTTTTTAAAAAGTGCTTTTTAAGAAGAGTACATTTTGAAAAAAGTGCCTTTTAAAATGACTAGCTCTGCGAAATTGTACTTTTTTAAAAAGTATTTTGAAATATGTAACTTTTGAGAATAGTACCTTTTGTAAAAAGTATTTTTTTTAAGTACCTTTTGTCAAAACTACTTTATGAAAGTGCCTTTTGAAAAGAAAAAAGTACCTTTCGGAAAGAAAATACTTTGAAAAAATAACACTTGAAAAGAAAACATTATGAAAAAAGTAATTTTTGAATAGATTACCTCTTGGAAATAGTACTTCTTCAAAAAAGTACCAAAATTTAACTTTTGTAAAAAGTATCTTTTTTGATATAAGTACCTTTTGTAATTTTTTTTAACAAAGTACATTTTACCAATAGTACGTTTTGAAATAAAATACCATTTGAAGAAGTACCTTCTGAGAAAAGTACAATTTATGAAAGTACTTTTTTGAACAAGTACCTTTCCAAAAGACAATACTTTGAAAAGTTTCTTTTAAAAAGATTACCTCTTGCAAAAAGTACTTTTTAAAAGAAGTGCCTTTTAAAAAAGTATTTTAGAAAAAGTACCTTTTAAAAAATTATCATTTTGAAAAAGTACCCTTTGGATAAAATACCTTTTGAAAACAACTACTTTTCGAAAAGAATACTTTTTGAAAGATTACCACTTGGAAAGAGTACCTCTTGTAAAAAACATTTTTTGAAAATGCTTATGAAAAATATAACTTTTGAAAACTTACGATTTGAAAAACTAATCTTTTTTAAGGAAATCTTTGGAAAAATTATCTTTTTGATAAAACTGCGTGCTGAGGGGAAAACAACTGTTAAAATACTCGCAAAACTTTTTTACATAATGCTTTTAAGCGTAAGCCTCAAAAATGTGTCCTCTGGTTTTTTCGCTCCTTTTTACAATTTCATAAATTTTATGTATATTGACGGACTAGACAGACCATGAGTGTTTTGTGGTAGTCCCTTTTCTATTATATTTTACTTTATTAATATTTTTTTAAAGTTTATTCAAGCAAAAGTTATTCTTTTAGACCATATTTAACCATAAATACGGACATAAGAAAATTTGCCATAACAAATAGGAGTGGCGAATAGTAAAATGGTATTCGAAAATATATTTGTTTTTAAAGCCAAAAATTACCCTTTTAATACTCAAATAGAAAAGTAAACAACAACAATTTTAAAAAGTAAACTGCCAATCCTCTGATTTGTGTAGATACAAATTTAAAACAATCCATTTAAACGTCGATTAAAGGGAAAATATTTTAGACAATATAAACAATTAAATAATAAAATTTTTTTAATTAATTTATAAGGGTAAAAAAAATTAAAAGTTTGAATTAAAACTGCGTCAAAAATAGCACTGAGCTTCATACTTTTTCAAGATGTGAAATAATAATGTTTTTTTATTATTATTTACATACGTATCTGTTTACATACATACATATACATACATATACATATGTACATACGTGCGTCAAATTTAGTTTTGTACAGAGGGTGCACACGTTACATTTGCGGTTTCTTAACTGCTGTTAATCCGAGTGTTAAAACCGATTGCATACACACATGCATGCATACGAGAATGTATGATTTTTTCAGGCTTCTCATGGTCTCTCAAGAAAAAAAAAACAAACAAAAAATTGATGTGTAATTTCAACTCGTCTAGAAAATGTATATGAAAAGTACTCATTTTTCGAGTAATTTCTACACATAAGACGATAAGAAAATATTTAAAGTTAAAATAGCACAATATGAAAGTTTTTAACAAAGTTTAAGCATGGAAGTCAATAATTTAAAAAAGGTCTTGCAGTTAAAATAAAATATAAAATAAAATTAAAATATAAAAAACACAGACTCAGATCTTAACTACGAGTACCGTTAAATCCAAAGCAGGTCTTTTTCCCAGGAGCATGGACATATTACATACTCTGAAGTCAGACTGGGAGTTTAATTATTTGCATGTCAACACTTTTAACGACTATTTTTGATAGCGTTTCGATGACTATAATATTTACTTTGCTTGTGGTGGGCAAAGAAAATTTGGACTGATCCTTTTTTCTTTAATGAAACATCCAATTTAAATAATAGGTGTATATATAGACGTACATATATCAATTTTAATGTCCCCACATTATACGATAAGAACTATTCAGTCAACAAACGTGAAAATTCGCAAAGGCAAGCACCGGATAAATGTCTACAGCACAGAAATTGTGTAGTGAGTGACAAAATCAATACTGGAAAAATCTACTATCAACACTAAAATTTATATAGCACGTATATATATATGTGTTATATAAATATATGTTTTCATACATGTATATACACAATTAAAAGCAGTTGCAAAACACTTTAAATTAGTTAAAGCGGTTAATACATACATCGATCTTTGTGTTTGTGGTAGTAACAACGTTGATGCTATGTGATAGACGATATCAACGTTACCCTATCAATTTTAGTTTTTATGCGGTTATTAAAGTGTAAAGACATACAATTTCCCGTCGCCAAATGTGTAAAGTAGGTGATACACACATCAATATTCAGCTTCAATTTCTGCTTTTCTTTATAAAAAATTGTACCTAAACGCAAAATTTTAAAGACATGCAATTTTCCATCGGCAAATGTTTGTCGTTTATTAACAGACATAAAAAAATAAAAAGTAATGAAAAAATCGCTTTATTGTTCTTGCATTAAGAATTATTTTAACATTATTATTATACAATTTCCTTGTTCCACACAAAACCTACCGTCCGCTAAATATTTTTTGTATTATATAAATTAAAATGTTTCCAATAATATATTATATTATACTTATTTTATATTTAGGTCACTGTCTTTTATATTTAGGTCATACTCTTTGCCGGCAATAAGCGATACACGTGTCTTAATTCAATTAGAAAAAAATTTTAGTCCATTTTTATCACATACAATTTAACACAGACAACATAGACAAGTTATTGTTTTTTTATAAATCAAAATTTTTCCAATAAAATATATTACACCTTGTCACTTTGCTTTTCACATTTAATAAAGTCGATAATTAGCAAGAAACTTCTATTTGAGATAAAAGTTCATTGTTCATTGAAAAAAAAAAATATTGATATGTGTATCACAAGGAACTTTGTATTTTTTTTTTTTACCTGAATATATTCATATCGCATTATCACATTGTTCTCGATATTACAACAAATAAGTTATTATTGGTATTTAAGACGACGATGACTCTTAAACATTAAGGTCCGCTTAAACAAACAACAATAATTTTAAGATGTTTATTACTCATCATTAAGCAAGCATTTTTTTCTTTATACCCGTACAGAATCAGTTCTGATTAATGACTTTACATCTCTGAAATAAAATGCTTTATTCAAAATTTTTTATTATTTAACGTTTATTCGAATGCAGTACATATGTACATACGTAACAAAATTAATGGGATTTTAAACATTTAATGCATGCAAACGCATTTCAATACAAAATGGAGGAATCATTCCTATAAAAAAATTTACAGCATACGACAATTAACACACACTCACCCTGTACAATATGGCGTTATAATATTTATGACTTAATTATTTTCACTCATACACACATGCGACGATATCGTACATGAAGGGAAGATGTGAGTGAGTGTATTCGTAGTTGAGAGTGAAATGAGAATGTGTAATGTGTCATGTTAGTGCATTTATACTGTGCGTTGTAGTTTACAGTTATTTATTATTATTATTTTTTATTGTTGTTGTCAATGTAAGTGATGTTAAGTATATGTATATATTTTAAACGTTATTGACACCAATAAACATTTTATATTCTGTTAAAATAATGAAATGACATAAACTGTAAAATACGTAAGAGGGAAAGCAGGTTGCTGCAGGAAAATTGTGTAAACAATTAATTTACTGCACAGTAGTCACAATGAATTTTTAAGGACTATAAAAGTTCATCACAGATTGATTGCAATCATAAATAATGTTGGATGTATCTGTTTTTGATTTTAATAGCTTGTAAGAGATTTCTAAAATACAATTTTTCATGCGAATATTTATTGTTTCGATAAGATTACAACCAATATTTTAAGCAACTTGATGAGAAATTTCCATACAGCACTTAGCACGCACAGGGTTGGGCAGTATTTGAAATACATGTATTTGAAATACGTATTTAAAATACAAATACGTATTTTGTATTTTGTATTTTAAATACACACAGATTTTTAAGTATTTTGTATTTTGTATTTTAAATACATGTCCTGAAAGTATTTTGTATTTTGTATTTTAAATACATGATCAGCAAGTATTTTGTATTTTGTATTTTAAATACCGCAAACCATGTATTTTGCCCAACATTGCTCATCAGGACCTGTAGAAAAATTATTTTCTTCAGCAGGTTTTATTTATTCTCCAACAGGAAACTGTTTTAGCTGATGCTACATTCAAAAATCGGATATTTGTGAAAGGAAACAGTTGTTTTGTTAATTAGTTTTATCTAATGCATTTTATGGTTTAAATAAAAACGGTGTGTGTATCTCGTATTTTTTTATTTTATTTATTTTTTATTTATTTATCTCAAGTCTATGAATTTAAAATTCTTACAGACTGATTACATAGGTATATTTATATATGTATTTAAGTATGCAAACAAAATATTACGTTTTATTAGATTATCATTTAATGAGAAATCAATATAAGAGTAAAATTTATTAAATTCCCTGCAGCTCTAACAAAGGGATCAGAATTAGCATAGTTTTTTCTAAAGAATTGTAACACATACCTCATTTTAAAGGCAATTCATCCTAGATTTCTTATATGTAAAGACTTTTTACCAAAAACATTTTGGTCTATCGAAAAAATTTATTTGAATTTTTTGGTGCACAGTACTGTTTCTCTGAGGGATTTTTCACCTCATGGAAAAACTATAAATTATTACGGGACGACACATACCTCTTTTTAAAGGCAATTCATCCTTGATTTTTTATTTATAAAGACTTTTTACCAAAAACATTTTGGTCTATCGAAAAAATTTATTTGAATCTTTTGGTGCACAGTACTGTTTCTCTGAGGGATTTTTCACCTCATGGAAAAACTATAAATTATTACGGGACGACACATACCTCTTTTTAAAGGCAATTCATCCTTGATTTTTTATTTATAAAGACTTTTTACCAAAAACATTTTGGTCTATCGAAAAAATTTATTTGAATCTTTTGGTGCACAGTACTGTTTCTCTGAGGGATTTTTCACCTCATGGAAAAACTATAAATTATTACGGGACGACACATACCTCTTTTTAAAGGCAATTCATCCTAGATTTTTTATTTATAAAGACTTTTTACCAAAAACATTTTGGTCTATCGAAAAAATTTATTTGAATCTTTTGGTGCACAGTACTGTTTCTCTGAGGGATTTTTCACCTCATGGAAAAACTATAAATTATTACTGGACGACACATACCTCTAATAAGACCTGCAGTATTATTTTCGATTCTAGTTTGAGCAGGACTAGTACATCTATTAGATAGGTTATTAGTAGTTAATAAAGTATTGACAGGTGATCTTTCGGCGGCTGTAGACAATTGAGTGGGTTGGCTCGTACGTTGAATAGAAGATACGGTACTGGTATTAACATTACCTAAATACATACATGTACATGACGTGAAAGTATTTTGTATTTTGTATTTCAAATACGTGCAATAAATGCAAGTATTTTGTATTTTGTATTTTAAATACATACAGATTTTTAAGTATTTTGTATTTTGTATTTTAAATACATGTCCTGAAAGTATTTTGTATTTTAAATACATGATCAGCAAGTATTTTGTATTTTGTATTTTAAATACCGCAAACCATGTATTTTGCCCAACACTGAGCACGCACAATATATGCAGTAGATGTAACATTATGAATAGAAATGAATATAATAAAATACGTATGCATGTAAATAATAGTATATGCTATAAAAACAAGCAGTGTACATGATTTTTCATCATATGAGCTTTAATGAAGGAAAATTTATGTACATATGTAGTGCATACCATCTGCTGAACACTTTATGTAATTAGCATCTTTCTCATTTAAACGACATTTAATTACTTTAAACGACAAATAAAGTTACTTAAAATCATCCAAAACTCTGCATAGTCCACAATACATGAAAATGGTCCACAGCTGGTCCCCTTAAATCATAATTAATTAAATTACTTGATATGATATACTTTCTAAAATGTTTCATTAATTCATTTTTGTAATTTTATAGAAAAATATAACAACGATAACAAAAAACCGACCGACACTAGCATAAGAACGGAAATGATAAAAGATACAAAAAACCCAAACATTTTTTTCTTCAGCACCTAAAATCTTTCTTTTATTATGTTATGATTCGTGACGCCTTTATTTATACCACATGTTGTACGTTTGCATGAGTTCAACTATAATAATTTGTAGCTTATATTGTTATCGCTGCATTTGAGTCATAAAAACGTCATTAATAACACTCTAGAGTACAATAACTGACGACTACAAAGAGTAGTGACATGCGTTCAAATTAAGAGCGTAACTGGAAGAGGGACTCTTATGACCTCCCCCTAGTAAAAAGTCCACTTGAGTAAAGCAAATTGAACATTTAAAGATTCAGGAAAAGCAATTTTTAGGAAACAACTTTTCTATAAGTTTATCTACGCCAATGGTTGCTTGACTTGTACGTTTGAGTCCCTGACTTTGATAATAATAAAACAAAATGTATATTAAAAGCTTCGACAAAAAATTCGTGTATTTTTGTACATGTTTTTCATGTGTTTTGAGAGTTTTTGGTTTTGAAAATATTTTTTAACGATTATGGTGCAAAAATAGCAAAGCATTTCTAATAAGGTTAAGCAATTTAAATATTTTTACATGATTATCTACTTTTTGTTAAGCATACTTTGATCTAATTTGAAATGGAAATATAGTGAAGAGATATTTTAACTTAATTAGCAACCATTTTGAATATTTTGAGAAGTTTTTATTACCAGCACTAAGTGTGTTAAAATTTTTTAGGATTACTTTTTAACTTAATTTTAAAGATTCTAAATAAAGGATTAATTCCTGCCATTAACCGTAGGTTCCAGTTTTGAATTTTGCATTTATTTCAACACGGAAAAAACTCTTATGCAAACTCATGAGCTCAGAAATTTATTAATTTTATTATAACAAAAATCATAAACATTAAATTAATTACAAGCCGCGAAAGTATACGAAATTTAAAAAATTCTGTGACCAAACAACTGAAATCTCTACTCAAAAAGACTTGTTTACAAAATGACGTTCAACACGATATTGCACTCTATATTGTACTGTTTGTGGAGAAAACGCATAAATGTATTACCAGATGATTTGTCTAGCGGTCGCAACGTCTGTGGCTTTCTTAAGAAAAAATTTTCACACAGTGACTAGTGTTGTCGTAAATTTTTTAAGCATTCAAATGAAAAAAAAATCCTTGAAAATCTTCATTGAAAATTAACTTGATTAATGGGGAGTTCAGTTCAAATGTAGTTTATAAAAAACACTTCTAGTCTGTTGACCGGCTCTCTTCCCATGAGATTGAAACTTTTGTTAAAATTTGTATGATATATTGCTCCTAACTGCCTTTAATTAAATTCCCTCTCCTGTTATTTTCATGTCTCTATGACTTTTCTAAGTGCCTGTTCATGTTATATTGTCAACTGCTAATAATTAATTTTTCATCTAACGGCGATGAAAAATAATCTGAATAATATTTTGATTTCCGCATGATTGTGTTGAATTTTTTGTTTGTTCCTTTTGTGTTTTAACACAATTTTGTATTGTGGTTATTTGTTTTGCATAACACAGGGCAATGTGTGATAAGTTATCAGATATAATCACACTTGGCATGATGATAATGAGTATTATACATGCAATTTTCTTTTATGTTGTTAATGTAGTTTTGATTTTTTTATGTACAAAAAACAAAATGTAGCGAATACTTATTTCGTAATGCGAACATTTTCATAAGTATAAATAAAATTTTATAAGAATTATGTTCATAGTGGTCAGCATAGATTGACTTTTAACTACTAAGCGCCCAAAGATAGGCAATTAAAAATCTATTGAATGAAATTTGATTTCAATTTGCTTATGTAACGTAATATAATCGAAATCCTGTTACAAATGAAACTAATCAATCTAAATTTTTCCCTTTACGATGAATTTAAGCTATTATTTTTCCGATAGAAATATCCATCAGATTCAGGTATAGTATATCACTCATACCTTTGCAAGGGTGTATATAAAATCAATAAAAAAATGTTCCATAATACAAAATAAATAAAAACTTACCTGTTGCCTTTAAAGTATTTTTAAAAACAAATATCGAAGTATATTTTCAGACCACATACATTTTTATCTAAAATGAAAGGAAAAATTAAATATTAACATTTCCTTGCCAATAACTTTCATATATAATTAGCACAGCATTGTATGCTTCAAGAAAAAAATATTTGAAATAAAAATATATAAAACAAACACTTTATCGCAGCTAGTGTTAAAAAAACATTTACGTTAAAAACAAGCAATAGTCAATTCTTTTATAGCAGTGTTATAATGGATAATACAACCATGTGGAGCGTTCTAATGTAAATCAAAACTATTTAGTAAAAAATTCAGCAACATAATAATTTTACCGCAGTTCTATAGTTTAAATTTCATTTTTATAACACAATCATAGATTTACTCCTTATGAAAATTCATATCTTATGTTGCATAAATTTCTCATCAGAGCAAAACTATTTAAACAATTGCCTACATTCAGGCTCAAACAAAACATTTTTATTATTGCATATCTAAGAAACGTAAGGATTGGTTCGATAGGCAAAACTTTTATAACAGTGCTTATGATAATCATGTAATAATAAAGTTATTAGAAATAATAAACATTATAAAATATTGATTTATGTGCTTTTAGTTTAACTAATAATTGGGCATATTCCCTTAATACTAGCTTAGAGTATAAAGGGATAGTTATAAGCTACCGAATTCGACTATAAGTGTCCTAATTATCTTCCTTAAAGCTACTTCATTAGGTTTAGTGTATTTTTGCACCTAGATTGACTTAGAACCATAATGCATACAGCACAGTACTGATGTAGAGGTATTGAGAGAATGCTTAGTGATAAATTAATGTTTTCATTAATCAGTGTTTTATTAATCAGAAGGCCAATTTATTCCACAAAAACGATCGCAAATCTTAAGACGTTTTAAAGTGTTGATGTCTAAAAGTTTCTAGATAAAGTCAAACCATTTATTAATAAAATGTTATAGGGAAAGCTATTTTGCTAATTAAAGCATTTACTACATTTCGATATTAATTAGTTAGCGTGATGGATAGCAGATAAAAATGAATACGAGCATCTTCAAACAAATATTCTAAGGCAACCTCTTAGTAAGTATCTGCCAAGTTTGTCGTAAGAGACGAAAAAACATTCACGGCTTCCGAAGTAACAAATAACGATGATGATGATAGCCATTGATTGTGGACCGATTTCATTATTTTTTTTCTTGTAGAGCAAAAATCCTATTCTTTACAAACAATATGCAGAAGGAAGTATTTGGTTGTTTCAAAAGCTGTAGCAGCAAGAAAATTTTTAAAGGTGGAATTTCAAAAACACATCTAATGTTGTCCTTACACAGTTTTTCTTTACACGCATTTTTTTCTGGCACCAATAACAACAAATTTATTTTATTACAATTGTGATAATATAATCAAAAGACTGATGTGACATTTATTTTTACCATGAAAGGGTTAATATTGTAGGAATTGTATTTTACTTCTTCATATTAATAAATAAAAAGACATACAAGTACATCTAGCTCTCTTTTTACACGATTCTAAAAAAGGGCAATTTAATTTAAAAAATCATTCTACTTTTTTCATAATGTTTTTCGGGATTTATCTTTATTGTTTCTGAAAGAGAAGGTTTTGAAATCAATTTTTTGTTGCTTTTCCTTCTGAAGTTGCTTAAGTTTTACCACTTTATTCTTGTTTGACCCCACTGTTTAAGTAATGAGAGCTGAATTAAATTGAGTTTTAACATTCGTTTTGATAATTTTTTTGTTGTTGAAATTTTTAATTAATAATTTTTCCTAACATTTTGTTGCTAGAGCAATTTAAGTTAAAAAAAATAATATTGGAATTTTTCTAACTTTTTCTTCTATCGTATCGAATTAAATTTTTTTCTTTGAACTGCATCAATATTTTTACAGATTTTTTTGTTTGCATATTGTTAGGCTGCTTATTTTTGTGTGTAAAAAATACAGCATACTTGTATGTAAATACAATATTTCCCTTTGAGGCTAATAAAAAGAACAAAAATTAATTTTCATTTCGAATAATTTTGATTTATGACCAAGCATTTTTGCATTGAGGTCATTACAAAGCATTTTTTTTCTTATGAAAGTGATTTTTAAAAATAAATTAAGCCAAGCGGAGACCACAAAAATATTACATTTTAAAAATTTCACTTCACAAATTGATTTAAAGCTGCGTAGATTTTTTTATTAGTAGAATCGTACTGATCCAGAGAGTATGACTGAAATGTATAATAGACCTCTTAAATTTTAGTAGAAAGATTAAAAAAGTCCCTTAGTATGCAAAACAATACATTAGTACGCAAACAAATACATGTGCAGCAAGAAATAAAGGTTAAACATTTGTAATAACTCGAAAAACTAAATAATATTAATATTTGCATGTGCTACATACCCTGAAACAGTATAAGTGAAGAAAATTTAGTTTTTTCTAAGTTAAAAAAATTCAATATTCCATTTTCCAAACAAAAACAAAAAAAATGTTAAAGAAAACATTTGTTATCCTTTTCATATGCTTTTCCGTTTGCCTGATACATTACATTCTCTTTGCTTTGCATTTTTATTTCCTTAATTGTATTGTGTTAAGTCCTGTGGCAAAAGTATCAACAGTTCTCCATATTCTAGGGATTTTTTATTATTATTTTTCCATTCACACTTATTTGAATATTGACCACTTGTTTTCATTTTCAGCCCTTAAAAAACCAACATTTTAATCTCATTAGCTTGAATAATAAAGGATCTTTTTTGGTTATATAAAATTATAAGAGCTTTTGGTTTGTGTACGATCTTTATGATATTTTTTAAGTTTATTTGTATAATTTCATTTTATTGCAAACATGTTTACCAATTTGATTTCAACTAAACATTATATAGTTTTAATATTTCGTTGTTGTTTTTAAAACAAATAGAATAAAATTTTTCAACAAAATCATAAATTCATTTCTGCAAACGAAAAACTTAATCAAGGGATTACTGAAACTTTTAAATATAGAATTTTTATTTTAAAGTTCTAAGCACTCTTATTTGGGTCAATTATTACTACACATTATTAAATTTGCTTAATAAAACTTATACCTTCAGAAATCCTCATTTGAAGCCAGAAAAAAATTGAATTAGTTCATTTTACCCATTAATTAATACGAATTTATTATATTGTTTAAGTCTTAGTTGTTCTTTTTCTTCTCATAACACTCAAAGTGTAAAAAATATATTTTTATTTCAAGAAAAAATTAAAAAAAGTTTTACAATGAGAACAGTTCTAGTCGACATGGGAGATAAACAAACCTCAAATTTATTCATGCAGCATGTTCATTGTGACTTTCGCGATGTGTCATTCCCGCGTTTGCCAAAAATGATAATTGTATTTCATTTTCAGGAGTTTCAGGTACAATTTCGCTAAATGACGATTGAAAATTTGTTATCAAGCACCCTCTAGTACTAAACGATCTGTTGAGATCAATACTATTTTCTTACGATAAAACGTTGTAAATTTTCTTAATTAAACACGGAAACTCCTAAAACTGGACAAAAACTACTCCAAAGAGTATTTGCCGTATTTTACTTTTACTGTAATCAGCGTTTTGTACTTTTAGCAACTATTGATTAAATTAAAAAGTTGTCATTTAATATTGACCAAATTTGGTTTTAGTGTGAGGGACTGTAATCTTTTCAAATGCAACTTTATTTTTGATTATTTCCTTTTTATAATATTTGAAACTTTTGTATTCATTTCGAAAAATGTCTGAGCATAAATACATATCATTAAAATTTTGCTGAAAGTTCCCGTACAAAATTTTCAATAAATAGTATATAATTAATGTTTAGATAAAATGAAAACAGTGATAGTGTTATATGACACACGAGCGCTGATGAGTGGCCCAGGGGCTTACATAAATAGCTTAGCTTTCAGTAATTTAGTTTTTACCTCCTTAAAATTTTTTTGTTTCTTATCTCCTTTCATAGGTATATTTTAGAAATTAGCAAAAACTATTTAAACGACAAATATTTCTCTAATCTTGTTTACTTCACCCCAAAAAGCCAAATGAACAATAGTCTAGAAACTCTGACGTTTAATCAAAATTAATTAAAGTTGGAAAGTAAATAGAAATACAATATTTATACACCAAAAATTTTAATTGAAATACATTGATCGGAACCTAAAAACTATTTAAAATACGTTTACAATAACCAATTCAATTACCCAGGCCTTGTTTTTCGTAGAAACTTCCTACAACACCCCTTGTCATCATACCTCCCACACACTCTTTTAATTACACAGCTCAATGAGCATACTTATAGGCGTTAATAATTTTACAATTTCTCAGGCTTTACTAACGTAATATTATAATGACAATGACAATGACAACAACTACTACAAAATTAATTGACTGCGCGACCACCAACAAATGTTTTTAAACATTCAGCATCTGTTGAGACATTCCAGCTCCTTTCAACAGCCTAAACCAGCAAATTAAATATGCTGAGACATTTAATATTCTGTTTGTTGTTTATTCCATGAGATTGTAATCGTATGCCAATAAAAAACAAAAACTACCATAACAAGAATGAGAACAAAATTTTATAATTTGTTAAGGAACTCATTGTGGAAATCTTTGAAATACTTTCAGTTTTCGCTCTTCAAACAATTTGTTGACAATTTTATTGACAGTTTGCGGGAAACGGAAATTTTTTGGTTATTTTTTGCTTTCACTGAGTTTGAGATTCTAAAGATAAAGTTTTAATTTATTTAAAGTTATTTAATATATATTATTGGGAGGCTGACAAAGTACATTGTTCATACTTGGGGTTCATTTTCTATTTTGTTTGTTGAATGACATCTGTCGTCGTGCCCATCATTCACTGAGCCGTGCAGAACAGTCAACGCATTTACTTGTTACATGTTAATGATTTCTGGTTGCTTTCCCTTCTTCATATATATTTATGCCAACTTTTCTTCTTACCTAATAATCACTAAAGTGAACTTTAGATGAATACTCTCTCTCTCTTTGGCAAAATCCTTCGAGAATTACTGGAAGTGGTAAGCCAGTCTTGGGCATTCATACACAATGTACTCACATTATCTTTTATTATATAAAATTCTCACAAGAGGTTAAATCTGCACAATTTGCAATAGGTTTTATGCCCACAAGAATACGCATAACATAAGAATAGCGATAAAGTTGTTTTCTAAGATCCCTATGTTCTATAAGGCGGGCAATAGCAACTAATTAGCTTAACTTGAGCACCTTAGTGAGATGATCTTTCAATATCCCATGTTGAGTTACTATATAACCAATTACTTCAATTATATTTAAGTAACTTGATCGAAGTCTTTATGAAGTGTTTCTAGAAATTATCGTTTACCGTCAGTATTTTTTTTTTATAACTCTACTCCCTCTGTTTCTCAGTTCAAGTTCGCGCACTAGTATACCTAGTATATCTATTTCGCAAGAATATCTGAAGCTTCTTTCCATCTCAGCAAAAAAAAAAAAAAATAATAACTTTCAAGGACGTAGTTTAAATGCAAATTTTATGCTAATTTATATCGTTTCTTGAGCGTAACATAATCATATCTTAAACTCGTCAAAATGCGATTAAGATTTTCAAAATGTTGGCTTCCATATCGACACTATTTTATTTAAGTTCGGCTTAGCTTCCTCTGTATATAAAAAACTTTATGGAGTCAGTTTCGATAATCTATTAAAAATCTGCAAAAATAATACATTCAGCTAGAATTTGGAATAATCTTCCAGCAACTAAACAGCAATGCTAATAGTTTAAAAAAATTTGTAGTGAATTCTTTTAAATAAAAATTTGCAGGTAATTCTTATACATTATGTTATGTGCAATTTTCTATGTACTATACATACTTATATATTTCTTAGTACCTTTTTAATTATTGCAAATGCTTTTATGTTTAACGCATTCCGTTCCTGTACTATAAATATAAGATCAATTCTTGTTGTACAGGAAGTAAACCAATAAATAAATAAATAAATATATAATTCCGATATTTTGCTGCACATAAAGTGATATTGAGTAACTCAAAAATATCATCTCCAATGCTTCGTTTTAAGAAGCTCTAGTTTTTTTCAAACCTAATAACTGAATTGGAAGTTATTTTCAATATGTTAAGAAAAGTAGATTTCCTCTCAATATATTTCCTTTTTGCCGCTGGGAATCGACTTGCGTATAAAAAGGGGACAAACTTGGTCGTTAACACAATTTAATACTTTTTTTTTAATTGTGAAAATAATAACCTTATATGTTAAATGAAGAAAATAGTTTTTTATTAAGTCGTATGTCATTAAAAAAAATACAAAAACAATTATATGCACAGATAGCCTCAGCATTGCCAAAAGTATTTTTTTACAACAATACCATTGATACCATTTTAAAAAATCCAGATATTCACCATCCTATCCTTATTTTATGGATACCATCACACATTGGCATTGTCGGAAATGGGCTTGCGGATAATGCATCTAAAGAAGCTATTGATTCCCGAGGTTTCTTTTTTTTTCATCATGTTGCAAACTATTTATTTAAGACCTTAGACAAATCACAAAAACAATACGTGATACTTGCACATCTTAGAGTTGGTAAGGTCTTATTTAGATGTCAACATTTTTATAATCGCATGGAACCTCTTAAGTCCAGTACTTGTAACCAAATAATGAATATTCATCACTTCTTAATGGAGTGTTCAATATCCAAAATGGCTACTGTGTTAGTCACAAGTCAGGCTGGATTTCTAGTTTTCTAAATACAAATTATTTAAGGAAACATTTCTTAATTATTAAGATAAGCACAGCAGAACGGAATAGAATGCTACTTTCGGAGGTGGCTACCCCTCCATCACTAGCGTTAATGTTAGTGTGTGTGTGTGTGTGCGTGTGTTTTATTTTATTACGAGTACTTGGATGTCTGTTTAATGTAAACATCCAGTCCTTTGTACAAAAATTCAGTGAAGTTAGAATAAGAATATTATTTTATGAGAAAAAAAATCTATTTAATTTAATATTTATATTTTTTTAATACTACTAACAACTTAAAATATTGCCTGCTTTAAGGAATACTATTTATTTTATATTGATTTTTAAAATAAAGAAAATGTCACATGCAATATATTTTTATTTAAATCTAAAATTCTTTTTTTTAAGTAAAAAAGAATATTTAAATTTGAAAAAATTTGTTGTTAAACAAATATTGGTTGGTGATTCAGCAGCAGAAGATTTTTTACAGCCTTGAGGGAACTGTTGCGTTTAGTCGTTTGCTCTATAACCAAGATTGTTTTTTTTATTAAATGTATAGGACTTTTGCAGTTTCAAATTTTTGCAACAGCTTTAGGTTTCACTTGTTTTTATAAGTATATTTTTGTTATTTACATTTAGGCTTTTAATTTATTTTTCTTGAATAAAATTTTGCCATTTGATATTGTCAGTTGCAATTCCTTGTTTATTGTTGAAGCTTAATCATTCATTTTTAATAAAATCTCTTTTATTGTTTAAATAGTTCAGAGTTTGTATCATGACAATGTAAACTTTAATATATATACACTAATATACACTGTTCTTAGCTCCGTAAATATATTTATTTAAAATCTAAGCATAATAGTGAAAAACGATGTGGTTCGCAAATATGATTCATTATTAGAGCCGCTTCATTGCGGCAGTACTGTTTTTTATTAAAAAATTTTTTCCTTACAACGTTTAGTTTTTATAGTATGGCGGTCTACTCGTAAGGTTTTATATGCCCAAAAATACTGTCATCAAATTCCGTAGTGTTTAATCTAAAATTGAGCAGAAATTACACCCAAAAAAAATTGAAAAAAAAAAACAAATTTCTATGGGTGCCATATTCCAATTGTTAAGGGGCCATGTCTTAGCATTTAGCAATTTATCCAATTTAAATCCCGAAAAAACTATTTAAAACAATGGCCATCCAAGACAAGCACACCATTACCTGTAGAGATAATTTATACAAATGGGGAAAAATAACCCCAAATAAAGTACGTGTTTCATTGTTATAAAAAAACTTAAAAACTGGCAATGGAATAGCTGTTGATACCAAATTGTAAGAAACTTTCTTAGTTACTTTATCTGCACGAAGACTTATTCGACACAGTGTAAGCTTTTTAGTTGTTTTACATTTCTGGAAACTCTTAATAAAATTGCTTTTTGTAACAACTTTGATAAAGTTTATTCAAATTATTAATTTAAAAAAAAAACTGTTTTTATTTGCATAGATTTAATGAAGTGTTTAGAGTATAAAAGTTTAATTTATAATAAAAGAAAAACAAATCTTAAACTATTTAAGACTTTTTATAACTGTTTTAGATAGAGTATTGCTACAAACTAATTCAAATCATTACAAAATATACGCCATTTAAATTTTTTTTTATGAAATATAAGGAATTTGTCTTTTACTAAAAAGTAGAAATGACTATTCAAGGTTATTCGAATGCCACTGTGGGGGTAGTACAAAGCGATAAATAAATGCAATTAATACAATCGGTGTCTGCGAATTTAGCTTCAGCTCCGCCAGCCTGTGGAGGCAAGTTCAACATACGTTTTTTAAGACTTATTGTAGTTCTAAGCTAAGTTGGAAATCATAGGTAAATTTTTTTAAAATGTTCAAGAAATATCAATCTATAAAATTTCTTTTAATTTATTTTTAATATAATTAAATATTTATGAAATTGATGTCTTTACAAATCCCTAAAAAGAGATAATTAATATTTGCATTAAATAGAATCTATTCCAATTCCAGTTTGCATTGTACCATTATTAATAAGTTTAATACTTTCATTGGAAAGTCATAGAATTATTCATGATAAATTTAATGCTAAAGTTGCAGCATCACAGAAATTTTCATTGAAATTGTTAACTGAAGCTCTTAATTAGTAGAAGTTTTTATTCAATTATTATTATTTTTTTGGAAAACAGAAGGTACAACCAACTCATTCATTTAAATGTCAAAAAATTGTTTTCATTACAAAAACTCAAGCAAACGAAAATTTGTTTCCCATTTTACATTTTAACATACAAAATGTGTTGAAGTAATGCTTTTTCCCCCACTTCATTGATTATTTTAAATACTGTGTGTGTAATTTAATACGTAAAAGGCTCTTGCTTAAACCCTTAACAATTTTTAAAATAAATAAATTTGTTAAACACTTTAACGGAGAATGCGTTGTTGGTCATGTATATGGTTAGCAAACATTTTCTATTGCGGAAGTTACAAATAACTAATGAGCAATAAAATTGAACTTCCTTTGGAAGCAGCAGTTGCCCATATGCAGATGTAAAGTCTGGGCATCTCACTTCAGCAACTAAGAAATTGTTTATTTATTATATAATACAATTTGAGAATTTCGCGGCAGATGGGACCTGAGATTTTAACACTTAATAGAAAAACTTGATCTTCACTGCAAATGATCTTTGAAGAACTTGTAGATCTTGCAGTCAGTTGTGCCAGACATAAGGATTTTATGACAAATCTGTGTTCGTGGAGGCAAGTTTTCGAAATGGCTATTAACGATTTATTTTGTTGAGTATTCTTTATAAATCAACGGTTTGTTGGTATCACTTCTTTTCTTTATTATTATAATTCAAAATCTCTAGATCGGGAAGAATATGTTCCAAGAAAAGATTTTTCTTAATCTCTATTCTGCCGTAATTTACTTTAGTTGTAATTTATGTTTGCTTTGTTGCCTTTTCAAAACATTATTGGAAAAATCACAAGTTCTCTTTTAAAATCGCCCAAGTTTGCACAGTTGTGGTGGAAGAATCGTTATTGTCTTTTCTTCAGAAGTATTTTGATATGACTACACGTAGTCCAGGGTCAGTTCTGCACATTATCTACGTACTCATGCCACAAGATCAACTTTCACATTTAATGACTTCTGTGGATTTGTGCGGTATCAAGGTGGACATTAGGGTCGCTTAAAGCCGAACAGAAAAAATGAACTTAGACTAATCAGTTTTACTTTTCGCTGTCTTTCTTCTACTCAAGCAAAACTGGGGAATCAGGGATCCCAGTTGTGCTGGTTCATTCTTGAGTTTTGACTGGCGGCTTGAATAATCTAGTCTAGCTTTATGCCCACTATCTTCCACAAGAGACTATAACGATTCACCGCTAAGCAACAACATTGCAAATGTTTGATTGAGTACTCGTATTTATAAATTTTCTAGAGAACATACATATACATGTATACATGTGTATGTCTATGTATTTGAGCGAGTAAAGTAATTATGTTTTGTTTGGCACAGAGAGAAAAACAAAACAACTTCTACTCATGACTAACCATAGTGATTATTGCACACTTTTAGACTGCTACTGCTGCACTGCAGTTCATACGATTAAAAGGTAAATGTTCGATGTTAAATGCATGCATGCAACATTCGAAAAACGTGTATGTGCAAATGCAGTACTAATAATAATAGCAAGATAAACATACAGTCCGTTTGTACTACTCGTATATGTAAAACATTTCCGTAATTACATTCTGCACGTTTATGCAACATTCAATATTCTTCGGCTAGTATTTTGAAGCAGACGCGGAAAAATATAAATTTCATGTGTGCACCTAAAAAAACACCACTTAGCGCTAAGTTATCGTAGGTCATAAATATGTTTTTCAACGAGAACACCATCCATTATTTTTAAAGGAAATAAATAGAAGTAACTTTTATGATGCAACTTCAGTCACAATTATGGCTATTTAAAAATTAATTGGTAATTCCAACTGTATGATTTTTCTACTATACGATCAAATTTTAAATCCTTACGAAATTTACAAGAACTTAAATTCCACAATTTCAATATTTTCATTTCAATAATAAAAAAGAAATCGAATATATGTATATTCCATAAGAAAATTTGGCACAGAAGGGTTGTTATTTTAAGTTCGCTGCATTGCAAATTATTTAAACAAGAATTGAGTATATATTTATAAGTAAATTAATCCTGGCAAATTTTATTTCAAATCCAACTGTTTCTACAGTATTTAAAGGTATGAAAGCACAATAATGCAGAAAATATTTTTATTACAAATATAAAAATTAATAAGTTGACATTTAATTTGACATATGTATGTATGTAATATGTAAGTATCATATATATATATATATATATATATATATATATATATATATATATATATATATATATATATATATATATATATATATGTATATATATATATATATACATATATATATATATATATATATATATATATATATATATATATATATATATATATATATATATATATCTGTGGAATTTTGACAAAACAACCAATGTCGAAAAACTTAATTTTACAGGAGGACCAAAAAACACTTTTATAGGGTCACATAATCGTCCCAGAACATATCTAAGCAAATGTAACCTATTTTTATGGTGGAGAATTTAAATACCTTTATTTTCCAATTTGCATCTTTCATCCAGATATAACTGTTGCCGAGAAATTATCCAAAAACCGAGATGTGTTGTTTTGGCAAAATAATTTTTGATCGAAAAATCAACCCTTCTCTAGATAAAGTCTTTTTTCATACTGAAAAGTAACAAATATTTCGCATCCTTTGTCGGGACTAGTGCTTTTATTAAAATGAAAAAAGAAAAATTCAGTGACATATGTTATTTTCTTAAATAGAATTCAGTTTATTTTAAACGAATATTATAAAAAGTTATGCTTTCTATTAGACCAATTAGAAGAAATAAAGAATAATTCACTCTACAGCTAATCATATTCGTCAATATCCCAATCATCTTCCAATTGTACTTCACCTTCAACGTGCAAGTTATTGTAAAAATTATGAAACTCTGCATTTATAAATGGCAGAACGGACTGTAAATCACGTTTTTTATTAGAAGATATTGGCAAAGGAGCAGAATAACATTTATTTAATTCCAAATTTGTTATTTTCCGTCGCCGCTGTGTTATGTCTAGTTCCTTGAAGTCCTCGTCCGGCTGTAAAGATAGCTTCTACTGTAAAATTCCAGACTTAGATTTCTCATATCGCATCCAACGCATTAACTTCCATTCAAATTTGTCACCTTTACAAAACAACAAATAAAAATTATACTAAAAATATACAAACATAAGTAGTGTTACACGCACCTAATGTATTAGTATTTCTCCACGTGTATTTGTTCTTTAATAGGCTACCGAAGTCAAAGTATTGATATTGAACCATCTCGATTGCATTGTATTTGTGATTTGTAGTTGCTATTAAAGTAGCCCAGTCATGTGGGTGATGTATGGAATTCGCACATTTTTGGATTTCTTGGATTCGTTAAGTATCGGCAGTTGAACAAAGGTGCAATTCCTTCGATAAACATTAAAAATTAAATTCTAAAATCATTGAAAATTCCATACAAATTGACAAACTCTTTGGAGCCGTGACGTAGGTACCTTCAAAACAGCTGATAATTGTCGAAATCTTGTATATCTATAATTCTTGTAGTCAATGTATTCACCTGCGAGAGAGTCAATGCTCCTCCAAAACTTAAGAACCTTTGTTTTTTGTCTTACTCTGTGCATTGTTTATGTTTTTCTATATAAGGAAACAACATATTTTCATTAAAAACGTCTTAATTTGTTACACATGCACACGACAAAAGCACTTGATTTGATATAGGTTCCTCTTATTTCGTTAATTCCCACTACACTAAAGCACTCAAGTTAACATAGGTTGTTTTGTCACAATAAATGCTAATGATCAAATGGCTATTAAAAGAATTTAACTTTAGAAGGGAACGTGTTATTTTCGTTTATGCATTTGATAAATGAACATGAGTGCAAATAGGTTGTTTTGTCAAAATAATTTTAGTAAATTATTGGAAACCCATATTCAAATAGGTTCTTTTGTCAAAATTACGTTATGATATATATATCTTTGTGCCCTGCAGCATATTTCGATATGGGTTCTTTTGTCAAAAGCAGATTGTAAAACTTGCGAGATAGGTTGATTTGGGGGCTTCTATATCTTCCGATCTACACTATCTACAAACACGCTGACAAGACAGAAAGATGCGCTTTTAAAACTTATACAGTTGTGCTGGTTCATTCTTGAGTTTTGACTGGCGGCCTGAATAATCTAGTCTAGCTTTATGCCCACTATCTTCCACAAGAGACTATAACGATTCACCGCTAAGCAACAACATTGCAAATGTTTGATTGAGTACTCGTATTTATAAATTTTCTAGAGAACATACATATACATGTATACATGTGTATGTCTATGTATTTGAGCGAGTAAAGTAATTATGTTTTGTTTGGCACAGAGAGAAAAACAAAACAACTTCTACTCATGACTAACCATAGTGATTATTGCACACTTTTAGACTGCTACTGCTGCACTGCAGTTCATACGATTAAAAGGTAAATGTGCAAATGCATATGCATATGCGAGATAGGTTGATTTGGGGGCTTCTATATCTTCCGATCTACACTATCTACAAACACGCTGACAAGACAGAAAGATGCGCTTTTAAAACTTATACATATGGTTGAAAAAGTGGAAAATTGTCCGATCTCGAGTTAGGTTGTTTTATCAAAACTCCACAGATATATATATACTATATATATATATATATATATATATATATATATATATATATATATATATATATATATATATATATATATATATCAAATTTTGTTTTCAGTCACCAAATTCTTTAAATCAGTAAGTATTTTGAGTGAATATGGACCTGCAAAGAATTTTTCAAGTTCAGACGAAAGTTTTGTATGAATTTGAATGAAAAAAAGTTTGTATTTGTATTTTAAAAACTGCAATAAAGAATTGACAGGTGTAGTAAGAAAGTTTTACTGGAATTAATATTTTAAAATTTGCTTTAGACAAAATGTTTTTTTTTTTAATTTTTCCGCCAATAATTTCTCTTGTGCATCCAGATAAACAAACTTCCAAAATAATCATGATGTAGTACAATTTAAATCATTACAAGAAGTTCTCTTGACGTCACACCAAGTCAACATCAATATATTGGCAATTGTGGGATCGTTATCGAGAACTATTAAATATTATTGATGGGATATTACTACTACTAGATAAAAAATTACAATTGGCCATCAATATTAGTTAATTGTTGCCTACAACGATTTCAAAACTGCTATCTTTATTCACTGTTGACTTAATGTGACGTCGACGCGACAATCATAATAAGGGAGAATATGTAAAAACGATGATTTATTGCGTTTTTTTTTTTTTTGGAAACAATAATTTTGTATTTAATTGCTAAACATTTATCACTAAGAGTCGACTTACATTGGGAAAGGGGCCAAACTTTCTAACAGTCAAAGCATGTTTTTTTGTGCAAAAGAAATATGTAGTTTCAATTATAATTTGCAAACAAAATAATCTATTTAAGAAAAAATTTTACAAAAGAAACACGCATATTGTCCACCGAAAATCGAATTCCTTATTCTGACGAAGTTCATTTCACATAGAAATACACATTTTTCATTCATAAACTTGAAAAAATTATATTGATATTTAAAAGATAAGGAATTCAATCACAATATATATAAAATATATATTTATATACATACATATATAAATCATTAAAATATACAACAGGCTATTTTTCGACCAATAAACTTAAAATAGAACTAAAATTTATAGCCGAATGAAATAACCACAATTTGGGCCAATAATAAAAACATTGTAAAATAAAGCACTCTAAGTCAAGCAACATTTAATTGAAAGCAAATCAATGGTGCAATAAAATGCCTCCATATATTTCGTTTATATTAAAAAGTTATTATTTTTGCTATTTTTATTTTTTATTACTATATTTTTTTTCAACCATAACCATATGCATCCATTTATAACAGAAATTAAAGTTGACACTCTTACGTATTTCGTTAAAGTATTAGTATAGCATATTTTGAAGCTTAACAGTTTCATTAAATGGTATTGCATACTTTTCAGGTTTAGCTGGCAAAAAGCCGCATGTTTAATTAATTAATGTATTGGCTGAAACATGTTTAATTTTTATTTAAAACTAATAGTGTTTGCAAATGCCCTAGGGAATAATTTGTTTGCAAATATTACAATTATTTAATTAAAATTTTAATATGAGTATAAAATTTTTATTAGGTTTGACAAAAATTTTATGTATTTATATTAATTATTTATTTTAATTAAAATATGTTTTAAACACCGAATACACTAACATAAAATGAAACACTGGAGAATAAGCTTATAAATGTGTATATATAAAAGGTGAAAAGTTTCTGTTTAAAATATTAATGTAATTTAATGGATTTATGTACTCGCAATTATTCATATGTGGTTATTAAAAAAGTATATAAGTCAATTAAAATAATTTGATAATAAGATATTTAATAATATAGCAATGACAGTTTTTACCATTTTGTATGTTAAAAAAAATTTATATAGAAAAAAGTAAAATTGAACAACTATAAAGGCATTTTTATAGCAAAAGATTCTACAACTTAAAATTTCAATGATATGAAATAACAAAATTAAGTTAAAAAATGTTTCACAAGGAATTTTTTTACGAAATTTATTGCATACAAATTCATACGATTTCTTAAAACGTTTTTATCCCAACTGTTTCACTTTACCTTATACTGGCAAATAGATTAAGTTTCATTGCGAAAAATTTCATTACAATTTGCTTAACGTAAAATCTAAAAAACAAATTGTTGACTTTAATAAGAATCAGAAAGCGTATTCCACTTTTAACAAGAGAATAATTTGGCCCACTGCGGCACACTTTAAGTGTAGAGGTCATATTAAAACTTTCTATGCGACCAGGTTATCCTATTCTTAATTAACAGCAAATTTTTTATATAGAAACAATTTAAGCGCTTGTTTGATAATAGTGTAATGGCTGGATCTCTACTTCTCTGTTTCAATTGCTGGGCTTATGAAGATCTAGGCTACATACATCTTTAGCGATATTCTCAGTCTCGTATCAAAAAAGTTCAAGAGGTTCCTTGGGCGGTCACTAATTCCTCATTGTATCAGAATGCTCACGACATGATTTACAAAATAGTGAGATCCTAGAGGTTATAAGTACATTATTGGAAATGCTGAAACTAAATAATATACATTTTGCAGGAATCTCAAGGCTGCAAGAGGCTTAAAGCTTTGTAATAATAACACATAAACAGTTTTATCTCATAAAAATTAATTGAGTTTGTCCTTACAGAGAGATCTAAGGCATTACTCGCCGGGGGAATTTTTACGGTTTATATAGACCATTTTAGGTAGTCCATACTGATATTACCTGACTTACATTTAGTTCATTTTTAAGGAAACAAAACTAGGTGATTAAGATTTTGCCATGTCGATATACTCCAGGCTCTTTTCACAACAAAGAAATTAATTTACAAAAATTAATATTTTATTAGGCATATGCTTATTTCATTTAAATGAAGTAAAACAATAAGCCAGTTGACAATTGTTATGTTATATAATATATAAATAAAAGGAAATAATTTATTATACAAATGCACAATAGAATCTGTTTGTCTTCATACTCAAACAAACCATGACTGTTTTAGCATAGAGATGAGTACGTGTAGAAGACAAAGTGGAGTGTGATTGTCTACTGAATCGAATTATGAATGCTCAAGTCAATAATGAATCTAGAATGTCAGTCGCAAAAAGAAAATGATTTATCATCACAGTCAGCGTCACAGCAAACTCTCCATCATTTTTACAGTCTGCAGAATTTTTTTAATACTCTGAATTTCAAAATTACCACCTTCATTTACCAGGTTTATTTATCACTGATTTAAGAAGAAGCCTTCAAACTTGACGGAAAATGTGTATGTAGACACCAATTTATGTATGTATGTATGTAAGTCTGCGTAGTCATATCGATAATATATATAAGTATGTACACACGGAAGTATGTTTAATTCTAACTGTAAAGTGACTGATGAGTAATTTTTAACTGAAACATACACACATACAAACAAAATTTAAAAGCTCCAAGTATATTAAGAACAAATAGCACTTTTATACTACTGTCTTAAGTTGATTACTTTTTAAATAATGGAAAAATTCTTTAAAAAAATTAACTGGAGAAATTTAAATTTAATTACTTTCATACAAAAACGACATGTGGTATGATTGATATTAATTACATTCGTAATACTCATACGTACGAGTATAGTGGACTTTAGCAGGATTTAATAGCAATTTGTCTTTGTTTAATATTAAAGCTGTAAACGCCTCACACAGATTTTTGTGTGAAAATATCAAATAGTTAAATCTGTCTTGTTATTGCAAGCTTTTGAAAGGATTAACGATATTGTTTCATAGTATATTTGAGATAGTTTGCTTTCAGTTTTTTATCAAAACATCTTTTAGCGTTCACAAAAAAGTTTTTTCATGCAAATTATCTTTAAATATTATTATAAAGCTGGCACTTTAGAAATGCAAAGTCCTAATAGCAGCCAAAAAAGTACCTCTAGAAACTAGAAAAACTGATAAAAATGTACAGCAACGTCGTGCTTGAAAACTGTTATAATGATAGAAATTTTCAAAGCCGAAAAAGTCTACCAATCAGCTAGCATAAGCACCGGCTATCGTGACTGAATTCGTCGTTGACTGAATTTTGTTGCACGAAATGTGGCAAACCTTCTGAACGTTCGACACCTGAAACAATTAAAAAAATACACGGTATGAAGTTAGCCGATCGAAGATTGAAAGTGCGAGAGGTTTTGGAACCCATAGGCACATCACATAGCTCAGTCGTTTCAATTTTGAATGAGCATTTTGACATGAGAAAGCTTTCCGCAAGATGTGTGGCACGTTTGCACACATTCGCTATTATTCAATCGTAATATGGATGAGTTTTTTCGCCATGGACAAAATGTGGATTCACCACCATACACTAGAGACAAAACAGCTGTCAAAACAGTCGGTTTATCGGACTGAATCGGCGCCAAAGAAGGCCAAGTTGGGTTTGTCAGTTAATAAAGTCATAGCGAATGTTTTTCAAGCGTCGAATAAAAACATGGATCCGAATATCGATATGAATGAAATTTGCTTAAAATAATTTGAAAGGAATTTCACTTTTTTAAATAATATAGAAATTATGAGTACATTATTAGTAATTATGTTTTTTGTGATCGAAGAAAAACTGCAATAAGAATAATGTAAAAATATGTGCATTTCCCATCTCTGTTTATCGAATAACATGCAAACATTGTGACCATTGTGCAGTTGCAAAATATGGCACAAAAGGAGCTATTAAAAATGATTAAATAAAATCAAAGCTTGTATTTTATTAAAAAATAATAATAATTTGAATACTAATAATAATAGTAAAAGTCTTTGGGCAAGAACATTATGAAAATGTTCGATTATTATAGATTATTCGAATATTTTTTTAGAATTTCGGCTTGTATGAAAAAAACGAACACCCTTTTACAACAAAATTGTTTGTTTGTTTCCAAGTTATTAAATGTTTGACATGCAACAGAGCGTTCACAACTGCCGTAACTGAATTTTCTTCAACATATTGTGAATTGCACAAACATCATGCTTTCACGAAACATGGAAAATGTTTTATTCAACCAAAAGTGTTATACAAAAACGTTTACAAAGAAAAACTCGACAGAAAAATCTGACGGAGAAGCGGTAACTTATGCTACACAATACTTTTTATTACAAAAACGGAATAAATTAAGTTAATAAATACCATAATGCCATAAATAATTTTACATTTCACTAACGGCTCAGACATTGTTGCCTGCCTGAGAATAAATATTTTGCTGAATATAATTTTACAGGATGTTTAGAGTTTTGTTTCTCATATATTTCATTAATACTATTATGAAAATTTGTCAATTCAAACTTTTTCCAATTGGTATTTATTCCAAAAATAAAAGCAAAGGAAACTACCACTCTTTATGAATAAATTTGCTTTCTTAGACAAATATTCTCATTTTTTAACACTTAAAAGGACTCTTATTTAAGGCAAACAAGCTTGTACGAGTAAATGGAAAATTGCTACAGAAACGTTGAGTGTTGTGGGAATAAATTTTATTAAAGGCTATTTTCTATATGAAATTATGTGGCACTTCTAAAAATTATTCGCTTTGTCGTTATCGTTATGTGTGTAATTTATTCATGATCATAACAAAATATGAAAACAAAGTAAAATTACTTCTATCTGGGTACAGCTGCTCTAGATTCAATTATTTGCAGTTCGCTTTAATAATTAATACTTAAATTTTTAGTGTGTAACGCACCTTGAAGAATTAATCAATTTATTATATAATAGTAATTTGTTTGCTATTTCTTTCAAAGGGTAGAATTTCATAAGTTAAGTCGCTATCAAGGATAAACAAAGGCATTATTACCACATACTCTTAACACAGACGACCCTGTATTGCTTTCCGTAAGACAATTTGGCTCAAATGTACTCGTACATATATACAAGTGTGTATGTATATAAAACAATGAGTGTTGCAGAGAGTCTTAAAAAAATGAAAATACTACATATACCCAGCATGCAATCATATATGTAGCAAATATGCATGCATCCTTCCTTCTTTATACATTCTTGATAAAATTCATATAATTTATGAATAAATTACAACTTTTCATTGCACAAAGAAATGGCAAAAGGATATTTTCTACAAGCAGCTAAAGTTAAGAATACATTTCATTTTTAGTTAAGTGGCAGTTAAAGGCACTTTAACAAATGATCACAAGGAATAAAGTACACAATAAAAGCTTCATAAAATTGGGAAATGTACTGAAGCCAAGTTGCATTTACTGAAGAAAATATTTGGATCAACAGAAATTGCATATAATGTTTTGTTTTTTTTTTAGCAACATCTGCTCTTAAACACGCTTGGCTTCTTTTTACCTTATCGAACACTTCTAATTCATATGACTGTGTGTGTACTTTTTTAACATCTTCAAACCAATCGCCATCATTATCATCAATACATGCAAAGTGTATTTATTACAATTGTTCTGGTTGCTGTAATGCCTTGTGCAAAATTTCTATAAAAATTCTGAATATCAAATGGCACACACACATACATACTTATGCACATAAGTATAAGAAATTTTTGCTATATATGTATACCATATACATACACATACATGCAAACATTTACATATATATGTATATACATATTTTTCAACAATTTATTCTTTTTTATTTTTATGACGAAAATATGTTAACGTTTCATAAAACTCTTCTATTCTGAAATGTTATTGCTGTAGTGCTTATTTTAAGTGCTTTGGTGTGCATGTGTTAGTTGAGAGCAAGAGAGAATACGAGATCAAAGCACAACAAGTCAAGATAAAACATGCTGAAGTTCTTAAGCATAAAGTTTGTGATACCGGAAGTATAGCGTTTCGAATTTGCATAAGTACAAGAAGGAAATAAAGCAAAACAAATACAATTTATTTATGTTAAAAATTAAGTAAAAACAAATGTTTGCACTTACATTTCTGTAATTTAGTATGTGATGTTTAAAAGGGGAAAAGAACAATAAATGTGGGTTCCCACAAAAATTTTCAAAATATTTCCAATAAATCGCCAGGCGCTGTATTCCTTGCGCTTAGTGTTAACATTCCCATACTGCTAATAAACATAATTGATATATACATATATTTTTGTTTTTCTGGCAAAAGGAATATGGAAATTCTACTAAAGTCTACCTTTTTGAATTTAATTGTACATAAACATATTAAAAACTTAAAATAATACCTTAACTTTCATTTGTTCTAATAAACAATAGAAAACAATTCAATTTTACCACACATAAAAATGTGATTGCACTAATGTTTCCATTCCTGGTTTGAAAGCATCTGTTTACAAAACAAAACAAAGATGTATTATTACAAATTAACATTTTAATATTATACCATGTATACACGGTCAAACCTATTGTCAGTTTTATTTTCTTTTGAAGAAATCCATTCCGGAACTAAAATCTGTCTGCCATCATGCAAATAATCAAAACATGATTTAATTTGCACGATGGTATGAACGTATCGCACCGATTATTGACGCGATAATGGGACCGCTCAAAAATATATTATTCACTTTTTTTGAAATATGTAAGGATTTAGGATGATAAGAATCGCCAAACGAAATCTTTACTTTTTGTTAAAAGTATAAATTAATTTTCATATTTTTGATCTTTACCTTTATAAAAAAAATTAATTTCCTGCATTTTTCTCTTCTAATTTCAGACTAATCTTGTGAAACATGCGTTTCCAAAGCCAATTGATAATTACAATCATTTTAAGCATATTCCTTATGCTATGCGCTCAAGCTACCGCCAAAATGTTAGGCGATGATGGTAAGTATGACAAGTACTTTTCGATAAAAGATACATTATAAAAATAATCAGATCTTATATAAAAAATTAATTAATGTGTAAAAAATATTCTTGATAACAATAAAAATCAATAGTTTTAATATCATAGTATTCGAGAACACTGAAGATGGCACAAAGCCGAAACCGGTCTGTTCATAAACCAAATTTGACGTGGGATGACGGAAAATCGTTCCAAAATCATAGAAAACCGCTAAGAAACTGAAAAAATGTCTGACACATTAAAATTTTAATTGAAAAAATAGATAATACGGAACGCAAGGAACATAAATTAATTAAAATACTTTCGAATATGACAACGGAGATGGACAAGAAACACAAACATTTAAAAAAAATTTTAGATATGAAATTTTATAAAAATTTAAGCAAAAAATTAAAAAGACAAATTTTATATATTAAAAATTTTCCAATGAAGAACGAAAAACCGAAATTTCAAAAGAGTTTTATATAAAAACTTAAAAAACCTTTTATAGTGACAATTTTAGGGTAAAATTTTTTATAAAAAAAACAGAGTTTTTAAATAAAAAATTACCTCACAGCTTCTGCCAAAGCACTACGTAAGAGTCCCGATAAGCGTTCTGTAAGGAAAAGACCCCCTGGAGTCTCATTACATATGCTTTGGGGCACCACAGAGGCACCATATTTACTTATGCCATCGTGATTATCTTCTATCATCAGCTGTTCGCAAATGCTGAACGAATTGAAAACTGCATTCGTTTTAAATCGGATGGCATTGTAATACATAAACACTCACACAGAGTTCCTAGATTTTCTCTACATTTGTTTCCCAGATATTCTAAAGTAGATATAATCTCGATATGAGAGGAACAACACCCATTTATTCAATACTGATTATCTTCTATTAGCAGCACCATGACTCACAAAGAATTTCAACTATGCGACTGCAATAGCTTCCAAGTTATTAAAAATAGATGTATTTAGTCTATTTGGGAAGTGCTACAACCTTTTTTTCAATCTTGATTTTTTTATTCATAATATTATTCTCGTTATTGACGTTACCACTCGGGAAAAATCTCTAAATTTCCACTCTTTTGTCTCTATATGAGAAGAGCCACCACTAATTTATAAGTGAAAAAACTAAGTTTAATCTTCCTTCCAGATCTTTCAGTGGCCTTTGCTTTCTGAATATCTCAAAATAAATATTTTCACTCTATGGAAATAGAGAAAACTGCAAACATATAGCAATTTAGTTTAAAAATACACGAAAAAACATTAACAAAATTTCTTGCATTACCTCACAGCTTCTGCCAGAGCACTACATATGAGAGCTAAACGTCAAGCATCGGAAGATTTGAATGGGAGTCCCGCTAAACGTCAATATGTCGAAGTAGCATCCGGACTCCCGGTAACCATCCGGTAAGGCCAAGACCTCCTGGAGTCCCACCACATATACGTTGGGGACGCTCAATGCCCGTCTAGTTGAACTCTTAAATATGATGATGAATGAATCCCACGTCAATTATTTACAATAGGATACGATAATTATGAAATACTTTACATATAAAAATAAAAATATTATGCAGCACAAAACAAATGTCAAATCTTATTCTTGGAAATTATTTAAATATTACAAATATTGGAAGTTATTTCCGAAAACATTCTCACGTTTTCAAATTTATAAAAAAGAGTCTGCTCATACGAAAACAATTTTCAAACAATTTATAGAGCACATTTAATAATTTAACTAAAATTATTTCAAAAGTATTTAGATAACTATCAAAAACCCTGTGTGCTTCGCTACACCATATCATTTTTCATATTTAGTCTACTTGGGAAGTGCTACAATATTTATTTATGAATATCTCAAAATAAATATATGCACTCTATGGGAGGTGCCACACTCACATGCCAAAAATATTACTCATACCGCATTAACTAAGAATATTTCAAAGTAAAAATTTTCTCAATATGAGAGCTGTCATATCCAATTGAAATATTGAAAAATATATGGCCAATTGTTCCTTCAAGACCATCATTAAAATGCTGTGAAAGTTTCAGCAAAATTGGTTCACTAACTTAGGAGTCCATGGCGTTCAAATGAGCAGATAATCATTCACTTCTCTCTCTAAAAAGTAATTAATAAATATTAAGATCACAGAAAACTGCAAACATATAGCAATTTAGTTTAAAAAATATACATATTTATATAATAGTGTCGCAATTCAATGACGCTTCAGAAAATATGGCACGTAAATCTTTTAACGAAATTAAAATTAATTGAAATACTTCAAAGTGTGATACCGAAACACAAGCATTTTGAAGAACATACTAAATTAAAAAATATATATACAAAATAATAAAAAAATTTTAGCATTTTCATGAAAAAAACTTTTAAAATATTTAATTGAATAATGTTTGCAACAAAAGTTTTCCACAATTTTCTAAGAAAAAATATCATGCAAAATTTTTAAATGTGATATTAGCAACTTCAATAGAAATATATTTACCCTATTAGTAACACTTCAGTATTTCAATACACGAAAAAACACTAACAAAATTTCTTGCATTACCTCACAGCTTCTGCCAGAGCACTATATATGAGAGCTAAACGTCAAGCACCGGAAGATTTAAATATGAGTCCCGCTAAACGTCAACATGTCCAAGTAGAATCCGGACTCCCAATGAAAAGAAGTGCGTTAAGGAAGAAAAGATCTTCTGAAGATATATATAGGAGTCCCGTTAAGCGTCCTGTAAGGCAAAGACCTCCTGGAGTCCCACCACATATACGTTGGGGACGCTCAATGCCCGTCTAGTTCAACTCTTAAATATGATGATGAATGAATCCCACGTCAATTATTTACAATATGTTACGATAATTATGAAATACTTTACATATAAAAATAAAAATATTATGCAGCACAAAACAAATGTCAAATCTTATTCTTGAAAATTCTCACGTTTTCAAATTTATAAAAAAGAGTCTGCTCATACGAAAACAATTTTCAAACAATTTATAGAGCATAATGAATAATTTAACTAAAATTATTTCAAAAGTACTTAGATAACTATCAAAAACCCTGTGTGCTTGGCTACACCATATCATTTTTCATATTTAGTCTACTTGGGAAGTGCTACAATATTTATTTATGAATATCTCAAAATAAATATATGCACTCACTCTATGGGAGGTGCCACACTCACATGCCAAAAATGTTACTCATACCTCATTAACTAAAAATATTTCAAAGTAAAAATTTTCTCTATATAAGAGCTGTCATATCCATTTGAAATATTGAAAAATATATGGCCAATTGTTCCTTCAAGACCATCATTAAAATGCTGTGAAAGTTTCAGCAAAATTGGTTCACTCACTCAGATAATCATTCACTTCTCTCTCTAAAAAGTTATTAATAAATATTAAGATCACAGAAAACTGCAAACATATAGCAATTTAGTTTAAAAAATATACATATTTATATAATAGTGTCGCAATTCAATGACGCTTCAGAAAATATGGCACGTAAATCTTTTTACGAAATTAAAATTAATTGAAATACTTCAAAGTGTGATACCGAAACACAAGCATTTTGAAGAACATACTAAATTAAAAAATATATATACAAAATAATAAAAAAATTTTAGCATTTTTAGCATTGTTATGAAAAAAACTTTTAAAATATTTAATTGAATAATGTTTGCAACAAAAGTTTTCCACAATTTTCTAAGAAAAAATATCATGCAAAATTTTTAAATGTGATATTAGCAACTTCAATAGAAATATATTTATCCTATTAGTAACACTTCAGTATTTCAATACACGAAAAAACACTAACAAAATTTCTTGCATTACCTCACAGCTTCTGCCAGAGCACTACATATGAGAGCTAAACGTCAAGCACCGGAAGATTTAAATATGAGTCCCGCTAAACGTCAATATGTCCAAGTAGAATCCGGACTCCCAATGAAAAGAAGTGCGTTAAGGAAGAAAAGATCTTCTGAAGATATATATAGGAGTCCCGTTAAGCGTCCTGTAAGGCAAAGACCTCCTGGAGTCCCACCACATATACGTTGGGGACGCTCAATGCCCGTCTAGTTCAACTCTTAAATATGATGATGAATGAATCCCACGTCAATTATTTACAATATGTTACGATAATTATGATATACTTTACATATAAAAATAAAAATATTATGCAGCACAAAACAAATGTCAAATCTTATTCTTGAAAATTCTCACGTTTTCAAATTTATAAAAAAGAGTCTGCTCATACGAAAACAATTTTCAAACAATTTATAGAGCATAATGAATAATTTAACTAAAATTATTTCAAAAGTATTTAGATAACTATCAAAAACCCTGTGTGCTTGGCTACACCATATCATTTTTCATATTTAGTCTACTTGGGAAGTGCTACAATATTTATTTATGAATATCTCAAAATAAATATATGCACTCACTCTATGGGAGGTGCCACACTCACATGCCAAAAATGTTACTCATACCTCATTAACTAAAAATATTTCAAAGTAAAAATTTTCTCTATATAAGAGCTGTCATATCCATTTGAAATATTGAAAAATATATGGCCAATTGTTCCTTCAAGACCATCATTAATAAAGTTTCAGCAAGATCTGTTCCCGCTAAACCTGAATATGTTGAAGCAGAAATCTCAACCCCAATGAAAATAAATTCGGGAATGGATAGTGATATAAAGAAAAGATCGGAAAGTTTACATGAGAGTCTCGCTAAACGTACATATGTTAAAGCAGAAGCCGCACCCATAATGAAAAGAAGCTTGGAAGATGATAGTGATATAAAGGAAACATCGGAAGATTTACATGGGAGTACCGCTAAACCTGAATATGTAGAAGTGGAAAACGCCCAAACAATGAAAAAAGTGCAGGGAAAGATAACAACGTTTATAAGGTCATAAAGAAAAAATCTCCTCAAGACTTCTAAGTCTTTTTTTGATTAATAAATGTCTACAATGTTCACACCCTAAAATATGATGATGAATGATTCTCTTGTCTATTAAATGAAATATGATCCAATAATTATATGACACTTTAAATATAAAAAATGCCAAAAATGTCAAACTGTATTCTAGGAAATTATTTAAAAACTATTGAAAGTTTTCGAAAACATATAAATAATTCTCAAGTTTTAAAATTTAAAAAAAATTTCTTTTACGCAAACAAAGCATAATGATTTACCCGTAACTACTTATAATCATTTTAAATTATAGAAAATTATTCAAGGATTTTTTTTAACAACGCATATTCGCGAACATAGGTTAGGTTAGGTTAGGTTGATTGGAGGGGTGTGATAGCCCATGTCATAAGACATACACTTAAGCCAGTGAAGGCTTGTTGTGCGCTCCCTTTAATTATCAAACACAACTGCCAGAGTTCTGCGGCAGGATTCGAACCTGGGACCTTCGCACTACGAGTCTAGTACACTACCTACTAGTCTACGAAGGTCAGTTATTCGCGAACATAAGAAATATGCAAAATTCAATAATTTATATATATAGTTATAGTAATTTTATAAAACATGCAGTTTTTGAAAATTTTATATTGAACACTACAAGGAAACTAGTTTTGAAAATTATGAGTATTTGGGTTATTTCCCCAAATTTTAAAAACTAAATTTATTTAATACCTGGCAGAGATATTTGAATAAATAAACTAAAAGAAAACTTTCAATAATTTTTAAATGATTGGAACCAAAATGTTACGAAATATTTTTACATTTACAATAAGTTTAAGCAGATCAAGTTTCCTTGGTCATCAAAGGAACTGAAATGGTCAATAATCATTCTCTAATTGACCGCCTGAAACGTCCTGCAGTAATTCCAATTTAGAAACCCATGCAGCGTAAAATAATTTTAATTTCACAACGTTAATCTAATTAATAGAATTTGATTCTAGCCTTTTTCTTTGACAGACTTCGCAGTGGTTTGTATCAACCTACCAAGTGAAAAGCCCATGAAAGCCAATACGAAAAAGAAAGACATACGAACGCCTGGTCGATCGAATACACCGTCTCATTTCGTAAAAGAATGCAGAATAACTCAATTAAGTTAATCCCCTTCTCATGTACAAGAACTTTCGAAGGCCTTAATTTGCGATATGTGATCCACTAGAATGGCATTATATGTTGCAAAACAAGATTCATAAAGAATATTTTCTACGGGTTAGAATTGAATTTGAGTGATTTTTTCTGAAGCCGCATTTCTATACAAAAAAAAACACAACTTACTGATTGATGACTTCAAATTTAACACTCTTGTTCAGGATGTAAGCTTTTAAATCATCGATACGTGTTGCACGGTGGCATTATTTTCTTAATTCTCTATTTAATGAAACAGAAATTTTTTTCAAGGTTTATTTTCTAACATTTTAACATGGACCCGCCCTTACTTGCAAACTTTTTATGTATGTATGCCTGTACGTATGTATGTATTTTCATAATCAACAATTATGGAACAGTTTTTGAGATATACATAGGTTAATTTTGGACCCACATTCCTGAACCCAGCTAAATAAGTCTGGCCAAGTGAAGATTTTTATATCCTTAATACATATTTTCCTATAAAAAAATTAACTAATAGATAGAAAATTTTCTTATATTATCATACAGCTTCTCTGAACGCTCTTTACAACAACCTCTTGCAACGTGAATACGCTGGACCGGTAGTTTTTCCCAACCATCAGGTCGAACGGAAAGCTCAACGATCTCCCTCGCTCCGGTTACGTTTCGGTCGCCGCAGCGATCCCGAACTTATAACCCATACGGCAGAAAAACGTTGGTTTGACGAGGTCAACCAAAAGCCCATACGATCTCCTTCTTTGCGTTTACGTTTCGGACGTCGCAGTGATCCCTCAATGCCAATGCACAGCCCCTTGGATTTGATTATGAACGAAGCTTATGAGAATCAAGTGGAGCATGATTTATACGACAGCGATGTTGATGATAGTGATGTGGAATTAGTCAATAACGAAGATGATTTATATAATTCGTTGATGAATACACAAAAACTTAGAAATCTTTTGATGTTTTTCAACAATTATGGTAACAAGGAGAACGAGGACTTGCCTTTAAGATCGCCGCCATCGACATCATCTTTGGAAGAGGAAATTGACGAATTTAAAAGAGCTGTGCGCAAGCCAGGACCTTTACGTTTACGCTGGGGTCGCAGCACTGGAGGACTTAGCTCTGTGCCAGCCAACAGCGATAAACCTAAAAATCTTCTGGAGCAAAAGGTATTAGAAGAGATTTTAAGATTTAATAATATTTAAAAAAATTTTATTTCCGTTTCGTTTATTCCGTTACGTAGAACACCGAAATCTCTAACGAAGTAGACAAGACACTTAATCCCCAAAACAAAGACTAAATTCTTCTCCCAAATTAAGGATTTTGGAATGAATGAGATTAAATGACTTCAATTTAGGCAGACATTTATTATAATGTATTAAGGGCAAAACAATTTTTTTTAAATATATTCCCACTTATTTATTTATACAGAAATTAAAAAAAGTTTAAGCAAAATTATGCAACAAGAAAACTAAAAGTCCATAAACTTTAACAATATGAAGAAAGAAATCGAATAAAAATTTTATTTTATTATTGTTATAGAAAAATATTAAGAATTGTTGTTGGTAATTTTTGTTTTTTATATATAAAAATAAATTTGAAAAGAAATAAAAAACTTGTATATAACAGAAGCTGAAAAGAAAATTATAAATTAGTTTAAATAAAAAAGATATTGGAAAATTTGGCCCTTGGAAATTAAATACGATTCAAAAAAAAAAACATTAGAAAATCTTAAAATACCAAACATTTTCATTTATAAATTAAAGCCTGGAATTTTCTTTTCACAAAAAAAAAATATTAAAAGAAGATCGTCAAAATGATAAAGGCACTTAAAAGCAATTTAGGCAACAATACAAAATAAACATTAAGTGACCTTATCACTTTGATGGGCATCATATAATCTTAAAGCTGATCATAATTATGCTTGAACTAAATACTTTTAAAAATCCTTTTGTAAAATGTTCTCTCTTTGTCTAAATCTTATTAATCCTATAATATGTTAGTAAGTACGTATTAAGCATACACAATTAGAATAAATAAATAACTTTTTTCTAGCAACAAAAATATTTATTTATTTATTATAAATATTTAATATATCATTGTTTTATTTAATTTACACCATCATTAAAGAATAAAATAAAAAAATTTTGTAACATTTGTCTGTTAATTATTTAATTTTCTAACAAATTAAATAAAAATTTCATAGAATTATACACAAATATTATAAATAATAATATACATATATATTTATTAATATAATAATGAACTATTTAACTATTTTATTTATATAAATAACTACAACAAAATCCCAACTATATATTCAAATATACATGTATATTTATTGTAAATGTAAATAGAAAATTATTGAAGGGCAGAAAAACTAAATTATTAAATAACTCGTATATGTATTAAAACAAAAAAAAAAACCCAACAAAAACGCTATATGGAGTATGGAGAATTGAAAATTTTAATTTTGAAAAATCAAATAAAAACTAACTTCAACAAAAAAATCTGAATGTGTTTGTTTTACTGCTAAACAAAGGCGAACGGATAAAATTTATTATTGGAAATCAAAAAGATATTCATTTAACGCAAGAAGACGACCAGACGAGCTATTTTCGTTAAAATTTTGTTTATTTGCTAATAGAGGAAGCCAGCGGCCAGCATTCAGTTTTCCAATCGGCAACCCCACCGTATAAAATGTGATTAATGTAGTGGGCCATCCCTGGAACTTCCAGTTAATAGGAGTAACAGCTCCCTTCAATAAGCAGAAGTTTCGGAATAATTAAAACAGCCCCTGTTGTAGAAATTTTCCCGATAAATATTATGTTTAAAAAGTCCAAAAAAATTTACCGAAGTTGGAAAACCGATTCGCAGAAATATTCAGAGTTTCCAGAGAAAAAACTTTCTTCGAAATTTTTCGACAACTCAACAATATAAATTTTGAAATTAATTGCTAGCATTTGACTTTTTTTAGGTTAAGAGCTCAGTAGGCTTAGGCGGTAGCTTAAAATTCTTTTCAAAAGTACGTTTTAAAAAATTAGTTTTCAAAGTCGAAGATCACATCTTCATATTTGCTTTTTGCTGCACAAAAATGTAAATGCATTACATTTTCAAACAAATTTTATTTTATTAAAATATGCAAGCATTCATGAACAATTAATTATATTTAAACGCACTCATTTTGCAAAAAAATTAATTAAATTAAAACTTGAATTAATTCACGATGAATTAAAAATTATTCATTAATTTTTTTACAAAAAATATGAAACAAATTAATTCATAATACAGTAAAAATTGTTAAAGGCAAAAACTAAATTTCAATTTTAAAAATTTCTTTTGCTTTCTCATACAAATTCTTAAAACTCAAATTCCTGATGAAGAAAACCGATGGTGATCGAAATATTGAATAAAAATAAAATTTAATAAAACAATGGAGTTTTACTAAAATTAATATGTGACGTAGAGCCTAAATAAAAATAACCAAAAAATTCTAAAAACTTTGATAGGGAAAAACAACGCCTGAGTCTCTGAATTTGTTCGATGGAAAAAATTGTATGAGAAACGAAATCATTTTTGAAATTTTGTCTTTACATTTCCATTTAAAATATTCAGTGTATAATAAATCAATTCAAATTTTCATTAAATTCATTTTAAATAAATTCATTTTCTTCACAATATCATTGCATTTAAAAATAATTAATTTGATAATAATTTTATCATAAATGAGATTTGGTCTCAATTGAGATTGATGAATTAATTTCGCAAATAAGATCTGATCACATATGAGATGTGATCACAACTGAAATTGATCGCAAATGATATCTAAATACAAATGAGTTTGATCGCAAATGAGATCTGGAGGGTTACTCTCTATTGCGATGCGTAAGCTAGTTCGATGCGTTTGATATTTTGTTAGCGCAAGATATTTAGTTTTAACGAAGAATTTTAACATGCGCTTTTGTATTACAGAGTATACTGATGCCAAATTTGCGAAAGTGAAAAAATTGGATGCGAAAGGAGAATGCGTAAACGCAATAGAGGGTAGCAATTATCCGATTACGTACCATTTGAAATCAAAGCGCATTTTTTGACGTCAGACAGAGCTAAATAAGAAAAGTTTAAGAAAGAAAGATCATATTTTATAAATTTTACATGAATGTGTGTGATTACAAGGACTCCTACTAAATGAAACATATATAAAATAATTTTTTTTTATTATTATGATCAGAGTTTCTACGTTTGAAATTTAGCATGGAACAAGTTTTGGATATAGTATAAATAAATTAATTTAAATTTAATTTTTGCAAACAAAATAATTTTATATTATTTAACACTGTGATCAAACAAAACATACATTTGGAAGTGGTGAAAACTTGCGAATAGTCCGGATTTCTTTTTCCTTGTGTGAAAATAATTGCATCAATTATTAATTGAAAATTATAATATTTCAACGTAGATTTAAAGAAATATGAAATGTTTTCAAAATCGAGAACAAATTTTCATATATTTATAGAAGTCGTTCAGAGTTTCTTCTCAAATATTATCAACTTGACTTCCTAGGAAGTTAAAGAGATACTCTTATAGGTTCTTGAAAGCAATGAAACTGTTACTCCTCAAGCACTATTTCCATTTTATCCACTAGAAATATTTTAGTGCGCTAAAGGAGCGACAGTAAAATTTTTTACGAAGGCTGGACTTAATTAAAAATATTAAGATACTTGTCAAAAAAGTGTTCAGATTGAAAATAATATGGGGATAAGAAGAAAGCTTCACACATAGTTAGATAAATGCACATATGTATGTACATATATGTATGTATATGTACATATGTACAATGTGACGCAAAAGTAATAACATAATTTGAACTGTGCGCCATTTTGTTTGTAAATGAAAAAGTCCTCGATTTTCATAAAACGTTTATTTGAAAATTTAAAATATATGACATACTCGTAATTGGAAAAAATTATATCGCTCAAATGGCCACCTCCCGAGTTTATGCACAATTGCTCTCGCTTTATGGACAATTGCTCTCGCATTTTGAATATTGAATATATGTCTATACTTTGGTGATTATAAAATTACTTCTGCGCCACCTTGTATTTTTTTTTTTTTAATTAACAAACACAAACTGCGAAGCTACTGGGCTTATCTGCAGAGACACCCGGAGTCTGCGGCAGGAGTCGAACCTGCGACCTTCGGACTACCAGTCTAGTACACTAGCTACTAGTCTATGAAGGCACTCAAATTTGAAGACGCTAATGTTAATTAATTTTACTCAGGTATTGTAAAAATTTTTTGAACTATGTAATACGTTTTTTTTGGCCAAGAGGGCTTTTGTGTTACAATATGGATTAATAATAATAATATGTGTATAGAGAATTTGATATAAACTTAAAAAAGGATGTCCTTAATGGGGTTTTAATTTTTTTACCTATATTTACGCTAAGCATTTTGTCATAAAAATTGTTGCATGAAACTTTATCTATTTATCAATATAAGGTAGATTGAAACAGTTGATATAAAAAATCTTTTAAGAAATTTTATGATATTTCATATGTATGCTGTCAGTTTTGGTATGCCGTTTACTTCAATATCCTTTCTATTTATCAGCGAATAGAAGAAGTTGCATGTGAGAAATTGCATAGTGTAAGTCCGGTCTAACTCATTTTTTTTTTGCTTTAAATTACGCTCAATACAATATTATTTGCTAAATATAATTTCTCGGTTAGGAAAATACTTGCAACTTTTCACGGAACTTTGATCTAAACTATCTTTACCAAAAAGCTATTCAATAGAATATTTTTACATTTCGAAGTTTTTTGATTGATTGATTTGGTTTATTTAGCATTTCTTTTGCTATTATACAAGTACAATTTTTTTTTTTAAATTAAATAAATAAAATTATTTTACATAAGAATCATATTAAATTTCAAAATTTGATTTAATATAGCAAATAATTTTACTCTTAAACAAATAAAAATTATTTTCATTTTTTAATTCTATAGGCAATTCATTAAAAATTTTTAGACCTTTATAAAATAATACATTTTGGCTAAAACTTGTTGATGCATAGGATAGTCTGTAGTCATTGGCATTTCTTAGGTTGTATGGTTGAATTTCAGCTACATTGACCAAGTATTTACTCATATAAGATGGCAGGGTCCCTGTTTTTACCTTAAATATGAATAATAGGGCATTCATCATCAGGCGTTGATTTACTGAAAGCCACTGCAGTTTATACAGCATATCCCTGATGCTTGCCAGCCTGTTGCATCTAAGAATACACCGCATGCCTTTATTTTGCATTTTTTGTAATCTATCCCTCATTTGTTGATTACCCAGGAACAGTACAGTAGAACAGTATTCAAAGTGAGGCTTTATGATTGTATTATATATATTAATGGCGGTAGTTGTTGAAATTTTATATCTGATTCTTCTCAAAAAAGCAATTTTCTTCGATATCTTTTTACACACGTATTCAAAATGTGGTATGAAACTCAATTTATCGTCTATTTTTATACCCAAATATTTTATTTCTTTAATCTTCTCGATGATTTCGTTTTCTATGTAAAAATTATGGTTCGAAATTCCATTTATTAACATTGCTTTTGTTTTATTAACATTTAGTTTTATTTTATTCATTTTGAGATAGTTTTCTATTTTGCCTAAATCTTCATTTAATTTTCGGACACATTCATCTGCATTTTGACCACATGTATATACCAGCGTATCGTCAGCAAACATGCACACTTTACATTGTTTAACTATTCTCTCCATATCATTTATGTATATTAAAAATAGCAACGTCCCCAGCACTGCTCCTTGGGGTACTCCAATATCCACAGTTTTTGAGGATGAAACATACTTGCCACATTTTGTTTTTTGTGTTCGGTTACTCAAGTAACTTCTAAACCAAGCCAGCTCTATTCCTTTAACCCCATATTTCTCCAACTTTTGTAACAAAATTTGTCTGTTGACTATTTCAAAGGCTTTTCTTAAATCGAGAAAAGCTGCTGCCACGCATCTTTTATTACCCACTTCAATTTTCCATTCAGATACTACGAGATTCAGTAGCGATTCACAGTTATGATTTTTTCTAAATCCAGACTGAATTTCGTAAAGTAAATTGTTTTCTTCAAAATATTTACTTAACTGATTATAAACAATTTTTTCTATAATCTTGCTTATTGTAGGCAACATGCTAACAGGACGCATTTCGGTAGGATTTTTTGTGTTTGGAATTTTTTTTATTGGTATAACTGTAGCTTCCTTAAGGCTATCGGGAAATACACCGCTTAGAAGGGATTCATTCACTAAGTGTAACAAATGTAGTCCATCTATATCGAAATTTTCCAAAAGCATTCCAATTGAGAGACAATTTTGATCCTTTTTGTTGTTCATAGCTTTCATAGTTGACTTAAGTTGCATTATGTTAATAATTTCAAATTTAAAATCTTCGTGTTGGTATTGGTTTATGTTGTCTTCGTATATTGTATTAGGTATACTTCCTATTATTTCATTCACACTTCTTATAAAATAGATATTAAGCTCTTCAGCTATTTCCATCTCGTCTGCGATAACTTTTCCATTTACTTCAATCTCCTTAACTTGGGATTTCTCCTGCTTCAGTACTAATTCTTTTAGATTTCTCCACATATCTTTCTGGTTAGAGCATTCATTTATTTTGTTTCTTATATAGTTGGTCTGATATTTTCTTATTTCGGATTGATACTTATTTCTTATTGATCTGAATTTTCTCCAATGGTATTCATTATTGTGCCACACTGCTAACCTATGGAATTGTATCTTTGTTTGCTTTAATGATCTTAAATATCCATTGAACCAGTTGTTCACACCATAATTATTTCTCACACTCTTTTCACCTATCATTGTTTTTAATGCGTTATTTATGTCCGTTGTAAATATATTAGCAAAATCGTTTATTGTCGTGTTAAATTGACATCTACTAACTTCACCATGAATTAAAGAGTTTCGAAAAATTGAATTATTAAAGCGGAAATATTGGACAGTTTTAGTTTTATTGTAGTTGCTGTAATTACGTAACGGTATTTTTATCTCTAATGTTTCATGATCACTAATCTTCATTATATCAGCTCTATGTTCGTCACTACATAATCAATCAAGGATGCCGTGTTTAGTGTTATTCGAGTATGTTCTGTAACAATTTGATTAAAATAATTGTCCCTTATAATTTCCTCCACTTTTCTCTTATACGAGCTCGTACCGAACCAATCAATGTTGAAGTCACCTGCAATAATGTAATTTTCTTTGTCGCCTATACTTTCCATTTCGGATTCGAAGAAGTCAATAAAGTGTTGCTCAGGAGAATTCTGTCTATGGGGTGATCTGTAAATTCCTACCAAGTTGTATGATAAATTCTCGAAAGCAATTTCTACTTTTTGCCACCATATTTTCTTTTCGATGGATTTGCTGTCTACGTTTTTAATACTCCATCGTTCATTTATATATAAACATACTCCTCCCGTATGTCTGCTTATGCTGTCACAACGTATGATATTGTATCCCTCCAGTAAGATTTCTCTATTGTTTATGTCTTCAGTTAAGTGCGTTTCTGAGGTACATATGAAATCGAATATTTCATCCGCACATATTATTTCTAATTCTTTGATATTTTTCGTTAAACCACAAATGTTAAGATATATTCCTCTTATGAATTTTGGTTGCTAGTATGCAACTCTTTCTGATTCCATTTTATTTTTCCTAATTAATATTGGGCAATTGGCATCCCTGCTATCATGATTCACTTTCTTTGGAACCACTCCTTCACTTACGTGAATATGAACAGATAAGAATTTGTAAAAAAATAATAATAACAACTTTAGTTAAATAAATTTGCATTCAGACAGACTTTTTGCATGTAGACAGAATTGACATATAAATACTAAAGAAACTTTTCTAAAAATTTCTCAAAGAAAATTAAAACTCAATAATCTCTCATCTTTCTTCTTCACATACACACACACTCGCACTTCTACAAAAAGTTTAAAATATCAAATTACTTTAAACACAAAAGCAATAAAGAGGTAAAGACTTCGTACATGCACTCCACAAAAAAGTAATTAAATGATAAAGTTCACTTCCTGACATTTTTTATATCCTTTTTATGCATAATTACTACAATTAAGTGAGATAAAAAAACATTTAAATTTCTCCAGGTATAACAAATAATATAATAATGCAACAGTAAATGCATCAACAACTGTGTCAGTACAGTAAATAATTCCACAAGAATTACAAGTTCAGTTGCAATAAAATTAGAGCCAATAATTATCCGATCTAATAAAAATTATGCGATATGCAACAGCAATCCTTCAATATTCATTTGAATTATCTACGTCAAATTGTTACGGCGAAATTATTTTAAGCAAAAATTAAAAGGATTTATGACAATTTTAGTGCAATAATTTGCAATGGCTTGTTTAAAATGGATTAACTATGTAATGCACTTATGAAATTTTAGGGGTTAAGTGATGCGTGCGATCACCGCGTATCACGGTTATGCAGAATTCAACTGTGCATGACATTTGCTCCTTGGGACAAAAATCGCCTCTTCTTTTGATAGAGAGCATTAAAACTCTAGATGAACTAATAGACTAAGATCCAAAGTAGACGCTATTTAAAAGTACTTTAACTAAAAGAAAACGTTATGGGTCTTTTGCATTATCACATCTTCCTTGTAAAAAAAGTTATCTTCTTCAAAGTATGTCTATACCAGAGTATTTACCCATTACTTTTGAATGATTAAATAAATTCTTTAAAAATGCAGTGGCAAAATCGAACATCGTATGTACTTTTTATAAAAAAGATTTTTTTTAATTAATTTAGTTCATAATATAAAATATCATATTACAAGGAAGTTTCAACTTAATCGGCGAGTAAGCGGTACAAAAATGTATAAGGCTATCTATATATATAAAATAGGATGGGACGATTTGATGAAATTTTCTGGGAACCTTCAGGTGACACTGTGATTTTTTTATTTTCGGTCTGTGGGCGGAGGGGCGTGGCAAAATCCAATAATTCATAAAATGAGAACGGCTTGGCCGATTTCTGTAAAACTTTTTGTCAGTTGTTCGTATTTTCGAGAAGGTTTTTATGGAAGAAAATTTTGGAAAATCCCTCCGGGAAAGTCGGAAAATTGGAAAAATCGAAAAACGAGTTTTTGTATGAAATTTTGTTTGAAATTATTCCTTAATGGCTTTTCAAATTAAAAAATAGAAAGTTTGCCTGAAGGCATAAAATTGGGGCGAGGCGAAGTTCGCCTGGTCCGCTAGTAATTAATAAAGTAGCAAGTGTGGCAACATATGAAAATGTGGCAAATTCAAATAACTAGACAACGCGATAAATGTTACAGGTATTTAGAATAAAGTTGCCCTCAACTTATCGCTCACTTTTTGGTTAAAGTAAAGTTGTAATGAAAATTTATTTATCCGTCCGATATAATCCTAACTTTAACTAACGCCATATTATAACAATTGCCCAAGGACATATCCAGAAGCTGTCATGAAATGGTGCCATTCTATGGGTTTAGTCAAAATATTCACAATCATAAGTTCCATTATAGTGGGTTTTAAGCCTTTCAGACCCACTTTAGTAAGTACAGACATTGTTGGAAAACGATTTTCGAAAATATATAGAATACGATTCGATTTCAATCATATAATGCAGTAAACCAACTATGTTATGCTCGTAATTAGAAATACTATGTCGTTTGAAGACATGAATAACCGATTGGCAGCTAAATCATGGCGTATTACATGAAATACATATAAGTATAATATATACAGTGAGATACTCATAATCTGATGAGAAAAATAAATTGTGGCGGCTACATTTTCCCATTTGCCAAAAGTGTTAAAAATGTAATATGGATAAATGTGATTGTTGTTTGCACAAATCCCATTTGTTTTCCTAATGCTAATAAAAATATTTGTGTTACTAGTATGTGTGTTTATAACGGTATAAGTTTCTGTACAAGTTAGTAGTTAAGCATGTGGATGTGTAAACACTTAACCCCCCGCTTTACGCGGAAGATTGTTTCTTCATGAAACCGTACAAAACGAAAATTTAATTTTTATATGTTATATTACCTTATAATTTTAATTATACGTTAATTCGACAATAAATAAATAAATAAATAAATTTTTATATGGAAAAACTGTGTAAAAGGAAAACTACTAAAAAAACAATCTTTTTTAATAATATGATATATGAAAAGTATAAAATATATATGTAAGAAATTATTAAATCCATTCGTTCTGTTGTTTAAAATCTACTAATTCATAGAGAAGTAAATTTTTGCATGGATCAGGAAGAAGTGAAGTGTTACCAGTAGCTGGTTTTTGTACTGTGAGAAGTTCTTCCATTAAAAAACTTTAAAATTTACATCCTTTATCTTGTTTTTTGAAAAATTATTCATAAAATAATTAAATTAGTTCAATGAAAAATATATAGAAAATTTCTTACTCATTTTGTTTACTACAGGATCACAATTTTTTTTTCGATTCGAAATGTTCTTAGATCAGTTACAGAAACAGGACACATCGTTATAATTCAGTGAAAATAAAATCAAATTTAGTAATTTTTTTTTTAATTATTGATTTTAAAAACCATACACAATCGAAAACGTGTAAAAATGTAGTGTGTTAAGCGAGGTATAGATGTAATGGGGCTTCTAATAGGGACTTCTAAACTTTGACAGTTGATATGTGGCCATATTGCTGAAGCTACATCTATCGAATTGGCTGTCGTTAATTCAATCTAATTTAACAAATCACCATGGATGGATATAAAGTTCAACAACATGTGCAAGTGATGAAATTGTTTTATCAAAATAAGTATTCTATTGGGATAACATTTTGCGCTCTTCGCCCATTTTACAATCGCGATAATCGTCGTCCATTTGTGAATGAAGGGGGTATATCAACAAAAAAATTATCGTATTGTGGACGATACCAATTCACATGAGATTTAAAAGCTTCGAATGCATCTCGAAAAAGTCATTATTTATAGTGGCTTTTGAGCTGGCGTCATTATCAATCCATATATTTTTGTGAATGACATCGGCTAGGCCATCACTGTTAACGGCCTAAATTAGATGATATTGACAATAACGACATTTGGTTTCAACAGGACGCCGTTTTATGCCCCACAACTCATGCCAGATTGGACACTCTGCACGAGCGATAGCATGGTCATCTCATGTAGAAATGATGGGAACTGGCCACCGTGACCGTGTAATTTCTTGTGGGGTGTCCTTAAGTCGCAGGTCCTTAAACCCAACATGACCCGTGCCATTAATCGAATTCAACCTGATTTATAAGCCAGAGTCATGGAAAATTTGACATTTCGGCTGAGAGCCTCCCAGCGAAGGCGCAACATATACCTGAACAATGTCAAATTCCATACATATTGGCATCGTTTGGCCTTTCAAATGAATTCAAAGATTAAATGACCTCTTACACACACTTTGTTTTGTTTAATTTTCTAAATAGGAAGCGCTTAATGAAAAACCCTACACATATATGAGAGTGGGAGAGTTCAATAAACAAACCAACAAAGCTTTTGTTGTCCCTTATAATTAGCTTTATAATGGCCTCGTTAAAATCTACCACATGTAAAAATTTATAATGTTCTTTCTTGTTTTCATTTCCTATCTCACCTGTTACACGGAGTTTAAATCGCTTTATTTACATTTGGTTATAACGAGAAAGTGCTTTTTTAGTGTCACTACAGTAGTGTTAGATGGTTAGATGTTTTTGTGTTAATGTAACAATTAAAACTTCTATTTTTTAAATTTTATTTTATCGTAAGTAGGTTGTTTTTAGTTTTGTTCTAAATGCATTTTATTTTTGTGATATAAATATGTATGTGCTGGGATGTGTTGAAAAACATATCTACAAATGCATGAATATACATATAGCTTCTTTAGTGCAACATAGTCACATCTCAAGAAACGAGATATAGAAATTCCTCTCGGATGACAGTAATAGAAAAAACATTGCTAAAACAAATATACCTTGAAGACATTGTAAAATATACTAGAACAAGTGGTACAGGATCAATTGGAAAATATATTGGAGCTAATCATATTCTATCAAAAATTTCAATCTGAATATCGAAGAAAAGTTTTCGTGTGAACCTACAGCACACTACGTGTCAGATGAGTGGAAAAATATAGAAAGCACAAAATTATGACAGTATTTTTTTAGGTCCTAAAAAAGCATTTGAAATAACTAACGACAACTACACGTTTTCACTGAGAGTGTCACCAATTGCGAACGATTTGCCAGCGAATCTCATTAAAGAGAGAATCCGTTCTTTAGTCGTACAATTCGTATGTGGAATAAACTCTCTGCAGGGGTCTTTCCTGCACTCACTTTCAGAGTGCAGAAGCTCAAATCGAATTTTAAGAGACGTGGCTACCTGCACGGGAAATCAAGTGGCTCAGTTGTGACAACATCCACAGCCACTACTACCTCCATAACCTATCTTTCTAGTTGCAGCACAATGCATTGCACTCGCAGGTCTTAATCACATGAGTGTTCGTTCGTAAGTATGACATACAAGGTGTCGCAGCAAAGTGCTTTAAATCTTATTTGAAGAATATTACGAAAGTAAATTAATTCAATTTAAGAGCAAGTTAAAGTTACTATGGGGTTCCTCAAGGTGGAATTTTTTTTAAGAACAAGAAGCAAAATATCAACAATGGCCAGAATAAATATATATACTTATACATCACGATGATGAGACCGCATTTTGATTATGGCTCAACAATTCCTTAAAACCGCCCTTTTGACTCACAAACGGAAAGAATGCAAAAGTTACAAGATAAGCCGATACGTAGTATTCGAAAATACAATCGCTACACCCACCTATCGGCACAAAAACTTAAATGTGCAAAACAGGCCAAATTTTAATACAAAACTGTCGGCCGTTAAAAGTACTGAGATCAAAATAATTAGTCCAAGACATCTGGCCCAGTTGGAGAGAGATGGGTAATATGATAAACCCATAGCCTCTTTTCCTCAATAGATCCGGTTATAAGCAAAATGATGTCTATACAAAAGAGTTTATCCCCTAATACCGCATTAAGTTGTCTCTGCCAGAATCCGCAGCAGCGGGCTGCTCATACGACTCGCTCTCTCTAGTGAGAGAGGAGAGCAATGATAGAGAAGGTGTTCAACATTTTCTCCCCCTCGACAGACTTAAAATGCTATGGTTTTCTGCACGCAATAAATTCCATAAGACCTTAAGTGAAATAAAAAATTAATCTCAAAATGTTTTTGTTACGTTTTGATTATAACTTTACGTCTACAAACTTTTATTCTACATTTAATAACGCATTAAGAAAGAAATTAAGCATATCAAAAGCATTTTCAATTTCAACTTTTTGTGAGAAAAATAAGAATTTTCAAAAATAAGATTCAAATCAATAATAATTCGAATATAAATAGTAACTAAACAAATGAATTATTCGAAAAAGTAGGGTAAGTCACTTGTTTGTATTTTATGGTCCTATGTATGTATGTACATATATTAAATAAAAATTTATTGTAAGATCACTTACCAATAAATTCTATAGTTTACGAAATACCAATACTGTTTGAAGAAAATTTTATTTTTCTTATACTCGCTTTTCAATCATAATTCGGCTAAAAAGTACTGATATTTTGGTCAGCGCTAATTTTGAAAAAATTTATTGCGAGAATATCCTGACATTTACTTAATTGCCCTTTCAATATACACGTTTTCAGAGCAGAATACGAATTATTTCCAAAGAAACTGCAATGACTTGCTATACATTTCCTCAAAGCTAGAAGGCAGACCGCTCCAGAAGTGTCATTAGCATATTAAGTTGCATCTCAGGGAAAAGCTGCAACAGGTTCATTATAGGATGAATTTATATATGTACATATAAATACTTTTACATACAAATACTTGTGGAGCCATAAACGGTCATTGGGGTAAACCTGAAGAAAGTTGTTCAACAAAAAAAAAAAAATATCCTCGAAAGAAGGTTCTAAAACTGCTAACGATGTTTTCATCCGTTTTTCAGAACACGTACGATAACAAGTGGAATATAAGGTAAACACTTCACGGATATCCTTTGAAAAAGATAAGGCAGCAAAACTTCGATTGTTTCTCAGAGGCCACGATAGAAAATACGCATATTAATATTAAAATGTGCAACGTGTGCGCTTTAAAATAGATTCACATATGTACGTTTGCGACATGGCATGTGAAAGCTTTAAAGAAGTAGAATTATAATACGTGTTCAACATATTCACTGTTTCTCAGAAAACATGCTATAGAGGTTGGCACATTCCCCCCGATATATTCTAATTGTTCACATACTTATTTAAACCTATTTTATCCTCAATCTACCAATTCGCTTTAGGTTTTCAAAACACATTTTAATTTGGTTTTCTTTCGAATAATACTACTATTCATCTGATGAGCAGAATGTTCATAAAAGCATAAATTAAAAAGGTTCTGATACTATAACAGAGAACACACTGATTGATAAGAAAATATATACAGACATACACACGTGTATACTCGTATATGTATGTATGTACATATATATTTATATGCATAAGTGCACAGAAGGATGATAATCTTATTGATTTTATCATAGTGCGTGATTGAACATTAACTTATTGATTTGACTACATGAAGTTTTTCCTTCCCTAAATTTTTGGTGAGATTATACATCAAATCATTAATAATGAAATAAAAGGTTTGAGTTATGACAGCTTTTGTTTTAACAGAAGGAGCTAAAGATTATAAGGTTACATACTATATACACATTGTGTATATTAACAATTTTTATTTTATTTTTTGATAATAGAAATATGTATGTATATGTATAAAGGCCACATTATTGGCCAATTTTTATATTACAATCAGCTGACCTTAATATACATACATATGTATGTATTTCTTTTGAACAAAAAAATTCCACCGCATTCATATAGGTTTTGAAACTTTTAAAATAAATATATTGTAAGTCTTATATATGGAGATCTTTGAAAATGGTGACAAGATGACTTAAACTATGAATTAAAGTTTGCATTTAGTTTTTTAAACTTTCTCAATGATCCCAATAGCAAAGGGCTATAATATTATTTATTTTAATCTTTTTAGAGGTTATATTTAAGGTCGGTTCACACTTTGGATAAAAATCACCCACATCAAAAGCATGCCAAATTTAAATATTCTCAACGTTGTAGTCAGCCAGATATACGATAATCGAATATTAATTTGTATGGGAGTTACTACACTTTTTGCTAGTCAAACACACCAATTTTTAACACACTCGCCATTAGATTAAGCATAATATAGATTTAGATTTAATAGATTTATTAGTATTTAAAATACTTTTCAATATATAAAACAATTTGTTTACTTTCTCATGGATTCCATAAGATAACATTATTTTTTACAAAATTGACACATTGTTGCTTAAAAATATAATAATTTACTTATGTTTTTATACAATCTGGAATTTTGTTATACAATTTTAACCCTTTATAAAATAATGATCTTTGCATATTTGTTGATGTTGCTCTCTGAAGTCTGAAATTTCCGGAATTTCTCAGCGCATAGGGGTGTACCTCACCCACATAATTGATGTTTTCAGCAAGATAATCTGGCATACTCCCCATTTTCATTTTATGTATAAAGTACAATGTGTTTAATTAAAACCTTTGTTTAACACTTAGCCACTGAAGTGAGTTTAACATTACATTAATGTGTGTATATCGATTGCATTTTAGGATACTCCTCATTGCTCTGTTTTGTAGCTTCTGCATTCTCTAAATTTGCGATTCCACACAGCATGTATACAATATCGTTGATCCAAACTCAAAATGTGATTTTATTATGGTGTTGTATATATTAATTGCGGTTGTAATAGAGAGTTTATTTCTTATTCTTTTAAAAAAGCCGATTTTCTTGCCAATCTTTTGACACATATAGTCCACGTGTTCTTTAAACTTTAGTTCTTTGTCTATTATAAAGCCAAGATATTTAATTTTTTCCACTTTCTCTATTATTTTATTATTAATTTCAAAATTTATATTACTATTCATATTAGCTTCCATTAATTTCGTTTTGTTTTCATTTAGTTTCAATTTGTTCATTCTTAGCCAAGTGTTAATATTATTCATATCGTAATTTAGTTTTACACTACATTCACTTTCTGAGTCTCCTTCAGCATATATTAAAGTATCGTCCGCATATAGAACTGTCGTGCATTTTTGGATAATATTGGGCATATCATTTATATAGATAATAAATAATAGTGCACCCAAAATCGACCCTTGGGGAACACCAAAGTCATTTGCTAATGTGCTCGACCTTATACCATTCACTTTTGTCAATTGTTGTCTGTTTGTCAAATATGATTTAAACCATTCTAACTCAACATTTTGTATCCCGTACATATACAGTTTTTGGATCAAAATATCTCTGTCTATTGTCTCAAAAGCGCGTTTGAAGTCAAGAAATATAGCCATTATTTTCTTGTTCTTTCCAACGTATTTCCATCGATTTATTAAATAATTAATTGCTGTTTCACATGAATATTTTTTACGAAAACCTGATTGATATTTGTACAGGATCGAATTTTCTTAAAAATAACTTTCTAATTGATTTTTAACAACTTGTTCTAATACTTTTTCGAATGTTTTTAATGTATTTATAGGTCTGAATTCCTCGCATTTACTTGTTTTCGCTACTTTTTCTACCGGTGACACCTTAGACTCCTTCCAAATTTCAGGAAAAATTCCTGACATTATTGATTTTTTTATTACTTTCTGTAGAATTTCACCAGTTGTACTCCAGTTGTCAAGGATCATTCTCGCAGATACTCTGTTAAAATCAGGTTTGTTTTTAAGTTTCTTTACAACATTTTTGAGTTCATGGATCGTAATTGCATTAAATTTAAATCGTTTTTCTGCCCCACTAATTTTGTTTGTATATTGCACATGATCAATCGACTCCCATATTGCCTTTACACTATTAATAAAGAATTCGTTAAAATTATTGGCTATTTTCCCATTGTCTTTATATTCCTTATCATTAAATACCACAGAGCTCATCACAGTTTGACTTTCTTTCACGACTAAGTTTTTTATCACTCTCCACATTGTTTGTTGGTTTTTAGCGTTTCTTATTTTGTCGCCTATAAATTTATTTTTCTGATTTTCTATTTGCACTTTATATAAATTTCTTATTGATCTATAGTAAGATTATTATATATTACTTTGCATATGAGGATGCCGTTCCCCTGAGCCTATCACATGCTGATCGAAATGCCACCACCTCTGGAGTATGTCCTTTCATTTAAAAAATAATAATTATTATTATAAAAAAATGGCCGACACATGACGAAAAAATATTAAACGTATTATAGAATATATAACCTCCCCTTTTAGAAATAATTTTAAAATACAATAAAAGAAACTATTAGAGAACATATAAGTTCATAAGATCATTGGTTTCCCAACCTAATATTTATTGTCTATGTACATATTAGTACTAATTCAAAAGATATCTGAAAAGTTTCAGACGTGAGCCATTGTCGAGTTGGCCCAAAGTTGCGTACGTAAATAATTACAATACCGATCTATCTAAGAACAATTACTTCTTATACAAAACATTATTTATCCTCGGTATTGACATTTGCGGTTTCCATATGGAACGAGTAACAGAAAATCTAGACCTTAGCAATGAAGTCAATCCATTTCTAATGATTGCCATCATTGCCTTGGTCGAAATCATCAATAAGCAGCCAATAAAGCTTCTTAGATGATCAGAAATATGATCACTCCCAAACATATTGTAAATAAGTAGTTATTCTACCATCTGGTCTTATTTAATTAAATTGAGAAAATTGCAATATGTACATATATACATACATACATACATATACATATTAATACACCTAACAATTATACTCAGAACTCCATTTATCTGAAATGTAACATGAGAAAGTGTACTAGAAACAAGTTGGAGACCATAAATTATATTATATAGTCCTTGACCATAAATTATATTACATAGTCGTGGTAATCTTGCAATGCAATAAGCATATGAATATGAAAATCATTTTTAAGTATATTATTTATTTTTCTAACAGAAACAGCAAAAGGTTTACCCAAATCTGGAGCGGCACCAAATCCGAATCGATGATGCATAGAACTGTACCTTATAGCACTTACCTCACTTGTAGACACCTATCCGCCTTCAATACATTTATTTTTAGATATCACTTGCTTGTTTGTTCCATTTAATAACATTTGCTTTAATTTTTTTCTGCCACCACAAACCGTGGAAATTTTGCAGCCACTTTTTTCTCTTAACTTTATATTTTAGAAAACACTTTTATGCTACATTAACACTTCACTTATTTATTTAAAATGTTAGGCACATTTTGGAAGAATATATTACAAATTTAATAACTAATTTTTGTAGATTAACAATACAAAATTATTTCATCAACCGACACGTTCCAATTAGAAATATAAACGTAAAAACATAAACAAATACATGGTTGCATTTATCTGCTCTGTACTTCATTCAAATGGATTGTGTCAATGGTAAACATGTAAATGTTTAGCATCCCCTACAACCACACACAACACACACACATTTTAAACAAAGGCATTCAACACAGGCTGTATACAACACATTTAATCTACTTTTGTAATGGGTGGGTGTCTCTGCTTGTAAGCAGTATGCCAAAAACAATCAATGTGTGAGAAATGGCAATATTGACATCCTCTCTTTGATCTAAAGGTTGGTACATAAACTTTTTACATCTAACATTGAGTATTCTTTGTCCTCCTATAAAATTTAACAGTTTGCCTTATTAGAACGGTTTCATTTATATGATTTCACAAAATTCCAACCCATACAATTGCGTACACACATTTACAAAATATTAAACGTATAACTATTAAAAATATTAAGTAACTGTACTTTAATGTATATCAAATTTTCAGGGTTATATTTATAGCAATTGGTGTCTTTACCCAAAATGATTTATCTGTATGTATGTATGTATACTAAATATGTACATACATTGGAAGGTGCCTTGTAGTTTATCCGTGTTGCAGGATACAAATGTATGTACATACATACATACATATGTGATATTTAAATTGAAATAGGTACAGACAAATTTCTACAAATTTCAAAATATGAATTTTATTTTTTAACAAAAAAAAAATACATAGAATATACATATTTATGTAGAAAATATTTAAATTATAAAAATACGCTAAAATAATACGATTAAGATACAGATTTGTTTGTATACATGCTACATAAATCTCGAAAATTACAGAAAATTAAATATTATTATTTCAAATACAGTAAGAAAATAAGTTTCCGTTTAATATACATAAGTATACTTATATAAAATAAAAATTAAAAAAAAAATAGTCAGTTTCATATACATTTGTATACTTAAATACTTAAACTCATGCAAGGAAAAAATTTTTTTTCTCAGCACAACAGAAATTTTTATGAAAAAGAAATATTTTAAGAACTTGTTTTGTTTTCATACAAACTAATTCGTTCAACAAAACAAAACCAACATTTTTATGTCCTGCCTTATTTATAAGTTCCGGTGTTCCTTCTCGTGTTAGAAAATTAGTACCTCTATTAAATTTAAAAATGTGTGTTTAGCAAAAGTACTTTTTTATTTAAAATTCAAATTTGTCAAGATCATTACTTAAAATAACTAAGCTTCTATCTATCTTTAACCATAATTAACTTAAAAGCTTAAACAGATTTAAAATACCTACTATAAAATTTCAAATCTAGTCAGTTTTTAGTTTATATTTATGTATATATTTGCATTTAAAAAATTCAAAACAATATTGAAACTTGCTGTAAAAAGGAAACCAAATATATAAAGAAAACTGAAAACTATCCCGCCACTTTGCGTATTACAAAATCTTCAAGATCGCTTTGTGGTATTAAACGCAGATTATGGTCATTAGCTAAATGTAAAACAGAGTAAAAAGCTATGGAAGTGGACAACGCCTCAGTCATGTTAGGCGTCAACAACTCCGGCAGATGTCTATAAATCTCTCGAAAACTGCCAACACCATCTTGATATTGCTCATCTTTAAGTATTGGATGTACGGGCACGTTATTATCACCAACCGGACGCTGTAATTGTCTCGTCAGAATTACAGTACAACTACGTTTAAGACTTTTCATATCAACCACTTTGGCTCGCTTAGCGAAAGGTACAATAATTTTAGTAACTTGACTGGGTGCGCCCTCATATTCTGCGGCTATTTCCAATATTGTATCATTGCCATTGCCCTCATTTCGATTTAAGGCATTGGGACTTTCGCCATCGACTTCCATAGCCGCGTCTGGCACGTTATCACCACAATTTTCTACATTTATTGGCATATCATCATGATGAATAATGTCATCATCGCCTCCAAAATGATCATCTGTTTGAATATTGTCCATATTATTTTGCAACGTTTCATCAGAACCATCGCTTATTGTAGTTCTTGTATGTTCCGCATTCTTCATGTGCACGGGTATGCCAGGAGCAAGTGTATAGACAAAAAATCTATTCGGATCCAATCGTAAATCTACTGGCAACTTTAGTTTACGTTGGTCCCATTTCTTTTGTACATTGGCCTTACGACTCTTGAATTTGTCGTCGTATTTTATGAAGAGTTCATCATGGAATTCACCAAATTTTAGTTGCTTCGATTTGCTTTTGTCTAACGCTCTTTTGCTTCTTCTCGCCTTCTGATTAAAGGCACGGTTACCCTCGGGCTGCTGCTCTATGGCACAGCTGGAGCGTACAGTACGTGCTCGTTTAAATTTCCAATGTGAGGGACCTGCCCAAAATTGCGAGATTTTGTCCAATGGGCGATATGAATATTCTAACTTTGAAGTTGCATCAACAGGTCGCAAGTCTTCAATAACAATCGGTGCCTTACGAAGACCACGACAATTATTTATAGCCGTGCGTTCCTCTGAAATAATAAATGACCAAAAAAATTTGTTGTAAACAATGGTCAAATGTATTTTATGTGATATTTTAAAAATCTCGGGTTATTGTGGATATTAGACGCTTCAATTTTTAAAATATATATTTTTTATTTTTTATTGGAAGAATCATTACCTGTGGTCAAATCGTCTAATTCCTCATAGTTGAGATCCATTATTGGCACTTGTTGACTTAATGTGGGCATTGGTTCACATTCGGCATTTATATCAAAAGCCATTGCTACTTCATTTGTATTGGCAAATGGAGCAATATCGTTGTCATCGCAGCCTGGAGGACCATCGTCGAAATCTGAATTCATGCTATTTAGTCTAGAGCTTTTGTCTTCGTCTTTTTCTTCTGGTGTATCAGATATTACATATCCACTATGCAGAGAACGTAGTTTTATATCCTCCAGACGATTAATTTGGAACAATCGATCACAGGGAGCCATTTGAACTTCATTTTCTTTGTGTAAATCAATTTCTTCGGTATAATCACAATTAGACAATATGCTGTCATCCCAAATAGGAAAAGTTGTTCTTAAGCGTAACTCAGAATCTGTAGTTAGCAGTATATTGTTCATTAAACGATTTGAAGAGTTGATGGATCCCACCGTAGAATTTAATTTTCCAAAAACTGGGTCTTGCAAGGGTACGGTATCCAAGCGAGCGTTAAGGGTATCCTTATTTTTTGTTACCGTAGATACATTTTTACGTTGTTTTTTCGGTTTAGATTTTTGTGATTGTTTTTCAGCTCCTAAGCCACCAGCGCTTGCATTTGGGTCGTTACTGCCATCACCTCCAGTAGCGACTTCATTTTCTACTTCATCATCGTCATCTATACGTCTTCCCTTGTATTTTTGAGCATTTAAACCAGCCGACATACGTAGAACATCTGAGTGTATAGAATCTACTCTTAAACTATAAACCCGGGACGAAGCCTCTAAAGAGGAACCAGCTACCTACAGCGTGCAAGATATACTTGTAACATATAAAAATATCTGTCATTATATTTGACTTCAGCTCACCTTAAAATTATTGAAAGATTTATGATGTCTTTCTAACAAAGTTGACAATGTGTCTATTAGTGAAAGTGACCATGCATTCTCTTTGCTTAATTTATTGCCATTATAAATTTCCAGACACTTTTTAAGTGTCTCGTTCTCTTCAAGTAACGATGAGTCTCCCGTACTGCTGCGTGATAGCAGCGTTCTTCGCCTGGCTTGACGTCGCTCCTCTTCGTCATCATTAATGGTGACATTCTGTTGTCCTTCACGAAATATGCTCACCTCGGACCGCCTTAGAGGAGTATCTGTATGCGCTGGTGTCATATTCCCCTAAAATTAACATCAATTTAAGTAAATAATAGTAATTTTTAACCATCTCCATTTTCATCCTTTAATTTCCCTCTTCTATATGCGTCATTTTTATTTTAGTTTCACAAGCAATATTCCACTTTTTTACTTACTAACCTTTAATTTTGGTTTTCCTTGAATATCAATTGTAATTTTTTTATATAACCGCCAAAATTATTAATATTTGCCACTATTAATTAAATTTTTCTTATGTTTTCACAATTATTTACTTAATTTTAACACCTTTCACCTATTGCGTTATTTTTTCTTGCTTTTTCTTTATTTTTTTTTCAAAAATATACATATATGTGCTTGTAGTTGTGTGACATGAAAATTCAGTTGTTTTCAAATCAACGCCGTTGTTCCACATAGTTGCTCATTTTAGTATTAGTATTTGACACATAAAATTAGGATTTATTTTAAGCGATGCCAGCACGTTTCGTACTTGATTATATATACCAATTTATATACAATCAAACACTATACCATATATATATATGACTTTATATAATATAATAAGTGAACTCTTTTATAAAGAGATTGACAATCGCATTCTGGGCTTTGTTGTAATCAGTTTGCCTTGCATAGACCTTATAAATGGCCTTTGATTAATATTATTGCCATTTGCTAAAGATTGTTCAATAACTGGTACACAATTTTTATATAAGACTCACATTTATCACAGCTCGTGGAAATTTTTCCAAAGGATGAGCTGACTGCAGTATATATATATATATATATATATATATATATATATATATATATATATATATATATATATATATATATATATATATATATATATATATATATATATATATATATATATATATATATATATATATATATATATATATATATACTAGCGGACCAGGCGAACTTCACCTCGCACCTATTTTAAGCCTTCAGACAAACTTTCTATTTTTTCATTTGAAAAGCCATAAGTAGTAATTTCAAACAAAATTTCATAACAAAACTCGATTTTCGATTTTTCCAATTTTCCGACTTTTCCGGAGGGATTTTCCAAAATTTTCTTTCATAAAAACCTTCTCCTAGAAAATACGAACAACTGACAAAAAGTGTTACATAAATCCGCCCAGCCGTTCTCATTTTATGAATTATTGGATTTTGCCACGCCCCTCCGTCCACAGAACGAAAATCAAAAATCAGACTTCACAGTGTCACCCGCCCGAGTATTATGAAGGTTCCCTGAAAATTTCGTCAAAATCGGCCCAGCCGTTTTGGAGCCATTACGTTACATACATACATACACACATCCAATTTTATATATAAAATAATAATAAAGATAGATATATATTTATATATATATATATATATATATATATATATATATATATATATATATATATATATATTTGCTTGATTTGGAATGTATCCACTTAGTATACTGCATAATAATATCGTCTGAATTGTTTGTTATTTCGGCAGGTTGCTCGATATGTCGCCATACATTAAAAGAAATTTGGGATTACAATTAGAATTGTAATGAATATAAGTTAATTAAGGATCCTAATTTCTATTCGTGCAAGAAGACTCAATAAAAAATTTATACTTTATTAATTTTAAAATTTTTGTGGACAATATTATGACAATGGCATTTCAATAAGCAAAACAACATACCGTTTTCCGATTATTTGCAAAATAAATCCTTTAATCTGAGTTTACAATATTAACTTTTGTTTAATAAATTTTTAGTTTGTAGGAAAGGAGGTAAAAAAAAATCTAGTACATATATGCATGTACTTTCAGTTCGATTATTCTCTCATTCCCATATTTTCACACACTATCTCTAAAAAGAAAACAAATTTCATAAACATATATTGACAGTCTTATGTAAATACAGCTTCAAAGACAAATTGCATGCATCAACAGAGTTGATGTTATAAACTCGGTTTAACAGAAGATTTTAACCATCTGGCAGCTCTTTTAAAAACGCACATTTACTGACAACAAACGTCATCAAAACAGAAAATGCAACAAACAAAAATCGTAATTGTGTAGGTTTCTTTTTTCTCTAGATTTTTATAAAAAATTTAATTTCTTGTTACAAACTATTATAAATGGAACATATTTTCTAAAATGCAATATAATAATATTGTAATAGTAGTAAGTACAGTTGTAAGCAATAAGGCAAAGAATTTTTAAAGAAAATTTTTTAGTATTTAGTTCTATTGCTGGCTGAGCTTAAAGCGACTTCCGGCAAGTTAAATGGGAAAACTAATGCTATCATCGATGATATTAGTGGATATAAAGATTTTAAAAAGCTCTTGCGTACCAAGACGAATGTATTGGTTTTGTACACTAGCAATACGAAGCAGTCAGCAGAGCAGATACGAGTATTTAAAGAGACTTCCGAAATTGTCAAAGGAACCGGTACAATGGTGCTAATGGATTGTTCTCAAACAGATAAAAAAAAGCTGTGTAAGAAACTGAAGGTAAACCCGAATCCCTTCATATTAAAACACTATAAAGATGGCGATTTTCATAAAGATTATGATCGCCAAATGGCCGTTACGTCTATGGTGAATTTCATGCGGGATCCGGCCGGTGATTTGCCTTGGGAAGAAGATCCTATAGGAAGAGATGTTATACACTTTGCGGACTTTTTTAGTTTCCTTAAGCATACAAAAAAAGACTTCCGTCCCATGTTAACAATGTTTTATGTGCCTTGGTGCGGTTTTTGTAAACGCTTAAAACCGGAGTTCTCCAAGGCAGCTACAGAACTGAAAAGTGATGGATATGTTTTGGCTGCTATGGATGTGGAAAAGCAAGATATTGCAAGAAGAACATATAATATAACAGGTAATAATAGTTCTAAATTGTAAAGCTATTTCTAAAAGTACTGTTGCAGGTTTTCCTACCATCATCTATTTTGAAAACGGTAAAATGAAGCAAATCTACGATGGTGAGAATAACAAGGATGGTATTGTAGCATTTATGAAAGATCCTTCTTCGGTACAATTGAAAAAACCCAAGGAGGTCGATTGGTCCACCGATACTAATTCCGAAATTGTGCATTTAACTAAACAAAGTTTCGAACCGGCTTTGAAGGATGAGAAATCGGTTCTGGTAATGTTCTATGCCCCCTGGTGTGGTCACTGTAAACGCATGAAACCAGAATATGAAAAGGCTGCACTTGAAATGAAACAAAAAAATATACCCGGTGTTTTAGCGGCGTTAGATGCCACCAAGGAAAGTTCTATAGCGGAACAATTTAAAGTAACTGGTTATCCTACTATCAAGTATTTTGTCAATGGACAATTTAAATTTGATGTAGATGTAAGAGATGCCGTGAAGATCATTGAATTCATGAAAGATCCTAAAGAACCACCGCCGCCACCACCACCAGAGAAGTCCTGGGAAGAGGAAGATACAGAAGTTTTATTCCTAAATGACCAAACTTTTGCTAGCACTTTGAAGAGGAAAAAGCATGCTTTGGTCATGTTTTATGCACCCTGTAAGTAGAACCTAATATTGGAAAGTATAGCTAATGTGATATAATAAATTTTATAGGGTGCGGTCATTGCAAAATCACAAAACCTGAATTTAATGCAGCTGCCAAAGCATTGAATCATGATCCTCGTATGATTTTTGCAGCTGTCGATTGCACGAAAGAGACTAATACGTGTACACAACATGAGATACGTGGCTACCCAACAATTAACTACTTTTCATATCTTAAAACTAAAATAGAGTATAATGGTGGCCGTAAACGCGAGGACTTTATCGCCTATATGGAAAAAGTTAGCGATGTTAAAAAAAATGAACAGCGTCAGGAATTGTGATTGTAATAATAAAAACAAATTAATGTCTGTTCGCCCACCTACGTACATGAACACGACAATATTAACTGTAACTCTCTCTCTATTTTTATATATATGTATTATTACTTTACTAAATGAACTATTCTTAGCTTTTTTTCTACGAAACTGTATAAATTTCTTAGTTATACTCTTTTTGGAAAACATTTTTTATTAAAAAACTAATAATAATTCTTTTAGTGTTGTTAAAGTGCAAGTCCTTTATTATAACATTCCTATTTTTGAAAGTAAATAAATTTTATAAATAAAATAACTGATTTTAGTTATAACTGCGTAGCCAATATCTTAGAAGACTGATAGGACATAGATTTAAGGGGGCGTGGAGTACTCGTCCGTAACATTAGTTGGAAATATTGCATCTGCCGTCTCCTAGCGTGCCTAGATAATTTACGCCCATTATCTTACGGTTGGATTTTGCAAGATAAACCTTAATGGTCACCTGTTGGTTACTAGCGCGTTATGTCTAGGAAATTAAATTATGGGACAAAGTCAAGAATCTTCTGTTTTTGGTTTGTCTGGAAAACAATAGACTACAAGGAAATTTCACATGCTCGTAATTAACAAGCGTGGATATACCAACAAATATGTATGAATTTTAAAAGTTAATCCATTTTGCGCCCATCGAAATCTTCCCGAAACAGATTACACAAGTAAAATGAAATACATTGTATCATCATATATGAATATTACAAAATCGTTCTCGTTTTGATTGTTTTGGCATAAACCTATAAGGTCGCATATTTTCATAATGCTCTAAATTTCAGTGAACTGTCGGCCCATTAGGGGTCTTATAGCCAAATATATGTATGTATATTTTACACTTCTATGAAAGAAGGAATATTATAGAAATTTCATTTTCGGGATGACTTAATATTGCTCTTTAATTATCAAAATCAAACACTTCATTTTCATTTCCCTATACGAATTAAACACTCGCACAGGACTATGTTTTTATATTTTATTTAAACTTATTTTTCCACTTCCGAATTTCTTTTCAGTTTGCATATGCTGTTAACACACACTTAAATTTTAATAAAACTTTTTACTTGCCCTCAACGGAGAGGCATGCTTAAAGCCACCTTATGACTAACAACATAGATATCAGTTGTTTACCGCTTGCCGCCAACACGGGGAGCAGCTTTTTGTTGGACCTTGGCGGCTTTTTGTTTGGGAGCAGCCTTTGCTTTAGGTTGGGCGGGCTGAGTAGCCTTCTTGGCAGCTTTGGTGGCACGTTTTTGTTCCTTGGCGGCCTTGATTGCTTGTTCGCGTTGAGCACGACGTACTTCAGGCTTCATGTTACGCTTAGCCATGATTTCGGCCAAGGAGGCACCAACAATAGCTCGTTGGAATTTCTGTGTTCTGCGGGTACGCTTCTTGGTGGCTTCTTCTTCAATACCCTTACGGTGCTTGCGGCGGTACAAGACAGTCCAAGTAACCTTACGGGGATTACGTTTCATCAAGTAGGAACGCTCGCATTTCTTGTCCAAGAAAGTGAAGGTCTAAAATACAAAAGGAAAACGTTACGCTCCTTCTTTTACATGTAAAAATATATTTAAAACTCACCTTGCCATCAACTTTAACCATGGTCTTGCCATGGCCGGGGTAGATTTTGTACCCACTGAATGAACACAAACCGATTCTGCAATATAAAAACAATTTTTATCGCCATTAATATATTTGAACACGCGAAAATTTCGATGCAGCTGCTTGTTTTACACAATATAAAAATTATTTTCTCTGTTAGTTATTGTTAACACTTTGGGATGTTTTTTATTAACACAGTTTGTTTTAACATTTACCCAACATAAAAAATACGTACTTCATCTTGCGTTGTTGTCAATAGAAAGAAACGGAAATGTGCACAGAAATGACAACTGTCAAAATTGTGAGCGACATCTAGCAATTAGTAGAAAAGAAGCGAAGTGTTGTATTTCCTTACAAACTATCTTAATACAAGGTCTACACGTAACATAACCAGACTGCATCGCTTTATTAATATTAAGTTTATGATCTAATAATAATAATAAAATAACAACATTAATTTTTTATAGATTTCAATGGAAAATTGTATCAATATCTTTATGAACAGTATATAATAGTCCTGTTCCCACAATTTAAATTGAGTGCCCACGGGATCCCAATTTTACCAAATATAGTACACGCAAAAGTTTTGAGAGATTAAAAATTCTTCTTCTTGCACGCAACTGCACAGACTTATAGTACGATTCCATTATTCTTCATATTGCAGATTCCGTAAATGTTCATGCGAAATATTCTGTGGTTCATGATATCAGCTGTTTCAAAGATGAAAAATGATAGTAGAAGAAAACATTTTTTATGGAATAAAATAGTTGCGTGTTTTATTTAAGAAATAAAGCTTTCTAGATGCTTTAAAAATTTAAATAAATGCACACGTACGTATACAAATATGAATATATTCATATTTTTACACTAAGAAATTGATACCTACATATGTTTCACAGAGTAGTAGATGTTTTCCTTTGTTTTCTGGGGTGCCCGAGTTTTGGCGCACTTACATATGCCTGCTAGAGAGATTAAAATGTTGGCAAGTTTTTATAGTAAACCTTTCATATAGGACTGTGAAATTCGAGTTAAGATCCTTATTAGTTTTGAAAATTGATACCTTTTGGACTACTATTTTTAATGGGTATTTTTTTAATTGGTACTATTTGATCTTTATTTTTTTGTATGGTACTGTTTTAATTGTTAGTTCTACAATTATTACACTTTATATTGTTATATTCAAATTTATACTTTTTAAATTGATTCATTCCTAATTGGCCGATTTTAATAGGTATTTTTTTATTGCTACTTTCTAATTAGTACTTTTTTAATTGGTGCAATTTAGAATTGGTACTTTTTTGTTAATAAATTTTTGATGGTTCCTTTTTAAGTGCTACTTCTTAATTGATAATTTGCTAAGTACATATTATTTTTCTATTTGGTTCTTTCTTAGGCGATACTTTTCAGTTGGTATTTTTTATTATTACTTGGCACTTTTTCACGCATACTTTCTTAATAAATATTTTTTTATTTGAATTTTTTTAGTCGACACTTTTTTAATTCATACTATTTTAAATAAGTACACAAAAACAGTATTAATAAAATTTCATAAAAAGATTTGCGTTGTAATGCGGGCATGAACACTTAGTGAATAATTATTTCTGTGGGACTAATGGAAATCAAACTTGCTTATATTGCCTTATAGGATGTTATATATTTTTCCCTCTGTTTACTTTCTTCTCAGGATCATAATTGCCCAGCTTCTTAAAACAGTGGGGTCACTACGTAATTCGAAACAAAAGTCCTGTTTCACACACATCAAGTTTTCTTGATCAAGTTTCAATTCAGCTGGGAGAGAGATAAAGAAAAGAATACATACTCTCCCTATCGCTCTCCCAGCTGAATTGAAACTTGATCAAGAAAACTTGATGTGTGTGAAACAGGACAAAGAAAATGTTTTCCAATGCCTATTATTTATGGTCAATGCAAGTCAACTCGTTCGCTATAGTGACATTGTCAAACTTCATATAAAAATATAAGTATAAACGAAATTTTTCATATATAGTGTTTTACATTTTCACAAGGTAGTGAATGAATTTCGTTGTCAATATGTTTTTTTTTAAATTTCTTCCGTAATTTTCATGTACATGCACAAGTTATATTTCAGAGACAAAATACTAATATACATAAATGTACATGTGTATATACATAAATCGTAAATTACAGCTCCTAGTTGGAGCATAGGCCGGAAACGAACATAGTCCACTGCTGTCTGTCTTGAGCCAGTTGTTTAATTTATTGCCATGTTCCTTTGTGCTTGCATTCTGTATGAACAGATTTTAACCATGTATTGTTAGGTCTACCTCGACGTCGCGAGCCTTACGGATTCCACTCAAAAGCTCTTCTCGCTATGTGTTTTCAGATTTGCGAAGCATATGCCCTATCCAGCGCCACTTCCATCGTTTTATTTCGTTTTTTATAGGTTCACTGCCACAGATTATTAGCAAGTCCACATTTGATACCATGGATGGCCAACATATGTAGACGATATATCCATGGCAGGGATTTATTGATGAATACCTGGAGTTTGCTGCATAGGACGTTCGTTACTTTCCAAGTTTCAGAGCCATACAATAAAACCGGTTTTATACTAGTATTGAATTTTTTTTAGTTTTGTTCGTTGTGAAATACTCCGGACCGACCACACCTTGTTTAGTTTGTGATAAATGTGTCCGGCTTTATTTATTCTTGCCATTACATCATTGTTTGCCGCAAGATCTCTTGTTACTGCACTACCAAGATATGAAAATTGCTCTACATCCTCTATGATAGTCTGCTCGTTGTTCACTGCTACACTGAGGGGTGATTGGTTTGTTGTTTCAATTCGCATTAGCTTGGGTATCTTCGTGTTAACGCGAAGACCAACCTTGGTGGCATTTTCCAGCTTGCGATCCGTACCATTTAGTGTATATGACAGAAAGCAAATATCGTCTGCATAGTCCAAGTCACATAAAGTCTGATGTGGTCGCCATTGTATACCATCTGGAACATTTGCGTCTGTTCTGGAGAGAATATTATCCAATACTACGATAAATAACAGTAGTGGTAACACCTCGTTGAATGGAGAATTTTTCAAGGTGTTTATAAATATAACTTGTTATTAACAAAAAAATTCGAATAGTTTTCGTTTCGAATAAAATTCACGGCCACTTAATTTTGTTTTAAGCGAAAGTCATATTGTTTCCCCTCTAAATCAGCAAAAATGTGTTGATGTTCTGAATAGCGGGTCAACCAATATTGTGATAACCTGTCTAGAAATAGCCATATAAACATGTACTAGTGTGTATGTATGTACATGTGTATTTATTTATTTTCAAATATAAATATAAACATTATTTTTCAATCTTCATACATATTAGTTATTAAGCCATTATTGAACAAGAAACACAAAAATGGCTGCATACAAGATCCAAACCATATTTATAATATTTATTTTAGTTCAGGTGGGTTAAAAGTTTTTCGGAATTGAAATTAAAATTAAAATTGTTTCACAAAAATATTAATTATTATACACGAAGTTTAAAAAACAAAATTTTATGTGGAATAAATTGTTGACATAATTTGACCTCTCTGTTGATTAACTGAATTATTTATCAAGCTTGAAGTCTTTTTTACAAAAACAATATAGTTATTTTTAATTTTTTATAATATTTAATATTTCTACAAACTATTATTTTAATTTTCTGAACAACACACCCATAGGGTGTGGTAATATTGAATATTATAAGAGCTTAATAAATACGTACATATATTGCTTTTTATAAAAAAGACCTCGAGCTTAGTAAATAATTCAATAAGGTAATTTTATGTGGATTTTTTGTTTGTTTTATAAAACTTAAAAAATTATTGTAATCAAGTCAATAAATATTTAGTTTCAATAGTTAACAAATTTATTTTTTACTTTATTTTATTTATAGAACGGTCTCGCTAAGTCAGTCGTTGACACCAGCCACTCCAATGAATCGTCTGAAGAAGAAGTGAGGAAATTTTTCTCACCCTCCCTAAAACTTTTCGTATACTCTTTTGAGCATCTTCTACCCTTGGGTCAAAATTTCATCAAAAGTACTGTCAACGTCAGCCGTCACATATTGCAGGATGAATCATTTGTGGCCAATACAAAAGCAGATGTTGTGGATTTTAAAAAAAATTTAACCATATTTGTGGAAAAGTATGATACCAGCCAGGGTCATATTAATACACAGGATATCTTAGATATTTACTCCAATATCACTTATTATTACGAACTTCCCGAGCAAAAGGCCACACCGGAAACAACATTTATTTTGGGTATTTTGAACAAATACAATAGTGAAGATGTAGTTCAGAAATTCGTCAAAGGATTTGCTGCTTTTGCAGATAATTTCTTGAAAATTTTTAACGAGAATAAGGCGCAGTTGGCAAAGCCGATATTGAAATGGTATGAAGAGTATAATACTTTAACGGATTTCGAGCAAAAATTTGATGCCTTCTCGGACTTTTTGGAAATGGCTTCTTAAAGCAGAAAAAAATAAAAATAATTGAAATTAAAATGCTTTATATTATAAATATCAGCGTTTTACTAAAACAACTATTTTTGGAAATTATTTAGAACTAGTGGTCAGTGTTGCCAAGACGGCAATCGAAAAGCGCCAAAAGTCCAAGAGAAAATATTGCCAAACAAATTTCTTGCTTACTTTTTTTAATCAAATATGTGTAATATTATTGAAACAATTTACTTCATAAAAAGCAACATAAATGTGTAGAAAAGAACATAGACGAAAGCTAAAATAAGTTCTTACTGACACATATTCGTCAGATCTGCATTCCTCAGTTCACATTCAATCTCAGTTTAGCTGAGCTTAATGTGATCAATCAGTCGTCTGTATTTCTATACCATTTAAACGTGAATCTATAAAAAAAATTTTATGAAAAAATTGTTTCATAATTATAATAATTATTCGTGCACGCTTCAGACTGGAATTCCAGGCTTAAGTTATGACTTTAGTTAACAGTCGGTTTTGTGATTATAAAAAATGGATGATTTTTTCATCTTTTTTCAACGTTTAATATTAACGAAAGTAAATATTTATACTCCACCTATTGCTTCAAAACTTTGAATGGCAGTTCCATTAAAAACCAACAAGTTCATTCCGAAAGAACAAAAATTCGGCAATTATTTCGCCACTTTCTTTTAAAAGCGTCAAGTAGCTAAAGAGAAAATTTGGTCGCAAAAAGACCTTAAAACTGACAGCTCTGCTAGTGATAGGCCTGGTGGCCGATATTCGACCACTGTTTGTAGTTTCAGCCTTGTCACTCTTTATGATTTCTTACTGATTCTTTAGCTCTTTTTTAAATTTAATTAATTTTATTTATTGCTTTAAATTGTCAAAGTTTTTTCGCAAATTTTTGCCATTTACGCGATTTCTTTCCAGTTTTGGCGTTCTTTACAATTTCACCAAGACAATAGGGTTTGTTTAAAATTTTATTTTTAATTTTTGAAAATTGTATATACAGTTTTATACATGTTTTAACTAGGCCATGTAAGCTTCAACACACCTTATGTAATTTGCCCTTTTTTCAATTGAGTTAAATACGTACGACGAATAATCAATGAAGGATTCTGACAAAGCCCGATTATAAAGCGAATTGATTACAATAAAGACGAAAATGGAAAATTTTTTTAAATTTTTATATATTTATATAGCGTGTGACAATCGTCTTACATATCACCTGAGCTGTTGCATATACCTTGCCTGGGTTTCTCATTTATATACATGTGAATTGGTCTCTTTGTGTGAAAAGTTTATAAAAAAAAGTTGGCGCAAAAGTAATATCATAATTTAAATTGGCCGCCAAATGTACGGATATATGGAGAACATTATGGTAACGATATATGGAGAATTAGTTGTCAACAATGAGCGATGCACACCTCAAGAGCGTGGAATTATTGTTACTTCTTATTTAAGAAATTTTCAGTATATTGTTTTAACACGGTGTGAATTTCGCCGAAGTTTTTCTCGCCGCCCATTTCTACTTAAGTGGTTATATCAAAGAACAAAATTTACATTTCTGGGACACAGAGAATCGAACTGTATCTTCTCAGAATGACTGATTGGTGATGCATTTGCAGTGAAAGTGATTGGACCTTTTTTTGTTGTACGCCGATAGCACCACCTTAATTGTAAATGCTGAGAGTAACAGACAGATTCTAAATGAGTTTTTTTTGGTGTTACAAGTTGCTGCAGTAGGTCTCCATCACTGTTGATTTCAACAGGACGAAGCAAGCGCTCACATAGCTCGGGCAACGATGAAGATTTTAGGACATCGATTTTGAGTTCGAGTTATTTTCCATTTTAGGGATTTGAACTGGTCGTACTAGACCGTCCGATCTAACAGCTCCGGTCTTCTTTTTTTGGCTATTTTTAAAATCTTGCTTTTAGCGCAACAAACCACAAAACTTTGCAAGTTTTGAAAGATGACATTAAAGAAGAAATCGACAACTTGGAGTCAAAGGTTTTGCGAGCAACAATTCAAAATACAGTAAAACGAGACGTACATATTATTTCATCAATTCGGGAGGTGTCCATTTGAGCGTTTTAATTTTTTTTTTCAAATTAACGTCATCAATTTTACATTTTCGAATAAACTGTTTATGAAAAAGTCTCTTTTTTCATTTACGTATGACAAAATTGCAGCCACTTCAAAATATGCTATTACCTTTGCATCATCTTTTATTTGTGGCAATAAGAAGTAAGTGTTTAAGGCGATCTAAGCTCAAATTGAGTTAATATCATCATTGTGATTTGCCACTACAAAAGTATTCTTTAGCAAAATTTCTCCCATTTTGTCCAATTTTGCAGGAGTTTGTAGTGTAATGAATTTCGGATTAATTTCTTTATGTACAATTTCATTTGGAACAATAACTAGAAATTTGCTTCTGAAGGCTGATGAAATATTGTCGTAAAACGAGTTTGGTGAGATTTAGAGGCCGGAAAATCTTCACCTAAAGGTGAAGTCACCCATTCGTTTTAAACGTTCCTAACACTTTTTTTAAATGTAGTTTGAAGTCTCTATTTTTGAGAGGGAGAAAGAGAGTAAAAACCAATTCAAGCCAAAATTGTTCAGCATTAAATTTACTCTCCTTCTCTCTCTCAAAAAAATAGAGACTTCAAACTACACATAAAAAAAGCGTTCGGAACGTTCAAAACGAATGGGTGAATTCGCCTTAAGTGAAATTAGGCCAAATCAGTCTGAGAAGGACCTTTCACTTTGTGCTTATCCATATTTCCTTAGTGCTCCGTGAGCTATTATTTTTTTATAGTTAATTCAGTTTTCATAGCCGTATATATATATATATATATATTAAGATAAAGCTTTACTATCTCTTAAAAAATCAGCAAAATTGAACTAATACGAGTTTTTCAAAGTGCAAGCAGGTCAATTAATATTGAGATAACCTGTCCAGGGATTTTGCCATTTTAAGTAAGAAATAAAAGACTTAAGAAAATATTAAATAAATAACATTCTCACATCAATCTTTATACTAGTTTCAGGACAAATATCGAATGAGAAACACCAAAATGATTTCATATAAGATCCCCATCATATTTATGGTCTTGTTCTTAATGCCGGTAAGTTAAAATTTTCCAAGGAATACATAAATAAATGTTTCACCGCTTCAGTTTTTTATTTTATTGACAGACCTCTTTCGCTAAGCCCCTCGATGACAATAGCAATTTTTTTGATTCCTCCGAAGAGGAAATGAGAAAAAATCCAACTCCTTCACAAAAAGTCTTGCTATACACTTTTGATAATTTTGTGCTGTTGGGTAAACAAATTGCCACTAACGCTGCCAATGTCAGCCGCCACATATTGAAGGATGAGTCTCTGGTGGCCAATACTAAGCCGGAAATTGTGGAATTTAAGCAAAATTTAACCATGTTTGTGGAGAAATATGAAGCTAACAAGAATCCACTTTTAATGTGGGAGATCTTGGAGATTTACACTAACGTTACCGATCATTATTATGAAGTGCCGCAAGAAAAGGTCACACCGGAAACAATCTTTGTTGCGGATATTTTAAATAAATATAACACAAAAGACGTTATTGTGCAATTCGCCAAGGACTTTGTTAAGTTTATGGACGATTTTGTCATAATGTTTGAAGAGAATAAAGCCGATGTGGAGAAATCATTGTTGGATTGGTATGAAAAGTACAAAACTTTGGATGATATGGAAGATAAAATTGATGCTTTCTCGGATTTTATACAATTATAGAGAAAAAGTAAACAAAAGTAGTACATAGCAAAAATAAATTAAAAACAATAAAAATAGAAAAACAAATGATTTATTTGAATTGCTAGATTCAAGGCTCAAGGTTGGATTAATTAGCTTTAAATTTAATTTAATTTAAATTTAATTTAAATATTAAGAAGATTTCTAAAATATATAAATGTTCTTTATTATTTAACAAAGTTTAGCAATTTATTTTACACGATTTCTTGCTTAAAATAATGATGTGGCAAACAACTCCCATTTGTGGAACGAACATTATTTGGTAGGGAGTTGCACATCCATTGAAATGAAATATAAAATTCTTGGATATAAAAAGTGACTACAGAAGAGACAAATGGAAAATATCTGAATATTTATTGTTTAAATAAAATATTGAATACACCATGGGGCCGCTAGTGTAGCTATTTAGCCAAACTATCGGGTCTTTCAATAGGAACTTCCAAACTTTGACCGCTATGATAGCGGTCATATTGTTGAAGCTGCATTTGTCAAATTATCTGTCATTTATTCAATCTAAAATAGCGTTCAACTATACATAGCAATGATAAAATTGTTTTATAAAAATGGGTGTTTTGTTGGGACAAAGTTCCGTGCCCTTCGCCCATTTTACGCTCTCCATAATCGCTCTACCAAAAAAACTATTCACAGTGTGGTGCATAAATTTGGGTTCACTAGTTCAGTAAACACTGAATCAATATCCTTACGACTGCGACATGCAAAATTTGCTGATAACATTGCCGCTGTCCTTGAGAATGTGCAAGAGAACCCGAAAAAGTCGATGAATTTTTTCATCCACACAAAATTCAAGTGACCCAGGAGCTGAAGGCAAGCTACTATAGACAAATACATGTGTTTGCTGAATGGACCTAGACCAGTTGAAAACCGACTCTAATTTTCATTAAAAAAATCATCTTCAGCGATGAGACCCACTTTTTGGAGAATGGTTATGCGAAAAAGCAAAATTATCGACTTTGAGACGACACCAATCAAGATGAGATCCAAAAGCTTCTACTGGATTTAAAAAATGTCACTGTTTGGAGTATATTTTTGGGCTGACGGCATCATCGGTCCATATTTCCTTGAGAACGCCGTTGGCCAGGCCATCACCGTCAAGGACGAGCACTACAGGTCGATAATTATCAACTTCTTTTGGCCTGAATCAAATGAAATGGACACCAACGCCATGCGGTTTCAACAACATGCGCTAAGTGTTCCATAGCTTATGCCACATGGGACATTATGCACATTCTATTTAAGGTCATCTCACATGGACATGATGTGATCCCGTTACCTTTTCTTGTGGAGCTTTTTTAAGTCTATGTGATTAAGCTAAAAACCACAACGATTCTCAACCCCAGCATAATCCATGCCATTAGTTAAATTCAGAATAATTTATGCGTAACACCCAGCAAAGCCGCGCGGACATTGGCACGATGTTATGTCACATGCATAATGGCATCAATAGACCTTTCAACTGATTAAAAAATACACTTTGTTTATTTTAATATTTTAATAAGAAGCGCTTAATGAAAGGCCCGTTATAATTTATATTTAATTTGTACGGGAGTGGCCCAACCAATTTTTCTTATGGAATTGGTGATACTTTTCACAAGCAAATAAGTATTTTTTGGGATTGTTTTTAAAGTCAGTTAAACATTTTTAATTAAATATTTAATATAAAATTGCCATATTCATTGAATTTTCATTAGCGTTGAACCTTTGTGATAATTCGTCTCAATCTTTTATAAAGCGTACTGAATTTTCGTTTTTTTAATTTTTCGATTATTTAGAAAAAATTTGCCATAATAATTACATAATTATTCTTTCCATTCGGGTTAATAAATGAACACCATTTTTATTTTATATTATATGAAAATATTTTATTTCTATTCAACATGAATAAATCGTTAATACGAATAGACTTCAAAATATTCCTCAAAGGCCACAATTTTATCATCGTAGCTCTTGAGTGTTTTAAAGTTGACAAACCAGTCTAAGATTTTTTTACTAACTTTACCTTCCTCTTTGCTCAAATCCTCCTTAAGACTGTCGAACTTTTTCTCAAAATCTTCAACGAACACATCAAAATATTTCTCAAATTCTCTATCCAACTCATCAGACTTATATTTCTTCAACAAACCCAAAATTAATTTCGAATCAGCATCCATTGTAGCCTCCTCCTGCTCAAGATAGAACGAAGTAGTATTTGAATACGATTCGGCTAGTTCGAATAGTGAATCGAGACCATTGCATTTAGCATAGTCTTCTTCGAATTTGGTTAAATTTTGTTTAAATTCCAACACTTGGGCAGATTTAGAGTTTAAGATTTCGTCATTCTTTAACAATTGTTCGCTGATAGCCTTGCCTCCTTTGGCATATTTCATTGTTAGTTTCTCCAAACCATTTGAGGTGAACTTAAGTAGTTGCGTTGAGGGTGGTAGCAAATAATCTTTCTCTGTGGGCAGTCTCATACCATAATTGGTATTCATTAGGCACAGATCTTCTTCGGAGCTGAGTTTAGCCCAGGAAATCTGTTCAATTTTAAATTAAATTTTCTTACTTGATATTTATTATTGACGATTAAAATTATGTTACTTACTTGGGATAAAGAAACTGAGATTAATAGAACATATAATATATTTTTTGCGATCATTTTCCGACTTTACTTTAGACTTCAAGCTGAAAGAAGTGACTAATTTCGTTTTTACTTAAAAATAAGATTTTAGTCTTCTTTTATAGAGTTTAGGACAGATCACCCATACACAACTAGAAGACCAACTCTTTAGAAAAATTTAAGTCTGCTCTCAAAAAAACCTTAACTTTGAGCTTGTATTCGCATATACACATATACATATGTCTTGAAAAAATTTTCTTTACAATTGTTTGTGTTGACAATTATTTCAAGCCCCCCCCCCCTAACTTTTAAACAAACAAACACAGATACTTTCGTACACACCACCCAGTGAACATTTTATTGACAACGATATGCTAGAGAGAATTTTATATTGGATTTTGAGATAATTAATTATTGTATTAATTGTGGCGAATTAATTACAACAAAGCCGAGCATTTAATCGACAAACTCCTTATAAAAAGTTGACAAATAATTTTTTTTTTGACATGTCTAAATAATATAGAACAAATCACGGCAAATTATGGATAACTTTTTTAATTTTTTCATTGCTGAAATTTGTTTTGATTATGTGCTTAAATGTTTTTCTTTATTTTCTATTTTTTTACCGGTTTTTTTACATTTACAATGATAGACTTCTACTTGTTGTATTTAATCCAACTTTTCTAGTACTTTCTGGGACATAATAATATTTGAAAATATCTGACATGAAATGGGAAATTTGCCAGACATTTCATTCTAATTGATATAATTAATATCATTATTTTACCAATTTTTAGAAAACTCTAATATTTCATGCTTTTATGTAAACTATTTCGGGAAATTGATAAGAGCTTTTACAAACATTTAAATTTTTCCTACAAATTTTCAATTCTCAAGTAGTTCATTTAACAAACAATATATAACTAAATTAATTTGAATTGTAATTTATAATAATTAAATTACGTCAAATAATTAAACTTAATTAATTTGGCTTGTGAACAAAAAAAAAAATAAGTCATCCAAGAAAATAGAATCCTACAATTCTTTTGATGTTTAAAAAAAAAAAAAAATATTTTATAATAATAAAGCTACCATATGGGATTGTGTGCTATTTTCTAATAAATTAGTGATTATTAAGAAAGACCTCTGCCATTCAACGTGGCAATTGATAACGTCATGAGACTTGTAAGGTTAGAGCACAATGGTATCATTTGGAGACGGCCAGTTGTCTATAAGATTTTTACTACGTTTATACGCACGTCTTATTTGCAAATAAAAAAGAAGAATGTTGCCGTATAACTTTTTTATTGTAACTTATTAACTCACTTAACAAGTCGTGAATAACGACACTATTTGCAAATAAAAAGTAAGACGTTGCCACTTAATGAACGTTTTTTGTGTTTTACTTACCAAACAATCATATTTTCGTCACATGGCATCACTAATAATAACATAAGTTCTGTATGCAATTTCCCGTATAAACAGTGAACTAGTTATTTGCAAATAGTTCTATTTGCAAATAAGACGTGCGTATAAACGTGGTATTTGACTACACTGATGACATCTACCTACCATTACACAGCCAAACAGATATACAACTCAAGATGGGCAAGCATTGAGGAAGCAGCTAAATACGGTATACTATGAGATTCAACACTCTTAAGAGTACACAATCCTTATCAATATACCAACCATCAATATACCAATAAGATAAACAATTTGTGATCCGAAAGTAGTGAAATTTTGGACTTTTCCAATGGTTTAGACATAAGCTTGTCAAAATGTTTTTTTTGGATCCTTTTCATTTGAAGTCATATTGAATTTGTTATAGCAACTGATTTTTAGGAAGTGCTTTAAATGGTAGTCGTATCCCACAATATATTGTAACATATATGAAGAAGTCATCCTTATCACGTATTTAACTTTTGTCCTTATAATTTAATTTGTTATTGATATTTTTGTCGACTGAATTTGATATCGAACTTGAAAATATTATTTCATTATAACAGTCAGCGCGTTTACCACATCAGCCATATGACCATATACATAAAATAGTAATAGAGCGATAAAATAGCAAAATAGTAATGGCACTAAGTTAATGTATAGAGAGTAACAGTTATTGGGAGAGACTCAGTGAAAAAGATCTTCTCAGGAAGTAATAAGAGTGTAGAGATTTTGATGTAGAAAAAAGAAAAATTTTACTTTGGGAGCCAGTGGTATAATGATAAGGCAAAACTTCTGATTGCTTCTACTTGGTGAATCCAAAGTGATCCTTATCAATTACATATCAAGTCGACTTACAATCCTTTACGTAGTGGTCCCTGTGCGATATTCTTGACACCCGTCAAATATCGGCGAATTGTGAGAGGCGTCTGCAGCGTCTGTTCTCCTAGTTGGGGCGGCTGCAAGCCGACGTGTGTTCTTATATATATCAGCCACGTTCAATGGGAACATATATAACGTTTACTTTGGAAGCAATGGAAATGTCAAGCCTTCAAAACAACAGAAAACAATAAATCCTTATTGTTTTGCATAAGAATGTAACTAAATATTTTGCACTAGTTAATTCTATCTTAAGAACACTGTATTGCTAAAAAAATAATATTGATAACTTACACTTAGTTCACACTTATATATGTGAAGCGAATGTAATTGTTTTAGAGAGTGAGACTGAAGGAGAAAGAGATTTGGATCCGGTGTTTGCTTTTTTATAAAGTGGGGTTATCAAAGTTCTCTAGACTGTTAACAAAAATAATTCGCTGATAAATCGAGTAAATTGAATTTGATCTATGTCTGTACATATGCTCGTATTTATTGACAATACCTACAGTCAAGTATTTAAGTCCTCTTCTTACTTTTTTATTTAAATACATTGTATGAATATTTTAATTTTTATGAACACATACACAGTGGTTTAAATGTCTTTTTGTTTTTGTGGTAGGTTTTGCATATATAGATGCTCTAGAATTGACACGATCAATGCGTAGAATTCAAGGACACAAAGGGACCCCCAAATCGCTCTTTCTTGTTTTACTATGAAGGCACAACAATGGCCTATTAACTCATGAAACTATCAAACTCTATTCAGGAAAAATTTACTTTATGTCACGATAGCACACTCGTGGTCTCCTGTTAACTTGCATAGACCTGATTTAATAGACCTTGGAGAGAAGAAGCCGTTAGCAAACAATATAAAGCAAGGCATTGCTTAAGGTTACAGCCAAGCAGGACTGAAAGAATATTTTGCTTCAGAGGCCACACACCGACCAACTCCATTCTTAAAAGCAGTGCTTGAATGTCGAGAGGATGCAACAAATCTTTTATTTTTTATATTGTTTTAGCTTAATGTCTTATTTTATTAGAGTAGATTTTTTGCGTATGAATTTTTGAAGATGAGTTAAGAGAAAATTTATGTTTTTGTAGAATTTAGACTTATGACACATAGTGTATAAAGTATAATTTATTTTGGCTACACTTTTAGGCAGGAAACAATTTTTCATACCTGCACATTATGACAGACTAGTGCATTTAAGATAACAGCACTTTTACTGTATAAGTATATAAATTTGAAAAGTCAGAATATGTATAAATGAAGTGCGCATCGGAGCTAGTCAGCTTTGAAGATATGTCTTTAATTATGCTTATAACGCGGCTTCATAGCATTTCAAAAGCATGTTAGGTGAATCCTTTAAAATTTTTATGTCGTTATACCGATAGTACAGGGCACCAAAATCTCATATCTCTTTAACTATTTTCATTTTCTGCTTAAAATTTATAATTCCCAAAGACGGTATAGTTAATTTTTTTTCGAATATTTTGAATTTCAGCAAATCTGAGTGGAAGTTCAGATTTTATTTTTTTAAAGCATTAATTTTGCTCATTGTCCCACTGTGCACTGTTAACAAAGTCGATTTAATTGTTGGTTAGCTGCGCTGAAGTCTAATATTATTGAAAACAAGTGCCTATTGGAATTAAATTTGTTAGGAATATTTAAAAAATAAAATTGATTTGCAAAATTCCGGCAGATATGATTGCGCTTACCAGAGAGTCATCGAAATTTTTGTGTTTTTGTAAAGCTTTCTGCTTCTGATATACGTGTATGTGTATATGTATGTACATATGTATTAATTATGTATGAATAATAACATTGCAATTAGTGTTATTGTATTTTGCTAGTAAAGCATCGAAATATGAATGTGGTAGAGAAAATGCACTCAAACATTACAAATGGTTGGGAAAGTTAATCGCGGCACAGAGGGTTGAAAAAGGCCAATTATTAGTATTATTTGTTAAATAAAACTTTTATATTTTAAGAATAATTATAATTATTATTGGATTAAATAATAGAAAACTCTACATCACAACATAAATTTGCAATGTCTTGTAAATGATTTGAAAATTTTTTTATATTTGGTCCAGTCCAGTCTAGATCAAAAGTAAACTGAAAGTATGATCGACATTGAATAACGTGTTGTCGGCGATGGTTCTTTCGAAATTTATATATTTATATTTATATGATCACTTTTCCAGCTGCTGTCTAAGATTTAAGAAATAATTTTTGTTTTGTTTTTTGTAAACGGTTGTGAGGACTGAAACTCGCAATATTTTAAAGTTGATTATCTCTATTTTCAAAAGCCAAAAGTGACATTTTTATTGTCGAATCTTCAATTACAAAAAAATTAGTTTAGAAAATATTTAAGAAAAAAGTTTGTTGTTGAAAATGTGCTTATTTTTGAGCTATTTTTGCGATATATGAGAATGAGTTAACATTGGGTATAAATGTAAATTTTGCTTTAAAGTATATCATGTAATTTATTGCACATTTTTGCGCTAATGATTTTTATTGAGCGAATTGAGATATTCGTCATAAAAGAGTCTACAGCGCACTTGCGAATGCACAACCAATCTAGATGTTGATGAAATGATACTGATCAATGGCATTTTATTTTCCAAAATAAAGTGTAACATTTATACCCTTTCAATGAGGATGGTTGGATTCGTTTTTGGGTTATACTCCTCACTTCTTGTATGATTTACCATTAAAAATGCCAAGCTAGATTCGATTTCGCAAAAAAAAAAACAATTGAATTCTGCTTGGTTTCTTTCTTAATAAATATAATTTAAAAATTAATAATTTGAATTGACAAATCTAAGGTTTGAATTCGTACGTGCTAAACTTTCGATCAGTTTGAAAAAAATAAATTTTCAAAACAAACGAGTTCAGTTAACAACAATGGTTTTCTCGGGACGAATAGGCACGCGGTACAATCCACATTCACTACCTTCAAAAGGGTAAAACAATCAATAGCGAATATTATGCCAACTTTTGGGTCGACTTAATGTTGATTTAAAAAGAAAAACGGCCGCATTTGACTAAGAAATAAGTTCCTTTACACCTGGACAATGCAAGGGTGCACACGTGTACACTTTCCATGGATTAGCTATCAATTGATTTCTCGGCTGCAATATTGTATGGATTCAGCCCAGAGTGATTATTTCTTTTTTCCAAACCTGAATAAATGGTTCGGCGGGGAAGAGATTTGATTTCAGCGATGAAATCATTTCACAAACTAATAACTATTTGCATGACCTCTACAAATATTGTTTTTTTTTTTTTTTTTTTTTTTTTAATGATAAACAAAATAAGGGAAATATTTGACAAAGTGTGTAGAGCGTAAAGGAGATTTTGTTAAAAAATAAAATGATTTTTTATCCTAAAACATGTATTTTATTCAAAGAGCTAAGGATTTATTGACCTACCCTCGTAAATTTATTCCGTATGCATTGATAATTTAATATAATTTATTAAGAGTCTAATTTTTGTACGGTTTTTTCTTTACGGAAATATACTTACGTATGAAAATCAAAGCGAAAATTTTTGTCTATAGAAGAAACAAACAAATAAAAAAAAGAAGGAGAAACATGGGCATGAACCTGGTTTATGACTGGGATGATCTAACGATAATATAAAAAAATGTGAAATTACTAACAATTCCCCTTATTCTTTTTCTCTTCATGTTTTCTAAGGGACATGGCATGAAACATGGTAATAAGGTGGATTCACCTCCGCTGGTAACGTTCTTATTTTCTGCTGTAAAGGTAGGAATTTTTTTAAATATTTTTTCTTATCATCAAGCCCTATTAATAAGGTGTGACCAAGTGAACAGCTGATCACAGGAGCGCTATCGTGACATTGTCAAACATAAATGAAATTTTTTCTTTACATACTGAGTTTGACAGTAAGACAAGGTGATGAATGATTTTTATTGCAGAGATGTATAAACCTTAATGAATAGGATTTGGTCATCATGATATTTTAAAATATCAGTTTACTGGTTTCTTATTAAAAATTATAAATTAGCGTGGCTATACAGAATATATGTTTTCTTGAAATCGTGAGCCACCTTAATTTGTATTTACAGTTTTGTGTGAAAGAATTTTTTATGAAAAAAAAAATAATAATAATAATATATTGACGAATGTACAACCTCCTTCGCAGTTATTTTCGTAAAAAGTTAGTATTTTCTGTACACGAGTATTTGTGAGCAGCGAACTTCGTGATTTGGAAATCGAATCTTATTTATTAATGATTTAAATTTATTCTTAAATCTTATCACTTATTTGTGTTAAAACCTCTATAAAGTAAAGATTCCAAACGGCTTAGAGATGATAACGAAACATGTATTGAGTGCCTTATTATTCTTAGTAATTGCAGTGCAAGTAAGTTTTGTGATATTATGAAATAAATTCTTATTAGAAATTAGAAATATTTTTCCACTTTCAACAGATTTGCTGCACCAAGCCGGCTCCCGAAAATACTGATACATTTTCCCAGGACTTGTGTCTTCAAGAAACCAAATATAAAGATACAAAGCCCTCGGAAATCGATAACTTCTTAAGTCCATCCAGTCAACTGCTTAAATTTACCATAAGAGCATTTCAGGATCTGGCACTTCAATATGTTAAAAAGGCCAAACATATTAGCGGAAATTTGTTGAAGAATATGGAAATTTCAACTTCCAAATCGGCTAAAATCTCGGAATTCAAGCGTAATTTAAGTCAATTCGAGGAGAGATATTCTTTGTGCGACAGCCTTGAGGAATTGTTTGAGTTAGTGGAATTGTATTCGAATACAACTTCTTATTACTTTGGACTAGAAGAGGCTACACTAGATGCTGATAATAAACTAATTTTGAATCTGTTGCAAAAATATGGCTCTAAAGACTTAGATGAAGAGTCCATGAATATTTTTAATGGACTAGTGGATAAATTCAATAAAAAGTTTGAAGACCTTAAAGAGAATTTAAGTACGGAAGAGGGTAAAATAGGAAAAAAAATAATCGAATGGTTTTCACATTTTAAGACTTCCAACAATTTCTATGAAAAAATTGTGGCCTTTGGAAAGTTTTTTGAATTATTTGATGAGGAATAAATAAACAAAACTTGTTAAAACCAGAGCTAAAATTATATATAATTAATGGATTGAAATGCTCACTTAATTTAATTATAATAAAAACAACTCTAAGGCTTAATAAATTATTAATTTGGAATTTATTTGAACTTTTGATCCTGTCGAAACATACAGATGCATATATTTATTATTGAACTTATTATGCATTTATTTTTTATAAGGTTATCAAAAAGTGATTCATTGGTTCCGCACATATAGTAACTGAAATACAGTGGGCAACAATATAATGAAAACTTCTTGTCATAACTTTGAGGATATTTATTAAAAGTTTCCTGATAAAAAATTTAAATTAATTGGATTTTTATTAAAATATAATAATCTATAGGAATAGTTGCCTGAGGGAAAATCGCTGTAAATAATAGGGCCATCAATTAAGACGATCATATTTCTCATATTTATTTAATGATTATATTTAGTTGTTCTTCAAACTATTGAGCACGCTTCGTATTCAAATAAAACATTTTTTTTATATTTTTTTCAAATATTATTTAAAGCGTTTTTTATTCGATATTTCGAACACCCTCCTTGTTCTTCTTAAGGAAAAATTTTCCTGTACAGCCGTCTATTCACATGGAGTGCGAGAAAGCAATTAACTCGTGTTTAAACTAAGCTATTGCCCATTTTGTAAATTTCTTAATCGTTCAAACTTTGTTTCTCTGGTCGATTGTTTATTAAAACTTTTAAGTGATTTTTCATGATAAACCATCTCGCAAAGAGTTTGGGAATTGTTAATTTTAAATTTAGGCTAGTTTGATTTTTTCTGACGATTCGATAGATTTTCTCGCGTGTCTAATAGCCAAAGACCTTTCGTGGTTTAATTGTTTTCTGTTTTGAGCGATTATTCCTTTAGTCGTAGAACGAAAGACATATGCAAAATTATTTTTTTTCTAATTTTTTCCGCACAATGAGCTTAAAAAATATGTTTAGAAATGGCTGTAATCAAGAATTGGGATGATAAGAAACCAAAATTGTAACAATTTGTATTGAAATTTATCGGTATTGTACACAGAAAAAACAAATTCTTTGAATTGGTAAATAGTTTGAAATTATGCCGACCTACAAAGAATTTTATAAATTCGGACACAATTTTGCAAAAATTTACCCGAATAAATAAAATAAGTTTTACTTGAGTTTTTAGAGTCCAATTAATAATGAATAGGGGGTATAAAAAATTTTTACTGATAATAAAGTTGACTTTTAGCAAAAAGCAACCTTAGTTAAACGATTTATAGGGACACAAACATGAGACAGTTTGTAAATAATAATAATTAAAAATAATTAAAGCTAAAAAATCTTCAGCTTGACCCCCAGAACATTAGTCTTAATAGGAAAATATTATCTGGGTCCTTCGGAAAATCCATTTCAAATTCCACAGGCATTTACCCACAACTATTTAATTTATTCGATTTATTCAAACATTTGATTTGATTTCAAACGAAATGATTAGCTAATAGGACTAGTTCATTACTTTCCACTTAAACTTAGTTAAACTTAACTATGAAATAAAAGTAAACGTACGAGTACTTTATTTAACCTTCGATGTTGTTTTTCATTAAACGATTAAAAACTTTAGATTTTCTAGCGGTGCCATACTTTCAGTACTTTCATGTAAATATGGTAACGTTCAAGAAACAATTGGGCATTTTTCAAATTTATTATAGAGGAAAAAAATCTATAAATTTTTGAATGTTTCTATATATTAAAAAGTAGAATCCCAAAAATCTTATTCATTTATTTAGTTTTTTCTCCGATTTTTGTTTTTTTTTTTGCTAAACTTAGATTATTAACCAGATAATCTTAATGGGAAAACAATATTTTAAATTGAACTTACAATTAACACACCTAGTTTGTCTTTATCCTAAAAACTAATGCTTAATATAATTTTCATGAGCATTTCCTAGGGATTCCAATTGAACTGGAATTTTAAGCCACCAATTTGGGTTTATAGAGGCTGATAAGGATTTTAAAAGACGATTAGGATTTTCCAAAATCGCCAAACTTTTTTAGTTCCTGGATTTGTATATTCAGAAATCATAAAAACGAAATAATAGTTGATTGGTTAAAAAAAAATAAAAGATGCTTCCAAGTAATAGAAAAAATTAAGCAGCTGTCCAACTTTGCCCTTAAATTGGGAAGATAAATTTCCTTTGGAAATGGAATATTTTTTCACGATATCACGAAATCATAAAAGCAGGTTTTAAGAAGTATTAGAGCAGAATTTTATAAAAATTGATGCGTGTAGCTTTTGAGTCATACTTTTTCCAACAGTTAGACAGACACATGAAAATTACAAAACTTCTTAATTGATAAATAAATATCTTTATAACTGAAAAATAATTATAAAAAAAAATTATTTAATCCGTTTCTGAATTTTTAAGCTTAAGGTCTTTTATTTTTTTAAAAATTTAATTAAAAATAACAATCAATATTTCGATACTTATTGAGTATCATCTTCAGGACAATTCCTGAAGATGATACTCAATGAGTATCGAAATATTGATTGTTATTTTTAATTAAATTTTTTAAAAAATAAAAGACCTTAAGCTTAAAAATTAAAAAACGGATTATTATAAAAGAGGTCAAAAAATATAGATACATTATTAAAAAACTATTTATTTATGTCCACACGTTTTTACTACACATTTATTAAGATGCCAACAGCTTCTTTATTATTGCCAAGATCGCCAAATTAACATTTAAAAATTCCCAGTTTTGTCATTCATGCCTTTGAATAATCCCAAGGATGGCATCTCTAATTTGTATATAATATAGTTTTTATTCATATAAAAGCATATCAATAAACTGCATTTTAAAATTTTAATCAATTGATTATAAATAGTAGACTAGTCATAAAACAGCACCATGAAACTGTTATACACTGTTATACTGCTACTGCAAGTATTACAAGTAAGTAAAATATTTTATGCCAGAAGATTAAAATAAATTAATTTTTTCTCTCCCGCAATTTAGTTGGTTCGATCAAAATCCTTAAATGTTACCGCCAGTTCCAGCATTGTAAAAGCTAAAAAGCAGCTTGGACGATTCTATCAGAAGGAATTCAACTTATTGACGGGAGAAGTTTGCATTGAATTAAAAAATATTATTGTGCAACTACTTAAAGATGAAATCATCGATAAGGGCGAAACTTCTTTAATACAAGACTTCAAGAAAAATATAACGAATTTCCAACAAATTTATCCATTTTATATGCGTTTTGGCTTGAACGAGACGTTGGCTTCAACCTTTTCAAAAATAGTCATCAACTACTATTATCTGGAGCCTGATGCTAATGAGGACGCTCTTTATATACATCAGCTGATAAGGAAACTTGGTTACAGTGAAATACGCGATAAATACAAAAATGAGTTTGAAGAATTTGTCTCAAAAAAATTTCTGCCCAAATATGAAGAGTTAAAAAGCCAAATTTCAAACAAAACTCAGTTGAGAAAATTTGAAAATAAGTTTTCAAAATGTGTTAGTACATTGAAAGTTTGCAAGGAGTATGAATGTTATTTAGATGCTTTTAAGGAAAACACATTATCGGCTAAGGATAAGTTTTATGGACGTGTACAACGACAACTGCTGGATATCAGTATTCGTTATTTGGCAAATGCAACTATACTTTACGACGACATGTTAACAGATCAGAAGCTTTTACAATTTAGTTCACAATTAAGACAACAATTGGCTAAAAATGTCCAAGAATTTAAGGGTGTTCACGAAAGCTTAAAGGATATTAATCAGTTATTTACCTTAACACTGTTGCACCCTCTTATTATATTTAACGTTGAAATGAGAAAATATTCTAAAAAAGAAGTTGAATTATTAATGAACTTCGCTCAGAATTACGTCACTGGTGATCTTAACACATTTGCAAGAACTATATACGGTGAATTTTTGGACCATGGATTTTTGAAGGAAATTGAACATTTCAGGGCATCCTTAAATCACGAAGAGCTGATAAAAGAAAAGTCCTTACTCGATGCTCTTGATAGCATAAAGGAGCAGAGAAATTTTGAGAAAACTCTTGCGATAATGGAGAACTTGCAAATCGTTAGTAAGAAAGAGTTACAAAAAAGGAGATTTTAAGGGGAATCGATAATGTTTTACAGAACTATAAGTATAAATTGAATAAATTCTTAATATATGCTACAAAAGCTTTTCAATAAATGTTTATGCTTAGAATTAAGATCGCATACTGCACATATTGCATAAAAACGATTAAAGTTATATTTGTCGATTACTATAAAGTGGATCATATATAAATATATTTTGATATATTACATTATTATTATTAAAATATTAAAGTATGATCATCTCAACCATATTTATTTCATTGCATTTAATGATTCTTTTAATGACAAAACAGAAAAATAGCCATAATATATAAAGAGCCGATTTAAAAACTTATCCAGTCTTTGTTTTTGCCTTCATTATTTTAAAAAATCTACTGGGGCCATGCGCGTAGCTAGGTATGGGCCTAGAGGGCCGTGGCACCCACCTAATTTTATAATAATTTTTTTATGTGCATACAATATAAAATTATTAAAAAATGCACAGGGTATTGTGGACGGATTGCTTTTTTCTATTCAAGAAAACACAGTCAATTTAGGAATAGAGATGTCTGTTCCAAGGATAGTCTCTCGTCAAACGCACCGTTCAAATCCCCCATTTTTATCATCTGCTGAATACTGGAAGCGATCTATATACATTCCTTATATAGATTCTTTAATTTCACCACTGGACAGAAGATTTAATGAAAAGAATAGGCCAGCGTTTGCAATTCATTGTTTGCACCCGTCAAACATGCTTTCTTTGAAGCTGGAAGAGCTTAAAGATGCCACAAAAACGTTTGAGCATTTTTATGAGTTGGATGATTTGGGAGGAGCTTTGGTATAATTCTTGGCAACAAAAAAAAAAAAAAAATGGGTAAAGACGAATTAGCCGAATTAGAGCTGGCGAGTATTTTGATTATTTTATCCAAATATAAGGAAGGCGATATTAATTTCATTGTCACAGCCGTGCACTACTGCAACTGTTGAGCGGACATTTAGCACTTTAAGGCGAGTAAAAACATGGTTGCGCTCCACAATGACTGAAGCTCGTTTAAACAGTAAAATAATATGCAATTTTACTTATTATCAAAAAATAAGTATATTGTATATTGCAGGACTATGTATGCTAAGCGTCCACCGAAGATTGGTAACCGAGAAGAAGAACGAATTTTTAGAAAAAAATTATAGAAAAATTTTCAGAAGATCCACGCAGATTACTCCTCAAATAGATCGAAATTGTAATAATCATAAAAAATCATAATCATAAAAAATCATAATTTTCGTGGCACCACCCTATTTCATATCCTGGCTACGCCCTTGACTGGGGCTAAGGAAAAAATTTCTTAAATAGATTGTCACGGTATCCCTTTACATAAAGGCATCGATAATTTATGAACAACATATTTTTTTTTTTTTTTTTTGCTAGTATGAATTTATTGTATCTTCAAACTGAACTAACAATAAGTGTTCAAATCTTAAGTGTAAATATTATAATTAGGCCCAACCAGTGTCGGACATAAACTTAGTGATAGTAATTATTAATACATAAATGTGTTAAGCACAAAAATATTCAAAAATTCAATCTGAAGTGTGGCGTATTAAGGCCGTAGTATCTCTCTTTTTTAAGCGGATGTGTCCAGGAAAGTTCAAGATGTTACGAGCAAGGGGATTAGGATGGAACTCGAGTTTCGTTAAATATTTGCCTGCATATTTTGCAATTTCAGCGGTCACAAGTGGCATATTTAAATCACGATGTAAAATTGAATTTTTCATGTACCAAGGAGCCGAGGTTATTAACCTTAAAATTTTGTTTTGCATACGTTGGATTCTCTCTACATTGGAAGCTGAAGCAGTGCCCCATAGCTGAATTCCGTAACACCATATGGGTTTCAAAAGCGACTTGTATATTAAAAGTTTACAATCTAGACTGAGGGTAGAATTTCTACCAATCAGCCAATGTATCTGGATTAATTTAAGTTTCATTTGTGTCGGCTTAGAGTCAATGTGGTGTTTCCATGTAAGCCGTCGGTCAAGATGTATACCAAGGTATTTCACCTGTGAATGTTGAGGAACAACTTGATTGTTGATTCGAATGGGGGAACAAGTGTCTCTTCGTAGGGTAAATGTGACATGAACACACTTTTGTTCATTTACTTTTATTCTCCATAAGTTCAACCACAGTTCCAACAGCTTAATATGTTCCTGAAGATAACGGGATGCCTCGTGAGGGTTTTCATGCATACTAAGGCAGGCTGTATCATCGGCAAATGTAGAGGTGAGGATATTACTGCTCAGAGGCATATCACAGGTATAAATTAAATACAAAAGTGGCCCCAGTATACTCCCCTGTGGCACCCCAGATGAGATAGTTTCGGGCACACTCATGAAGTCTCCTTCCACGACAGTGAACTTCCGGGCAAGAATGTAACTTTCCAAAAGATTTACAATGTTTATTGGTAAATGTGTCTTCAGTTTTAAAATTAGGCCTTCATGCCACACTTTATCAAATGCCTGAGAGACATCAATAAAGAGGGAAGAACAATACTTCTTTTCTTCAAATGTTCTTCTTATGAAATGAACCAATCTATGAGTTTGTTCAATGGTGCTATGCTGACTTCTAAAACCAAATTGGTGGTCCGGTATGCATCCATTATCAGCTAGAATTGGGGACAATTTTGTCATGAGCAGTTTTTCGAAGAGTTTTGAAATTGTTGACAGCAAACTTATTGGCCTATATGACTCAGCCTTAGTAAGATCTTTGCCCGCCTTTGGAATCATTTTGACCATGGCAAGTTTCCAGCTGTGTGGATAATACTCCAGTCGCAAAATGCCATTAAAAATAAACAACAGGATTCTAATAGCAATACGAGGCAACTTCATCAGCATCTTGTTACTAATTCCATCAATACCCGGGGCTTTCTTTGGGTTGGTTTCAGCAATTAGTTTATTTACATCACGCATCTTAAACTTTATGGGTCGAGGGGGTAGAGCAACTACACTCGGCAAATCAACACCACCAGTACATGAGTTTGGGGTAAATACGTGTTTTAAATGCTCAGCAAATATGTTACCTTTTTCAGTATTGGTTCTTGCCCAACCTCCGGTAGAAGTGCGCAAGGGTGGTTTAGACTCAACGGGTGTTTTAAGTTTTTTAGCAGCGCGCCACAAAGAGTAATTAGATGCTGCTGTGACATCGAGACCTTCCAGATAGTTCTTAAGAGAATCAGATTTTTCAGATGCAAGCAACTCTTGGAGTCGTTTAGTGCATTCTCTAAGTCTGATTTTATGTTGTGGTGATCTGTGCTGTTGCCATTCCCTTCTAGCTCTTCTTTTTTCACATACGAGACGTTCAATATCCGCAGAATAGATTCTATTAAACCCAGTCTGCGGATGGGAGGTAGTGGCATGTTTAGCAGCCTGTTTAATATTCTCGGTAAGATTGGCAATGTTGAATTCGATATCATCGGGAGTTCTAAGCCTGATGTTCTCCGTACAATGACTACTGAGATATTTTTTGAACCCCAGCCAATTAACCTTATTTATCAACTTCGCATATGGGTGAGGTAAGTCACTTCTTAGTGGGCTACAAATTGTAACGATCGTGGGGGAGTGATCAGAGGAGAGATCATGAGAAGCTTCAACATGAATTAGATCCCTAGATATATTTTTCATGACGCCAAAGTCTATAACATCCGGAATTTTTTGTATATCAGTAGGCCAGTAAGTGGGCTCCCCACTAGAAATGACATCCAAACCCATTTTTGAAATTGTGTTGAACAATGCTCGACCTCTAGGTGTAATAAGACGCGATCCCCAGAACGTATGTTTTGCATTGTAGTCCCCAGCTGCTACGAAACAAGGTCCAAGAGTTTTGTAAAAATCCTCGTATTGATCCTCAGTGATTGAAAATCTGGGAGGAGAGTAAACTGATGATATTACGAGATTTGAACAGAAATTTTCGATGCAAATATTTGTTGCTTGTAGATGGTCTTCACAAGTGTTCTCAAGAATATAGTGCTTTAATCTTGACTTTATTAGAATTGCTGATCCTCCGCATGCTCTTCCTCTCGGGTCCTTTGTATCATATAAGGTGTAGCCACTCATTTTAAAAAGGCTTCTCGAAGTCAAATAAGTCTCAGATACCAACATTATATCAATATTTTTTACCGTGAGGAAGTGCTCAAGTTCATATTTGTGTTGGCGAATGCCGTTTGCGTTCCAGAAACATACTTTTAACGTGTTCATGGCTTGTTAACTAATGCTTGAAGCAGTGTGTTCTGCATTCGCAGCATTTCTTGCATCATGCTAGTCATATTTGTTGTAAAGTTGTTTATAGTTTGCACCAAATTGTCAATAGTAGCTTCAAGGCGAGTGAAATTAAAGCTTGGGTTTGCATTTGTTGTATTATTTGGTGGTGACACTTTTTGAACGGGAATAGAGTTGATCTTCACAGCGTCAGCATACGATACATGTGAAGTGATTGGTTGGACCATTAGGGGATGAGTAGTGGAGAACGTATTTCTTGCTTGAGCTGGAGTTACTTTAGGCTTTTGGTTCATAGCTTGTTTAACAAAAGAAAATACAGGACATCCTCTGTAGTTAGCAGTGTGATTACCTCCACAATTACTGCACTTTTTTTCCTTTTGATCCTTTGGCTTATTGCAAATAGCAGTGTTGTGTAATTCACCACACACAACACAAACAGTAGGTAATTTACAATAACTTTTCGTATGGCCATATTCTTGACAATTATGGCACTGTACGGGTCCTGAGCGCTTGTGTGGTTCTTCGACTGTAATTTTCCGGTATAACAGATATTTTAAATTATAAATTGGATGGGTCTCATTTTTCTTCAATATTACATCGTTTGGCTCCAGTTCAACGCGAAATAGGGGTTGGGGGATCTTCTCCCTGTTTATTATGTTGGATACATTTTTTACCTTGAATCCTTGGAGGGTGAGAGCATCTTTTATTTCAGCAGGGACAACGTACGAATCTATGCCCTTCAGTACGACCTGTAAGCCTTTAGCGCTCTTGAGCTGGAATGTGTAAAAACTTGTATTATTTTTCTCAAATTCAGTAACCATTTTCCGGAAGTCTTTTTCATTATATATTTGAACTTTTGTTTCGTCAATGTTACCACGTTTTATTGGAACAATGTGAAATGCCTTTTCACCAATGACCGAGATTAGTTTTTTTATAAGTGTGTTAGAATTTTTTTGCCTAAGATAGATTGGTGGTGGTTTCGGGGTTTTTTTCAAGGATTCTTCGGGTTTGTCGCTGTCATCTTGCAATATTTTGAAACGGTTTTGACGGTTAGCTGCGTCGATATCCCTGGATATCTTGGGAACAGATGATATCTTTGAAGAATTTGGGCTTCGCCCGCGCTTTACCACTGTTATATATCTGTCCATTCCGACAGGCACCTTAGGTTTTTGACTACTGTTGTCTGTAGTGATAACTTGGTTAAGTGATGAACACGAGCTCGGAACGGATAATGGCGTTGATTTAAATAAAGAAGTACTAGGCAGCGGTAATGTTAGAGAAATACTACTTGGCATCGGAGTAAGCGAATTTGATCGCTCACGTAAAATTGGCTTTGCCGTTAGAAAAAGACTATCATCAATTTTTTTATTTTTATTGTTTGCATTAAGAGCTTCAGAACTCACAGTAAAATAGGCATTTCTGCCGTTAGAACTCACTTCACAATTGTTTGTTTTTGAGGTACTCATGCAGAGTATTCCTCAGTCACTTTGTTTACGGTTGTTTTTTTTTTGTTTTTGTTGTTTCAGATTATATGAAAAATGTTATTAGTGCAAATAAAGCAAATTACACAAAAAACCCGTACTTATTACGAATCAGTACTTATTACGAATATTTTTTTTTTTGTATTTTTGTTTGTTTAGTATGTAAAAATAACTCCGCTAACACGTCTGTTCACTACGAAGGTTCAACAAGCTGATGAACAACATATTGCGACTGATTTGTATGGTTGTAGTCAAATTACTTTATAACTGGTAACAAAATTAAGGTTCATATTATTTTTGTAATAATATCCTTCCATTATACCACAGTACTTTAATAAAATGCGTGTGTAATATTGTCATACATGATCATTCAATTATATCAAATACATGAAATCAAATCAAATGAATGGTACCTTACGAAAATCATTGATTTTACATTTGACGTAAATAATTTTACTTTGTCTAAGATTGCCAGTTTAATTTACGCTAAATATAATTATTTTTTTACATAGGAATAGTATCATAATAGTAAACATATGTAATTTATTTACATTATGAAAATAATGTTCACAAATAACTCAATATGGTCAAATATAACCATAAATCTAAAGGAAAATCCAATTCACTTAAAAAGATAACTTAGTCCATATGGTAGTCTATATACATTTATATTAAATGTTTTATTAATCTAATCTCAGTTTCCTATGATTATATAATCTTTTATGGACTACAATGTATTCCATTTGTTTTACTAATGGTCATTATAGATTCTTTGAAATATGTTCCGAGTCACTTTAACAAAAATATCAAACGAGTTTGGAATAAATGTTTTAATTTAATTTATTTCTTAATTAATTAAGGGCAATATATGACACATACATAAAAGTTATTTAATCTAAAGTATATTTATAATTAAAAAAAACGCCTTACATTATGACTTTTTTTTAACGAAGGGACTCAGGCCATTTTCAGTCTAAATAGCTCAATTAATAGTCAGTGTTTATCATATGTCATGTATGCATCTACATATGTATATGTATGCACATACATGCATATAAGCTTAAATAAAATACCATAAAATTATAAGACATACATATACTTATGTAGATACACATGTACACATAACATTTTAAAATTTTTTAATCTGTAAAATAATCTATTTTAATTTAATTAATATTCTAAGAAGAGAAATGAGTGCATATGATTATTTCGTATGTTCTATATAACCGACTTACCTGAATGCTTTATATGTAGATTATAAATTGAAAGAAAACGAAAAAGGAACTAACTTTTTGTTTTAATTAACTTAAAAATTTAAAAAAAAATGTAAAAATGCTAAAGCTTTGTGAAAAGCGAAATTTTGAAGAAAAAAATTCCGTTTCCATTCAAGAAAGGTAATACACTTTTTCCATTCAGCAATTAAAATTGCGCAATTTTTTTATTGCACGTCTTTTTAAATTGCTTTCATGTTTCCATTAAGCAATTTAACTTGACCAATTTGGTTTTTTTTTGCTTCAATATTCTCTTAACACTAATTATATATATATGTATGTGTTTATCAATTTATTATATTTTTTAAGCTTAAGGTCTCTCCTTTTTAAATTTTTATAATGATATTTTTTTTAAAAACACAAGAATTGCGAAAGTGTACTTAGCGCCCAATGGTACATTAAGTCTTAAAAAATAGTTTTCAAATTGTATTTAAAAAGAAAGATTCGAAATTAAAATTAAACATACAAATAAATAAATATAATGGAGTTCGGCTGTAACATACGCCGGTTATAACATTTTATTGCCTATGGCGAAAAATGTCTCCGGTCCCAACAATTTTGACCATATACATATGTAATAAAAATTATTACGGTTATAACGAATTTCGCTTATAGCGAATTTTCGCTTAAGGCCCACTATTTAAATAGTACAAAAATGCTTGAACATTAAAATGAACAAGAAACATTTCTTCACTCATTTCCTAGGCTGTTAAAATAATTATTGACCTGTATTTTACAAAGTATTATAAAATAAATGATATTTTTTTGAATAGATGTACAAGTCGTATAAGAAAAATAATGATCTATTGCAATGTTGCCTACTTTTGTATACTAGAAAAAGTATAAAACGAACTAAATTGTCCGTTCTGGTTATAACAGAGCTCCACTGTAATTGAATAAAAATTTACCAAAAACCCAACATTTTTCAAAATAATACTAATAATAATACTAATTCACAAAGTAATGAAAATAAAATAGAAAAAGAAGCAAAAAACTAAAGCGAATTAAATAATACAGAATGAAATAAATAACATTGGAAATCTTGCACAAACTCAAGATAAGGCTAAAATTGGTCAAATCATAAAAATTAAAGCAAAAAAAAAAAACAAAAAAAAAAACTTAATGATGAATTAAGAATATTGGCGAGTTTTTCAACGAATAGGAAATTCACAGAAACGTAAGGATATGAACAAAACCCAAAACTTTGTAGAAAAGATTTAGCAAAAAATAAATCAATGAAAAATTAAAATAAAAATAAATTATTTTATTATCCACCCAATTACGGCTTATAGATTGGTCAGTACCATTTATGTTGGTGCCCGATTTATTATCTGCCTGGGGGAAGCATATCTAAATGCTACCACACGCGTCAAAGGTTGCGGATAGTGGTACGACCAGCAGATATACGGGGTAGCTGCTTTATGCAGTCGCGGACAATCAGCGGTTTTGAGAGTAGAGTCTCAGAGGCATATTGGGTTGAACCGATCTCCACCTAAATTTCTGAGTGTAATTGATACTCGAAATGACGTGGTGAGTCTTGGCGCTATTCAAAGCCAACAGTTACTGCCGGGTGTCGCCGAGTTGGTACGTCTGCCAGCGGGCGTCTGTTCCTGCATCAAGCGGCTCGCTATTTAAATATGTTCGGATGTTCTCCGTGCCTGTCTGGTAGGCTTAGCTAGCAGCCCTAGCACCAGACTAGAATGCTTGAACACAATCTGCTAATCATCCGAAGCTTAAATGATTAATGAAAGCGTATACGGGCCTATACTCCTTATAGGAAGAACAGGAATTAATTAATATTAGTTGATTATTTAGTTGATTAGTTAATTAACTAACCATATTGAGAAGCGTATAATAAAAATAAAGTCCAGCGAAAACGCGCACCACATGTGTCTAAATATTTAAATAAGATAATTACATTAAAAATTTAGATTTCAGTACAGATTAAAAAAGAAAAAATAGTCATTCATCCATTTTCATGTTGGACTTTCTTCTTTGGCCAAATTAATATGTTCAGCATGAAAATAACAAAATTAAACACCAATTTTACAATAAGTGAAGGGTATGTAAAATTCGTCATAATAGAAAATTAACAGAAGTATTTGTTTTTCCAAATAAACCGTATAAAATCATTGCTATAAACTAAGCAAAGTTTAATCGTATGTCGGACGTTAGTGCATTAATAATAATTTTAAGAAAATCATGAAACTGTTATACACTGTCATACTATTATTGGGAGCAACGCAAGTAAGTGAAAAATGCTTGATAATAAAGTAATAATTTTTTCTTATATTTTTCTTTAAGTTCGTTCTAGCAAAACATTTAAATCTTACTGAAGCTGAGGACCAATTTGCACAATACTACAAAAATGAATTAAATTCATCGTATCTGGAAATATGTGTTAAGCTAAAAAATATAACCGAACTAATCCTAAAGGATGAAACAGTTCAACAGGCTGGAACACCTTCGATACGAGAGTTCAAAAAAAATATAAATGAACTCCAACACCTTTATCCGTTCTATATGCGTTTCGGCGCATGTGAATTATTGGTATCAAAATTTGCCAACATCCTCGTTGGTTACTATAAGCCGCAGGTTAAAATTTACCAGGACTCCCTGTATGTATCGGAATTGTTGAAGAAACTTGGTTACGATGGTATACGTGATAAATATAAAATTGAGTTTAAGAAATTTGTGATGGAAAAATTTTTACCTAAATTTGAAGTGTTAAATAATACAAAAGTAAATATTGATCTATTAAAATGGGTCAATAAATTGAAGGAATGCACGGAGTATGAGTGTTATTTAGATGATTTGGAGAAATCATCCCGAACAGTTTTCGATCGCATTCTTGCAAATATATTTGGTCACATTTTTGACGCGGCCATTATCTTTTCCCACAATGCAACCACATTTGCCAAGGCTGTAGTAAAGGATCCCCAATTGTTAAAACTTAGTCCTGCTGTAAGCGAACAACTGACCCAAAATTTGCAAGACTTTGTCAAAATTTATGAAAGCGTTGAGGAACCTCAACAAATTCTCTACTGTTCAGGAATATTCAATTTTGTTTTATTTAAATTTAACAATGACTCCAATGTTTCACTACAAGATCGTCAATTATTAAGTGACATTTTTGATCATCACGGCTACATTCAACTTGGCTTAAATCGTATGATAAAAGATGATGAAGTTTTGGAGCAAGACAATTTGAAAGAATTTGAACATTTTAAAGCATCTCAAAGTGGAGAAAAAATACAACAATTCCTAGACGCAATCGAGCGTTTAAAACATTCAGCTACTGCACAGGAAAGGTCTGAGGCGTTTAAAAGCTTTCAAAACATAACGCTCGATAATTTTAACCCACCAGCCAGCGAGTAAACTTTCTTTAAAATGGTTTTCCACTCCAAAAGAAATTCAATTAGATATAAGTTAGAATTGAAGTGGAGGTGGAGCGGAGGTTGCCCACGTCCTGGCAGAAGAAAACTTTTAAATAAAAATGTATTTATTTCTTTCAGCAAATTATGTTAATAAAAATGCAACACTTTGAAAATAAAACTCGTTAAATGAATCTCTATTAATGGAAAAATTTTTAATATTTATTCAAAAGTTAAATTGCAAGAATCTTTGGTTGAAACTGGAAAAATATATGGTTGTATTATATAGAATATAAGAGAATTAAACTCGTATAGTTATAGTTGAATAATATTATTTGGAAATAAAGATGTTTTACAAATTACTGTTTCGTAATTTAATAATAATATTATATTATTATAATTAATTGAATTATTTTTTGAGTTTGAGGTCTTCTTTTTTTATAAAAACAAAACTATATATTTATTATTTTTATTAATTTTATTTTAATTTTATTTTTTATAACCATAAAATAAAAAAAATAAAACAATATGTAGCATATTTTTTTTGATTTTTCAATATTCTTTTTTCTTTTTTTCGTGAAGAAGACACCCACGGAGTGTTGAAATATTGAAAAATCAAAAAAAATATATATTTTTTTTTTTATATAAAAAATAGACCTCAAACACAAAAAAGTAATTCAATTAATTTAATATATTTTATATATTTTATAATATATTTTATAATATATTTTAATATATTTTATAATATATTTTATATTATTATTATTAAATCGGTTAACATTCGCGAGATATTTTAATGAAGAAAGAATTGGATAATTGAGATAATGTTCCAAGGCAAACAAGTGGCATTTAACTTTACCTCATGTTTGGGCGACTGTACCCCGTTAACGTAATACCCTTTTTCGACACAATCATAACAATGTTAGCAGTTATCATATTATGTATTTGACTGATCATAATAATGCTCATATAGCAACGTGAACATACTATCAAAACTCCCTTTATGTACATGGGGTAGAGTTTTTTATGTTCTTCTGATTAATCACTTAAATATTTGTTGAAACATAATTTCAGACATTTATATATCTTCATGTTTCATTTATAAAAGATGCAGATAGAAAAAAAAACATTTGCAGAAAAAATATCGAGCTGTACATCCCATTGAAAAAAAAAAAAATTGGAAAATGTTCTTAAGGAATGACATTTCCATTGCTTCCAAAGGATCCGTTACAGCAACTCGATTATTTTACTTTGTACTCGACGTAATGGTAGCAATACATATGTATAATGTCCAAAAATATGAAATAAGATGGATTCAGGGTCTTAGGCTGCTATAAATTTTAAAGAAGTATACATTAATTTTTATATAACAAACACGTAGGGCATTTTTGCTTTGTTTTTTGAAAACTAATATTGCCATAAAAATAAGGAAAGCTTCTTATATGTCATCGGCACCCTCGCAAAGTGATTCCTTTTTCAAGCTTACAATAGAACAAAAATATTCGTTAAAAGAAAATAAAACAAAACTACTGATTATTTTCGTTTGGAACAGAATACGACATCTATGAGGGGCACAATATGTGGAATATTTTTGTCAGAGCTTTAAAAACCATTAGATTTGTTTTTCTATTGCACAATATAAAATCATTCCCTTAAAATTTTCAAGCTCAGTCAGTCATACGATTTCAATGCATTAATTAGTCTATAAAAGCAAAAGTCATGAAACTGTTATACACTGTTATACTACTGCTGGGATTAGTACAAGTATGTGGCAAATTACATCGCACATTCATTCTTGTAATTAAATTCGTGTTTTCTGTCAATTCAGTTGAATCGAGCAGAACTGGATTATGACGAGAAAATGAAATTGTTTGCCAGCAGACATGTCGCCAAGATCAAATATATCGGTGAACAACTCTCAGAGGAACCAATCGTTAAACAGGCTGCTACACCTTCGATGCAAAAGTTTAAAACGGATATAAGCTATTTCCTGCAACTTCATCCATTTTATGTGCGTCATGGCCTGAACGAAACTTTGAAGGGAATATTTTACAGAATATTGTTAGAGTTTTCAGAAACGGCTGCCCAAAAAGATGTTAAACATATCGGGAATATTTTGAGTAAATTGGGTTATAATGATGAATAAAAAATATATGTATATGAATTTGCAAATTAGAAAATTTTATATTAAAACAGGTAAATAAAATTTCTTTTTAAACCAGACACAGATCTACCAGAATCTGATTTCAATGGTGAATAAATTAAAGATGCAGGATAAGTATGAAACGTTTTCTGATTAAAAAAATAAATACTGCTAGATATTATTTATTGTATGTTGCTAATGCGCAATGATTAAGCCTTTTGCACAGTGGCCTAAAAATTATTATTTCGAAAATCCCGTGATTGATTGTAGAAGGAAACGGATTTTTGTCTCCGAATGTTGAATTTTTTATATTTGAATAGCCCTTTGAAATACCAAAAAAGGATTTTATATCTGAAATAAACACGTTAATTTTAAAAATATTTCGAATTTTTCTTTTGATAATTTCGTCGCCTCGTTAATATAGTTTTATTTAACACCAACATCTAATCGTTTATGCTTCAATTTCAATCTAATTTACCATAAAATGTGAAATTTAATAATGGCGATTTTTAAGCAGGTATATTATTATTTAAAAAAATTATACATACGCCTTTGAACTTGGAATATTTAAGGATTTTTTTGTTATTTGGCATAAACAACAGCGTTTGCATATGAAAGTGAGTTTAAAAATACTCATACTTTTTCACTCATTAAACATTTTTTTTACTTTCACTTCAGCTTTTAACGAAATTTTAAACATTTAAATTTATTCAAATTAAGAAAGTTATTTCTGTCACTTCCTGAAAGCAACATAACAAACATTTATACGAAATTTCAGGATTGTGATATATAAAAACTATAAATTGAAATTGTTTTTTATGTATACATGAAGAATTATAATACATTTTTTTTAAGAAAAGAATTTATATTGTTTTAGTATATAAATTTCAAGAAAATATATAAAAATAAATATTATTTACCATTTATTCCCTAAGTAATGCTCTTGACAACTCTGTATGAATAATAAATAACATTGTACTTGTTTTCAACTCTAAAAGAGCAATTTTAGCAATAAGTTTTCCCTTTGGCAACATTTTGAAAATGAGCTTTCGCTTTCCCATTAAAAAATTTTTATGAAATTCAGTTTCTTCTGTGAAGTTTCTGCTGGTAATACGCATATATGCAACTTTCAAGAAAGTACTTTCATGTGTAAATGCAGCGTAAAATAAATTTTCCCCTAAACCATTTTTATTGTTATTAAAAGAAAATTTAACTCCAGAGTGAGTATTAAGTGAGAATTTTTAGATACATTGTTTAATACTGAGTCCGTTCCACTTAAAGTTGTTCAAGTTGGCCACAAGGGCCCGTTTCCTAGATGCAGTAAAGCAGTATTAGTTGACGCTTTAGCAAAGTATGCTGGAGGAATATTTAAGAAGTCGTTTAACGACACTCCAGAGCAGAGGAAGCCTCAATTATTATTCACCGCGATTTTGTAAAAAAAGTTTATTATAAAAAATAGGGTGCAATACTGAGCAACATTTGCTGTCATTTTGAAAAAAGAGAGCTCTGTTTTCATAAGAAGGTCATTCATGAGGTGTGTACCGCTCCATGGCTTGTTGACAACTAAATCCATATATATCTAAATCATAAATGTGAAATGCAAAAATGGCAGTTAATTTTTACCATATTGTATTTGGTAATATTCATATACAATAGAGAATTCTCAAATAGTATTTGTAGGTTTTGCCATAAGCATATGAGGTTGAATGCCTTTAAACTGCTTGAAGTTTGCTGACTAACAAAAAATCAAAACTATATCTAATTTTTGTGGGAAGAGTTATTTATGTCTTTTGCGTTAATTTTGCAAATTTTTTTATGAGCCACTATGGTAAAAAATTTATAGAAGAAAATTTCAGGACCTTAGTTAATTAAATATTTCATCTGTACTACTGATTTGTTTGAAAGGTGACACTCTGAGTTTTTCCATAATATTAATTAATTAATGTTATTGGAATGTTAATTACATTAAAATTTTGTTAATTAACTTTGCTATTTATTTCCAAGCATTTTATTAAATTTCTTTATAAAGTGCCATCCATTATTTGCTAGAATCACATCATTTTTCCAATATTCTTTCTATTTACCTTTCAAAACATCTCAAAGAGTAGCGAAAAAAGTTAACGCCTACTGAGGCTTAAGGCGAAAATTATTCGCGATCATTTCATGTTCATGCGTAATAATACATGATTCAGGTTAATTACATTAGCGATATCAATATACAGTTCGTAGTAGTAAGTGAAATTTGTTAAACAGTTTCTTTAAATTAATTTTTTATTTAAAACATTAGCAAAAAAAAGAAGACCATAATATAATCAATCACCTTTATTACAAAAAAGTCACAATAACGATTAATTCAAAAATATTTTGCATATGCATGTGTGTTTGTATATGCATGTACATATGTATTTACACTTTTGTTTGTCACTCAATTCAGTGGAAATATTATATTTATAGATCTACAAAAAAAAAATATTCAGCTATTTCGAATTTGATATACCCTTTATACATTTCTGAACAGACGAACAACATTTTCTATTTGAATACGAGTAAGTACGGCATTTAGCAGAATTTTTTTACCCTCAATTGTATCCCTTCAACATTCAAAAATTGAAAATTAAAAAAATTTAAATCACTTTTGTTAACCGACTTCAAAAAAAAAAAAAAAAGAAGAAGGAGGTTATCAATTCGTATGTATTTTTTACCCTTTTTTAAAGCTTGACTTTATCATTTGATTATCGATTTAAATTTTTTTGTTGAAAGGGATTGCTTGCAGTTTAGTTCTATATCTTTTTTTTAATTCTACAAGCAATTTGATCCGGCAAAAAATCGCTTAACAAAATGAAAAATCAAAATCAAAATCGAAGGACGAACAGAGGACAACATAGTTCAGAACTGTTTTGCCTTTGTCTTTTTATATGTAGATAAAATGTATGTATATTTAAGGTCTGGCCAATTTTTATATTTTTTTCAAGTTTGTGAGTTATTTATATTTCTAACGATTTTTACACAATTTCGTTTCATAAATAAATTTTCGTTTCATAAATAAATTTCGCACTTTTTTCTTAAAGCAATATTTGCGGAGTTTTTCCGAAACATTATCCATAATGGCATTTTTCGCAATTTTTTTTCTATCCGTCCTAAATTTTTTATTTTATTTTTGTTCTGTTTTCATAAGTTTAGCAGTTCCTTACGGCCTTGTGAGGCGGTCAAATTACAAGCCATATTTAGACCTTTCGGAGTAAATCTTAAGTCCGTGGCTTATGTAATGCCCATTTGCCTGCTAATGATATACCAAAAAAATTATTTAGGGTCTGTATAGGCCTTCCCAACCAGGCGAAGAGTTATAAATTATCGCTTAATTTTTATTAGGTGATCGTAACTGAATGTTATAGAAATTTCTAACGAAATTATTACCACCCGACCAACTATGGTGAAGGGTGCTACACATTTTTGTCGTATATGATATATATTATATTTTTATTTTATATAAAAGCATTTCTAGAAATTTACTGATCTCAATCCATCTTCAGATTTCAATGCATTTACAGCAAACTATACAATAATCATGAAACTGTTATACACTGTTATATTTCTGTTCGGTGTGATACAAGTAAGTGAAAAATTTCATAACAAAACAACAAACGTATAATTAAAAGTAAAGTAATTGAATTTTCTTAAAAAAAAATTAGCTAGCTCGAACAAATCCTTTAAAATCCAACACCACCAGCTCGAACACTTTACCACCTGAGAAGCAACTGGTAAATGATTATGACAAAAAGTTTAACTTATTGGCCCAAGAAATTTGTGTCGAATTAAAACATTTTAGTGAGCAAATACTTCAGGATCAAACTGTTCAACGGGCTGCAACCCCTTTCATGGAAAAGTTTAAACGGAATATTACCCATTTCCAACAAATTTATCCAGTTTATGTACGCACGACCTTCAACCAGACATTGGTTTCGACATTTTCAAATATGATCTCAGGCTACTATTATTTAGAGCCCGATGTTAATAAGGAAGCTCTTTATATACAACAATTGATAAGAAAACTCGGTTACGATGAAATACGTAATAAGTACAAAAATAAATTTAATCAATTCATGTCGGAAGAATTTCTACCCAAATATGAAAAACTTAAGGTCGAACTTGATAAGCAACCACGCCTGACCAATTTTGAGATTAATTTATTGAAATGGGTAGATCATTTGAAGAAATGTGGCGAGTACGAGTGTTATTTGAACACTTTCAATAAATCTAATGCAACACCGAAAGAACGATTTTTTGGTTACATACAACGACAGACGATTGACATGATCGCATTATATTTGCATAATGCAATTACGTTTGTCAAGGACATATTGAAAGATACCAGATTATCACAACTGAGTCCTGATTTCAAGAAAAAGTTAGAAGCAGTTTTAAAACTCTATATCGAAGAATATGAACAATCGGACACTATATCGCAGATTGAAGAATTAATTTCAATTTTCTTGAAATACAGTTTCATTGAACCTTTGAAAGATCTACAGTTGCTAACGACAATTTTAGATGATCATGGTTTCGGGCAAGCCCTTTCAGACTACAACAACAGCTATGATGAGTTTTTGAAACATGATCTTATAGAAGAATGTGAACGACTTAGAGCATCTCTCAGCCAGGAAGAAATGAGGAGTGAAAAATATTTGCTGGCAGCAATTGATCGCTTAAAAGATTCAAACACTTTGGAGGAAAGAGAAGAAGCATTTCAAAGACTACAAGCTTTAGATAAACGCAGCGAGAAATTGCCAATATAGAAGCCTTAAAAATATATACATATTAGAATTACTTTCTTTTTGGAACTTTTTGAAATTAGTAAATATTCAGACTAGTTGTCGCACAGTGTACTTTGCTAATGTTATCGTAATGAAATGGTTTAAAAAACGTTTACGAATGATGCTTTTTTATTTATTGAAAATTTGCTTTGGTTTGACTAAGCCATTATGGACCTATTTTCGGTCCTGTGTGCAACGATAAGCTAAACAAATAAAGTAAAAAATTTGTGGAGATGAAATACAAAGCTTTCCTACAATTTTACTTCTATAAAGTTAATCACTGTTAAAAATTCTTCATAAGAGTGACAGTAATTTCTAACTTTGAATACTTATAAAATGAGAATCATAAGAAAATTTGAACTATTTTATTAATCATGTGATGCGAAGACAAGAATAGATTAAATATGTATTCCAAATTTTGTTATAATCTCATAAGGAAAAATGTGGAAGTCATTATTAAGAAACAACAAGTTTGGCTTCTTTAGAAATAAAGTAGACATTATTCATATGAAAAATCTAGGTGCGATTTCCGCAGCCTATGTACACAGTGTTTTCAAAGTATTAAAAGATAATGAAGGTTGTTAGCAAAAGGATCAGAACGGCCGTTTGAAGGGATTAGGCTCTCCCACTCTCCGACAGAGTTGTGTCCTTCTAATAGAATTTTTTATAAACGACATGATTTTCCATTTCGTTAAATAATTGCAACTCTCACAAATTTTTTTTTAATATTTGTGGTAAATTCTCCATGGGAAATTAGAAAAGCCTGAAAACCTGGCACATTCATCATCATATTACATAACTCCAACTTAATCCAAATTTTTAGTTAAAAGTGTTTTTATTAAATAAAAACTTAGAGGGAGTCCTGAGTGAATGAGCCCTTGCCTTTACAAATACATTTTTTATATTGATATTGACTAAGAGATTTCTAAAACTAACTATTCTAAAGAGCTAAGTTTTCTTCTTTCAGCATCAGAGTGAAATTTATCGGTATTGTATCGAACAAATATTTGAACTTTTCCAATTTGCTTGGTGTGACTTTAGCTGTTCGTATGGAAACATTTTCAATTTAAATATCAAGAATGAAATTACATTTCTAAATTTTTAGCCAAACAAAATATTATATTTTTGAGTTATGGCATTCATGTAGCAATTGAGAAATATTTAAACAAACAGAATTCAAATTAAAAGCAGAGATTATAAATGCAAATTATTGATACGGCACTTTTTTACAACCAAGATGTGTGTGTTTTTGTGTGTATAATTTTATTTTAAATTCACACTGAGATTAATTTAATAATCATAAAATGCAACAATCAGCAATAGAGTTGTCGGGTCTTGTTTTTGGGGTCAACAAAAATGGCAATTAGGAATCATCAATATAAAATTGTATTTGATTTGATGACATATGGAACAATTAGTACAGTTGACTCTCGATAATGTGAAACTCAAGGGAGAGGAAAAAAAAATTAAAATAATCGGCAATTTCAAAATAACAGGAGTTGAAATAAAAAATCAAAAGGGTGGAAGAAGAAAAAAATTGAAATAACAACTGCTAGGACAAAAAGCACAAAATTAATACATACATGGAAAAAATTATTTGTTTGAAATTGACTCAAAATTGTCTGCAGCTTACAAAATCAATAGCGTCATAAAATATAATCAATTGGCTATTGCAGTCGATAATAGCCTTAGATTATAGAAATATGTAGAATATAAAATGAATTAATTTTTTTTTCAAAATATAGGCAGAAAAAATTTAAGTTCAAATTACAGAATGAACGAATTAGTCAAATAAAATTAATTTTTTCAGTTTATCGATAATACAATGCGACAGATGTGATTAAAAAATCAAATTTATAAAGAAAATAAAAATATCATTTTGGTGATTTCTGATGGCCATTATTGTTGACCTATTCGTAGTTCGAATTATGTCTAACAAACCCTACAGCTGCTGCGTATTGCATTTTATTTATTTATTATTTTTTTGTTAGCGACTGCCAACAGATACATACATACATACAAGTGCCTTTGTTACACAAAAAACCCATATTATTAATTAGCATTAATAATAATGAAAGATAATTTTAATGGTTTAATTTGAATTCTGTTTGATTAATATCGTCCACTTACTGAAAGAATGTTACAAGTAATGAATACCGCTTTTTGAGCTAAAAAAAGTAGAATTGATTGTCATATCTATTGATGGGAAGTAAACTGCATCCAGTCACAATTTGAAAATTTTACAAGAGACCACCAAAATATATTCAAAATCGGCAATGTATATAATTCGGTATTAAACAATTTGCCTTGCCCCGAATATAATATCTTAATTGAAGTCATTGAATTTTGTGATAAATAAAAATTTGTTCACTTGGTGCTCTTTACCTCTAAGTACTTTGGACTTTGAAATGACTTACTGCTATTTACGTAAAAATCCTATAGTATAGATAGTATAAAAAAAAATTTAGAAAAATGCGACTTGGCATAGTTTACTTCTCACCAGCAAATAAAGATTTTTCTTATTCTGTACAAATTCTTTGCAAATATCTTGTATATTTAACTTTGCGAGAGGAGAATACTAAAAGTAAATTGAAAATTTTAACCCCTTTTCTATAGAATATTTATTTCGAGTTATGACGTACTTTCAGCAAATGGGTAATCTAAGTTTATGAATTAGAGATGATCATTACTCACGTCCTTCGCATGAATAAAAAGGTACTCAAGAATAATGTGGACAGGTTTTTCCATGCTTGTAAATGGTCAACATTCGGTGTACATGGACATGTACACGTATAATGAAAAACGAGATTTATATAAAAATATTTATAACGAAATTTCCTTAATTTTACTAAAATATTTTGATACCTTCCAGGGTATTCGTTGTCGAAAGCCTTCGCGAAACATATTTTTTAATTATTCTAAAAATATGTTTCAATCCATTTTGTAGATTCAATAATTTTTTGAAATTCGGAAAGCTGCTAGGGATTTGGTCATAGTCGTGTCATTTGTTCGAGAACAGCTTCGAAAGCAGTACTTGCCTTTAATTAGAAAAATTTTTTAGTAAATCATGCTAGTAAAAAGGATACGAGTCTACCAACGCAGTCATCTGGAAATTCCATATATTTACGCATACAGGGTGGCGCAAAACTAATGTCATAATTTAAACTGGCTGATATTTTATTGTGAATCAAAAAAATTGCTCTATTTTCATAAAAACTTTATTTGAAAGTGTAAAATTAATGAGATTAATTGGAAAAAATTATTTCGCTCCAATGGCCACCTCCTGAGTTGATGTATAATTGTAAACGCGGAATTTTAAAAAGTTCCAAAAGAAGAAGTCTGTTGCTGTTAGATCTGACAATATAACGGCCAAATCTTTGATCATGAAATTGGTTTCTCAATATCTCCATCACTTCCTAAGCTGTGTGAATAGTTGATACGTCCTGTTGAAACCGACAATGATCGAGGCACAATGCAGAAATATGCAGCAAAAAAAAAACTGGCTTAGTATCTACTTGTAACGCTCACCATTTACGGTTACGGTGGTGCCATCGGCGAATCACCTTTCCAATGAAAATGACCCACCAAATGGTTATTTCAAGAAAATGCAATGGCTCTTCATGCATTTCATGTGGATTTTCTGCAGAAACGCAAAATTTCTTTGTTAAGCACTTGATTGGAAATAGGCTTCATCACTCATTATGATTTTTGTTGATACGATATCATAATCTTGCATCAGGTTTAACAGAGTATGACAGTAAATTGATCTTGTCGACGATCAACATGCAGCAGTTTGTGAAAAGTTCGCACTTTAAATCTTTCAACAAAACTCGTTGTAACGAACGGCTTCTAATGGCCAGTTGTGTGCATCGTCGTCTCGTTTATGCTTGTGGATTCATTCTGACGTCGTCGGTAACAGCAACGATGCTCACAGTCGAATCAGCAATATGAAGGTGGTCACTTCTGTGACATCTGTAGTAGACTCAGTTCACACGAGCCGCTCAGCCAAACACTTACTGTCCGTGCGCATGAACCATGAGGACGAGGAAAATGACTAGGACATTCACGCTGCGTTGAAAGAAGAACTGTCTGAAAATTTGTCAAATAAACATTAACGATAATTCCACGTTCTTCCGATGTGTATCACTCCATGGCTTGTTGACAACAAATTTTATATATGTTTACATCATAAATGTAAATGGCGCATTATGCGAAAATGGCGGCCTATTCATATTATGACATTACTTTTATACCACCTTGTATATCAACCATATATATTTTTTTTAATTTAATGGAAGTATGAACACAAATTACTTCATTAATATATCTTGTTTTTTGCTTGTAAGTGAATAAGATTGCAAAAAGAAAAGACAATCACGCCGTCATCTCTAATATGATGAATATTGCTTATGCCTCACAATTAGTTGCATTGATTTATAGACAAAAGCTTGAAATCAATACGGCTTCTATAAATAATTAAAAAACGTTTATGCTCTTACGTGATTCATGCATATAAAATAAATTTTCCTAAGTTAAAGAAATTCATTGTAACGTTAGATTGCATCTAACAAACACAATTAAAAACAAATTAATTAAAATTATGAAACTGTTATACACTGTTATACTGCTGTTGGCAGTAGCACAAGTAAGTATTGAATTTCTTTTAACAAAATTTTTAATTACATTTAATTTCTATGTTCTATGATTGCAGCTGGTCTTAACACAAACATTTGAGCCACTGACCATCTCTCCAGCTTTGTTAACCAAAAACCAATTACTGCAATTTTTTGCCGACGAAATTAATATATTGTCTATGAAAACTTGTGCGCAGTTTTATACATTGAGTGAAGAAATTCTAAGGGATGAAATTATTAAACAGGCCAAGACGCCTTTGATTCAGGAATTTAAGGCAAACATAACACGATTCCAAGAAACGTATCCAATCTATAAACGTTACGGCCTAAACAAACAACTGCTCTTAATGTTTTACTATACGACCATGAACTACTATTACCAGGACCAAAGTGCTAATAAGGACTCTCAATATATATTGCAATTGATAAGAAAACTTGGATACGATCAAGTTGTTGATCAATTTGAAAGTAATTTTACGGAATTTGCTACAAAGAAATTTTTACCCAAAATAGAAGAGTTCAAGAATCAGCTTTCAAACAATGAAACAATAAAATGGCAAAAGCTATTCAAATGGGCCGATGAGATGAAGGCGTGCAAAGTTTATGCATGTTTTTATAACTATTTTCGGGTTTTCAATAAAATCGTTTTAACACCTCGACAGCACATTTCCGCTTATATAACACAACAATTAAAAGAACTCAATATTTTCTATGCCAACAGTACCCTTCATATTTGCAGGGGTGTATTGAAAAATAAAAAATTGCCACAACTAAGTCCAAATGTGCAGAAATTACTAACAAACAATATTAACGACTACATCATTAAATATGAAAATGCCAACGACATTTCCCAATTACATAATTTATTAGTGAATTTCTACGAAAATGTCTTACTTCGATTTTACAACAACAGCGATATTCCCATAAATGAACGTCAGTTGTTGGTAAAAATATTTAATGAAGCAGGTTACGCTCAATTCTTGCCGAATTACTACAAGAAATTCAATAACTTTATAGAACGTGGTGTCATCAAACGTGTTGAATACTATAGAGCGTCTTTTAGCCAAGAGCAATTGTTTGAGGAAAAGCAATGGTTGGACTATTTAGATCGTTTGAAAAGTTTAACCTCTTACGAGGAGAGAATTTCATTATTAAAGGACTTGCCAAACATAAAAGGATAACGATATTTATAAGTTTGATTTAATAAATTTAAAAATACCATATTTGTGTCTTATATATATATATATATATATATATATATATATATATATATATATATATATATATATATATATATATATATATATATATATATATATATATATATATATATATATATATATATGGTACATATTTACTCTTTTTTAATATATAAAATAAATATATACGTATTTTATGAAAAAGGAAATACTCGGCCATGTTCTATAAATCGTTTTTACAACGAATTAATATAATTTTTCTCGTTTAGAGACTTGAAGGAGGCATTGCTGCAATCTCAGCAATATATAAATAAATAATAATAATTAATAAATAAATAAAATATATAATAGCAATAAAATAACTAAAAGGAAAATAGCAATAAATTAAGTAAAAATATATATTATATTTTATTACTCTTATATCTTCTAAATTCCTATTTTTTATAAATAATAAAACAATTATTTCATCTCAAAATTATGAAAATCTAAAATTTAAAAGCCAAAATAAATATAAGGATCAAGTGTCAGAGAATTCAAATGGTGTGCTCTGTCCAGTTCCCCGAAATTTTCTTGTATTTTCTTTTTTCTTTGAAATTTCAAAAAATAATTATTATTTTCAGAAACTAGGATTTCAGTAACTCGTTAAATTGAGAGAAAAAAACATTGAATCCTAAATAGGCGTCTTAAACAGCGAACCAACGCTGGAAAATCAAAAAAAGAAAGGAAGAAATTAAAAAGTAATTTTTTGAAAAAAACTGCAACTTCAAAACTTGATTACTACGCAGCAAATTATTAGCAAAAGTCGCAAAATAATATCAAAAAAGTCATAAATTAATTGATAAAAAGTAAAAGATATAATGAATCGTTTGAATTGATAACCAGAGTTGGAAAATCGAAAAAACTAACACGTTGTAGGGAAAACAGAAAATCTCAAGAAAAAGTTATAATAAAGGCAAACTCCATTAAATGCGGAAAATAGTTTTGCTTTAAGTTATAGGGAGATTTTGCGGCCTGTCACATGCTCCGATCGAAATTATTTTGATGCTCCAAAAAACTTTTCATTCAGTTTCCTCTTAATAAAAAAACCTTACGAATTAAATGTTTATTTGATGCTCCTAAAATTATGCAAATTTTTTAAATTGAGCTTAAACCAATCAAACTCAGGTTTATACTTTTTACTGAAAAAAAAACTACAAGCCGCTGAGCGCCTATACTGATAGACTATTTCCCTATCTACTAGTCTACCAGAGTCGATTTGAAGAGAAGTTAGTTATTTTTATTATTACCTGCTATCTTACCCCTTATGAAGTTTTTTTTTTCTAAATAAAACAAATGTACCGTACAAATTAATTTTTAATTATAGTTTTTTTAAGTAAACTTTTCAATTAAATGATTAATTTTACTTATAAATTTTATTAATAAGTTAATAATATTTATCGCCTGAAAATATACTTCTTTTTCTTTCAATTGAAATAAGAGTAAACAATATGGGCTCTTTAATTGTTGTACTGAGTTTTAGGATTAATTTAATTTTTTTCTATTAAAATTGTTTGAGTAATTTATTTTACAATTGCAAAGATAAAAAAATATTTGCAAAATTTTTAAAATACCTCAACCGAATAGTATATAAGTTCATTAAAATGATTTAAATCTTCAAAATATATTTGCTTTAAGGTGTTGCAATGTTTTACATGTAAATCCTTTTATAAGGAATATGAAATAACAAGCAAAATATTTTGCCACGCCGTGCAGTTTCCGTATTTTGTAGCGTAGCATATTTTAAGGCAGCTCGATAATGTGTTTATAATAGAAGGTAATTGTTGCTGTTGCTTGTTTTTGATTTTATTTTTTACAAATAAAATTTTATGTTTAACAAAGTGTTGTTTTCATCAAATTTTTAATTTTTTTTTTTTAATTTCTTTTTAAAGAAATTTTTAGTATTTTTCATCAATAATCCTTCAAAGTATATATGATTTTTATAACTTTTTTATACCTTTTGTTATTATTTCAATATATTTATGGATAATTATCGTAGCTTTTATGTATTAATTTTTTTTTTCAAATAATAAAAATTTTTCAGAAGATTTAATATCTTAATTATTAAATTCCGCTTCTAATATTTTGCTTTTAGAATTCTTTTAACGCTCTAGTTTTTATGTACACAAAACATTTATTTATTTCCTTATTTTGTATCTATATTTATATGAACTTTTTATGTTAATAACGAAAGGGAAATATTATATTTTTTAACATGCTTTGGGGAGTTGTAATTTTAAAAAGGCTTACAAAAGATTTTTTTATAAATATAAAATTTTTTGTGGATCGTCTTTTAAAATACCATGTAAGTTATTATTATTGGTAAGGGTGGTTGGATAAGAAGATGATGTCATTATTATTTATAAGCATTAATGAAATTTAAAGCATACTTAGAAGGGTTTTTACATTAAAATAAATAAAATAAAAATAATTTGCATTTCCACTCTGGAGAATATAAGTAACATATGAGATGTTAAATTGTTTTATATAAATCAGCATTTTATCAAGTAATCCGAGTTTATACTATAGTATTATTTTTAAGGCTGAAATTGATTTAGATTTGAATAATCAGATATGCCACATTTAAAAATTTTCCACTAGTCATCTGATAAATTTTATTGTTTAACTCCGCCAAAAAGCAAAAAGTCCCTGTCTTTGAAAATTGCATATTTCTAGGAGCAATTAACCGAAATTTTAGTTTTTGTGAAATATTATGGACAAGGATTTGATTGAAATAAAATTAAATATTGCAATGTGTTTGCTTTAACTTTGAATTTTCCAGGGAAAATGAAGAATATATTACTAAAAGAATTGAAATATTTAAGTTTACGTTGAATGTCTAATAAAAAAGGAAGGATATAATGACTTTTTTCATTTTAAATGTATTTATGATGCCATAAGAGAAATGAAAAGGCATAATTAGGGCAATACGTAATGAAATTGTTTACGTACATCGTTGTTTTAACCATAGTGTTTAATTTTACATTTTTGCTCACTTGAGGGGGAAAATTATAGAAAGCAATCTTAAAAATTACTTTAAAATATTATATAACGTTAGAGTATCTGAGTATATTATGAAGCAAAAATGAGGAAAACATCGCAAAAGGTAGATTAAAATGCAAGTAGTGGCCAAAGCTCCTAAGATATCACTCAATAACAAAAATAATTTTTTTGTGAAAATTTTAATTTAAATAATAATTTTTGATGGGATTGCAACATTTTTGAATATATAGAGGGAGTTTGTTTGCGATTTCTTGTAAGCATTTCGCAGAATTAAGAAGGCTTTTAAGCTTCTTAATAGATATAAACTCAATAATTAATTTTAGTCATATTCAGGTTCGTTATTTTAAATATTTTGTGTGTGTTAAATTTCTTTGCATATAATTAGGTGAACCGATATTTATAGAAGATAAATTATACTTTTAGGCGCAGCAAAATAACATATTTAAATTGTATTGAAAATCATAATTTGGAGACATTTCTTAAAAGCTCTTTTAGCTTCAACAGTTGATATGCATTTAAGAATAAAAACTCTTATAAAACTACCCCGATAAGCTGCAGAGCAAAAGGAAAATCTTTTAAGTTTTGACATTACACTTAATAAGAATTTATTTTTGTTAAATAAAAATTTTAATAAATTGTGGCTGATGTACGGAAAGACAGATTTTCTAAGAGGAAAATAAAGAAAAGAAATTATATTTCTATTATGTGTCATATAATGGAATTGACCTGTTATTTATATGAGTTGTAATATATATAATTTGCTAAAGTTTTATTTTATTCTATTATCTATTTCAAAAATTTACAGTTCTTCTTTAATAAAAAATTATGCAACACTTTATGTAAATTTTTTTTGGCAACATTTTTTTTTAATTGAACTGATTTTTATTAGAGTTTGAATTTATTTGATAGTCTTGATTTCAGCAACTTAGATTTTTCACATATTTTTTTTTTGTTATTTACATAGATCAAGAATAAAGTTTTATAACTTTAAAATCATTTTGATATTTTATAAATATTTAAGTTCTTACTTTCTGTATGTAAAAGTTTCTATTATTATTACTTTTTAATAAGTATTTCTTTTTTTAGTTTTGCTTAGTAAGATTTGTAAATATTTTAATTTTTTTTTAGAAAAATATATATTCCAAGGAGTCATGTATAATAAAGTTAAATTGATTTATTTATTTTTATTAATTTCTGTTAAATTTTTTTCCAGAAATATATATAATGTAATTTTTTATTTAATTTTTTTTAAGTAATAAAGTTTTAAGTAAACTTTTCCTCAAGTTTAACTTATTGAGGATTTGTACCTTGTAGTTCAAATATGAAACAACTTTAACAACAGCATTCGTTTCGAACAGCTTTCAATAGCTTTAAAAAAGTCTGTAGATTAGTGAAGCTCTCTTTGCCTTAAATGAAAAGTTCCGGTGTAACTAGAAACTAAATGTAGTTAAATAGTGATGATGATTTGGTGAAGGTATAAGGGGAAAGATTTCGTATATTTTTATATAAATAACAAAAGTACAATGCAGAAGCTTTCTCCATGCTTATAAGAAGTTTGCAGTAAACTTTGCAAAGAACTTTGAGGAAATCGAAGTGGCGCCTACGATTACGCAGGTTTTTATGGTGCGAAAAATAAATTCAAAATTTGCAGAATCTAACGAATGTTATTTAAATGTTAATTATTTTTTTTGAGATCCTTCCCTTGTTATTTAACATATTAGTTTCTTTAATTTTATATTTTAAGTACTTTTACAACATTCTTAAAACTTTCAATTATTTTATTTAAGTTTTACAAACATTAAGGTCTTTAAGTTTATATTTTCGATTAGTTTAATTAAACTCAATCTATTTAACTATTAGTTTTTTAGGTACGTTTGACATTTTATTATTCATAAGCATCTTTAAACAGAATTTACATTTTAATAACAGTATTCAGTATTAAGTGCAAATGAACATGCAATTTTCTGCAGTTTTGTAATAACACCAGCAGATTTATTATTTTTTTAAACTAAATTGCCTGGTATTTATTAAATATAATTACAAAGCTTTTTTTAAATCTTGTTGCCCTTTGCACTTAATACTGATCCCTCCAGATATGTACCTGGTTAAACTATAATTTGCTTAAATTGCTCAGATAATTTTAAAAACTTTAACTTTTTTAAATTATGAAATTTATTTTTAATTATTTTATAAAAATAAAATACTTCACTTTAAAGCTTAAATTTCTAAGATTTATAACATTTTATTGCTGGCTGCTAGAAGTCTTTAAAATTATTGGTACTGCGGATCAATTTTAATTTAATTAATTGGCATAACGACGATTCTGTTGTTTGAACAACGTCATGCGTTCATTGTTGGACATTGTTTTAAGATGGGACTGGATAAAAAATCTATGGCCCAAGCATTTTAGGTTAGGTTAGGTTAGGTTAGGTTGATAGGAGGGGTGTGATAGCCCATGTCATACGACATACACTTAAGCCAGTGAAGGCTTGTTGTGCGCCCCCTTTCAAACTGCCAGAGTTCTGCGGCAGGATTCGAACCTGGGACCTTCGCACTACGAGTCTAGTACACTACCTACTAGTCTACGAAGGTCGAAGCATTTTAGATCTAGTTAAAATTGGCAAATGCCCTATTATTATTATTATTAATTTTTTTGTAAATGCGTGTTCGGAAAGTCTTAATAAAATAAACTTCAAAATTTATTGGGATTTAGAAAATATTATATAAAAAATATTTGCTTAGAACCAAAAATTTTATTTTCTCTAAAAAATTTATGGAAAAATAAAGATTTGTGCAAATATATTAACAAAAAAAAAAAAAATTTATAAAAAGAAAATAAATAATTAAATAAATAAATCAATATTTCTTCAAAAATTATAAAAACCCATGGCGATTAAGAAATTTTTAAAGAAAATAAGAATCAATGAAAATACACAATATAAAATTAAAAAAAAAACATATAATAAATAAATATACAGAGATTGACAGGCCCGTCCGGGGGTTTGCCACTTTGAAAATTTTTTTCTTCTTAAGGAATGGCATATAAATCCTATCATTAAAGGTTTCAGCAAGCAAAATTATCAGGAAAATTTTCTAAAAAACAATTGATGTTATTGAAAATATAAAACTAAAAAAACGTAAAATGAAAATATAGAAGAATCGGAACCAAATACGTTATAATTTCACACAAAAAATTGGTGAGAAATTTTACATCAAATCGAAGTTTTGACTCATACAAATAAAATAAGAAAAATAGATAAATATACATACGAATATAAATAAAAATTAACTTGATTTTCACACAAAAAATCATTAATTAATCGATCTTTTCTGTAAAAACTTCAAATCGGAAAAATCAAAATTCATAAAAATTCCAGAATAGAAATGTTAAAAAAAAAATTATAATAAATGGTGCTTCCAACAACCATTTCAGGGCCAATACAATATCAACATATAAACTATTGCTACGTTTTTCGTTACTATGTACGGGTTTAAATTTTGGCTTATTAATCCGCAATTATATGTATATCCGTAAAAATCGTTGTGAACTCGTAGTTGTAGTAGTAGTTCCAAACGTGACCATCCACCTGAATCTTCTTTGGTTATGAAAAAAACATCTTCTTGTTATTCTCCCATGCTGGCACTTTGTTGACAGATTATTTTCCTAGTCCTTAAAGGACAATTTGTTTTAAAACTTGTCTCTAAAGTTCGTGACCATCAGGAAAAATGTTATAAATCTCAAATATAAAATAAACTGTTTGCCTTAATTTCTTATAACTAGATACTATTTAAATTATATATTTGCAATTAATTTAAACTTATCAACGAATTAGTTTATTATTATTACTTTATTTATATACAATATTTTAAATCAAATACAAAAAACCAAAATGTTTTTATTTAGAGCAACAGAAAAATAAAATAAAATTAAAGACAAATAAATTAAGTTCATTTTTATGTACAAAATAATAAAAATAAACATATATTTTTCATTTGCTGCAAGGACATCAAAAAAAAAGAAACCAAATCTATTGGAACCGAATTCTATGACTCGGTTGTGAACTACAAGTGAAAATCAGTAGAGTTGACAATTGCTCAAAATTATGTTAGGGATGGCAACAGCAACCGAAGATCAAAAATTTCTGTTGCCTACGCGTCTTTTCCACTATTCAATTTTAATTTGCCCAAGTTTTAATTCATCGGATGGTAAGCTGGAAAGAGGAGTACATGTTTTTACTCTGCCTTTCTCCCAGCTGAGCTAAAACTTGCGCAATTAAAATTGCCTAGTGGAAAAGATGTGTTATTTGCACTTTTTGGTTATCAAATGAGCTTCCGTGGCCAGCGATATATGAGCCGCACACTTCCTAATGTTTTCTTATGAAAAAATAAATAAATATTCCCTTCTCAAGGGGAAAATGTACTAGATATTTGTATAAAATTTTAACTTTTGAAAGTTTTGGTCAACAAAATTAAATTTTTTGAGTTATGACGTTCTTGCAAAAAGTAAGCGGCACATTTTCAAAACGAGCCGGTGACAACCAATACAGTCATACATAATTTTAAAAAATTAGAGGAATTATAAAAAAAACCTTTTGCTCTAGAAGAATATCTGACTGCTCATGAGTTTAGCAAGACGATCGCTCCGCTTCTTTCCTAGAATTTTTATATTATCTGAAAAAATTATTATTTGCACCAGTTCCATTTCCGAGAGTCCAATCATCAAAATCTTTATTGAAAAAAAGTTAACAAGAATATTTTATACAGAGTTTGACTTTTGACTTAATTACCGGTAGGCTTTTGCATAGACCCAAACAAAGTGTATTAAGTTTATAAGGTGGGTCGTACTAGGGCAACAACTACAACAGCAAAACAAACCTCATGACATCCAAATCCTTTTTCGTGAGTATACCTTTTGACATTATTTATCGAGAATTTTGTTTTTGCTATTATATATATTAATGTCCCTCGATTCCAATATTTGAAATAAAAAATTATAAGAAATCAAATCAAATGAATTAATAAGAAATCAAATTGAATAAAAACGAAAAACAACAAAATAAAACCAAGAACCAAAAAATTTTTTACATTGTTTTATTCCAATTGATATTTTAACCGCTTAATATCTAAAAATATAAAAAAAAATCTATTAAAACTGCTTAAGATACACTTAATTTTATATTTTCTATAATTAGAGAATTTTTTAGTGACGATAGAACAAATCATTCATTCTCTCACTTTTTTATCACAATTGCGTATGAAAAATTTCTTTAACTGCTAGAAACTACTACGATTTCCCGAGCCAGATCCCGAGCCGGCTGTGCCACTGCCGCTATTATGCAAGGTGGCCTTAGGCAGCAGAATACGTGGCAACGTCAGAGAGCGTTTCGGGACCGGATGTTTGTTGGGCACCGTCATTACAGCCAAGGCTAAGGACACCTCCGAAGTCTGTTTACGTTGAAAGCCAAACTTAAAGGTTTCGTTCGTTTTAATCGGTGTATTTTGCGTAGTGGCCGAAGGAGATGTTGTAGCTGTTTTAAAATCCTCATCTTCAACGTTGGTGGTGGGCAAAGGTCACGCATAAGATTGTGCCGTCTGAGGCATAATATTCGGCGTATACATGGGTGCGGACAAAACGGGATCGACTCTTTCCACTAGATTCTTTAAACGTCCTCTCAGCTCCTCCAGGCTCTTAGATTTGGCCTTATTGATTCTCTTGTATTTGACATCTTTAGGTTTCGTCACTGAACGATGATTGGACATGACGCGATTGTAATTTGTCATGGGATTTTGTTGTTGTGGCTGCTGCTGCTGTGTGCTGGTTTCTAAATTTGAATCATCCTCCTCATCTTTACTTATTGTTCTTTTTTGATCCTCCATAGATTTGGCATTCCTTTTTAGCTGCGGCACTCTCATACTCAAGGCGGTGAAACCATCCTTAACAGGGGAGCTGTATTGATGACTTTCTTGATTTTCTTTGATGGTTTCGTCGGGTGCCGTTACAGTAACTGTGGTGGACGGCAGTGTGCCATTCGTAAAAGGTGGCGGTGTCTCACTACTATCCAATTGACCTTCCGTAGAACTAGAACTTAAGGCTTTTTCCGAACGCTGCTTAAATTTATCTCTTTTCTCCGCCACGTCCGAAGTTGGCTCAGGATCCTCCTCAACGGAGTATACAGTCTCTAAGATTTCTGGCCTGCGCAAGAAGCAATTGTTTCTACGCACAGCACCATATTTATTTAAACTGGTTTCTATGGCATCCGATATAGAACGTGCTATTGTTATACCATCCCCACCCACTCCACCACCACTACTACCACTGACCGACGTGCAGCAACCGGTTCCCATGCTTTTTCTGCGACTCCCAATCAGAGTCATATTCGTATCTGAGTCGATGTCTTCAAGAACCACAGCAGAATCGGAATCATTTAACGAGTCCAATTCGGTAGTGTAGCTGGCAGCATCTATGGCCTCCAGGCCATGGTCTACCAGGCGTGAAGACAGCGTATCGATAATTTTCTGTTGTCTTTGTATGGTCATCTCACGATGTTGCAAAAGACTGGAAATTTGTTTCTGTTTGCGTTTAAGGCGGGACTCGAGAAGCAACAGCTGAGAGGTGAGAGCGTTCATTTGCTCGCTTTTCTCTTTTTGATAACGATACTGCTGTTGGACCTGGTGGAAAATATGTATCGGAATTAAGTTCAATGTTTATAAACTGATAAAGTGCACAGGGGAATGGAAAAAATTAAGTAACTGCCTGTTTCACGATGTTGAACGACATCGTTCGTTCGCATAAATACATTAAAACCAAAAACAACATTTTAAAATTTGTTGCTGTTTCAAACGTATTTATGCGAACGAACGATGTCGTTCGACATTGTGAAACAGGCAGTAAGAGAAAAAACAAAAAATAAGAAACGGAGGATAAGGAATAATAAAGCAGGAAAATTTAAAAACTTGCAAGAATTCGAAATAATAAAACACTAAAAGAATGTAAGTTATATTAAAAAATTTTAGTAAAAGGGAAGAAGAAAGATAGAAATGGAGTACAAGTAGGTACTTGAAGGTAAGATTGAAGCAATGGGCAGGAATTAAAGAGAGAAGGGATTGAAATAGTAAAGATATTTTAGAAACGTTAGCCAAAAACGTAATAATTATATAGAGAAAAAAAAGAGACGAAAGAAGCAGAAGAACAAAGAATCGAAGAATGAAAATTTTCATTAAGAAAAATAGAGGGAGGGAGACAGGGAGCGAGATAGAGAAGTGATGGAAAGGAATCAACAATATTTAAATAAGGAATGAATCAAATATCAAAGAAAGAGAGAGAAAAGTATAAGTAGGAGACAAAAGAAATGAAAGTCACACAAAAATTTAGATTATGAAAAAAGAGTGATATAGAGAGAAAGAAGGGATTAAAAGAATGAAAGTGATGTAAAAAGAAAATAAACAAAAATCTAGGAAGAAAGAATTGAAAAGAGAAAGATGACAGACAGAAAGATGTAAGAGAAGAAGGAACGGAAGGTACACAAATTAAAAACAAGAGAGGTGAAAAACATGTATAATAGAAACTTATATAACAAGGGAGAAAAGAAGGAAAAAAATCAAGGAAAAGGAAAAATAGCAAGATTAATTGCGCCCAAAAGTAAGGCCGAAGTAATGAGTAGGAATTAATAAGAAAATCTATTGAAAATACGAAGAAAGTATGTGAGAGAGTTCGAAAATACAAAGGGAGTTATGAATAAGAGATTAAAAAGGTTCAGAAAAACGTCGACATAAAAGACAAAATAATTGAAGTGTAAGGAATAAAAAAGATAGATAGAGAGAGAGAGAGAGAGAATGAAAAGGAAATACTTGTGGGAAAGCTCAGAGCTATGGACTTGAAGGGAAATATTGCATGAAGAGATTAAGAGGGAGAAGGAAACGAATTTGGGATAAAGTCCAAAGCAGTAAATATCCAGTAACCGGCAGAGACATATAAGAAATGAAGCTACCATAAAAGAAAACAAAAAAGTAAGAAATCGAAACATCAAATAATGGTGGAAAAGGAAATTATCCCGTGCCAGAGTAACTAATGGCCTTCATTACTTTAAAGAAATGTTTTAATTTACTACTCGTATAACTGCTGTAATTATAACTAAGAAAATTCGGTCGTATGCCACAATAGAATATATGGAATATGAGGGAGTAAATAAAGTGCTCCAAAACAGACCAAAGCCAGAGAAGAGCAAAATGAAAAAAATGGAAGAAAACGATCCGAAATAAAATTATGAACAGTAACAGCTTAAAATGGAATAACCACGATAACGAAATGTAAATAAAACCCAATTCAATGAAATAAACAGAAAAAAATGTTATATAATGCAATGCAGGAAAAAGGAACACGGAAAAACAAATAGTGTGAAGCAAGAAGAGAATAGTAATAAGTGTTCGAATTAAAGGAAAATTACAAAATGGAAAAAAACCGAAAATAGCATACATATATGAAAAGGTTATAATTTAAGAAAGAGAAAAATCATATATTCGGAATCCTTTAAAAGCAAACAACAAACATCCCTAAATTTGTTTGCTTTTTTCAATTAAACGTTGCAACTTACTTGCATTGCATATGCCTTCCTCCACTTCATAATATGTTCCGCTTGAAATCTCACCTTGGACCTGAGTTCCTCTATCATGGCACGTGCCGTATGCAAGTCCTTTGGATCCTGATTCATCATATTTAAACGTACATTATTCGTATGCGTTGAAACTGGCACTGGCGGTGGCCATTGGAATTCCAAGGGCGGTTGCACGATCATTTCAGTTGGCAAGGAACCTCGAGGGGCTCCTGCAGCTTTTGGCTTGGGCGTTGTGGGACCAGCCGAGGAGGATGTTGCCTTCACTAGGGGTTGGGTAGCGGGTTGTTTCTGTACACTACAGGCCATGGTTATTGTTTTGGCAAATTGTGAAGCTCTAGCTGCATACATTTAAAAGGCAGTCTAGTTGTTCAATATTATGGGATGAGAGGAAGTTGTAGGAAGTTTACTCCCAATTTGCAGGGTCATTTATATAGAGAACGTGCTGCTTAAAAGGTAAACTGCTGGAAAGTAGAAAATGAGAAATATATGTACTTAGAACTCATACCCATAAGGACATGTAATTTAAACTGTTTAGTTTTATACTTTTATGATTAACACAGACACCACTGCTATTTTATAGTTTAAGAAACTTTTAATGTTAGTACTTTTAATTAACAATTGCATTAATTGGTTGAATTTAAGCACTTAAATTTTGTTAATGATTATTTACAACGAACATAATGAAATGGACTTGTGTGCATAAAATTTAATTCTGATTGCTGCAGCTTTTTCTCACTAAGTATCCTAATAAATTTGAAGTAGTGCAAATTAAGGTGAAAATGACAATTTGTTTTGTTAAATTTCCAATCTCCTTTCCTTAAATTTTTTACGCGTTCCATTTTTTAGCTCAGTTTTTCTCAGTTTTTCACATTTTCATTCCTTCCATTCTAATTCCTCCTCTCTGAATCGAGTTTTTGTAAATGTTTGGAAAAGGCTTTTCTTATGATTGACTATAATTCGTGGACTATTTTATGGGCAGTTCTTGACTAAACAATGAAACCACTAAATAACACTCAAACTTTTTTCTGGAGCCAAATATTCATTTCAAGCAGAATCACATATACTTTTTCTTATTTTTTCATGTCATGTAGGACCTGCCTTATGTTTTCCAAAAATAGTGGTTGCATTTGTTTTATGATTTATTTGCTGGGTCTGATTTTATGTTAAATAAGCATCTAGGTTTGCACTACTTTCATAATTTAATGAAAATGGCTTTTGTTAGATTTTAAATATTAAAATATTTTTTAATACTCCTTAAAGCGAAAAATTAGTAATTTTTTCTGGAAATCCTGAAATATCATTTTTTAAATATATTTTTCACACTGGAAACGAACTTTGAGGGATTTTTAAGAACGTTCATGTCACCATGTTTAATGAGATTTTATTTCATGTAATTTTTAAATCCTCAAATAAAAGAACATTAAAAATCCTGCACATGTTTAGAAAAATGGAAGCGTTTGTTATAGGCTTGCCTTCTTCATAATTTTCATATACATTCGTAACATAATATGAAATATTCATCAGTAATAAGTTTATTTTTTGAATTTAAATGGTGCAAAGAACTCACGAGAAATATTTTTTTATTACGAATGTAAAAGGGACGATGGAGAAGGAAGGGAATAAATCTTATTTCATGAGGATGATTTTTTAATCATCCGACCGTAAAAAGATATACAACGAAACTTCAGTTATTTTATCATTATTATTAGTTATTATAATATATCAAGTGTTACTTAAAAATGTATGCTATTTTTATTTCCTTTCTTCACAGCATTTACAGAAGAGCAAATTGAGCGAATTTTATTTTAATATAGGAATACTGTGTCCCTGTTTCTTCGATAATGTTGCCAGCTATTCAGTCCTTTTAGATTCCATTACAATAACAGAAGAGTAAGTGCTGGTAATAACTCTCACCAATTATATTAATTAATTTCTTTAATATTGCAAAAAATAAAATATGACCTTTCCAAGGAAATAGCTAGCAATTATGAACGACCTGTTCGGTAATATTCCTTATTCTGACAACCACCACAAAAGTTATTATATGAAATATTCAATCTCCTATCGAGCGCACGTTTACAACAGCAGCGTTTCGTTACCGCCACTAATGAGCTTAGTGGCTCCCCAGGGATACCAATCAAAGTTGAAGATTTCAAGTTAAAAACAATACTTCATCAAAGTAATCTCACCCCTCAGCGCCCATGTCACTTTGGCACTTTTCACATCTATAGAACAGCATCAATAGCAACACAACTGAGACTGACAAGATTAAATAAAAGTTTATTCATTAAAAATTTTACTTTCAATTCGAATTTTTTATTTTAAATAAACACTCATTTCCAAGCAGGAAAAAGTAGGAGTATGAGGGCCTCTTTACTTCTACTTTTTAATGCATAAAGCCATCTTGCTTCATTTCATATTCATAGATCTTTTTTGACACATGCTGTCATTGCGGATTAAATCTACCATTATCGCTTCTTCTGGCAGAGATTCTAAAAGGCCTTCAGAAAATAATGTGCTAAGAGGACTTCAATTGAATGCCTCATTAACACGAATGTTTCTTTCAAAGCACAAAACTCAACTAAACGTATATTATTTATGTTTTTCTTTCTAGTTTTGTAAACAAATTACAACAGGAAACAGTTTAACTCCTTCCCTTCTAATGAAACGAAGAAAGAGGCAACGTCTTCTTCAGTCCTTATTTGGAGGTCCTAGGTAGGCCTTTAAAAAGACCTGACACCATTTTAGTTGTACCCCTGGGATATTTTGAAAACACTAGGACATTCACACTCAAAATGTGCCAGAAGTTCTTTTCAAATTTATGTGAACGGGTTTCGGATGGCTTCCTGAATGAGATAACGCTTCTGTTTTTCTACTACTCATTTGTTGCGAATGCTGTTAAATTATTTAAAATGTGTTTGATTCTCTCTACTCTATTTATAAGTAATATTTACAAAAAAAAAATTATCTAATACGGATGTGCAAAAATATTACCAAATCCACTGCTTTCTCTATCCTGTATTCCCAGACAAGACCTTCTCATCATTTTTCTCTCGCAATAAAGCGGTGTTCTCTCTGCAATGGATAAGTTTCTACGTCGTTTGAGATTAAAATATGTACTTCTATTCTCTCACACGCAACGATAAAGGCCTTCTTTGCCTCTTAGTTTCGATGATTCTTTATTTAGGACCATAGAGAATGACAGATTATCAGCCACTCATGAATTATTCATTATCGTATCAAATGTTTATGAATGCGTATGAGTTAAAGTTAAAATAAAGCTTATACGCAACTTTTTCAAGCGAATTTTATATGCAAATATATAATGAGTATATTTTAAGTGTACAGAGATGATCATTCTCTAAATACTATCAATGAACGGACATATTCGTGAACTCTAATTATTCTTTAAATAATCGTTTCTTCCAGTATTGTAGTAAATTTTTTTGTGAAAATATCTCCTGGAGTTCCAGAAAATACTTTTATAATTTGTGTACTTTTAAGCAGCGAACAGATAATTTTATGATCCTAAAATTTTATGCGATTATTTATTTCTTGATATTGATTACACTGACGTGGGCAGGCATGACTACCTCTTCTCGGCTACCAATGTGTATATACTTTTCTCATATACGGCATATTAGATCCAAAAGTGGTGAGGGGTTAGTTTAAATTTACCGGCAGCTATATACAATATAAAGTAGCATATAATGTTTCTTTGCGGTACCTTTGCTAACAAAGACTTAGAAATAGACACACAGCTAACCGGCCATAGACATTAGATGTAAAGTGTAGAGACAGATAAAGGGGTGACGGTGAAGATCGCACTAGGATAACGAATCAAACTGACGGCAATCAGCGCGAAGGCCACCCGCTACTCCTGATGAAAAAGTCTGTTCCACGAAGTCCCTTCTACGACAGAGAAAGTACTAACAAGTAGCATCTCAATCCATACAAAATGCTGTCATTGCCAAAGTATTTTTTTTAATAAATCAAACTATTGAAATCCCAGCAATAAGCCGTTTTCCCGCATAGGCTCAGCAAGTGCAAGTGACCCTTTAAATTTAATCGTATCGTCCTTAAATTTTTATCTGAAGAAAATCCAGACACCAAACACAAGCTATATAATAAATTTAGGCTTCATTGTCATCTTGTAAAGGTAGTGTGCGAGACTCACTACCTTTCAGCACACAAAGAAACTCTTAAAAAATTCCTCTAAAACGAGTACATGTTATAAAAGTGCCTTGCAGAAAATGTTAAAAAAAGTGCCCATTGAAAAAGTACCCTTTAAAAAAAACATATTAAAGAACTTTTAAATAAGTACGTTTAGAAAAGTAGCCTTTAAAAACGTCACTTTTAAATTAGTACCTTTGAAAAAGTACCCCTTAAAAAGAGCACTATTTTTTCTTTATTTAAAGCATTAAGTCTCATGATCAATATATATGATACATTTGTTATATTTGTATACATTTTGTTTTTTAATCAATCCTCTTTAATATTTTATGAGAATCATTTCCGAGTCCTTTTTTAAATGCGTAAGTGATTAATTAATTTGTGGTTAAAAGTAGTAAAAAAAATACTCATTTTAATGGTATTTAACAAAATTATCTTCCATAGGCTGATAGGGACATTTTCTGTTTGCCCGTTCAAAGGGCAGTAAGTATGTATTTATACGCACACCCATCAATGTGTTCATGTGGGAGAGAATAATATGACTCTAACAGAATTCTTTATATGCCTGAAGCATGTACTGTAATAATAGCAATAACAAACAGTGCTAAAATAAACAGTAGGAAATAGTAGTATATATGTATGTGTGTATGTGTGTGAGTTTTCGTATTGTCAGTGGTTTCCAGGAATTTAATACAAAAAATTTTTTCACTATTGAGGATTGTTTCCTTTACTGTTTTAATCTTTTTTTAAATTTTGTTCTTGTTGTTCCTTATGGACTAAATAGTACGTATATACACATATGATTTTCCGCTTTTCTACTAGCCTGTCTGTCTAGGATACAAAATCTTTTGTGCTGTTTATTTTCCCTTACGGTTTTTTTTTTTTTATCTTGGCGTCAAGTGATTTTTATTAACATTCCAACACAATAATTTCCGAATTCTTTTTTCTTATTTTTAACCATATTTTAGTAACAGTTTTGAAGGTTTTTAGTACACTTAGTGACAGAAACAGGAAGGCTCGCATTTTTCTTTAGTTTTGCAAAATATATGTACATGTCAACAAATATTTGTATGTGTGCACATACATTAAAGTCCACAGTTGCATCTAAAATGGAGTCTTTAGTAAAATCAATGAAAACTTGCAACGTAATTTTTATTGAAAACTTTTGCCCAAGTATCCTTTTGTGGGAAAATTTATTTTTGTTGATTTCATATGTATGTTTTCGTATTCTTCCATAACAAAAAACTTATTTTTCGTATATTTAAAAATTTTATGTAGATCTTAAATGTAGGAAAAACAAAAAAACCTTGCCCTTCTTTATTAAAAAGCGATACTAAATAAGTTTTTATTAAAAGACATAGTACATACATATGAAAGTATGTTGATTTTAATTTCCCCAGGGCCTAGATGATAAAAAATTAATAATAGCTACAATATGTAGCATATGATCTTGTGTGTTTATGTATTTCTTTACATGCCACATAATGTACTCGTAATGTAGCACATGTGTCCTTTAACGATGATTTTTTTGTTTTACATTTTAATTACAAATACATACTCGTATATACGTACATAAACGCACTACTTTTATATATACAGTGATATACACATACATAAAAACAACTAACAATCGCAACAGACGGAGAAATAGTTGAAATATTGAAAAATTTCGCTTAAAAAACTCATCAACTCAACCCAGTAAACACAAGGTCATCGACTTAAAGTACGATTTCATACACTATTCGCAATATTTTATGTTCACATTGATATATAAATTTTAGGTAGAAATTTGATTTAAAATTGATGCTTGTTTTAGAGAGAATATTTCATAAACTGCAGCTTTTTCAATTTCAATCCCCAGATTAAATAATCGGTAGCTTTTACTTTTTTAGTTGTAAGTTAAAAAAATGTAAAGTTTATAACATAAATTTCATTTGTTGTGAGAGTAGCTTTTATATGTTTGAAATTTTTTTAGAGCTAAACAACTTATTAGTAGACATGTCACACATGCCTAATATCATATATAAAATTCTTATGTATAAAGGCGTTCTAAGCCTACGATAATTATGTATTATATAATATTCATATATGGTACGATAGACAATTCTCATATTGTGTGTAATTGTTTTGGCATAAACATATAAAGTTGAATGATTTCAAACTGCTTCAAATTCACAGACTATTTGGTTTAGCGAATAATGAAATATCGATATAGGAACAGCTAAAGCCACAGTAAACACCAAGTTTCAATATATATAATAAATATTTAAAAGTTAAAGCTGTTACAAAACTGATAGTATTTTTCATATTAAAAATGGACTTTTAGATGTATTAAAAATTGATATCCTTGAAAAGACCTAATTGTCAAATTTAGGATAAACAATCACAAATAAAACATTCAATGGAATTTGATGGGATTTGAACTCAGGCCTACGAAAAAATATTTTAATATGATATTACCAATATAGTTCAACTAAAAATTGACTCGAGAATTTTTAATTATTATTAATATTTTGTTAGAGCTGACATTTTCGCGAAGCAAAAATATGTACCCAAATTCGCACAAAATGTACGCCACTGGCAGATCGAATGTTGCCCGCTGATAATTGAGGGTACTGGGAATGGAGCACCTCAAAAAGAAAGTAACGTTTCCATTAATAAATAAGGACATTTGATTGGAAATTATACTATTGTAAATATACAAAAAAATTAATTAAGAATTCAATGCTTTTTACTTTTTCAATAAATGTAACGATTGTTACTTCTTTGTTGCTGCAATTTATATGCATCGTAACACTGTATTTCCTGTGCGCTTTGTTTTTGAAAGGTCGACATATGAACAGCTAAAGCCGCAACAAACAATTTCAAGTATTTTATGGATAAACTCTAGATAAATTTCAATATTAAGTATTGTATGAAAAGTTTAAAAGATATCCATTAAAAATAAGTTAAAAATTCATTATTTAATTACTTGTTTTAGAGGAAAATGTTTGATAATTTTTAAAAATAATTTGAAGATTTTACCTCTAGCCTAATTAAGGAAATTCAGAAATTTTTTAATATCGTACAACCGTACAACCGCAAATAAACTTAATCGATGAAGACAGGAGAGAAGTGTTTAAAAAACTACTGGTTTTGCTAGATGGTTATAAAATTTTCCGATTTAATTTAAAAGAAAAGTAAAAATCTAAAGTTTTGACTTTTAACATTTTTTATCAGAATATTATAAATAACAACAAAAAAATTTTTTAATTTCACAAGACAACATATTTTCCATTTTATTTTTCTAACTTTGTACAATTAGACAGACAATCTTTTGTTACTAATGAATGCAGTAGTGAGAAAACAATTTTTTATTCTTTTATTTGTGGATTGAGCAAATTCATGGGAATAAAAAATCTTAAGTTTTAGAAACAATCCTTAAACCATCAGCAAAGAGAAAAAATTATTGCAAAATAAATTTCAAACAAAGATTTTGTCTGAAGCTAATTTTTATTTTCAGTCAAACTTTTTTATTGCCGCAGTTAATTATTAGTTTGAATACAAGAATTTTTTATCAGTTAATTTGTTATCACGATATAAAAAATTCTTTGTAGCTGAAAACGAAACTTATTTTATTTCGGAGCAAATAAGGTAATTTGGAAAATTTTTATGAATTTTTCAATATTCTTTTGAGACTATGAGTTTTATAAAAAATTTATAGGATATAAATCTGGGAATAAATCTAGGTAAAATAAATTTTAGGTAAAAATAATATTAGTGCTATTTCTAATTAAATTATTAAATTTAATTAAAGTATAAATTATTTTGTACCAAAAATTAACTGATACATTTAGTTCTCAACGAAAATTGTTTTGCTAATACATAATAAATGTTATTAAAATATTTATTTGTAGCTGAATTTCAACATGTTTAATAATTTTGTATTGAGTTTATTATTGCGCATTAAGTCTATTTAAATTGATCCTCTAATCCAAAATTACTAAGCAGTTGTCGTGGTATTTTTGTTTAAATATAGAAATGAATAAACAAAAATGGCAGTTGCGTGAAACATTTGCAGAATATATGTATATTGATTCCATAAATAAATATTTGGGTAAAATAAGATTTTTGTTGCTAAAAATTAAAATTTTCAAACATTTTAATGTCCAGCTAAATTTTTATGTTAAACGTTTAAAACTATAAAGATCTAAAATATTTCCTTTAGTCAAAATAATTTTTTAGAACTCATTTTCATCTTTTTATTTTAGTCGACCATAACGAGAGAGGGGAGAGAGAGGTAATAATCATACGCCTCAGTCTCTTTGAAAAAATATTAATATTAATCATACGCCGTGCTGTTTTATCAACAAGTAAACATCGCACTTTTCCAACAAAGCGGAATTTTTGAAAATTTTAAAATTTTCTAATGAAAACAGTACTTAAGCAGAAGGCATTCCTATTGAAAGGTTAAAAGGCTTTAACTTTTTTGTAATTAAGTATTGATATTTCGATACCCTTTGAGTATTATCTTCAGGAAATTGTTTTTGATGATGATACTCAAAGAGTATGGATATATAAATATCGGCTTTTGTTTGTTGGGACACTGTTTGTATTTGTGTGTGTGTATGTTTTGTGTATGTTTCTTGCAGAATCTTCGTATTAAAAAAGGGGGCAAAACAAATACATACAGTAAAATGATGCGTATGGAAAAAAGTCTGCTTTATAAATTACAGCAGCACACATATAACAATTGTTACATTTATTGAAAAAATAAGAAGCCTGGAATTTTTAATTAAATATTTTTTGCGCGGGTTTAAAATTAATAGTTAGTAATTATTAAAGTATAATTTCCTATCGAATTGATTAAAGGAAAAGTTAGTTCCTTTTTGAGCTGCTCCTTTCCTAATACCCTCAATTATCTGCGGGCAACATTCGATTCTGCCAGTGCGGACACTTTGTGCGAATTTGAGTGCATTCTTGTGTTTTGCGAAAATGTCAGCTGTAACAATTTTTAGTTGAACTAAATGATATAGCTTTTTTCAAGGATATCAATTGTTAATATATTTAAGGATCCAATTTAAAATGAAAAATACTGTCTCTTCTGTCACAGGATCAGAAAAGAATTGTGTGGCAGGATTGAACCAAGTGAAAAAATAAAAACGGCTTTTAAGTACTCAATATTGAAATTTATTGGGATCGTGCTAAAAAGCATTTGTATAATTAATTTTTCTAAATTTATTTGTTGTGATTTTGGGAGATATTTCATTGCTCGTTAAACCAAATAGTCAATGAGCTTTAAGCAGTTTGAAAACATTCGAATTCACATGGTTATGCAAAAATATTCAAATACAATATGAAAATTCTCTATTGTGAATTGATATCACATTGAAGGCAACAATAAAGACGACTGACTGCAAGCAAATTATTCCACATACGAATTGTTCAGCTAAAGAACGAATTTTCTCTGTACTACGAAGTACACCTAATCGACCACAAATAGATGAGCTCTTAATGAAAAATGAGTTGTTCCTAAATATGAGTTCCTTCGAGCACATTACATTGTAATGGTGATAGAAAAACGAGACATATCCCACACAGAGTAATTGCTCTAGTGAGACAATGGGTCTCATGCATAAAAACGAGTAAAAGCGCTGAGTTGAGGCATGTGAGCAATTGCTCGTAAGTCGAGTTCGATCAAACAGCAACAGCTTTTGCTCAATTTCGTATGCATAAAAATGAGTTCAAACCAATTGCAATTACTTGAGCAAAGGGAGATCAAACGTCTAATTATTATTGAAGTGCAAGCATGTCGTCAAGTGAAAGTGAAGTAGAATCAAATAATATAATAAAAGAGAAATAATTATAATAATTATAATTATAATAAAAGAGAAACTGACGACATTTTAACATTTTTAGTAGAAAAACTAAAACAAAATAAATATTTACTAGAAAAGGATCAATTTCTTGCTGTTTGTTGTTCGATATCATTTCCTAATTGCCATACATCATTATTGTTGTAATCGTCATTGATAAGGATATAATCGTCTTTTAAAAATTTAGCTATGTTATGCAAAACGAAACAACTGGCTATTACGTGGGGCGCTAACTCTGTCGATACACGAATTTTGTAGTGAAGTATCGAAAATCTTTGCTTCAATTGCCCAAAACACCGTTCTATAATGACACTTTCCCTTGTAAACACTTTGTTGAATGTTTTTTTTTTCTATGTCAGTTGCTGGGTTCCGGAATGGTGTCATTAGCCATTGGCATATTCCATAGCCCTTATCCCCGATAATTAATGCATTATTTGTTGCATTTTGCATTATTCTATATACCTCGCTGTTTCGTAAGATGCGTGAGTCATGAACTGAACCAGGCCAGGATATGTCAACGCTTGTAAAAAGTTCTTTTCCATCACAAGTTGCCTGCACATTTATAGAGTGTAACTGCCTGTTTCACGATGTCGAACGATATCGTTCGTTCGCATAAATACGTTTGAAACAGCAACAAATTTTAAAATGTTGTTTTTGGTTTTAATGTATTTATGCGAACGAACGATGCCGTTCGACATTGTGAAACAGGCAGTAAGTCTTTTCTACAAATATACTCATCGCTTTGATTTGTGGGTTATTTAATTTTTATATGAGTACAATCGATCACTCCAATTGCAAATGGAAAGCAATAATTTCCTTCCCATTTCATTTGAGCATCTTTTATTTCATGTGCATCTTTCGGGAATTTTATACACTCGCTTGCTTTGGCAGATATAAGTTTCTCAACTTCCGCAATAGTTCGCGACACAGGTGATTGATGGACTTCAATATCTGTGGCTATACCATTTTGGAATCCAGGATCTGCACAAAATTTTAAATACAGTCGAATTTTATCAATGTTGCTGGGCACCACCACGTGTTTCTTCTGACTTCTCAAAAAAATAATTAGGCAACCAGCAGATGCTACTATCATCAAACCTATGTATTTATCATTTTATTATTAATTATATAAATAAATTAATAATTAAGAATACAAACCTGTATAATTTTTTATCCTCACTTGCTAAATTTGTTTTACGCTGTTGATAACATTTTGTATTTCTTTGTGGCATAAAATATTCAGCCATGATTCCTTTTTACTGTACGCGAGTCAACTATAAAGCATGCTCAACAAAATTTGAGCAAGAGCTCACAAAAGAAAGCAAAAGCTTGTTTTTATGCATATGAAAATGAGCACAAGCTCATCTAACTTAATTCAAACTGAGCAAGACGAGATCAAACGTGAGCAGTGAGTAAAAGCAAATACATAAAATTTTATTATGCATACGACAATCACCTTTTACTCAAAAAATCGAGTCCGAGCTCAAGTTCACGTTTTATGCATGAGACCCAATGTAGTGGGCAACAGTATTGTCACCCATAAGCTTCTTCATTTCCACGTGTACGCGGTCAAATAACTTCAAAATATCCTTTGATGCAGCGGCCCATACATAAGAGTTTTATTGAATTTTTTAAGCGGATATATGTAGGTGGTATGAATAGCAAGGATATTATATTTATTAAAGCAAAAATAATAATATTATTTGTCTAAATTTCGATTTTCGCCAGCGTGATTTTTGAGTTTGTGATGGATTTCCTTATTCACTCATCACAAAGGGAATAAATTAATAGCGAGCATGAGTGTCTCTGATAATGAAGACAAAATAATAAGACTTAAATATAAATATTAAGAAGACAACTTAATATATAATAATAATAATAATAATATTAAGTACTCATATTTCAACTGAATGATTTGGTATATTTAAACGTTTCATTTTAAATTTACATAAATCAAATTTTATGATATGAGAAGCTTTGGTCACGTCCCAGCAAGTTTTTTTTTTTATTCTCTTTTGATAATGGAATTAATTTTCAAAAGTAATTTTTCAAAGAATTAATTTTAAATTAGATAAGATGGACAGCTTCATCAATCCGCTTGGATAGATTTAGCTACAATTCATCTCATACCTTGGGTATCAATAGTGAGTACTTGCTTGTGTCAGCCCGACATAAAATGATAAAAACACTGAAACAAATTTAAAAATGCGAGAGAATTTAAAAACAAAATTCAAGATTATTTGGTATTTCTTTTTTAATAAAAAAAATATCAGCAACCTTCAGCACTTTTACCTTTCCATACGAATATTAATTTTGAATTTAAACTGAAAACAATATCACCCACATTTTTTGTCTATTCAAAACAAACTAAAATTTTTTCTATCCCTGTTACGTTCAAATATTATATTTCATTGCCTTTTGGCTGTAAGTGTAGTTTCTCTACTTTAATAATTTCTTATATAGAGGATGACATTGTCGTATATTGTGGCCTTCTTTCTTCTGTCACTTGTTACAGATACTTCTTTAAACAAAATCCAACTGCAAAACTAACAGTAGCAACAGATTGTAAATATTTATTGTAAAATTTTATATAAACATCAAATAAAACAGCAAAAGTCAAAAAGAAAAACTTTGCCTTTTGTAGCTTCTCTTTTTTTGCCTGAAACCAAACTGAAAGTTGCGCAATGAATTTTTTTAATAAAACTTTTTGCTGGAGGGAAACAATTTTATATTCAAATAAATATCAGGGATCAATAAAAATATGATACACGATGTAGGAAATATGTATTTTTTTGTGTATAAGAAATTATTTCTTAAATTTTAAAATTTTTATGTCTTCAAATTTTTATGCAATAAGTATGTTGCAACATGTATGGGGACAGACCTAAAGGCCAAATGGTAATTTATTACAGTGGACTTTTGATTCAGCGCCTATGCGTGATTGTAAATTTAAAAAGATTTCAAATACAAAATATATATATGATATATGTAATACACGGCAAAAAAAAATTATTGCAAGCTCGGCTGGAATTTTTAAGATTAAAAAAAAATTAAGAAAAATTCTTTGACAATTCCTAGGATGTAGAAAATATTAGTTCTGGGTTAAAATGGCAAAAATCGTTAAGCATGTGAAATAAAATCCCCTAATAGATTTGCATTAATTATGCCACATCTTTATATAAAAAAGAAATAATTAAAGACAAATTGTGAAATCGGCAAAATTTTAAAAATTATTTAAGACCAGTAAAAAATCAACACAAATCATTTTAGAGCGAAAATGCCAAGGATTTTGAAAACATTTGTTACACTCTCGAGAAATTTTCAAATTGTTTTAAAATTAATAAAATAACCAAATGGCAAAGGGTAATAAACATTTCGAGCTTAAGTTTAAAAATTGTTTAAAAAAAGTAGAATAAGACCAAAATTCTATAAAAAAAAAATAAATTCAAAAACTAAAAAAAACATATACTAAAATCATAACAAACTTCACGAGTATTAGAAGATTCTTAATCTGTTGCGAGTAATAAAAAATTATTCTTATACAACATGACATAAATTTATAGAAATTATTTAAGGCCATGGAAACCTTGTAAATCTTGCCTGTAATTGCTAATGAATTTTTTTAATATTTAACATTTTAAGTTGTCTAAAAATCACTTGAAAAGTATATAAAAGTGACCGCAAAACCTTAAGCCAAATTTCTAACGAAATTTCTGAGATCTAATCCATTAAAAATTTCTAAGGCTTTTTTCATAAAAAATATTTCTGTCTTTTAAAATATTTATGAAACAAAAATCAATACAAGACTCATCTAAAAAACATTTAAAATATTATTTAGGAAAAAAAAAACACTGAATTGATAGAAAACAGTACACACAAAATATTAATAATTTAAATATGACCAAAATGACCAGAGAAAAGCTTTATCGTTTGGGAAGTTCAATTAGAGAAAAGAAGGAGGGTAGTCATTGGTAGTCAAATATACAAACTCATATACATAAGTAAAATAAATGACTGATGATGAAGTATTCTTATATTTGAGTGCTGATGAGGCAAGAGGCGGCACTGAAAACGTGAATATATTTCCCCAGCTAATATTCAAATCTACTTTTCCTGTCATTTCTAAAAACGAAACATATTAAATATTAATAAAAATCATTTTCATGAAGAAAAATTATGTTCATTTGGTTGAAAATATATACAATTCAAATAAAATAGATTCAACAGCTAAAAAAATATATTTCTTTGCATTGAAATTATAACGTCATGGTGAATTTTAATTCAACTGACAAAAGATATGGAAGTCATTCATTTTATTGCTTTCAAAATATTCATTATTCATCAGTGCTTTCTTTTAATTGCTTATGAAGTCTAGTAAAGAAAATTTCTATTAAAAATTTTGTTATAATCGCAAACTTGTTTCGGAAAATACTTCTTTTTTAAAGAAAATGATGTTGGCTTTATGTGCTTGTTTTCCCTCTTTAATTTTTCTAAGGATTTGACTTGACCTCTTACTCTATTTTTGGTCTGCAAATCTATCTTTTCTGATAGATTTCCTAGTTTGGTAGCACCATGTCCACAATGGTCTGTTCTACCCATTTCCTTTGGTATTCTCCTGAATGTTGTGCTTGTATTGTACAGCAATCGAGCCTGTTGTCTGTTGTTTCTATATTCCGTAAAGTTTATAAATTTTTGTGTGGAAGGTGAAATTTCCGTGCAGTCTATCGCTTATCGATCGTGTGATTTTATCAAAATTTTTATTGAAAATCCTGAACTTATGTCCAATTGTTTCAGTGGTCCCTGTTGTTATTTAGTTAAACATGTCCATCAGCATATTTGCTCAAATCTGTTCTGCCAACTTTAGGTGAATGTCCAGTATTTCAGGGTTTGTCCTCTCCTTTTCGTTTCTTGCGAAATGCCTGTCTATCTTTTTCACACTTTTCTCGTTCGCCCCCGTTTTGTGGTTTAGTTTTATTCGAATAAAAATTGGCCAACAGTCACAATAGTCTTAAATAAAAATTACAGAAAAAACAAAATTCATACTCGTATATACAAATTTAAAAAAATTATTTATTGAAATCACTCCTTTTTTTCTCCCGATGACTTTTTCAAATCTGTTATTTACTGTGGATTAGGATGGTCTTCTATATGTTTGCTTTACCATTCGTATATATTTATATTTTTGTAATTCCCGTTTGATTTTTTCAGAATTTTAAAGCATATGAATTTAAACGTTTGAAATGTGATGGCTAAAGGTCAACTGTTGAGATGGCATAAGCATCAACAAAACTCAAGTGACAATGACTTGACTTGAACCACAACATATAAACATATTTTTAATATAATAATTTTTCTTAACTAAACTACGACGCAATTTAAAAAACATTTACTGAGGCTATTTAAATTGTCAATCAAGATTTTGTCAACTTAATTTCCCAAGTAATCAAAAAATGCTTTACAACATTCATGAGAATGATTTCCTCTGTTTTCATTGAGCTGTAAAAACCATTTCCTTTTGTTAGTGAACGGACTTAATCAACTACGCAGACATTTAGTTCAACATTCGCTGTTAATTTATAATTTCAGCAATGAAACATTTATAAATAAATCATACCGAAATCATTTAACAGCAAGTGATTTGTTAGCAAGAAATTATTTTTTATTATACCATTTTAAATAGAAAAAGGACAAAAGAATCACAGATGATTTCCTTACAAAAAAATATATAATTAATGATCTCATTGCTTTTTGTAACAAATGCTCTTTCCACCTTTAATATCCTGGTGTTTAAAATTTACCAGGAAACTACGATGGTTGTGTTAGTTTTTTTTTGTTAGGGCTTTATCTTTCAAAAACCCTATTTGCTAATGACATTTGCTACAAAGGAGGAAAACCTATTACTGAGCTTGTGACATGTCCCTTGTGTGTAGTTCGGTGACATGAACATTCATATGTTTGAAACTCTTTCGTTATTTAAAGCCCTTTCTAATTCCACTGGACATAAAAACTGACTCTGATTACAACTACAAGTATACAAATTAACGAAGAATATAGTCCTTGAGTGGAAATGCGAGTATATAACAGTTGTTGATAAATGATGGTAAAATATCCTGCAGTGTGTCTAGTGTTGCACTGGGATTTTTGTATTAAATTCGTTCCAGATTGTTCTTTTTTACTTCATTTTCTTAGCGAAATATTCTTAAGATAAACAAATTAAAAGGGTTGTCATTAACTGAGTTAAAGTGGGAGAGAAAACAATGAATGAGTGGCTGTACTTTATAAAAATAATTATGTACCAATTAAATAGATGCTAAAGTGATTATAATAAAGGAAGCCAACAAAATACTACAAAGGCGTAGTTAAGAAATGAAACATAAAAGATAAATAATATTATTAAGAAAATGGAAACGAAAAACTAAACAAAAAGGAAGTTTGAATAGAAAGAAAACAAGTTGACAATTTCTGTTGAAAGTGTTAAAATATTCTGTATAAAAATGTATAGTTAAAATCTTTTGCTAAAAAAAATCGTTAACGTAAAAATTTTCTGTATAGAAAATACTGACGCTAGCATTAATATATTCTAAATAGCATAGAGATTTTTCTATATAGAAAATATCGCCGCTAACGCAAAAAAAAAATTTTACAAAAATGCGTAAAAATTTTCTCTTTAGAATTTTTTTGTTTGTTAGCATTAACATTTCCCGCATCTACACTAGATATTGAAGCTGACGTCTAACTTTTCTCTTTCAAAAATTTTATCGCTGGCGTAACAATTTTCTATTGTTATATTGCCACTGGCGTTAAAGTGTTGCATTAAGAAATTTTGTCGCTAGCATAAATATGTAATTTTAAGAAAATTTTGTCGTGGCGTTTTCTATTTAGAAATTTGTTCGCTAATATAAAATTTTATATTTTTTAAAATTTTCCGCTCGCATTAAATTTTTCTGTAGAGAAAATTTTGCAGTTGGTATTTAAATTTTGCTGTTTAGAAAATTTTTCGTTAACGTTAATACTTTCTGTGTGGAAAATAATGTTTATAGTGCCAAAATTTTTTTCGCTGGCTTTAAAATATTCTATTCAAAATGTTGTCGCTATCGTTTAATTTTACTGAGTTGACAACTTAGTCACTGGCTTTAAAGTTTTCAATTTAGAGAACTTTGTCGCTGGCGTAAAGATTTTCTATTTAGACAATTTTATAGCTGGCGATATTTTGGGAATTTTTAATATTAAATTTTCTATTTAGAAAATTTTGTTGCTGGCGTTAACGTTTTCTATTAAAAAATGTTGTCGCTAGAATATAATTCTGTAATCAGAAAATTTCGATTGATTTTTTTCGCTAGAATATAATTCTGTAATTAGAAAATTTCGATTGATTTTTCTTTATAGACAACTTTGCCACAGGCATTTGATTTTACTGTTTATAAAATTTTTCGCTTGCGTTAATATTTGCTATGCAGAAAATACTGTCGCGAGTGTTAAAACTCTCTGTTTAAAAATTTTTGTCACTGGCGTTAAAGTTTTCTATTAAAAAATTTTTCCGCTAAAATAGAATTTTCTATTTATGAAATTTTTTTCGCTAGCGCTTAATTTCTCCTTATAGTAAACTTTGTCGTTGGCGTTTAGTTTTTTCTGCTAAAGCAATTTTCTGCTAACGATGATATTTTCTGTATAAAAAATACCGTCGCTAGTATTAAAATTTTTCATTTGGAAAACTTTTTCGCTAGTGTCAAAATCTTCTATATATAAAATTTTATTGTTAGCGTAAGAATGTTCCGCATAATAATTTTTTCGCTATAGTTGCAATTTTCTGAATAGAAAATCTTATCGAAAATCCAGTTTCTCGTAGCTAGCTTTAAAAGTAATGTCGCTAGTGTTAAAATTTTCTTCATATGAACCAAAATACTTCGTAAAGGAAATATTTTCTATAATGTTTTTTTAAGAATTTTAATTAGAGATATTATTATTTATTTAAGTTTATTATTCTAGAAAGGTTCCTTTGTGGTATAAGGTAAAATTTTGCTTTTTAAAACTTCGTTTGATACCAATACGAAAATTTTATTTGTCGTGGTAGAAATCATCTGTCGAACTGTTTGTCACAGCTTTACCACCAAGATTAGATTAATTCTTCTTTCTCAATTTGTGCTGGGTTTAAATGTATCCGTTTTTATATTGAGTCAAAACAACAACAAAAAGAAGCTTTAAAAGAGGGTCAAGTGTACTGTTCCCCGTTTATTTCTTCTATTTTCTTTACAATCGCGTGAAATATGTGTCTCCAAGAACCGCTATAAAAAGAAACTGGATAATGTGCTAAAAAGAGTCTGCTTTGTTGTTGTTAAATAACAGCGGCAATACTAGTAATAACAACAACAGCTTTCAAAAGTTAAACAGCAATTTGCAACAGAAGTTCAAATGAATAGAGGAAAATACAGAAATGTGTGTGTATGTGCAACTTCCACATGTGGACTTGGCCTAAAATACAGAAGAAAATATGGAAAACTAGTTGAATGTTGCAACTCACAAACTCGCACTGTATGGTTGTTGTTAAATGGACATTTGTATATTGACTGTTGTTGCAGTTGTTGTTGATTATTAAATGTTGCGTAATCACTTTTATGCACATCATGTCAGTTTACTGCTGTCATAAGCCTAGTTTGTTAAGTGGATCTAAGAAACTCTTTTCCTGTTTCTCTATTTGACTGTCTGCCTATTTTCATATCTGCTCGTTTGTCTCTCGATTGTTCTTTTATTGCCCCACTGTCTGTGCTTTTAGATGTTTGTGTTTGGATTGTTTAGCTTAGCTTGTCTTGTCCTGTTAGCTGGTTGTTTCTTGTTTCTGTCTTAAGACCATATTCATATACATTTTGGCCTTATTAGAGAGACACACAAACCAGCACCTGGGGTGACAGAAGAACCTACTAACCAACAACTGCAATAACGAAATTGTCCGCAAACCAGCTGTTGTCTGCAATCTAATACGAGTATGTATTGCACAAAATACTTCTTTCCTTTTAACCAAATCTTGCCATGTTGGCTACAATTATGATCCTTGTCTTGTTATAAAAATGTTCCTATCGCACACGATTTATTTCTGCCAGCTGAAAAGTTATTTCAAAAGGTTCAAAGGGAATTGCAAAGGAAATGGTTTCCACGAAAATATAGTTTTTGAATTATGGAAACAATAAAGTGGAATAAGAAGAGGCAAAGGTTTTAAAACTTCCGGAAAATAAAAAGGTTTTACCTTATATATTTTTTTTCGCTAGTATTAACATTTTCAATTTCGAAAATATTTTCGCTGGCGTTTAAAATTTCTCTAACGGAAATTTTATCGCTATCGCTTAATTTTTTTCTAGCGCTGAAATTTTCTATTTCGAATACTTTTTCACTGGCATTCGTATAAGTTTTTTAATCTTTTCGTTGGCGTTTAAATTTTCTTTTTCGAAAATTCTTTGACTAGCGCTTAAATTTTTAAATTTGTTCTTTCGAAAATTTTTTCGCTTCTGTTAAACTTTCAATAATGAAAATTTTTCAAATAAAATCTTTTTTCCCTACCGCTTAAATTTATTTTATAAAACTTTAAATTCTTTTTTAGAAAATTTTAGTGCTAACATTAAAATTTTCGCTGAGGAAAATTTTTTCGCCATCGTTAATATTTGCGCTACAAAATTTTTTCGCTAGTTTTTGTTTTTTTTTGTGTAAAATATTTTTTTCCAGATTAAAAAATTTCTCTGCCCTGGAAATTTTAACCAAAATCGATTTTTTTGTTAACATTTGAAATTTCCTCCATAAAATTTTTCGCAATTGTAGAATTTTTTTTCGCTAGTGTTTAAGTTTTGTCTTTCAAAAGCATTATTTGCGGATTCTTAATTTTTCATATAGAAAAACTTTTCACTAGGGCTTAAGTTTTGCTTTTTAATTTTTTTCTCCAGCGTTTGAATCTCATATAAAGAATTTTCTTTTACATTTTCTGCAGCCGTCCAAATTATTTTTATAGAAAATTTTTCGCTAGGGCTATAAGCTTTTTCCTATTGAAAATATTTTCGCTATTGCAGAAATATTCTATTTCCTTTCTTAATTAAAATTTTTAGGATTGTGTTAAAGTTTTCTACGACGTGTATTTTTTCGCTAGTTTTAACAATGTCTCTACATTATTTCGCTAGTGGTAAAGTTTTCTTTTTTACATATTTTTTTCGCTAGCATTAACGTCTTATTTATGGGAAATGTTTACGCCAGATTTAAAGAATTTTCTATAAAAAAAATTTCGCTACCGTTAAAATTTTCCATAAAAAATATTCTCGCCGACTCTCTGCAGGCGTTTATATTTTCCGTATAGAAAATTTTTTGCACTTGTGCAAAATTTTATATGAGAAAAATTATTTATTAACTTATTTTCCCTTGGGTGACCTTCCCTTCTGCTTCTTGTAATAAATAGAACAAACTAAGAAAAATTGCAAAACAATAATGGAAAAAATTGCAAATACAAATAAAAAGCCAATTGTTTTAGCTGAACTCTCGAGAAATTGTTGGAGATCTCTAAACTGGTTCTCACATTCGTTTCGCAGTTAATGTTTGTTTATATTTTTTGCATTTTTATCTCTTCTTTTGTTTTCAGTTTACTTCTTAATTGTATTTTTTTTCACCAATAACAACAGCAAAAGGTAACAGAAGGTCAACTTTTAATAAAAACAAAAAACTATAAAAAAAGTTGTGGGATCTTGTCGTTACAACAAACCAAAAAGAGATAAAAGAAACAATTATTTGAGTTAAAAAATTTTAAACAAATTTTATCGATAGTATGATGAATCGTTTCAAGTTTTCATAAGAACATGAGTATTTTCTAATGATCACAGGCCATTGTGCTAAAATTCGTTATTAGTAGTAACACTATATTTGAGATACTTCTTCCGGCAATATGGCCTTAAAGTTCAGCGCCCACGTCATACAAGCAGAGCTTTTACCAGTAACTGTTTTTGTTTGTTTAATTGAATAAGTACTCAGGGGATGACCCTTCCTTTCTTGTGCAATGCATCGTGTTGGTACTAAGAACATTTTGAGAGGAAGAATAGAGGGAGTAGGAGTAAGGACATTCGATTAGAGGATAATAGAAAGGACAGCTACAGGAAGACGTTTCACAAAAGAACGAATTTTCTCTGTAGTGTGAAGCGCGCTTAATTGGCATATCGAAACAAATGGATGTGCTCTTAATGAAGAACGTGTTATTTGCATATGAGAGCAGGTCTCCGGGACTGAATATCCTTTCATTAAGGCACATTCCATTGTAGTGACAATAAAACAGCGAAACACATCCCACGATGTGTCGGTGCTCCTGCGAGTCAATAGAGTTGGCTACACCACCTGCAGCCCTCTCCTGTACTCGGTGGAGTAGACTTTAAACCATCGGCCCATACATGAGCATTGTATTTCATTTTTGATGCGATATTGGCAGTGTAAATGGTAAGGATAGGAAAGAGTTAAGAATCTCTTACATCGCCTTAAAAAAACGGGGCACGCCAAAGCCTTTAGCGACATGAAAAATGTGCTCCGTCCATCGAACATCACACTGAATTTTAGTGCGAGAAGATCTAGAAATTCTGATTCCTCAATATTTATATCACTCATAATTACAGATGGAGGACCATGTCTGGTCATACGTTCATGCGTAAGCCTACAACACTGTCCCTTACGAGAATTAAAATCAACTCGATGCGTATGACCGACCCCATTCTGAGAATGTACAAGATCATGATTAAGCGTATCAATACTGTTTCGCCTTATCGCCCCATTCTACAACAGGTTTGGCTTATGGTCAAATGAATAGGAATGGCTACTGCTTGCTGCTGAGTAAATCGGGTTGAAAGTTTGACATAGAGAGTCATTAAGAAAAATATGAAATACTGTAGGAGAAAGAACAGAACCCCTGAATATTACCAGTAACTAGTACCGAAAGAACCAGCTGAGGGTAACTGGTGCCCATAGTACCAGTTGTGATTGTGCTAAATCATAAGCAGAAGCAGCTCCGATTATGAAACCCGTGCAGTCCCATTTTCGGCAGCATCTCCCTAACCATTATGGTGGTACTTAAGAATGGCACTTAAGCGGATATAGCGCTCTTATATGTTTGGTTTGCCAATGATGACAGCATGTCTGTGAATACTAAACGGTATCTTGAGATGAGAGAAAAAATGATCATCAAGAAGATCAGTAGCCATTTTAATTTCTTATGTATAAATACATACATATACATGCGTTTATACGACTGTATGTATATTTTCATGTTAATGTGTATTATTAATGGTCTTCTGATCTAAATTAAAAACATGTCAACTTTTTTCTTGTTTCGCCTCAACATTCAAGAATGTTGATACTTCTGTTTTGCTTTCATTAGCAGAGAGTTTGTGTCATCGTGTCATAATGGTAATTTTATTTTATTTTTTTAACTAGGTGACAATTATGATCTTTAACTTGTTTCTGTTTTTTATGCCATGTCAATTTATTAAACTTACTGGCAACAATATGAGTTATTAGCTTTATTTACATTTACATACGTACATACATGTGTACATAAATACAAATACAAATAAATGTCTGTGCATACAAAAGGAGATATTGTATGAATGTTCTTTATTGCATTTTTAGCGATTAATGACGGATGTCGTGGATTTTGGCTACAAGTGTGTTTGTGGAGCAGGGCTGGTAGTGCGAGAGAGATCAAATGAATTGTATGAATGGGCATTAAATAATATTATTTTACATGCAATAAATTTATATAAAAAAATTCTCACGTTTTTTATGGGAAATAAAAATCGCAATAAGATATATGTATATGTATGTCTTCATATTATTGTGATAATCTAATTATGAGGAAATTTTAATTAAAAAAAAAAATTATATATACTTAGCAAAGGTGATTGCGAAAGAAATGTTTAAATATATAAATAATAGCAATAAGAATTATAATATTATGGAAGATTATTTTAGATAAAAAAATTAATAGAAAAATATTATATGACATCACTAAACAAAGTTTTCTATAGGAGAAGTTTTCAATGGCAGCCCTAAAAAAATCTCTATAGATTATTTTTAACAGAAGACTTACAAATTTTCTAGAGAAAAACCTTAAATGTCATTTTAAAAGAATTCTCTATAGAAAATCATTCAACTCCTGCCTTGAAATTGTTTCTATAAAGAAATTTTCTACAGTCCGCCTGTAAAATTTTTGAGAGTTTTTTATAGAAAATTTTTGATACCACCCGCAAGAAAGTTGTCTGCTCAATAAATTTTTTTTTCTTTATCATTAACTATTTGCAATAAGTCGAAGGACCAGAAGGAAAAGAAGTGCAGTAATTGTGGAGGTAATCACACTGCTAACTACAGGGGATGTCCTGTATACTCTTTCGTTAAACAGGCTATGAGTCAAAAGCCTAAAGTAGTCCCAGCGCAAACAGGAAATACGTACTCCGCCACTTATCCTCTAATGGCCCAACCAATCACTCCACAAGTATCGTATGCTGACGCTGTGAAGATCAACTCTGTTCCAGTGCAAAAAGTGTCACCACCAAATAATGCAACAAATGCAAATGCTAGCTTTAATTTCAGTCGCCTTGAAAATATTATTGATAATTTGGTGCAAACTATAAACAACTTTACAACAAATATGACTAGCATGATGCAAGAAATGCTGCGAATGCAGAACACTCTGCTTCTAGCATTAGTTAACAAGCCATGAACACGTTAAAGTTATGTTTCTGGAACGCAAACGGCATTCGCCAACATAAAAATGAACTTGAGCACTTCCTCACGGTGAAGAATATTGATGTAATGTTGGTATCTGAGACTCATTTGACTTCGAGAAGCCTTTTTAAAATGAGTGGCTACACCTTATATGATACAAAGGACCCGAGAGGAAGAGCATGCGGAGGATCAGCAATTCTAATAAAGTCAAGACTCAAGCACTATATTCTTGAGAACATTTGTGAGCACCATCTGCAGGCAACAAATATTTGCATCGAAAATTTTTGTTCAAATGTTGTGATATCATCGATTTACTCCCCTCCCAGATTTTCAATCAGTGAGGATAAATACGAGGATTTTTACAAAACTCTTGGCCCTTGTTTCATAGCAGCTGGAGACTACAATGCAAAACATACGTTCTGGGGATCGCGGCTTATTACACCTAGAGGTAAAGCATTGTTCAACACAATTTCAAAAATGGGTTTGGATTTCATTTCTAGCGGGGAGCCCACTTACTGGCCTACTGACATACAGAAAATTCCGGATGTTATAGATTTTGGGGTCATGAAAAATATCCCTAGGGATTTAATTCATGTTGAAGCTTCACATGATCTTTCCTCCGATCACTCTCCCACGATCTTTACAATTTGTAGCCCACTAAGAAGTGACTTACCTGACCCATATGTGAAGATGATATATCGTGTTAACTGGCTGGGGTTCAAAAAATATCTCAGTAGTCATTGTACGGAAAACATCAGGCTTAGAACTCCCGATGATATTGAACTTAACATTGCCAATCTTACCGAGAATATTAAACAGGCTGCTAAACATGCCACTACCTCCCATCCGCAGACTGGGTTTAATAGAATTTATTCTGCGGATATTGAACGTCTCGTATGTGAAAAAAGGAGAGCTAGAAGGGAATGGCAACAGCACAGATCGCCCCAACATAAAATTAGACTTAGAGAATGCACTAAACGACTCCAAGAGTTGCTTGCATCTGAAAAATCTGCTTCTCTTAAAAACTATCTGGAAAGTCTCGATGTCACAGCAGCATCTAATTATTCCTTGTGGCGCGATGCTAAAAAACTTAAAACACCCGTTGAGTCTAAACCTCCCCTGCGCACTTCTACCGGAGGTTGGGCAAGAAACAATGCTGAAAAAGGTAACATATTTGCTGAGCATTTAAAACAAGTATTTACCCCAAACACGTGTACTGGTGCTGTTGATTTGCCGAGCGTAGTTGCTCTACCCCCTCGACCCATAAAGTTTAAGATGCTTGATGTACAAAAACTAATTGCTGAAACCAATCCAAAGAAGGCCCCGGGTATTGATGGAATTAGTAACAAGATGCTGATGCAGTTGCCTCGTATTGCTATTAGAATCCTGTTATTCATTTTTAATGGCATTTTACGACTGGAGTATTACCCACACAGCTGGAAACTTGCCATGGTCAAAATGATTCCAAAGGCGGGTAAAGATCTTACTAAGGCTGAGTTTTATAGGCCAATAAGTTTGCTGTCAACAATTTCAAAGCTCTTTGAAAAACTTCTCATGACAAAATTGTCCCCAATTCTAGCTGATAATGGATGCATACCGGACCATCAATTTAGTTTTAGAAGTCAGCACAGCACCATTGAACAATGTCATAGATTGGTTCATTTTATAAGAAGAACATTTGAAGAAAGAAAGTATTGTTCTTCCCTCTTTATTGATGTCTCTCAGGCATTTGATAAAGTGTAGCATGAAGGCCTTATTTTAAAATTAAAGACATATCTACCAATAAACATAGTAAATTTTTTAGAAAGTTACATTCTTGCCCGGAAGTTCACTGTCGTGGAAGGAGACTTCATGAGTGTGCCCGAAACTATTTCATCTGGGGTGCCTCAGGGGAGTATACTGGGGCCAGTTTTGTATTTGATTTATACCTGTGATATGCCTTTGAGCAGTAATATCCTCACTTCTACTTTTGCCGATGATACAGCCTGCCTTAGTATGCATGAAAACCCTCACGAGGCATCCCGATATCTTCAAGAACATATTAAGCTGTTGGAACTGTGGTTGAACTTATGGAGAATAAAAGTAAATGAACAAAAGTGTGTTCATGTCACATTTACTCTACGAAGAGACACTTGTTCCCCCATTCGAATCAACAACCAAGTTGTGCCTCAACATTCACAGGTGAAATACCTTGGTATACACCTTGACCGACGGCTTACATGGAAACTCCACATTGACTCTAAGCTGACACAAATGAAGCTTAAATTAAGCCAGATACATTGGCTGATTGGTAGAAATTCTACTCTCAGTCTGGATTGTAAACTTTTAATATACAAGTCACTTTTGAAACCCATATGGTGTTACGGTATTCAGCTATGGGGCACTGCTTCAGCTTCCAATGTAGAGAGAATACAACGAATGCAAAACAAAATCTTAAGGTTAATAACATCAGCTCCATGGTACATGAAAAATTCATTTTTACATCGTGATTTAAATATGCCACTTGTGACCGCTGAAATTGCAAAATATGCAGGCAAATATTTAACAAAACTCGAGTCCCATCCGAATCCGCTTGCCCGAAATATCTTGAACTTTCCTGGACACATCCGCTTAAAAAAGAGGGATACTACGGCATTAATACGCAACACTGCAGATGAAATTCTTTAAAAATATTTTTTGTGCTTAACATGACATTTATGTATTATTAATTATTATCACTAAGTTTATGTCTGACACTGGTCGGGCCTAACAATTATATATATATATTTAAGATTTTAATACTTATTGTTAGTTCAGTTAACTGAAGATAAAATAAATAAATTTTATTAAAAAAAAAAAAAAAAAAAAAATCATTAACAAGAAATTTTTTCTACAACATCTTTAATTTTGTAGATATTTATGTTTCTTTTATACCATAATTTTTAGGCTGTCAACACCATGCATAAGCAAACATTTCAAATTACATAAATGTGTCAACATGAAATTATATTTCGTAATATTAAATACGTATAATTTATAAAAAAAAGCACAAACGATTATGCGAACTTCTCATTTTGCAAAAAAAAAAAAATATAGCAATTGCTGCTGATAGTTTTATTTTGTTTTTATTGTCGCCTGAGTCATGTTGTGGCACAATCTCGTAAACTGTCATAAAGAATGCGTAAAGTGAAGTGTCATTAAAAATGCCCATTTGTATTTCCCTGCGAATTGACTCTTCGCCGCCCACTATATTATTATGTTTTTAACTGTTTTATTTCCTTACACTTTTTATTTCAGCATTTTATTTCTACCATAATATTTTTCCTTATTTATGGTTTTTTTAATTTAATTTTTTTTGTTCGTTTTTTCTATAATTTTTCATCATGACAATTACTTTGTATTTATCAGATGCTGCTGGTAAATTTTGAAGAAAAAAAATATATTTTGGCTTTAGAAGTTAAATAATTTATTACGTCAATGTGTCAGGAAAAAAGTGACAGACAATTCACTTTCATTTATGTGGAAAAAAAATATGTTTGCATTAATTGATTGAAATGTTTGTAAAGCTGTTTATTTAATTGAAAATTTGCAGTAGATTTAATTTAATGTATGGCTTTTTAATTTAAATATAAATATGTATTTATGCATGTGCATATTCAATTATTTATACTTTAAATGAAATAGTTCAACTAAAAACTGAAAGCAATTAATTAATTAAGACAAAAAATTTTGCTTCATAATTCTGGTACTATTTTTATTTCCAGCGCAGTAACTTCCAAAAATATTTGTTTTATGTCAAAAGTGAAATTATGTGAATTAAATATTTTTAATTTAATTTAGGTTCTATAAAGTATTTTAAATTACATACAAAAATTTGATATTGAAATTTATTATTTGGAATATTCTCCCCAATTAGAGTTTTTGCAAAATGCATTGAAAAAATGAAAAAAATATGTTGTAATTCATAATCAATATTGAATTCTCATATTGTATTTGATTTATGTGGCATAAACATCCGAATGTTTTTTTGAATGTTTTCAAACTGCTTAAACTTCACTGACGATTTGGTTTTAGCAACCAATAAAATGTCGGCATATGAAGAGCTAAAGCCACAACAAACAATACATTTATACAAAAATTTTTTTTTAATAAATGTGGAAAAATTTATGATGGATTAGAAAGTTTGCGATAACACAATAAATTTCTATGAATCATCGGGACCGAAAAAGTTGTTCCTAATACACGATTATTCGTTATAAACAGAGTATGTTATAACAGAATTAGAAAAATTGAAATTTTTTTGTGCATATATTGTGGCGTCTTTGTGCAAAACTGTTCATGTTCCGAAGAGAAGAAAACGGGAGTTTATTGTTCTTTAATAAACGTAAATTCCTTAGGAAAAAGCCTGGAATCCTGTTGATCTTTTAATTTAGAACGATATTTGATATGATTTTTTATGCATTGTTAGAAAAAGTGTTACACTTTTTTCACAGAAAAAAACACATACTGGAGGAATTAAGATGGGCTGATAAGCGCTTTTTTTAATTAAAAGAAAACAAATTGTATGTGACATATAATTTAAAGTGTTATGCATTTGAAAGGCCTATTAACGCCATTATGAATGGAACATAAAATTGTACATGTATGTATTTGCGGCAGCTAAGCTCGGTGGCGCGCATCGCAATTTTTAAATTTTCCCTGACTCCAGGTTAAATTTGACTGCCTAGAGGAATAATGTTGGTTTAGGGGGTCGCTGTGGTTAGTGGTTTATTCACATAGACCTGCTCGTTAAAGAAAACCCTACAAGAAAAAGTCTAAAGCGGATAAATAGCAAGATCACATCACCTCCACGTGAAATGACCATGCCCTCAAACCGCCCATATAGAATGTCCAATGTGACTTGAGCTGGTTGGTACGCTGTTACGTCTTATTAAAACCACATGCCGTTGGTGTTCACATCATCTAATTCTGTTCAAAAGAAATTGGTAATCATCGACCTATAGCGCTCATCGTTAGCGATGATGGCTTGGGCAATGTCGTTTTCAAATAAATATGGAACGATGATGCTGCCAGCCCAAAATCCATACCAAATAGTGACTATTTCTATATGCATTAAAAGCTTTTGGATCTTATGTGGTTTGGTATCGTTCCAACTTCGACAATTTTGTTTGTTGATGTACGCATTCATCCACAAATTGGGGACAATTATGGCGACCATGAAATGGGCGAAACGCGCGGAACGTTAAATGAACAGAATACTTATTTTGATAAAATAATTTTATTATTTGCATATATTGTTGAACGCTTCATCAGTGTATGGTGATTTGGCAAAACAGACTGAATAAATGACAGCTGTAGCGACAGATGTAGTCACTATCAACTGTCAAAAATCGAAAGCCTGTATTAGCTCCTATACTATTTATAAGTTCGTTAAAACCTAATATTTAGTTAAGATAGGCCCGATAGATAGTGAACCTACTGAAGCGGGTAAGATAAGAATGAAAATACATATTTAATAAAATATTGTAGTGTAATAACTGAATTAAATTTTCGGGGGCTTTAAAATGTTGCAAGAGGAAAATTTTTTTTTTAGTTTCTCGGGAAAACTCGAGGAGCAGTGGAGAAGAAAGATCGTGTCAGGAATACTTAATTGAAATATAATAAACACAATCACCTCTAGAGTCTTAAAAGAATTATTACAAAACGTATCTCTTGCAATATTGAAATATATTTTATAATGTCTCGTGCAATTGATTAATATTTACATGCTGCTGGCTGTAGAGTGTATATTACAAATAGTGAATGTTTTAAATAGTGGGCCAGGAATAAAATTAGTGGACAAAAAAATAAATAAATAAAATTTGTGTTAAAATGTGTATTGCTCAACAACATCCTAATCGTTTAGAAACTAAAAATGTATTTACATGTTTTTTTTTTCAAATGCAACCACTGAGGGATGCTAATTAGATTAGATGATGCTAAAGACTTTTCTTTGTGGTTAATAAAATTTTGTTTAAATTTATGAAAATATGAAATGAATAATATTGCTTACTTTTAAGTACAAGATATAAGGTTCTGGATAAACATACCTGAAAATAAAGGAAAAAATAATTAGATTAGTTAGTTATTACGAGTATAAAAAATATAACAACAAAATTATATATGAAATTTCTAAGAAAAAAAGCAAATTTTAAAAATACGTAGAAACTTATTAATAAGAAAACTGAGCGGACACCTAAAAGAGGACGTAAAAAGTTTGAAACAAATGAAATGGCATTATATGCGCATTGGCGTAGATCGACACTTTTCTAGAGGATGTTTAGTAGCTGATAAATATTTCTGGTAGGGGCTACAAACATTTGAGCTACTTTTACTTGGTCTCATACTAATTATATTAATAGTCTATTTGCCAGCTCTAATAGTACTTTAACACGAACTACCACATATAATTTTATAATGCTTTGTTGTTAGAAATAAAAAAAACATATTCCTCCAAAATGATACATTACACTCGTACAAACAAACTGGTTAAATATAGTATTTATATTTGCCATTTTGCCCGCCACTCACTCTATTGCTGGAAAATATTAACCCACTGCCCTGGGTTTTATTTGTTGTATTGACTGTTTGACTGCAAGTCTTCACGTACCCAGTACCACAGTTTCTACTCCTGGCTACGACTGTATAATTATAATATATTTTTCCTATTTCTTTAGTTTTTTTTTTCTAAATGATTTTATTTTAGTATTTTTTTTTTCATTCTGTTGGCTGGCAGTTAAACTAGTTTCTTCCATCTTTTTTTCCTCGCACGTTTTCTGAACTAAAAAGAAAAACGTTTTTTTTTGTTTTTTGTTGCAAAAACTACAGATAGAGATAAATTTGAATAATAACTGTAGAAAGGAAAAACCCTGAGGTTTTCGATGCCAACTGAGAAAAGCAAAAAGTAGTTTAATTTTTATTTGAAAAAAAAAACCCGTGCTTTTACGGTGTTTGAGAAATAAAGAGGCCATGATTATTATGAGTTTTCTAAGAAGCAACGTTTTTTTTCTTTTCTTTTCTTTGCCTCTGTAGATGTACAAATTCATGGTAATTGCAAATTGGATAAAGGATGCTATTTCCCAGTACACCTGTGCCTCAAGCTACACCATGTTGTTTTAATAATAAACAAAATTATTTACATTGAAATGATTTAATTGAAAAGTGAAAAAAGTAAGTCATTTCTAATCAGTGACTTTTTTCACTACAATCAAAGTACCAATACGTGCATATTTTCAAGATCCAAAGAAGTTGAAAAGAGAGTTGTTTTTTAATTTTTCTTATAACTTTTTTTATTTAACAAATATATAAAAATTTATGTGAAAATATATCTTTATTATCAACTTTGTTTTGGCCAAAATTTTTGAGAATTCACGTTTTCAACCGAAATTTGTTTTTTCTCTCGAAAATTAGCGCAACTTTAATAGAAGATGCAATAATATAATTTCAATTATAGATTGAATGATTATTCGAATTCACTTGAATTTAATGTCGTAGACTCGCATTTATACGGAGAGCTGACCCAACGGACTTCGTCCCGTCCAATATTTGGGGAAATAGAACAATTTCATTGAATTCTATTTGTTTCATTGAAATTTATAAAGAATAGAATTTTACCTACATTTGGATCAAAATATTTGTACTATTTCTTGTCACAATCTTTGTACATTATTGACTTCTTGGGAAGTAAGTTTTTTACTGAGGATGTTTCACTGATACAAACTACTCGTAACATGACTTGAAGAATCCCTACATCCTTTTTATATACAATTTTACCCTGATATAAATTCTTCACAAGTTGTTAGTATTTTAAATTTTTACCTACAAAATGTTTCATAAAAAGATTTCTTTAAATGAAAATCGGCAAATAAATCTAGGGACAGATGTGCGCAAATACACAATTATAAACGTTAATACAAGTTGAATGAAAATGCTGAGAAATGAATATATACAGGAAATCTTAATTATGCACAATTAACTTTAGAAAATCAGAAAATGCAAATAACGAAGGAATATAGGAATGCGAAATTAAATTGCTGTCAAAAATATATCGAACACTTTTATGAAAACTTTTGCAATTTTTCTTAAGAGATGGTATTTTTCATAAAAATCTTGCCTGAGCTTTGATTTCTTCATTCCATTTTTGTAGGTGTGTGTGTATGCCAGTGTGACCTTTACCCTTTTAAATGAAATTTTATTTTATTTTTATCTTTAAAGAAGGTGCATTTTTTTCTTAAAGTTGGATTATTTATAAAGTTGCAATTTGAAGTTTCATATGAACATAATCGATTTTCGAAAAAATATCGCTTTTTCCCAAAAAGTCATACTTTTTTCAAAAAAAAAAAATTGGACTTTTTCTCAAAAATTTATTTTTTTATAGATACAATTTGCATAAAAACAAATTGCATTATATTTTTTTATAAAAAAAATAACTGCTAGAAAGTTGGTTTCTTGCTGATTTATAAAATTTACACTTGTTCTATTGAAGGGGATATTTTTGTGAAGAATTTACACTTTCTCTCAAACAGTTGCCCTTTTTGTGGGATTAGCACATTTTTACTAAGAGTTTAATTTTTTTCTAAAAAGTTGCACTATTCATAAAAACAAAAGAAACGATTTTCAAGAAAATTTTTTTTGAAAGAAAATTGTTTTTAATTTTTTTTTTTTTAAATATAGATTTTAAAATTTCTTTAAAACAGTTATATTTTTCTATAAAAAAATAGAATTTTTACTAAAGTATTACATTTGTTAATAAATGTAACTAAATGTTTTTTATAAAATTACCTTTTTTTGCAAATCTTAAATTTCTTGAAAATGTTGGACTTTTTTGAAGCGATAATGAAAATAAGTAGAATTTCTATTTCTTTTATTATATTTACTCTTTCTTATAAAAATATTACATTTGTGAAAAAAATTCTCTCTTGAACATGTTGCACATTTTGAAATAATAAGCTTTTGGACTTTTTTAAAATTCGGTCTTTATTATACCATTTTCGGAAAATTAGCTTTTTGGTATATTGCACTTTTTTGAAAATGTTGCACATTTTTTTTAAATGCTACACCTTTTTCTTAAATGTTGCACATTTTTTCATAAAAAAATTTTTTTGTTCATAAAAAATTCTACAGAAGTTTTATTTTGCATTATAGTATTAAAGTCTTGTATTTGCAAAAAAAAAATGTGTGATTTGAAAAAACTTACCAATTTTAGTAAAAGCACATTTCTTCTACAACAGTTCTATTACTATTATTATTTAAAATGCACTTTTGCTTTACCAACCAACTATTGTACGAGACGTTAAACAGTTTCTCTTGCATTTTTTTCAAACAAAAATTAAACGAATTGTTTTGACTTTATTTGACTTCCCTTAACCCAAATGGCCAATCATCATCATCTTGAAAACATGTTCCTGAGTTGTGTTTACTCAGAAATTAAGTCAAAGTCGTGATGTTAAATACAACATGTAATAAAAACTTAAAATTAAGCTTTTTTTGAAGAAAACATAAGCATGGAAACGTTATAAAACTACTTAAATCGTAATAGAGAAGAGGAGAAAACGTTTTCACACATTCGAAAATGTTTGTTTCTAAACAGGCGAGGGATTTTTTGACACAAACGTGCCACAGAGTGGTAAAATAATGAATAAGTAAATATAATATTTTATTAAAAACCTGAGAAAATAACAGGAAGTCATGTAAATAAATTTTTGGAATAAAATGCATTTAAATTTCTGTTGATCAAAATAATCAAAGGGGAAGCTGCCTTAAACAAATAGATTTAAGAAACTTGCTAGAGCAGCTAATTAATTATATAAAACTTTGTTAAGAACTTTAGAGATAAGCAAAGAAAATTTCGTAGATAAAGCTTTTAAAGCTAAGCTTTAAAAGGAAACATCAAACTGAACAGAAATCATTAGGCTTTTATTTCTCATTTCTAAGGATATAGTCAAGTTCAAAAAAATATTGTTCAAAGAAGCACAACACGAAAATGTATAGTTTGCTTTGTGTATAAACGGCTGAAAGTTTTAGAACTTTTACAGAGATGGAATGTTTAATAAAAATGTTTAACTGCCCATTTAAGCAATTTGAGATTTTGTTTGTTTTAATTTTAAACTACATATTTCAATATTAAATTAAAGTCACGGAGGCCTAGCGCTAATACTAAGAGAGCAACATATACTTACATATATTTGAAATAATTAAAAGATTTCAATTAAAATAATTAAATTGAAAATAAAGTCATTTTGAATACGACGAGGTCGAGATTGCCTCAATGTCTTAAACAATACAAACAAAATACCTAAAAAATTCTGTTTCAATTTCAATTGACGATATCAAATTTCAAACTGAAAACACCAACAAAAAAGAGGTTCAAACTTAAAAACTCAATGAATAAATTGTAGAATTTACGAGTTCAACTATTAGAAACCAGCAGCACTTCTAGGCGACCAAATATGGCCACAACTGGTTTTTATTTAATTTTTTGGCATCAAATTTTAAATGGTTCAAATGAGTGAGAGGAAACAAAATATGTTGTTGTTGTGTCGTTAAAGTAGAATTGTATAATAAACTATAAAATAAACTAACATCATTTGCTGTAGTGGTTAATTATAAATTAGAATTTCAATGCGAGAATTATGTGGAATAGTTATAAAATTCAAATGAAATGATATAAAAAACTAAACGCCAAACTTTTACGTTTGATTTTCTGATTTGAAACCAAATAAAGATAATTATATAAATTAATTTGAACATATTTATAAGTTAATACGAGTATACTGAGAAAAAAAATGTAAAAATTGTAAAACGCATCACTAAAAATTATACGGCTTTTGGAAAAAAACTCAGCGTGAACATGAAATAAATTCTAGCTTCACTGAATTTTTATGAAAAATAACATTTTTGTAAAATTTTTAACGCTTTTGCAAATTGTTGATATTTGTAGCCCATATTGTACATATACTTGGTGTTCAAAATTAATTTATAAAAATAGATCTTTCCTTGAACAAGAACGAATTTTTTAAATTTAATTTGCTTACGATCATCATATCTGCCTTAGCCCTATGATGAGAGTACTTGGAAATATTGTTAATATGTTATATTGCATATTGTATTGCATATTATATTGCATTAAATGGTATAACAACCGATACTGCATCAGCGACATTTATAGCAGATCCAGCCCTGGAACTAAACTGCTCGTTTCCAAAAGTCATACACTCAGATATTTTCCAACTTTATTACTTTGTATTGGACTTCGTTGTATAAAATTATTATTATGTACAAAGTACAGCTAAAATTTCGCATATTTATTAAACATGTAGAATGCGAACTAAAGTTTAATTGAATTCTCATTTGGTTAATATTAGATTTAAAATTTAAGTATTTTAAATATGTTCACAATTATTGAACTATTCAATTATATTTTCAAACAATACCTAGACTTAGAGCAGCAAAGCAATTGATAATTGCAGCGGCAAACAATATTTTGTTTCTATTTTATCAAAAGAAGATGAACTGAAATATATTATGATCAGTTATAATGATATTACATGTATGATTTATTATATTATGGTTGTATATCGTTATGTCTTATAGCGACCATAATTTGAATAAGATTACTATTCGCAACCTTATAACAAAAACCTTATAACTTAATTATAACATATTTCTTTTAACTTATAATCAGTTTCTGTCACCTACAGACAGAGATGCCCTTAAAGTCAACCGACTAAAATAGGACAAAGCTTTCGAACTTAAGTCCAGTAGTCAAGCGTTAAATATAATTAAATCGGCAAATAATCGTGTTAAATATGGTTGGAAAATATTGCAAATTTGGCCGAAGTCATCTTTTCATCTCGGCGATTATGTCAACTAACCAAATTGCCGCATCTAAGAATCGAACAATCCCCATGTCGTCGTCAAGAAACCAACACATCCACAGAGAGCGAGAGTTCGGTGTGGACTATGGAGTGGATGCATTATTGGCCCATTCTTTTTAAATGCTGGAAAAGCCATTTCACTTAAATGTAATTAATCTTTGGTTCCAGCATGATCAAAAGCACCATATAACACAGCTCATTTATTTAAAAATTAAAAAAAAAAAATACTTGTACTTGGATCACCCGATATTTAATTTCTATAGGCTCAAGCACTTCTGCTAAATGATGAATGGTTTTTTGTTTGTAATTTACGAGTATTTTCGAAAAACTTATTTTAAGATTAAGTTCATTAAATGCAAGTTTCCAGCAGTCATAAGTCTTCACATGCAGAGCACAATAATATTTCGATAGACCTGTCAGTGGCAACAAAAATTTATTGTTCAAATAACATACCCTTCTTCATCTTCTTTTTCTTTTTTGCAACCACATGATGAAAGTAAAAAAAAAAAATAAAATAAATGAAAGAGAGAAAAACAATCATAAAAATATGTTCTAGGTAACCCAACCCTCGTATTTGTGAAACGTGACAGGTGCATTTATTTCAGTCTCGTATCAGTTTTTATTTCATTCGAATTTTAAGGCTATTGTTAATGTTCAAGCTGTTTTTGGTGAGTGGAAACCCAAACCAAACGACAATCAACAGCAACAACAACAATAACAAAAGCAACAGCAAAAAAACTTTTAACTAACAAAGCGTGACCGCAGCAAGATTAAAGCCAAGCCAACATTAAGCCAAAAAAAGGGCTACATCCACATACACACTACACCATTTCAAACAAACAAATTCAAAAGAGGGTAAAACGAAAACTACATGCATACTCGTACATGCAACACTTCCAAAACATTTGATACATGCCACATTTGTTGGTACAACACGAGCGCTCATGTGAATGAATGACTGACTGTTGTTCTGTCAGACCGAAACAAACAAACTTTACATATTTTGCAGGAATACATGCCTGTGCTTTCCTTGTACTCATATGACACCTGCTCTTCTTTCAGTGGCATCCACAAAGCCAGCAAAAAGAAAAATTAAAAAGCAAAAAAAAAATCCAAAAGTTTAATGAAACATGCAAAGCTTAAATCAACGTTCACACACAATATTTTAGCCTGGAAGAAAGGATCCTAAATGAATTATTTTCCCCATATTTTGCAGAGTTTTCTAGTTAATATATTATTTATTTATTATAATTTTTTTTTCGTTGTGTTCTCTCCTTGTAATTTTCAAGGTCTGTGTCAGAAAACTGAATTTGTTTCAAGCCTGTTGGAGTCTATGTTAAAACAAAAACTTTAAATATATTATGGACTACTTTGAAATTTCAAAAAGCACTTAAATCGTAAAAAACACGTAAAAATATCAAATTTAAAAATTCAAGTTTCGGTTGCATTTGCAGTTTTGTTTTTTAAATTCATATCGTTTTAATAAATGTATTTTAATTTTCTCTTTGTATTGGCCAATTATGCACATATTCGTAGCCCATGTCCCCTCAATAGGTCCGGTATTAAACGAGGATGATGCCCGAATAAAAGAATTTATCCAACTAATGCCACACTCCGATATTTCTGCCTGATTCCGCAGATGCGAGCTGCCTCATATAGCTCTCTCCAGCGAGAAAGCAGAGCAAAAACAGAGCAGGCGTTAAACGCTCTCCTTTTTCTCGTTTCGACAGTTCCTACAGAAGTGATTGTAAGAGAGAACCAGTCTCCTGGTATGAACCCCTTTATAGCACAATTAGCCCTAAGAAAGCCCCTCTACGACTGCAGATCTCCTGCAGTCATATCAGGGCCATGTCAGTCTCGAGATCTCGATATAACCCCACTGGACTCCTTAATATGTGCGATCCCGCATAGTCCCTGCTGAATTAGCTCCCTGCAATATCCAAGCGAGGCGTCTACCAATTGATCGATATCCCGATCACTCAACTGGATTCCGGTCCTTGCCAGTTCGTCCGCTACAGTGTTCTCGGAGACCCCTCTGTGCCGCTTCACTCAAAATAGCTCCAGGTATGAATGATCGCTATCTCATTCATATATCAGGCCAGATGCCGTGTAAGCACCCCATAGAGATTCCACCGGAGCGAATACCCTCACCGTATATCATATGGTCCTAAACGAGCCCGCTGCCCTCCTAATGGCCGAGACCTCGGCCTTCATTGGTACCACAACTTCATTTCCTTTGGAAGCGCAGGATAATAATGCCCCCTTTAATTCCTAAATCCGATTTAGATCCGTCCGTATGGACCTCCACAAAGTCACCATGTCGTTTCTTACTGTCCAGCACGGGGAACGCACCTAATATCTCTACAGTAAATTTTTTATCGTGGAGGGGCGTGGAGGAGCGGTAACCAGTAAAATCCGGTATGCTTTCTAGGATCCCCAGTACCGTTGCATGACCGTGCTTTTCCCAATAAGCACAATCTGATCACAGAGTTCATGGTCAATTGCCATGAGGTCCGTGTAGCACAGTAAGTGGGAGTGGTGCTTGGTGCGCCTGCAACATTCAAGGCAGAAATCTTTAGGATTTTTCTCATGATGTCATCTTATGTGGTTTTGTCCATGCCGGGCCAGCATACCAATATACCATTTATCAATATTGGCCTAAGAACAGTGTTAAAGAGCCATCTCGAGCTCATGGTGTCTATTGTCCAGGACTTCACAATGGTCCTCCTAGACATGTATACGGGCGCGATTAAGTATTTTTCAAATGAATTTCGGAAAAACATTTTGCAAATGAACAAAAAAAAATTCAAATAATTTATTTAAACGAAATTTCAAAGTCTTACAATAATCCGCACTTAATTATTAAAACGCTCTTTTTTTGTTGTTATTTCTTTTCAATAATTTCACTCTTCGTAGTACCATAAAAGTTAAAATCATTTAACTTTTTTCTTTTGTTTTTCCCGTGTTGTTTTTGCGTTAAAAATGTAACTTTAAATGCCTCACGCTCTAGTGAATTTTAAATAAAAATAAACAAATTTTTTTTTCGTATAGTTTTTGTCATTAATTCTAAAACACGCCAACAATGTTCCATTTACATTCAAGTCTGTTATATTTTTCTAGAGAAAAAAAGAGGGATGTTTGTTGTACGTAGTTTTTCATGGTTTATAGGTTTCTAAAAGCAGAAAGCTTTTTATGTGTCTATCGTTCGTTGATGTTTGAACTGTAAAAGAGTTTAGTGTAAATTTATACAGCCTTGTAATTATTGTTTGTACAGGCTTCCATTTAGTTTCTGTTTTTTTATCACTATTTGAACTTGAAAATTAAATAGTTATGTACATACTTACATATGTATGTATGTACATAAATGTTTTGTAAAAATTTACCATGTATTGGGTAGGGGCAATAGTTATTGCATGCTCTAACCGAGTGTAGTATCAAAAATGAGGTTTGCATTTAAAGCAAATATCTGTCGTTACTATGTTTCAAGGAAGGTAATCAATAACCAGTAGCAAAAATTTATGCATTCCATTCATTTTATTGCAGACCCTGCGTAAAATTAATTAAATTCATTAAAGGTGGTATAAAAGCCTTTTTATTATAATTTAATTTCCTGATATTTATAAAGAGACTGCAGAAGTGCATATGCAATGAAAAGTAGATTTAAGCCAAATGAAATTGATTAATGACATTTAGCATTACATAATGTAGTATATCTACGTTGCGAGTTCTTAATTAACGAATTAAAGCATACCTTAAGGGTAAAATAGAAATGGGGGAATAGTTGGCAGTTAAATATCAGGTAGTCAGCCAGAATTCTTTCAGGAATGAAGAGGATTATTAGAGGAACGTATTACCTCAACACTTACTTGTACAAAGGAAATCTTAAAGTGTGTTATGACTAGACTTAAATGATGATTAAGTTAAGAAAATAAGAGTGTTTCAAAAATTCCACTTCGTTCCTGTGTTAAAAAAATAAAGCGAATATATTTTCAATAATTTGAGATCATTTTTGCACATTTCTCTTGACTCTGGTGATATTTTGTGCACTTAAAAAGGTGTTTCATCTGATTCCATTTTGTTCCTTGGGAAAAAAATTATTAAAATCAAAATCTTATTTTAATAAAATTATTCATAATTAATAATATTTTATATTATATATGTCATTATATTCAATATCCTTTATGGACATTTTAGAAAGTATTGTCATATTAAAAAAAAAATATATATATAATTAAAACCATAAAGCAAAAAATATTTTAAGCGAAATTCGAATTCAAAAGTTTGAATTTTATATAAAAAACACTTTCAGAAGTTTTAAGCCGAAGTGAAATTAAATGCAAAAATTTTTATGTTTCACAGAATTCCTCTTCATACATCCAGCTTTTAATTAGTTTTATTGGATCTTCGGTAGGTTTTTTAATTTCGATGAGGTTTTTGAATCATATTCTTTAGGAAATCCCATGTGAAATCAATATTTTAGCCTGTGCAAAAGGAGGGTTTCTTTTCACACTTTGAAACTTTGTTATAAAATATATGACCTATTTCTTTCAATCAGAAATCAGATACGATCTAAGAAATTAAGAACATTTCACAAAGATTTCACTTCTGTAAGTTTCAGTACGTTTTATGTGATTTTTCATTACTTTATCTAAAGAATGGTTTCCTAAATCAAAAAAAAAAAAAATTACACACAATATAACTGACGCATTTCATTTTCACTTGAAGGTTCTTTAAACATTCAACCGCCTTCTTCATAATGATTTACCAAGACTTTATAAAATAACAAATTTCAATTAAAAATCTAATCCATAAAGCAATTATAATGCCTTCATTATGAATAAGTATTTAAAGTTAATTTATTTTATTTTTTTTTTCTAAAGAAATCCTTAACGAAAATACTTCCAGGGATTATTAAATCTTAATTTAATAATCAAAACAAAACTCTGCCAAAATGTAAATAAATTGTTCAGAATATTTATGACAAGTTAAATAAGTGTTTATTGTTGTAAAAAGTTCCGTTTTTGCCATTATCCTTCTAACTACCCCAGATTTCCGTTTGCATAATCCTAACTAAATTTAATTTGACTTTTTGCTATACAAATTGTTAAGATGCTTCAAAACTTTTCAAAAATATTTTATTCTCTCAGCCTTCGTTTGACAAGCATGAAATTAGCAAAAGCTTTATGCACTAACTTCGCATGAAAGTTAAACACTCTAGGGCAACTGACAAGAAGAAACAAACTCATACACACATAAAATTTATAATGAGATATTACTAAAAAAAAAAAATTATAAATTTGTTTAGCAACAAATGTTTAGTATCCCTGAAGATAGCTACGGCACTTGAAGCAACATGTGACATACTTTTAGGCAAAGTGCCAAGTAAACAAATTTTCCACTTTCTACTTATTTTTACCTGTTGCCTTTGAAAGCGAGTATGACGAGTTCGTGTAATTTTGTTAATGTTTAACATGATTTTAGCGTGTTTATTAATATTTTTCTCTTTTAGAATTTGTAAAGCACGCTTTCAGGCTTTATATATAATTACTTTTGTACAAAATGTTGTTTTGAAAGGGCCATTTAATGGCAAGCACGTACCACTTTTCGGCCATTTTAGTTAATTTAAGTGTTTGTTGTTGTTGAAAAGAAATTACTTTTAGTTAATTAAAACTAAACGACCACAGATTTTAACACAGAAAGCTTTCAAGGTTATTTGTTTGTACACTTTTAAATTTTTATATTTTTATGTACTAAATATTTTTATAATTTTTTTTTTTAATCACCTTTTTAAGGACTCTATTCATTTTATTGCAGACCCTGCGAAAAATTAATTAAATTCATTAAAGGTGGTATAAAAGCTTTTTTGTTATAATTTAATTTCCTGATATTTATAAAGAGACTGCAAAAGTGCATATGCAATGAAAAGTAGATTTAATAGCCAAATGAAATTGATTAATGACATTTAGCATTACATAATGTAGTATATTTGCGTTGCGAGTTCTTAATTAACAAATTAAAGCATACCTTAAGGCTGCAAATGCAAATTGAACTAAAAAAATATGCAGCAGTTGAAGGGAGATAGTTGAAAAAAGTAGTTTGAAATAGAAAAGTAGTGATAATAATAAAATTAAATATGTCGAAGTGTCAAAGTGCAACATTCTACGATCAAGGGTAAAGACAAGCTATAAACATATAATATACTTATATTTGATAAACTATAGTTTCGGCATAACCTAATTTAAAACTTGAATCTTATTTCAGAATACATATCTGTCCAAAAATGCTTAAGCTTTAAATACTATTTTTGTTTAGCATGCGTTTAAGAGAATTATATTTCATATTACTAAAATATTATTTTGATGAAAAAAACCAAATAAATAATCTACTTTTCTGTGAAAGCAAATAACAAACAACAACTCAGTTTACTGTTTTTAAATATGTACATACATTGCAGAAACAAAACACAATATATAAAGCATACCCTAAGGAATTTATCTAGACTATGGAAAAGTTTAAGTTCATATCATAAAAAGTAAATAAGACTCAGGTGTGTTCGATTTATAGATTTATATTTATGTATCTAATTGAATTTTTAAGCTAATACTGTATACGAATATATGTGACTGTATATAAAGGGTGTTTTTTATAGAGGTATAGAACTTTAAGTTGGCATTACTTTTCAAGATGGCGACCGATTTAACAGCTGTCAAGTGATTTATTCTCAGTTTGGTTTGGCAATTCATCATGAATAGACTTACGCCTGAACAACGCTTGCACCCAGCTCGTGCCACAATAGACTTATTGAAAGACACGTTTGGTGGCCGCCTAATTTCACGTTTGGGACCTGTGAATTGGCCTCCAAGATCTTGTGATTTAAAACCGCTAGACTACTTTCTGTGGGGCTATGTAAAGTCATTGGTCTATGCGGATAAGCCACAAACGCTTGACCATTTGGAAGACAACATTTGCCATGTTATTGCCGATATACGGCCACAAATGTTGGAAAAAGTCATCGAAAATTGGACGTCCAGATTGGACTACATCCCCGCCAGCCGTGGCGGTCATATGCCAGAAATCATATTTAAAATATAATGCCACAAGATTATCTTTCGGATAAATAAAATTCATGTCAATCTAATAATCCATCGTTGTTTTATTGCAACTTAAAGTTCTATACCTCTATAAAAAACACCCATTATATCTAAGTAACTTGCTTTAAATTGCCGTACTAGAATTGTATTTACTATGTTTTATACTACTCAAACCTATTCTACACTGGTCTATTCTACCTTTGTGTACCCTACTCCACACTGATCTCCTTCACCATACTCTATTCTTCTCCGTCAACCTATGTAAACCTACTCCACTTTATTAGAACCCGGTAAATTCTACTTTACTATACTCTACACTATTTTAATCTTCTCAAATTAATTATAGCCTATTCAATTATACTCTATTATACTTTTCACGTTTCTAATCTGCTATTCTCTACACAACTCTATTTAACTCTTATCCGCCCCACCTCTAGTACTACTCTACTAAAATTTACTATAGTATACTCTATTTCACTCAATTTAAATACTAAAATCTACTCTGCTTCACTCTACTCTAAACTAATCTAGTCGGCTCCAGCATAATATACGTGTAATCTAATCTATTTTACTTTCTGCTCCAATTTACTATTCTCGTCTCTACTATATACTGTTCTATTCTATCCTAGCCTACTCTTCCCGACATTCATTTGTATCTACTCTTATCTAATCCTCTATACCCAACTGCACTTGAGTCTACGCTACTCTTCTGTGCTTCACTGTTTTCAAGTCTACTCTAATCTACTACACTTTATACCATTTTACACAACTCTATTTAAATATTATATATTCCTCTGCTCTTTCTTACACTATTGTACCCTACAATATTCTTGTTCACTCTACTCGATTTTATGTATCCGATGATATAAATGATCCACTCTTTGGTGTTTTCATTTAAACATAATTTATCTCATTATGACAGCCATGCAATATTAATTTAAAATTAAAACACATATTAACGCCTGTTGTTTAAAAGCAAACGAAAAAAATCTCTGCAGAATATAATTAAATAAATTCTTTATTTAAATATTTCCAAACATGTGCCTGCAATAAAAAAAAACACTTTAAAGGCAATAAATAAACTTCCGTTTCCGTTTGTTAACAACAACAACAAAATTAATTCAACTGGCAAGAACAAACATTCTCGCAATTTATAATAAAAGCTAAAAATAAATTCGCAAACGCTGACACAACACAATATTACTAAAAGCAATAATTTATCGAATAATAAAAAATATATAAAATTTAAACAATTTGTTTATACTTGGAGAAAAGTAAAAATTTTATTAATAGAAATTATTTTCACACGATCTTAAAAGTATTGAGATAAAAACAGAATTCCAAGAATTTCAGAAGATTATGCTTAAATTATAGTAAATTTTTTTTAAGAAGTCTGTCTTTTGATTTTCTTTAATACAATACATACATATTAATCAAATGACTGATTAAGTCAACTATATTTAAAAAAAAATAATTTGTATTCGTTTCCAATATTTCGCCACTCCATTGTATGGTTTCGTCAAGGAAATTTTTCAAATTAATTATTTAAATGTGCATTAACTAATATTTTCTTTAGCAGCTGTAAATGTTTTTACTCGATGTTGCTGTTTTCTTTTTAGCCAAAATGGTGTTAAACGTTAACACTGAACTAAATAACTTTCCCCAGAAAATAAATGCTTTATTTACTACATAATCTAAATAAAGATTATGTAGTAAATAACCTCGTTGTATTACAAGCAATGCCTCCTCCTCTGCTTGTAATTGTAATTTTCTCCTCAAAAATGCACTTGCACTTTTATTAAAAACACTTGCACTTCATAACTCATGTTAGAGTTGTTGCCTTAACCTCCTACACGTACGCAAACAGCCGCACTTTCCAACTTCACAGCACTTGTTGTTGTGTGCGTTCAAACCCAACAACAACTATTTACTCCACTCACCCACATTCATTTCAGATAATTTAACTGACTTGTTTGTGGTGTTTTATGGTGGATAGAGGTGTCTGTCTCTTCTATTTTTATTATTTTGAGTCGTGTGTGCTTGAAATAATTAATGAATTTTTAATTATATTGATTAATTTTTCAACCGTATATTTTGTTTAATTGGGTAGCGGTTGCTGTGGGCAATAATACATGCAAATGCAAGTGATATTTTTATGCAAAACATGATGAATGTGCATGCAGTAAATATTTTTTAAAAAGGTTGTACTTATTTTAAACAACTCAATACAATAATATTTTTCCCAAACTAAATTTTTTTTACAACACTTAATAAATAATCTTTTTACAAAAATGTCTGGTATTTTAGTAAAATTGATTTTTGTAACAAAATTATTACCTTTTGCTATAAAAGAAAATATTTCTTATAAGAACAAACTTATCTTTTGTACAGACTCAAAAACAAATTCATTTTATTTAAAAACGAAATTTATTTTTAGAAATTGGTGGTTTAACATAAATTTCGAGACGTTTGTTTTGTATATTTTTAAATTCATGCACTAAGTTGCAATTTTGCCATAAAAAGTAGCACTTTTTCCATTTAAAATGCACTTTCCTTTTTGAAAACTGCACCTTTTTTTAAAGTTGCCCTGTTTTCTTACGAATTTCAAGTTTGCAGTTAGTTAGAAGTTGCAGCTTTTTGTTCAACAATTTTCCTTCAACATATGCAATTTTCCCCTCAAAAATTACACTTCTCCCTTTGATAAGTTTACTTTACCTCTAAAATTTGCATTGTCCCCTTTAAAAATCACACCATCCGGCTAAGAGTTGCACTTTTCCATTTAAAGTGTACCGTTTCCTATATGACTTGCACTTTTCCCGTTAGTAGTCGCATCTCTTTTATTAAAAGTTGCACTTTATTTTTTTTTTGCTCTTGGTGTAATTCGCCAACATAAGCTGAACTTTCCGCTTAAGCGTTGCAATTTCCCTCAAATGTTGAACTTTGCTTCAAAAAGCTCGTTTTTCATTTAAGAGATGCGATTTTTGCATTTTACCATTAAGAGTTGCACTTTTTCTTTACAAACTGCACTTTCCTTTGAAAAAATTTAAATCCTTTTCTTTAAATTTTTTATTAATAGTTGCACGTTTCAATTAAAAATTACACTTTAATTTGTGTGATGCAATTTTTCCCATTTACCCTTTAAACGCTGCATTTTCCTTTAAAAAAGTATTTTCCCATTAAGTACACGTCTTCTTTTTTAAGTTGAAATTTTTTTTATTGAGAGTTGCGGTTTTCTTGTTAAAAGAAACACTTTCCTTTTAGTGATTAAATTTATATCCATATAAAATGTACATTCCATTCAAACGTTATAGTTTTCTTCAAAAACTGCACTTACCCCCTAAAAGTTGCACTTTCTCATTAAAATTTTATTATTTTCTTTATAAGTTGCATTTTTCTTTTTTTCCTTTTAAATGATGTAACTTTGCAATTCTTTTAACAAGTGCACTTCTGATAAACGATGCACTTTCCCATTAATGTTTAATTTTTACTTTATGATTTGAACTTTTATTATTGAAAGTTGCTGCTCTCTTTTTGAAGGATGCACGTTCTTTTTAAATCCTTTTAAGCAATTTTACTAATAAACATTGCAGTTTTTTCTCTAAAGCCTCTGTGTCATTAAAAGTTATTGTTTTGCTATTAAAAAATTAATTTTTCTCAAAAAAAATCTACTTTCGCATTTAAATATCAAGTTTTTCGATTTAAATTTACCTTTGCCCTTTTAAAAATGAAATTTGCCTTAAAAGTAAAATTTTTCCCAATAAAAGCTACAATTATTCTATTAAAACTCCCCTTTTGTAGCAAAAGCTGCATTTTTTATTAAAAATTACACCTTCACCATTAAATTTTCCCTATAAAAACTCCACTTCTCTTAAATGTATTTCGATTTTTTTTCGTAAAACTTTAATTATTCTTCTTAAAAAATTTTCCCATGAAGGGTTCCACCTTGCAAAGGTGCGCTTTGTCCAATAGAAGTTGAAAGTTTTTCATTGCATTTGTCGTTTTGTCGCCAAAGTTGCGCTTTTCCAGTAAATTTGCATTTTTTTCTTAAAAAATAGCCATTTTACCATGAAGTGTTGCATCTTTCCAATTAGAAAAACTTTTATTCCATTAAAAAAGCTTTTTCTCTTGTAGGAAAAAATGCCCCATTTGGCGAAAAGTGTTGTTTCATCAAGACAATCCACTCGTTCGCACGTGCACTACTGCCATATGGCCAAAAAAAATGAGTAAAAGTTCGAATCGGGAATATCATTCGTCAGATTTAGATCTCTAGGACTATTTGCTATTTCCACATGTGAAAAGATAAATCGGTGATAAAAGATATGCCAACACTGAAGAGGTGGAGTTATTTCTTACTATAAACAGGGTATCGAAGCTATTGAATATTGTGTATCGAGCTTAAGGATGATTATATTGAGGCAAGAAGGAAATTTTTCCCAAATACTCGTATGTTGTGTTTTCTTTATTGGCTGGGCTATTTTTTGGACCTCCCTCGTATCACAGACTTTTGTAATGAGAATTAATATATTAATTAGGGTAAGAATATTTAACTCGTGTATGCAGCAGCGTTCGGTTTACATCAATCAATCTTAATTAATTAGTTAAAAATAAAGAGCAAGATATTAATTAATAACACAAAAACCGAAAATTAATTGAAAGTTCAAATCATAGTGATTAAGAGAGACATTTAATAAACTTATTTAGAAGATTGAATTGATATGAATTACTTGATTGAAAGAAATTACAGGCTGTCTAAAAGTTGTGCAAATAAATACGTTTTTTTCTTAGAAAAATTAATTAATTTATTGTTTTATATTTTATTTTTATTTCTTTTTTTGCGTTCACAATTTCATATCCAAAATTAAACGAATGATTGCATTGGCTGACTAATCGGGTCAAGACTTTCGTTAAAAAAGGTTTTTCACATAAACTTATTTGGCAAGTTGTTTGCTAAAATAAAAACTCGTCTAAATGGTAATGGAAATCCCATTTTTTTTATTAAGCCGACACGGACTGTATGTCTATAGAGAATTCACACACATACACACTTTAATACTTTTACAGAAATTTACACCAAAATTCAAATTTTATTTCAAATAGGCCATTGAATGAAAAAAAAAAACAAACGATAAGCCATAAAAAAAAACAACTTAAAACACATTGCGCATGGTTGGCGGGCACGATTTTTTGGTTTTTAAATAACAACAAAAAATATATGTATATATGAATTAAATTTGTTTGGGAATTTTACAATTTGAATAGTTTATTGCTTAGTTTCGGCTCTTGAGTGTAAAGTAATGAAGCAAGACCGCAATTACTCGTACCTATAAAAATACAAGGTACTAAAAATAGTATGTATTACAAGAAATTTTTTTTTGCGAAATAAGAAAACGTTTCCAAACCTATTTTAAAAATCACTCAACAAAAGGTGTTAACCAGTCAAAAACTATGTATTAAAATGCATTGGCCAAAAAATAAAACACGATGTGCTGCTGATATTGCAACGAAATGGAAGAAGAAATATTTTTAATTAAATCTACTCCCAACTAAAGCTTTTCTTATATTGAATTAGGAAAAAGTTTTCAAAACATACATATATTGTTTTACAAATCAAATAAAGTTTATTAAAAGTAAAAAATATTTTATTTGATTAAGTTGGGCTATTTGCTATAATTTTATTATTCTATTGCAAACACATCAGTAGATCTTACATCAGTAGATCTTACGCATTTAAAAGATATTCAACCTTGTATATTTGTTTTAAACCTGAGAATTCCGATATTCGCTGTTCTTCTGACTTTTCGCATACATGTTTTATTTTCTTCGCGTTGTGATTATTTTTTTCCTTATAGATAATTTTTTTAAGATTTTTCTAGCCTTAAATTTGTTAATGGTTACAAAAAATTTAGCTTACAAAACAAACCTTAAAAATAAAATCCAAATGGATCAATTTCTTGTTGTGCTTAATAAGTAATCAAGATGGGGAAAATATACACATCAACACATTAAAGAGAAATATAACCAAAACGGCAACGCTAAGTATGAGTTTGAATTTATTTGCAATATCAACAAAAGAAGGCGTTGACGTTTTGTCCAAAAATAAACGTTTTAAATTGAACAGTTTTGCAAAAATAACTAGAAAGCGTGAATACCGCTAATAATATAAATATAGTAAAAATAACTTAAGAAAAACACAAAAATCAATAACTTTATACACAAATGAAATTCAAAGTTAATATTTAAGATAAAATTCAAAGAAATTACAAAAAAAAAATCGTAAAATATTGCAAATCAAATCGTTATATCGTCAAGACTATTGTAAAGATCGTCATATACAAAATCGAAAGTGAGTGAAGATATATATGCCGAGTTAAATATGTTTCGACGTAACGCTTTACGTCATTAAATATTTGTAAATATCTTTTTAGTATTTGTGACATATTTGCCAAATACGTTTTCTTGACATATTTATTATAAATGTGTCTTCCTACTTCGGGAATATAAATATGTTTTCATATATGGGACAAACTTGTAAGCCAATATTGAAAAAACTTTAAATTATACTCAGAGAAACAGTACTGTGCACCAAAAAATTCAAATAAATTTTTTTCGATAGACCAAAATATTTCATTACAAATAAAAAATATAGGATGAATTGCCTTTAAAATGAGGTATGTGTCGTCCCGTAATAATTTATAGTTTTTTCAATATTGGCTTACAAGTTTGTGCCAAATAATGAAAATATATTTATATTCCTGTGTTTAAAAAAAATAGAGGTCGAATCTCATAATTTCGGTGGCCAGTTCAATTCACATCCACATGAGATGGAGAATATCCAATGTAGCTTGAGTTGTGTAGCATGTAGCGCCGTACTGTTGAAACCACATATAGTTGGTATCCATATCATGCATTTCAGCCCGAAATAAGTTGGCCCAGCCAACGTCGTTCTCAAAGATACATGGACCGATGGCGCCGCCAGCCTAAAATTCATACCAAACAGTGACTTTTTTGGGATGCTCCTGAATCGCATGTCGGTTGGCAATATCCTAAGTACGAAAAATTTGTTTCTTGATGTACTCATCCAAAAATGGAGAACAATTCTGGCAACAGTAAATTAAAAAATTTATCACTAGCAACTGTTGTTGAACGCTATTTGGCAAAACAGACTGGTGATTTGATTTGATTTCTAAAGTATGAATTTTAAACAATTATTAATTTAGGAATTTCACTGTTCAATTTAAAAAAAATACAACGTTTAGAATTTTATGATATTAGATATATAGATATTTAGACTTTATGGTATTAAAAATGTCAACAATTCAGCCAACATTCAACAAAAAAATCGTCATTATCCCGTAAAATCGTCATATCTGGCAGCCCTTCAGCTTTAATGCAATAATTACTTTAGATCCGATGTAGTATAAATGTATTTAAAACTTTTCCTTCAATTCATTTCTATTAGAGTTTTTCCTCCAATAATAATGTTGATAAAAAAGTTTTAACTTTTTCACTTGACTGAATGCCCAAAATTTTGCAGGCGTTCAACTTTTTTCTATTGCCTTTCAGCACACAAATTTAACAACTCACTAAGTTTTCCACACCCACTTTAAAACTTTAAACTGATGAGGCGGCAGAAGGTGGGGTATTGCATTTGGCATAAACAATCTGCTATTGGAAGGCCAACATTTTTAATTGCTTGAACAAGGCGTTTATTTTTGTACTCTTCAGGCCACTCCTTCCCCCACTTTTTATGGCTTTTGATATTCGTGTTCAGAAAAAGCAAAAATGAAATTTATTATATAAGAAAAAATATGAATGCTGTTATTATAATTTAATTTTTAAAAGAGTCATCAATTGAAGATCCGGCAAATTTTCATTTCTCCGCGTTTAAGTCATAAAATGGTTTTTCTCCTTTCCGATAACCAGACAAATAATTAAGTGTTACCAAAACTCATTAACACATAATGTTGCCAAGAAAGTATTTAAGAGCCTGTAAAAGTCTGTATTTTCACTACAACCCAGTAGTTCTGGGTAAGATTTTCACACAGAAAAAATTATTAAAAGTTTTTGATCAATTAACCACTTTATTCAATTATGTTTTTGTTTTAATTAAAAATTTATTTGATTCAATTAACATTTTAATTAGTAAAAAAAACTTGACTATTGTCAATCTGTTATATTTTCTCTGTACTATGTATATATGTATGTATGTAACAGTGGACATTGGCCTTGTCATCATCCCACAAAGGCAGACAGCTGGTAGAAAAGAACAGAAACCAGAAGTAGTGGAGGTTACATAAGTAGTTCTATCTCCTTAATAATGAGCTTGTGTATGCATTGTGGTGGCCATGTTCAAAAATCGCCACCGGTGTGCGGAAAGCGACCTCATAGTGGGGCGGTTGTAAAGGCATTGAGTTATCCAGTGTTAAGAGCACGAAGGGGATAGCTCGGAAGTCTGGTATCTACGTAAATCTAAGACACATTAAAGCGATCTCTTTAGATTTCATTAAAGAGTTATTTTATTAAATTCAAAAATTGTCTCATACATAAATAAATAAATAAATAAATCGCTCTCTCTCCCTCCTTCTTCTAAAGAAACTACTTTTTTCACCTGCACAATTACGTGTAGTAATTCAACACATTTATGGGAACTGCTGGGTATTAATGTACATATCCCAACGTAACTGTGTTGTACGTGTTACAGCCTCATTATTGTCAACTTTACCATCAGCATCAACACCAATGCCACCAACACCGCAACAATCTTTAATGATACCGAGTTGCGCACAAACAAACACACACAAATACACACATCCTTATACGTGTTGACTGAAACTCTCGAATGAAACACTCGATATGAACAAAAGAACATATGAAGTCTTATAAGGACAATCAGTAACAAAGATGCCACAGAGCAATTTTATTATATCGGCATTCAACATCGACAACCATTAATTTCCGTAGAAATTTCAAATAGACCTGGTATAAAAAAAATTTTTTATGATTATGATGATGACGAACGAAGCACAGTATCAGGCAGATGATTATAATTTTTGGTATTTTATGATGCCAATGTAAGTAAGAATGTGTATGTGTGTAAGAAGACTAAGCAAATTGTTACAACGCATTAGAATAATGAGAATTTGTTGAAGAAAACTTAACAAGTCTCCACCTTCAGCTCGGCTACATACTTATTTCAGTTGTAGGAATGTTGAGACTAGAAGCAACAGTTAATTTTATACAATAATGTTGCAACATTCTCCCAAGTCATTATTTGACAAGAAGGAAATCAAACATTAACATCACCAATCTCGTCTTTGCACACGCACTTCAAAAAATACATTTCATTTAATGATGAGAAAATAAAAATTTGCATTGTAGCGTAAGAAAATGAAAAGAGATTTTAATTTGGCTTGAGGAAAGTTTGCATAATCGCTTTAAATTATAAAGATATTTCATATTTTTTAATACATATAAAAACAATTACTTAAGCAAAAAAAATTATTAAAATATTATTTAAGCTTAAGGTTTAATTAAACAAACATAATTTTCCTGAAGATGATACCGAATGAGTATCGACAATTACAAATAAAATTGTTTAACCATTAAATAAGACCTTAAGCTTAAATAATATTTTAATCAAAATTGTTATAAAAAGGTGAAAAAATACAAAGATATTAGGCAGAAAAATACGTAATTTTTATTAAAATTTTTACAATTATTCAGCAGAGCTGAATTACTGTCGACATAAACATAACCTAATGTGACTGGTTCACATGATTCAAGTTTTCTTGCTCAAGTTCCAATTCAGCTGAATAAAAATTTGAATTAAATTTTCAATTCAGTTAACTCTATCTCAGCTGAATTAAAATGTAACAAAGAAAACTTGACATGTGTAAACCAGGTATAAGTATAAAAATTGTTAACATAAAATCAGTTATGCTTTATTGCTTCTAGCACGAATTCAGCTAAGCTGAATTGTTATATCTATTTCACACAGGTCAAGTTTTCTTGCTCAAGTTTTTATTCAGCTCGAAGAATACATACTCTCCCTATCGTTCTCCCAGCTAAATTGAAACTTAAGCAAGAAAACTTGACCTGTGTGAAGCAGGTATTATTATCTTACACTTGGTTCACACACAGCAACATTTAATTAAGTTGTGAGAAAGATAGAGAAGGTAGTAAACACGTTCTCTATCTTTCTCACAGCTAAATTTTAATTTGCTCAACATAAGTTTCCGTGTGTGAACCAGGTGTTACTACAAATTCATATGAACTGCTGTTAACTTTTATTCAGCTATTTGATTTGTTTATATATTTGTACCCAAGTGCTTGTAGGAGTAAATTAATCTAGAGAAGTAATTAATTAAGATTTATTAATGCAAGCACAAATTTAATCTACGAGTATTTACCTTGCTGAATTGCTATTAGCATGTATTCAGCTGGTTAAAAATTACTGAAATACCGTTAATTCAAATTAAGCTAAGCTTAATTGCTGATAACACAAATTTTATTTAGCTGAATTGCTGTGTTAAGTCAAATTCAGGCAATTAAATAATATTTTGTGCAGCCAAATTACTGCTAACATCAATTCAGCCAGCTGAATTGGTTTATATATACTGAGTAATATCCCTTTTTTTCGAACATATTATTTTTAATTACCATCAAGGAAAACGCGAAAAAGAAGATAAGGCAAAAAATATATTTGTTTTACTAACAATTCCAATCTACCCACATTGCCCTGTAGTCATATAGTATGTACATATGTATGTTGTCATATAGCTGAGGCGAATTGTTATTCCAATAAACTTATGGCAGCTGCATATTTTATGCCAATTCAGCACTTCTGACTTTCAATTATTTAATTCAAAGATCAGTTGAATTGAAAAACTATAAGAAAAATCATTTACCCTCACTATGATTGTCGACGTCACAAGTCGACATCAATATATTGGCAATTGTGGGATCGTTATCGAGAACTATTAAATATTATTGATGAGATATTACTACTACTATGGTTTATAAAATTACAATATCCCATCAATATTAGTTAATTATTGCCTACAACGACTTCAGAACTGTTGTCTTTTTTTACTGTCGACTTGATGTGACGTCGACGCAACAATCATAATAAGAGGGATTAATTCTATTAGCCAAGTGTTTGATTTATCTATTCAGCTCCACTGAAATGCAAATTAAGTTCAGCTAAGACGAATTGCACCAAATTCAAGAAATATGTATGTGTATAAGTCAACCTTGGTGTTTCACCATGCATGAATTCAGCTTCATATTGGATGGCTCATTTTTTTATTTCATTGGTTGCACATTTCCTAAATATGAATTTTTTTTCTGTTGAAATATTTTCTTTTGTGGATTTTTCTACATTCCTATAAGTCTAAACAAAAACATTTCATTTGTAATTTATACTTTATTTCTCCTTGATCAAGGGAATTAATTATCTCTATGTTGCTTGATATTCAAATGTAATTAATTTTGTATATTTTAAAGCATTTCGGTTATGAATACTACTTTTATAGTAGTATTCATACTACTAGGGCTTCTTCAGCATCAATGAATGAGGGAAAGAATGAATGACAGCAATAATCCATGCAACGATGAATGGATATGACACAATGAGTATGAGTACGTGTATCACTGGCAACAAGAACTGTTATAGTTTTCAAAAGTTAAAAACATCTAAAAACGAGTACATTTTTGAAACAACACAACAACAAAAGAAACAACAACTGCTACAGATTCAATTACAATTTGGCTTTTTGGTATTTGAGGTTTTCATGAATGTTGATTGGTACAGATAAATTACATGCGATTTGATCATACTCCATATACTTGTACAAGGTGGCGCAAAAGTAATGTCATAATTAGAACTGGCTGCCATTTTGTTGTAAATTAAAAAAGAGATCTGTTTTCATAAAAAGTTTACTTGAAAGTGTAAGATCTGATGCCATTAATTGTAGAAAAAAATATATCACTCAAATGCTTAACTCTAGAGTTAATGCATAACTGTGCTCACAAAACTTCTGGCTCCAAATTGGTGATTTCTTCTTCTTCTTGTTAGCTTTCAAGACTTGCAAGGTTCGTGGTTTGTTGTGGTAAGCGCGAGATTTTGAAAAGCCTTAAAGGAAAATGTCTGATGCTACTAGACCTTTGCGATCTGGTTTAAAATTCCAAACCGGGAGATCATTCGTCCCAGAAATTGTTGTTTTCAAATCTTCATTATTGCCGGAGCTGTTGCCGTCATGTTGAAACCAATAATTGTCGAGATCCAATGCAGCAACTTGCGTAAAAAAAACTCGCTCAGCATCTGCCTGTAATGCTTACCATTTACGGTTACGAAGTTGCTATCGGCCAATCATCTATGGACTGCAAATTTTGCAAGCAAACATTCACTTCGAGGGAAGGCATTTAAGGCCTTTCATGTGAATTCTCTGTATCCCATAAACATAACCACATAAACACTAAAGTGGAAATGGGCTTCGCTGTTCATTTTTGATACGGAATAATATTTTTGATGCAGCAAATATAACAGGGTATGGCAGTACGGCCAGCAGGTAGCATTTCGTGAAAAGTTTGCAATTTGTAGAAAAACATGTTCAAATTCTTAAGCAAAATTCAATTGCAAGGAACGTCTTCTAATGCCTAATTATGGGCATCGTCGGCTCGTTGCTGTTTGTTGGTTCTTTCTGAAATCGTCGTCAACAGCAGCGGTAGTCTAGTTCGAACGAGCAATTCTACGCCGGACACTTCTTTCGATATCTGTAGTGGATACAGTGTACAGCACAAGCACATGCAACACTACAATGATCAAAACGACAAAGAAATTCACGCTGCGTCAAAACTATACACTGAACGCTTGTCAAATAAGCAGTAACAATAATTCCATGCTCTTGAGATCTGTAATGTTTAATGGCTTGTTGGCAGCTAATTTAACTCATACCTACATATATTGACGATATCTGGCCCCATCTGTAAAAATGGCAGCCAATTCAGATTACGCTTTTACTTTTGCGCCATCTTGTATATGTGCATATGCAAGTGTGTAAATATTATTCAAATGGTTTTTCTGAACATTTTGATTTATTATCGCTATTTTACATTAGATGGAAAAAAAGAACGTTATAAATTAAACATTTAAAGCCTTTAATTTGATATAAAGTGTAATGTGCCTGAATTGAATTCCAACATTCATTTTATTATTTACTACCAGTGTTTGAAAAAAAAATAAATAAAATAAAGAAGAAAAATGACAATGAGAATATGATAATTTATTAGATACAACAACTTTAGTACTTGAATGTATTAATTGTGGTTGTATTTCACATTTTATTAAGGTATTGAGTTCCTTTTTTTTTGTCTATAACAAAAGCGATTTAAAAAAGAACACTCTGCGACTACAGTGTGAAAGTAGTACTGTTGGTATCGTAAAGTTAATACTGTTACAGTCGTAAATTTACAGGAATTTGTGGTAAGAAATCTATTTCCTTTTACCGTTTCTTCTCAGATCTTAGCAAGTCATGAATAATAAATTGGCTTGGTGAATGAAGGCAGCTTTTGTTGTGTAAAAGGATGTAAGGATTTTTTATTATCGTTATTTACACATGTTCGTAATTTAATAAAGATATAAGGAATATCTGAAAATAAACACGAAAATTGGTTTAGCTGCCATTTTTGGGCAAGTGGGAGCAACAAATTTAAAACAGTTCTGCGTCAGTAAAAATGCAGCAAGTCGAGAAAGAAAGACGCATTTTCTTTAATGATTCAAAAGCCAAGTAGTTATTAGCGCCAGATTAAATACCCTTCACCATTAATGTTCATGAAAGGTTTTATTGCTTTCAAATTTTTTGCGTGTGCAAAACTTAAGATCTTTTAGTCTATGGATTTATAAAAATATTAAGCTTTTTCTGTATTTCATTTCTCAATGCGTTTAGACATTTCAGCTTCATTTTATTCAATTATTTATAGATCGGTTCCATTAAAAAAGCTGTGGGTCAAATCGATATTTTTAATTTCTACTTTTTTAGGAATCTGTTATATACGGCCGTATGCAAATAAATATATTTTACTTTATCTTTAAAGTTCACATTATTTAACAAACACTTTAAGGTTGATTTATTTATGATTTGATTATTTATAGTCTGATTATTTAATGATTTATTAAATGGAGTTGGAAACGCAATCCTCTTTTATAGTTCATGAAGTTCAAAAACGACTACAGTTTTAATCGAGTGAGTCAAATATGTAAAAAAAAATTATTATTTTGAGGCCAAATGAATTATCCTTAAAAGAAGTGAAATAATATTAACAAAAAGTTAATTGAAAAAGAAGAACTCACAGCATTTTTTATTCGAATGAAAGGAGTATGTGAATTGCGAACCTTTTATATTTCTCTTGTTTATACTTACATCACTTTTTTATTGCAACTCTAATTTTTGCAGCGATTATTTGGGTGAACACATCCCAAATAATAAATTGCAATATCAAGTAATTCAATTAATTAATGAGAAAACCTAAACTGAATCCCCTTATTGGTCTTTTATATGCAACTTTATTTTGATTTGAAAAAAGTTCTTAAATTGGATTTATACACATCTAGAGGTAGAAATGAGTATTCCATAATTAAAATTTCTTTACGCAACTTTGTGACACTTTTTTCGCAACAAACTCAACTTTTGCAACTGCTCAAATCTCTTTTAATTGCTTTGAGGGCGGTTGTACTGTAGTACCAAACTTAGAGGCTTGTTTTGTTTGTATTTCCTGTCTCTTTAAAGTTTCTTGAACTGCTCTTTATCTGATGGGATGTACTTTGATCTTGAAGTGACCAAAAAAATCGCTCATCATGCTGATAGTACCTTTATATGTCCTAATGAAAGCGTTCATTTTTTATTTGAGATTTTCTACATAATCATAAGATGTTGAACACTTTTCAAATATGACGATTTAAAGTCCATTGATGTGTTTATTTATATTAGCTCCAACGAGCTGCAGGCATACCGGCAGTTTAACTCCGAAGAAATAGCAAAAAAAAAGCTTTTATGTAGCATTAAAACGTGAGATATTTGCAGGTGATACGAATATTTTATTATTATAAGCACATCAAGTAAGATAGAAACTAGTTAAAATTCTTGAAAAAACTTTCTTATCATGGACATGTGCAATGAAAGTTTGGCTTTGAATGTGGTGACGAAAATATAAATGTGGAATATGGATAAAACATTGTGAACAGGAAAGTAATTAAAAAAAACTCAAAAACTTTGAACTCAATCCGTTCAAATGACAATATCGGGGCAATGAGTAAGTAAGTCTTTAAAAATATTTTGTTGCTAATTTTGTAAAAAAAAGTGTCTAACAGGCGCTTTTATACAGACCGTGAAATAGTTTCGGCATTTGTTAGTCGCATAATATCTATTTTAGTTTGGATATAATCTTTAATTTTTTCTATTATATGTAATCTTACTCTAATATATTTAATTTTATTTTAACTTAATTTAATCTAATTTATTTAATTTTATTTGGTCTCAGTGGAAAAAGAGTGTCCAAGAACGTCATGAACGGAACGGAAGTAATAAAAATTTGAAATATTTCTAATAATTTTTGCATAAGCTTGGAGTTGCAGGATATTGTCTTTTTGATTACTCTTCACCGATTTGGAAGTTGTCTTCATTTCGTTACGAAAAATAATATGTTAACGATTTTTCAAAGAAAATAATTTTATATTAGATTAGAATTGGTGTATGCCACTCTGAACCAATACTACATTTGGAAGGCGTACAAATTTGCCAGTAGTCACGGTACTTTCCATATTACATAAAAGTTTATTGATCGCTTATCGATTGGAAAAATAATACATTTTCCATTAAGGTTTAAAGGAATAACTATATCTCTTTGCAAAAAAAGGGTCTTGAAATTTACTTGATATAAAATACTGATTGGTTATTGCCACCGAAAATAAACTCTTTATCAGGAAAGCGTACAAATTTGCCCATAGCCAGGATTTCTTTTTCCTTGTGTAAAAGTAATTTCCTTATAATGAAATTAAATAATTATTTATCAATTAAAATAAGTTTTCAGGAAGTTATAAAAAAATTTGTGTTTGTAAAAATTAAAGTATTTTCAAAACAAGTTTAATTGCAACTTGGCTTGCCAGCAAGTTGAAAAAATGCACTTCCTTGGGAGTAACTTTAATTTTTTTCATTTGGGGTGTATTACATTTTTTAATTTTAAATTTATTACATATTTTAATTTCATTTTATTATATTCTGTTATGTTATTTTATTTAATTTTAATTAATTTAACCTATTTTTTTTGATTTTATCTTGCTTTATTTTAATTTAAATTCTATTTTATTAAATTTTTGTTTTCATTTTGTTTCACTTTATGTTGTGTTATTTAGTTTTATTTAATTTTTATTTGAATTCGTTTCATTTTATTTTATCTTTTATTTAAATTTTATTTTATTTTCCTTATATTTCTAGATTATTAAACAATACCTACCTTTTGTTTATAACGAGAACTTCCAACCATTTGTATTTCTTAGCCAAATTTACCTGTAAATGAATAAAAAATTAAGTTGTTAAAAATATTTATAATATTTTTATTAATAAAATTTCATTTGAGTTTCCTCAGAAAACGTAAAGATTAAAATTCTCTTTTACTTTGACTCTTATTTGAAAATTAATAATTTAATACTTCTTTAATGCTTGCTACATCTTACGGCAATTCTGTTTCTTCGCATTCGTTGCATACTTTTAGGCAAATAAACTTTTATGAGCTTAATAAAACCCTTACTCCTACGCTTTCAATTCCAAAATTATACAGTTGTGTTTCATGCCACAACGTGCTTTATGTACGTTTTCTGTGGAATTCATAAAATAACATTATTTGTACATACTCGTATTGAGGTAAAATGCGTTATAGAACTCATGACGTGAAATAACTTCAGCATTTATTACAAGCACTTATAGTATTTGAATTACATATTGTTCATCCCTGAAAGCACGCAAGAACAATAAATTCCGTAAACGTTTTGGAATTTTTATTAATAAATTTTTGTCGTTTCGGGCACACTTTATAGCTAAAATTAATTAGTTGGTTCAAGTTTTGTTAAATCATAAAGTTTGAGTATAAATGTAGATTTTCTGGGTTATAACTGCTCTTATTTAGCAAATTCAATAGCATACTTTTATGGATTTTCGTGCTTATCATTTTTTATTTAATTATGTGCAAATGTTAAAAGTCCTATTAATTTATGACTATAAGTGCTCAAGAAACGCAAAAAGCATATCCTTCTCTGTGACTGTAATAGCCGATTGATGTTTTTTTAGGTCAATGTCTGGTAAAAAAACCGAGATTAGAATTAGGAAATACTACGAATTCGGACTATTCTCAATGATGTGCCACCTGTGTTGCTTTCACAGCTCATTAAAATGTCGAGTTTTCATGTTGCCAACTACCGTTGATTTGGTCTCTTCCTTGTCTTGTTTATTTGTTTTGTTTTTATATTCAAACATATTCTCTTCTTCTTAGATTTTATTTAATTTTATATTTTTCGCCCTTTTCTCTACACTACATTGTTCTCAAGCAACTGGAAAATCATCTCAATAATGAAAGTGATAGGAACTCACACTAGCACAAAGATGCATGTCACACTTGTAACACACATACTCGTACATACAATGTATATGAAAATATTTAAAAAACCAGGACACCAGACATCAAAATCAGGAAGCAGAAACTAACTTGGCAATTTCCTGTCAAGTGCCAATGAAAGTTTTTATTTGTTTCTGTATTTTTTAATATATCATTTTATTTGTGTTACTCTCATAAGTATTCTTTTTTTTATCCTGCATTAGTGCCGGAAAAGAAAATTTTTTGGTATATGTATATATATATTTGTATGCGTTATATATGGAAGAAAAAGATTTTAAGGGCGTACCAAACTTTAACTTCAATCTTTAACTTTTTTGAAATTTATTTCCGAATATCAGGAATGTCTTCAATTTAGTTAAGAACGCTTATCTTAAGAAGAAGTACAGAGACATAAAATACAATACATCAGACTGTTTATTACTATTCGAATGAATTTTTTATACACTTGGGTTGCATAAATATAAACTACAAAATATTTAAATTTAGACATTTGGATAACAAGAATTCCATAATTAACAAGCCATTTTTCCCATTTATTATTTATTGTATCTTTAATATAAATTGAAGCAACAATAATTATTAAAGTGCACCCAATGAAAAGGATCTTCAAAATAAGTTATTATAATGCATAGATTATGATACGAAAGCAGTGCCAATTTCTATTATTTCCTATGATTTTAGCAAGGGCTTGTCGTTAGAAAATATTCTCATTTCTTATTCCTTTTCACCGATTCGGAAGCTGTCTGCATAATTTGTGGAGAAAAGTAAAATTTTTAGGTTTTATTTTTTTGCAAAAAAAATTATAATAATTTTATATTAAATTGTTTATTATTTATTGTTTACCACTGGCAACCAATTTCATATCTGGAAGGCATACAAATTTGAATGAAACAGTGTGATGAGGAAATAGAAATAAAGAATTGTTGCCAGTATTGTATTTTCTACCGACGAGGTCTGTTTGAATTTGGAAAAAAATTTTTCATCCCACCTAAAATTTGTTTGATAAACAGACCGATTTCGACTACATGCCATCTTCAGTGGACTTTTTCTTAAGAAAAACTGTTCTTTTTGTTAATATAATAACACAATTATTATAATATAATACCACAAATATTTTAATTAATATTGATTAATGTTTTTATTATTAATGTAAATTAGGTTTTACTAGTACATAGGAACAATTGAAGTTTCATATTAGAATAACTTGCGTTAATATTGCGACAGAACTTTAGGTTATTTATTATTTGAACCGCAAGGCATCATTATTATGTACTTTGTTTTGTTGCTTGTATTGAATAGTTCTTATAAGGTTTAAACTTCCAGTTGCTCACGTATAAAAGTTTGGTAAGCTGCCGGGAAAAATTCATACAAGATAGTAAATAAAGATATTAAATATATTCGTCCCCAGAGAGAGAGCGAATATATTCAATCCAGGTTTGTGGATCCTTTAGTGAACCTTCAATATAATTGATTTAACTCAGCAGATGCCAAAACCACAATACAACGTGTTTTTCAATATTTTGAAGCAAATAACAGCTAGCAACTACATGGGCTAGAAATATGGAAATCATTAAATTTTTAATTATCGGTTCATATAAAAATAATAGCGTGAGGTTCGGTGAATAATTATCGCTTGAATCTTTCTGTAAAGAAATTTTTTTCCTTCAAGAATGTTCTGAGGCAATTGCAAGACGGGGTTTTCGAAGAAATGGAATACAACATTTGGTTGATTGGGTGATTTTACATAGAAATAAGTATAAGTACATATGTAAATACATATATACATACGATGAAATTCGAGAAGGTCATATTTGGAAATAAATATTCAATGACAGTATGAACTTATAATTAGTATTTAAAATATGTATGTACGTATAATTTCATTTAAATAATATATATTTACGTATTTAAATTGAGCCGTTTATGTAAGTATGTATGTACATATGTACATTATGTAGTATGTATGTACATGTATATTTTTATGTATTTAGAAACGTACATACATATGTACATACATACATACACAGTATATTCGTCTATGTATGGTTTGCATTTCTTTTTCGTTATTATTTCTTTTTATTGATCCCTTTTTGTCTTTTTCCCCTCTATTTACCATCGAGTATGATCGAATTACTGTAATAATGGCCAATAATTATATAATTTCTTTTAACAATATATTTAAATTTTAAACCTAATTAAGTGTATTAAATATATGTACATTGTTGCTTTAACGTGTTCAATGCCTTTTTAATGGCTCTCTTCAATTTTTTATTGCTTTGTACTATTCATGCAAGTCTCTACATGCATCCAAACAACATGTGTACGTGTTTAATTGTATGCATGAGAGTGCACTCACTCTCAATAATAAATATAAAACCGTTATTGTAATTATGTACTCGTATATTGTTGTTCTCTGCTAAGGCTAATGCTGTTATTGCTCGTTAAAGGCGCTGTCCTCGTAACTGCTAATGTTGTTGTTGTTTGTTGTTGTTGTTATTGAAGCTGATCATAGACTTTGTCAACATACATAAACGTTATGCATGGCTGAATTTAATGTTATGTTTAATTTTTTTTGCAGCCATTGTAATCGTATATTTAAAATTACGATTTAACAAACAACAAAAACAGCAATAAGAATATGAAAAAAATAGTAAAATACAATGTAAATGTGTGTGAGTGTGTAAGTAACCACGTTAGGTTTAGGTGGTGGGTGCTAACAAAGTAACCTAAACCATTATGCCAGTGTGCATAAGTGTATGATTACAGGCATGCTTACATACATACTTATGTATATATGTATGTACATATACACATACACTTATATGCATATACATACATTGTATATACATATGCGCGTAGATGTGTATGTATGCATGAGTAACCCGTATGCAGATGCATTGTATTGTTTACTTTTTTGTCATGTTATACGTACATACGTATACATATATACGCTTATGGTTGATCTGAGTACCCACGGTGGGCAAACATAAATTTTATAAATCCATTTCTAATTAATAAAAAAATTTTAATTGATGCCGATTTGCTTTGTTTTGGATCGTTCTCAAGGCTATTATTCACAAATTTATAGGATGATAAACATAAATATCGATGTCTTAATTTAGAGATGCTTAAAAAAATTAATACAATTTAGTTTAATCCTTCGACAGAAGCAAAAATTGCAGCAAACTACATATGTACAATATCGTTCAAGAAATATGGTTGACGCAAATTTTTTAAAAAGTTTGCTTAAATAGCATCGATTTTGTCTAAAACCGCGTCGAATGCAAATACCATAAAATTTAGTTTAATTAGTTTGCGAAATATCATTGCCAAAATGTTCCAAAAATAGTGCTTTCTTTAATTACTACGAAAATTATTTTAAACTCGAGCTTGATATGTGGTAATTTTCAAGGATAGTTTGATATATTTTAATTTTATTAAACATCTTTTACTTCTAATTAGTTTTAACTTATAATTACTTAAGCTTTCTTAGACGATTTAGCTGTCTGGGTTTTGTGAACAATACTTAAACTAAAGTATCGAATTATTGAAACATATAAAAAATACTAAAAACAAACATTAATCTTACAAAATTTATAAATCAGGATTTTTTTTTAATATCGAAAATTATTTCGATAATATTTTTATGAATATATTTATGGACCTTGGGCTTCTTCATATTTATCTAAGGGCCCATAAGTACTAGCTAGATGTTTTTTGATCATTTAGGAATATTTCAACAATGTGAAAAGTAAAGAAGACAATGAAGAGGGCTCACAGATGAAGCCGGTGAATGTGCAAACCAAATTCAACGTGGGATGAAAGTAAATCATTTTAAATTCAAGCCAACCCCACCGAAACACAACTCTAAATAAATTTATTTTGCCCACTGTAGCCACATTCTCTGTATTTTATTTGTCATTGGACATTTTGTTGTAAATGCAGCAGATTTACTTTTTATGCACAGTCCATATGCTGTGTGAGGGAGGTACAGTGGGGCTAAACTAAAAGTTCATGTGACTATCTAATATTCCATGCACAAAGAAGCAATAAAAAATATTTTCATTTTATATTATTTCCACTGTGTATTATATTTTTATATGTGTCTATAATTTATGTTATCAGCATGTTGTTGTTTTTTTTTCAATCAACTTCAAGTTACCATACTTAGTGAGGGCGGTTAAATAACTGAATTGATTGTTATGTTACACACAAAAGAAAAATTGAAAAGAGCTAGAAAAAATCTATAATTTAACTGTATTTTTTTACATCAAATTTAATATGTTCACCGAGTATGCAAATTGCAGTTTTTTCGTTGTTGCACATACTGCAAAATTTAAAAAACAGATGATGTTACTGATGGAAAACTTTAATCTTTTTTAACAATGAATAGATGTAAATATATTTTTTTCAAAGTGTCAAGTATCACATTACGTATTTTATTAGATTTTTGCACCTTTATAATTACTTTATAAGTAAAAATGCCTGAGCTGCAGTTAATGCACCTGGAGCATAAAGCAAACAAAAGGAATTGGATGTAAGAAGGTTTTTAAACATTTCAGCGTTCAAATTATGAAGCTTGTAGGAGAAGTTAATTACTAAAGGTTTACGCTTAAATGCCTCGTAAATTAGGCAAACTAGTAAATGAACTGTTAAAAACTGTTTGAAAATTTATTAGAACAAACCTCGTAACTTTGCCAAACCATTTAGTCTCGCAAGCTTCAAGAGTTTTTGGCAGTTTTTTTCGAATTCGAGGATGCATATAAGCATCTCAATTTTTAATTTAATAAATTTTGTAATTGTTTATGTATTCAATTAATATTTTCTGGCTTAGGTCTATAATAATTGTTTGGGTCCTTTGAAGAGGAGAAAAATTATGCCATTTATAAGCAATTCCATGGTAGGGGCTGTCTGGAAAGGAAGAAGTCCCGCCGTAATATGTTTAATACCGCAAACTCCACATGTATTCAAAAATTGATCTAAAATAAATTTTATTCAATTCAATTTTATTTTATTCAATTAATTTTTCTCGATTTGGAGGTAGCACCGAATTATCACTTCCCGCTTGTGGTATATGAGTCGCCATACTATTTTTCACTTTACAAACTCCACAACAACACTTATAAACTGAAATTCATCTAAAAACAGAACTAAAATACATGGTTAAGAATATAGATTTCTCGTATTCTTGTTCCAGTAAATGTAAGTTTAAACAAAACCTGCCCAAGTGGTAGACTCGATGGTGCTCCGAAATCGCGCGGTCGAGCTCATAAAAAAATTCATTTTAAGTAAATTTATAACGCGTTTTACGGCAACCAATAGCTTTGTCCCCGTGGTCATGAATGGATTAATTGTGGATTTGTTTATTTAAATAAAAGATTTAATTTAAATTAAAGTAATCCTTTTATGGTAGCGAATTCTTATATCGTATTTGAATGTTTTGCATTAAACATGTGAGACTAAATGAATTTCAAACTGCTTAAACTTTACTGACGGTTTGGATTGGCGAGCAAGAGACAAAATTAAAATTTTATTTTATGGACATAATTCTGATAAATTTCAATATTAAGGTTTGAATATTTGAAAGAAAGGCAAACCTAGTTTCCTAAGATTTAAAAACTTCAAAGGAACTTTTTCAGAAAAAACCCAAGGCTCCTATAGAATTAAAATGTGTCAAATTTTCACCAGAGTGTCTAGGATCACTATCCTACATAACTTTCCAATTCGGGGAAATTTTCTCTTCAACAACTGGGAGGGGTTTGTTTTTTAAATTCACAAACAGCTCATATGGTAGTAGAAATTTACGAATATATTCAGTCAGATGTACAAATGCCACACGTGGAAAACATAGTCTTATCATCAACTAGCAGTGTTCTTGTTCCATAATATTATTTTGAGCAGCGGAAAGATGTACAAAAGATTTCATATTTTAATATGATTCAATGCTTATGTCGAGTTTCATTTGCAGTAATATAAAAAACACAAGATCGAATACTTCAGCCGGCTGAAATAACGGATCCGCCTTATCTGGGGCACCTAGTTCTACAACAACAAGTCTTGTCACCTCAACGCTTTTTTCTGAGATTTTACTGCCTTGTAAATTTTAAATTTAAAAAATATCAAATTGAGATTCTTTATGTACAGCAAATATTTATTTATTTTCTATAACATTGTAATTTACTATTTGGAATATTTTCCCCAACTAATCATTTGTTGTTGGCTGTTCATATATCGAGATGTCATTGTGGTCTTATCCAAATCATCAATTCTACATCTTTATTTTCTTTTTTAATTTTCAAACATCCAACATCTGATTCCAAATTATTCTATGATGTTTGCTGGGTTTCGAAGCAATTTAAAAGGCTTGTAACTCTTAATATATAAAAACAAAGTTAACAAATACAAACTGCAAAGCGACTTGGCTTGTCTGCAGTAACACCCAGAGTATCCGTCAGGAATCGAACCTGTGACCTTCGGACTATTTTACCATAAGTTTTCGTGTTAGTGGAAATAACAGCTTTAGTGTGTGTTTTTATTATTTAAAAGTTAACAACATCGAAAATGCAGACAATGTTGAAACAAAGAGGAAAAACAATGTTAATTTTCCTATTTTCCTATTCCAATTTGTTTTCAAAACTTTATGCCAAGAAATAAATGATTGCATGCAACAAACGCTTCAACTAATACAGTAAAACCATTTGTTTTACTAAAAGAAATGTTAGTAGAGTTGTTAATTATACAATAACCTATTCTACCCCAATTTTGCAGTATTTAGTTAAACTTTTATCGTAAATTATGCACCTATTGAACAAGTACTTAAGTAAGATTTGTTTTTTGTTTTTTTTTATTAAATATCAAAATTTATTTTACAGTTTTCCGATCACGATATTAATACAAGCTCATTCAGGCGGAACTTCTTTGTTGTCGTGCTCGAGGAAATTAAAGGACAACATTAACGAGTGATCATTAATGATTTATTCCAATCATGTGAGCAGTTTATTTCCACAAGACTTTTTTAAACAAGTACGCAATTTCCACACACACACAGATGTATCAGGCAAAAAACATACGATACATAACAAAAGTACTCAATTGAATATTGCAGAATTACAAATGTGATGGCTATTTTATAAGAAATGTATGTATGTATGTATGTGTGTGCGCGTGTGTGTGTGTGTGTGTGTTAGTAATCGTATCGTTTATCTTTTTTTCATAACTGTCCTTCAGTTACAAGTACATTGACTTTAGTCGAATTGGTGTTTAAATATGTAAATGTACTCAAGCAATTTAGTGCTGTAAGTACTACGAACTCAAATATTGTACGTTTTCCCACAGTTTTTCTTGTTCAATTTTCAACAAATGGTTCCTGTATACAAGCACATATACAGAAACACACACGCCGCCACACTTAAGTAACTGTTCAAGCATAAGAAAAACTTTGAACATACATGTACTTAAAGGGTCTTTCATTAAGAGCTTTCCACCTTTAAATGTAAATAAAACAAAGTGTGTGTGAGACATCATCAAAACCTTCTATGTATTTGATGTGACTTATCGATGCCATTATGTATGAAAATTAATATCTTGCAAATGTCCGCCGTGTGTTCGCTGGATGGCACGCATCCCGAATTTTAAATTTTGTATGACTATGGTGCATAAATCACCCTGAATTCTACCGATAGCATCTGTTATCTTGGCTTTGAGGGCCGCCTTGGGTTGTGAACTATTCACACAGACCTGCGACTTAAGAAAAACACAATAAAAACTCTAATGGAGTCCAATTGCATGATCTCGGTGACCAGTTCACATTACCTCCATATGATATAGACACACTGTAAATCTGAATCTGAATAGTGTTAAATGATGCTAGAGCTGTGTGACGTACCGTCGTCCTGAAAGAAATATGGATCGTTGACGCCGCCAGACCAAAATCTACATCAAACAATGACATTTCGGGTTGCATTGGAGCACGCTCTGGGATATCATTACAGTCTCCAATATAAAATTTTTTTTTGCTGACGTACCCCTTCATCCATAAATGGTGTCGTAAAATGGACGAAGTGCGCGGTGATTTTTCCGAACAGAAGATCCATTTTGGTAAAACGATTTTATTATTTATACGTGTTGTAACCATCCATGGTGATTTCGCAAAACAGACAGCCAATTCGGCAGATGTAGCTTTAACAGATTCGAAAAAATCTATTGGAAGACCCATTATGTGTGTATATAATATAAAAATACCAGGCATGGAAAATGGAAATTTCTGAACACGATAATAATGTCTTATTTAATATGAAAACGTAAAATTGATATTATGTAGTTGTAAAGCAACAATATTCGTCCAAAAATGTTGCCACCACAATCTTAGTGAACGAAAGAATCACTTTGGCCTTTATCGACGCACCGTGAAATGGTCGCTCGGTAAAGCTTACCATTTTTTTCCTTAAAAACAACCACAAACTGTGAAGCCACTTGGCTTGTAAGCAGAAACAGCCAGATTCTTCGGTTGAAAGTAAAACTGTAACCCTCCGAATACTATTCTAAACAAATCAAATAAAATATGAGAATTATCTAACGTATATGATTAATACAAAATATATAATCATAGTAGTATGGCTACATGGCATGTTGACAACTAATTTTCTACATTTCATCCAATCCAAAAAATTATTGGATACTATCAGGATTTGAGGGCAAACTCACTTGCTGTTAGGGCAATAGAGTTAGGTAACATAAGCTTAGAATGCGCGAAACCTTTCGATGCAGTTAAATCCGAGCTAAAGACTTGGGCACAAAGGGCCCATTCAACTCTCTGGAATAACGGAACCATGGGAATCAATACAAAAATTCTATGGGGAGATCCAGACGAAAGAAGAACGAGGGAGCTACTAAGACTTAGCAAGCCCGAACTAAGTAGAATAATGGGAGTTGTCACAGGGCACTCTCAACTACTGGCACATCTTAAACGCAAGGGAATAGCGGGAGGAGATGAATGTAGAGCATGTGGGGAGGAGAGCGAAACATTGGAACACTATTTGTGCCAATGCCCAGCCTTCTCACAAATGAGGTCCCGATATCTTTGGGGGTGACATCTTACCGGACATAAGCCGATTACGTGGAATATGCTGGAGGAAATTAAAGAACTTTGTGAGTGACATGGAGTTTCTCTAGACCTTTGGGTCAATATGTCATGGTTAAACCCAAGGGAGCGTACAACAAGCCTTCACTGGCTTAGGTGTATGTCGTACGACATGGTCTATCACACTCCTCCTGTCAACCTAACCTAACCTAAGTGTATGTCGTATGACATGGGCTATCACACCCCTCCAATCAACCTAACCTAGCCATCAAGATTTGATCTACTATTTCGTCACTATTTCTGCATTTGCAGCTACCTAGTGTAGTTTTAATATAAATTTTGAACTATTTCGAAATGTTTTTTTTTTTACATAAAATTATAGTAGAACAAAATTTTCCATCTCTGATGCATACACGTGAATAGTCTCATCAATATATCCAACGCATGAATAATCTTTAGTTTCACATACAATGTGGTATTTAAAAATACTTAAGCCAAAAATTATCCATATCTGATAAACAGAAGGGCAATAAACATATTTGTTATATTAAAAAAAATATCTACTTTTAGTAAATTTATCTATAATCGTTCAGTTGTATTATTAATTGTTTCTTGTTGTAATTGATATCAATTGTTACACACCTGCTTAACCAAAAATTAATTTCACAGCAATATTAATCAAGTATGAGATGATATTAAATTAGACAAAATTAGTAGAATTCTAACAAAAATTTCAACATGTCGAGTTGTCATGCTATTACTATTAGATTTCATCACATATCTAGATTAATTTCCAATAATAAATTCTTAAATACATCGACATACACATAAACGTTCTATTGCTTAAATAGATCGTTCACCGGAAACAATAGAGGATATTAATATGAGGCATTCCTTATGAAGCAGAAATCACAAAAGGGTCTACTATCTAAGAATAATTTTATAAAAAAGAAACAAAAGAAAAATGTCCAAAGCAAATAAAACCGCTAGAAAAGTATATAATATTATCATTTATTAAAAAATGCTTAAGAAGCACAAAAAAAATTATTAATTTTCAATTATCTACGCAAATCGTTACACATGATGTCATTAACTGTATTCGAGCCTTGTAAAACAGTTGTTAACATCTTGTAAAAATTACTTTATTTTAGATTTAATTTGCCATCACGATCAACACACATCATTATTAGCACCATCGCCGTCATCATCATCATCATCATTAAAGAGTTAAGCAAACTGTGACATTTCTGCGTTGATCGCATGAAAATAATTTTGCTAAATTAACGCAAAAACGCAATTGAAAGACATTGAAGTATTAAGAAAAGTAAAATGAAGAGGCATGATTCGGTAAGATGCAATAATAAAAGTGAAAGACACAGAAATGAATTTAAAAGATAAAACAGAAAAGAGTGTTACAAAATCCAATAAAAAAATTTCTTAATAAAAATTTCAATCTTCATTTCTTCAGCGATTCAATGAAATCGCAGTTTCCACACAAAAAGAAAATGAATTGATAAAAGAATCAACAAAATGAAATTGTGACTCTAAAAATGCATAAATATCCAAAATAAAAAAATTTTTATAAAAAAAACGAAATCACAGATATCAATAAAAAAATTTTAAAAAATTTCTTCACAAAAGAAACGCCGAAATTAAAAATTTAGCCTCAAAATTCAAAATAAAATGTACTAAATGTAATAAAATTCCTATTTTTTGTTAAAAAAAATTATTTTTTTTCGATAAATTGAGGATCTTATTCGACCTTTATTTTTATCGATTTATTGAATTATTTTTAGAGTATGAGGTCTTTTTTAAGCAGATTTTTTTTTTAATAATTTGAATTTCCTGAAGAAGACACACGGTGTAGAAATACTGAATAACTAAAAATATGGAATTGTATATGTACTACACTATATAGAAATAGTGTTCCAAGGGGTCCTTTATACAACCCTATTGGTCATATATCAAAAACAATTATGGATGATGATAATGTGGCACTGGGGATGATGAAGATGCTACTACATCCGCATTCATAAACCAAACATTAATACACACTCTGCCTTCTACAGTTGTATTTTTTGGTATCTTTTCCTCTTTCTGTCGGCTCGTGGATCTTGATGCGTGATTACGTGTATATATTTTTTTTTTGCATGGACAATTTTTGTTTTAATTTATGGCTGACAATTTACAGGAAGCTGCTCAGAAATCAATGTATACAATACAATTGTAAACCGTTTTCCCATAAAAATTTTAGATGCACATACGAGTACGAAGTGTGTGTAAATTTTAGTTTAGGAAAGAAAATGTTTATTATTATAGTTTTATATATATTAATAGTAATAAAATTTAAAATTCAACAACTAAATATAAAGGGTCTTTCAATAGGGAATTTCGATCTTTGATACTTAATAATGGCCATATTGATGAAGCAACGTCTGTCATATATTGGCTGCCATTTATTCAGTATGCTTTGCCAAACAAAAAATATTTCTAAACTCTAGTCCGAGTCCATTCGACAAAAATAATCTGTAAAAATATTAATTAAAGAAGTCTCTGATGGCATGGTAACCTTTACGGCATTTAAAGCTTTGGTATGTGAATGGAGTTTTGACTTGTGTCTGTTTGTATTTAGTGTGCGATATACTCATATTTGAAACGTTAGTTAATTTGCCCTTTATCATTTTATTATGGACCAAAACTCTGAAAATGACTCATATTCGTGCAATGAATTGTGCTAGATTTAAAAATAAGTTATTGGAAGAGGCATAGAGGGAATAGTGCTAAAATGATAAGAAAGAGCTCTACAGGCAGGTTATTTCACACATTCCATGGCACATCGACCACGAATGGATGTGGTCTCAATGCAGAACGAGTTGTTGTTCGTAAAAAGGAGCGGGTTTCGTGAACTATTTCCTTTAACTCATTAGAACCCACTTGAAATATGTAACGTAAAAATAAATAAAGACATTCCATACTGCTACAATACTCCAGTGAGTCAATAGATTTTACCACACAACTATCACAGATGAACTTCTTAGCCATCTTCTGTACGTGGTCGAGTAATTTCAAAATAGATTTTGCCGTACCTGCTCACACATGAGAAATGAATTCCATGTATTGTCGGCCGGATATATATGGCCGATTAGAGGGAGTGAAGTATCTCTTACGCCGTCTTAAAAAACCGAGGTGCTGAATAGTTTTTTAGCTACATGAAAAATGTGCTCAGTCCATCGGACATCACACTGAATTACAAGAATATAAAGAGCTTCTGATTCCATAATTTCTAAATCATCTATAGATATGGATGGGAACGTGCGTAACCATACATTTCTTAGACTTACGAGCATTAAAATCGCCCCAATTCACGTGACCTCACTCAGAGATTGTTACAAGATCATATTCTGCCTCATGGCAGAGATCTCTAATAAGATTTGAATTTGAATTTATTTATTTATTTCAATTCCTGTACAACAACAATTATTATTATATTTAAAGTACAGGAAAGTGGTATCAAAAAGTTAAGCTGAGACATACGTACATATTTAAACAGAATTAAGTATAATTGAGTATAAAACAAATAAAAATAAAACAAATTAAGTATAATAATATTGATAATTTCCTATTGTGAAAAATAATTAAATAAAAAGTGCTTAAAGCTAGTTGCGTTGCTATTAAGTTGTTGTGTTTGAGGGAGAATATTCCAGAGGCGTGCCGCATGTATGAAGAACTGACGTTCGGAAACAAGACAACGGTGAAAAGGAATTATAATCTTTTTCCCCCTAGCTGATCTGGCAAACCTGATTTTGTCAGTAAGATATTGCGGCATTTCAGAATAAATAACTTTATGTAAAAATAAAAGCACACGTATATTAAGAAGGTTTTTGAATGAAACTCCATATAGTTTAGAGGAAAATTAGGAAATATGATCATATCTTTTCAAACCGTAAACATATCTAATAATATTGTTATATAAAACGTTTAGCTTTCTTTTACTAATAGAGTCACAACTTGCGAAAACTTCACATCCATAGATTAAACCAGGGATAAGGTAAGATTTTGCAAGAAGTTGTCTTATATAGAAAGGTGTATAGTGCTGCGACGGCCAAAGACACCTCAACTTTGTGTAAGTCTGACCAACGATTGTGTTAACATGGTTGGCCCAGGTAAGACTATTATTAAAGATTAGTCCAAGGTTTTTGGCAGCATTTACAATGGGGATTTTTTCCCCATTTATTAAAATATCAACACTTTTAATACGCTTAATAGTTTTCTTACAAATTATGATACATTTTGATTTTTGAGGGTTTAAGCAAAGTCCATTCGCGGTTGCCCAGCAATATATTTTATTCAGATCGTCATTAAGTCTTGAAATATTTTTAGCGACAGAAATGATTGAACTACTGAGATACAACTGGACGTCGTCTGCGTACATGTGAATTTTGCAATGGGAAAGTTGTTGAGGCAAATCATTTACATAAATAGAAAAAAGGAGTGGTCCAAGTATTGACCCCTGGGGTACACCCCTAGATAAGTTAAATAGCGAAGAATTAAAATTGTTCGTAAACACAAATTGCAGACGACTAGAGAGGTATGAAGATAGCAGACGAGTAGCAGTTGGGGAGAAGTTAAAGAAGTGGCGAAGTTTCATGCAAAGGGTGCTGTGATCAACCATGTCAAAGGCCTTGGAATGATCAAGAAGAACCAAGAAGTTTATTTTTCCACTATCGAGTTCACGTCGTAGGTTTTCAGATACGTCTAGTAATGCAGAAACGCAGCTATGATTTTGGCGAAACCCTGATTGCTTGTCAGACAATAAATTATTATTTTTGATATATAGTGAAATTTGATTATGAAGAATTTTTTCAAGAGCCTTGGATATAAAGCAAAGGATTGCAATTGGCCTAAACTCTGAGTTATTTTTCGGTATTGGTACTATTTTTGCATATTTCCATTTAGACGGAAAGGTGCTAGCCATTATGATAGTGTTAAATAGATGCGTTATATATGGCAAGAGTACAGGCAGCAATATCATAACAAATTTAGGGTGCATATTATCTGAACCCACTGCATTTGACTTAATTAAATTAAGGCTTAAATAGACTTCAGATTGGTTTACACATGCGAATTGAAACAGGTTGCTAGTGATTTCGTAATGATTAGGGTTTAGACTCGAAAAGTTGTAAAGAGTGTTAACTATTGGAACTACTGGTATATTTGTGAAGGTCCTACCAAGCTCTTCAACATCGACTTGACAACTGCTTAAACTCTCTGAACTACCCACGCCAATCTCACGAATGTATTTCCATGTTTGTCTAGAGCCTATTGCGGAGCCAAAGCGTCTAGAATAATATTCAGTTTTCGCATTTCTAATGCTAATAGTAACATTTCTTCTTGCCATTTTAAATTCAGCTTTCAATCCTGAGGTTCTAAATTGCTTCCACCTTGAATAAGCACAGTCCCTTTTAGCTATTAGAAGTTTAATATTGGCAGAAAACCAAGGCTTTTCCCTGCCAGATCTTCTTTTAGACTTTAGAGGAACTGTTTTATCAAATAAACGTTGAATATTGTTTTCCAAAAATTCCACTTGCTCATCAACTGATGGCATGTAGTACATTTCACACCAATCAATACGAGATACGTTTTCACGGAGCACGTTATAGTTTAAGCTTCTGAAGTCACGATAGTAGACAGTATGTTCTGAAATAGGGATTCTAAAATTATACGTTAAGAAAATTAAATCATGCTTCGAAAAACACGGAGCTGACACTTGGTCATACAACATTACGTTTGCTGGGTTCGCAACAAAAATAACGTCAAGCAAAGTTCTGTTTGTCGCTGTATGGTGAGTTGGATTAGCCACATTTGTAGGAGTTAGGCCAAAAGATAACATACTGTCAACTAAATCTGATTCCAAAAGTAGATTTGAATTAAAATCACCTGAAATAATAATATCATCATAAGCGGCAGCAAGCGTATCCAACGCACTGAATAGATTAGAGAAAGATATTCTTTTGTTCGGCCTGTAGACGCACCCTACTAACATCTTCTTACCGTCAGATATTATCTCAACAAAAATAAATTCTACATATTTTTCATTCAATGACATATTATTTGAAGATTTTAAGCAAACTTTGCAGGATATATTATTCTTTACAAAAATAGCTACCCCGCCAGCATTACCCTCTCGATCTTCTCTAAACACTTTATAGCCACTAAGGCAAATAAAACTATCAGGAGTCCCAGATGAAAGCCAGGACTCAGAAACACATACAATATCAATGTTAGAGCTTTCAAAAACATATCTAAATTCATCAATTTTATTGTTTATGCTTTGGGCGTTAATATGGCTTAACGTTAGACCTTTCTTGTAATTGGCTAAAATCTTAACCATGCTCATTGTAGTGTCACTAGAATTTTCTCCCACAGTGCGATCATTACTCGTGTTCATATTTAAATATATAATAAAAGTTATTAATAGCAACGCAACAAACAATAATTTTAACAAAAAAACTGGTTAGATAATAAAATAAAATATAGTAATTACATAGAATATCAAAAGTTCTAAACGAAAGGTAAAACAGTTCAAGAAATAGTTTAATGAAAAATAAAACATAGAAATAAATGCATGTTAAATTGAACTTAATCTCGAAAAAATTGTTGTAATTGCTCAGGAAGAACGATTTTAACTGGCTCATCATTTTCATTTGTTTTCACGTGAACGATTCCACGTTGTGTGAACACAGCTTTCAAGCAATTCTTCTTTTTTAAATTTAGTGCCGACTTAAAAATTCCATGATTATACGGAGTAAGGTTTTCATTAATAAAGAAAGGGATGTCGCTGTCAAAGCCTGCATTACGCAACCGAAGTGGCGATTTGTGTTCACGACGAAAACCAGCAGCGTTTTTGAGGAACAAATTTCTCTCGTATGGAGAGTTCATTTTGATAATAATTGGAGGGTCACTAACATCACGCATACGGTTAAAGTGCTTAACACGAAAAATAACCTTGTGTGTAGGCACTCTTGTGTTTAACGCGCTGCAAATATTTTGAAATATACCTGAAAGGTCTTCATTTGCCTGCTGACAAATGGGAAAAGCTGTTGTCATCCACAGGAGAGTAAATAAAATTGAAAGTTTGATTTAGAAGGTCCTTAACAAAGCTACGAAATAGGGTAGGAGAAAAATGGAGCCTTACCATACCCCTGAATTCATCTTGGACTAGTCTGATGAATTTCCATCTAGAACAACTGATTCTTGAGGCAACTCGAATGAAGTCATCACCGACAGAGACATGCCACACTATGACTTCAACTTGCTTTCGTCCTTAACCTTAAAATTAGTAAATAAATTAGTGAATAAATTTTTATTCACGCTCGTGTCTCTAGTACCAATATATCATTTTCAATGCACTTTATTTTCTATAAAAACACTTTTTTCCATTACCATTTGCTTTGATATCTGAGTTATAGTTATTTTGCTTCCCTAGTGCAATAAGTTTTTTTTTATTTTATATTTATTTCTCTGTCACGTTCAACAATCTGTGGTGTCTCCAGTGATGGCTGCGATGTGTTTTTTTTTTTTTTTATTAAAGTTAGTAAACTGAGATACAAAATGCAGACAGACTTTTTTGTGGGTGGAGAGTTCTGACAAGCCAAAGTTTTTTCTTTTTATTTACACATTTTCCTTCAGTTTTGTACGTTACAGAACTCATTGTTATATTTAAAAAATTTACAATCGAGTACTAAAATTTGTTTAAAAAAATCATATTGAGAAAAAAGTGAAAATTATGGTAATGTGGGGGGAGTAGCATTGACATTTAGAATTGTCAAATGACATCCAGTGAGTGTTCACTTTGGTAGTCGATTTGTATGTAGGCATGTCCATTAAGGTGGGTAGCGAGTACTTTGGCATGAAAGAAGCAACCTAGTATGGCGAACATATTTCAGACAAACAGTCAAAACGGAGAAGATGATAAACATAAAAGATAATGTTATTTATTTATTGTTTGTTTTATAACCTTTTTTTCTAATAAAATTTTTATAATATTAATGTTCTTGTTTATTTGTATGCAAAGAGATAAAAAATATGGCCGCTTTCCTGGTGAAGTTTTATGGTTTTGCATCATATTTGGGGGGAAAAGTAAAACATCTGGATTTATTTACATCCTCTCAAGCTTGTTTCCACGTCTGAGGGAAAAACATATTCACTATCATTAGTATAGGAGTCTGACTGTTACGGAATCGATTACCGCCACAAGTATTGGCTGGTTTCGTATTCATACAAAAAAAAAAAAAATTATCGACTATTTACGACATTTTCCCATACTCCACTTTGCTTATATTTTTGTAATTTCTATATAATCATATGAGTTTGAAAGCTTACAACGATTATGGCGATCGTAAAATGGGCGAAATATCGGAACGGATCTCATATTTTGACAACATAATTCTCTGATTTGCCCAAGTTGTTGAACGTTATATTCGTCCACGGTGATTTGGCATTTGGCTAAATAAATAAGATTCAGAGATTATGTCTAGAAATAGTGTGAATTCTGATCATTTTAAATGATTCTGACTGGGCGTTATCATTACACGATGCTCTTTTTTTGTTCTCATTCACTGGACCTAAATCTATGTTAATTATCGATTGATGAAAAATCGATTTAAAATTTTATTCATTCTACGGCAGATCATACGACAGAAAGCAAAAGCAAAGTATCCTCATTTGTTTCAATTTTTGTTGAATTTTTTTTTCATCTGTTTTGATTTAGGTTCAAACTATGGATCAACTATTTAATCATGATATGTTTATCAGTAAACATTTTATCACTTCAGCCACATTTGCATCTCACATAGCGACAACTCTAACAGCCAGAATTAAAATGGCACGCCAAACGTTGCCTGGCAGTTACAAATTATCGTATGCATATAAACAAATTGAATGAAGCCAACCCAAATATATCGGTGTAAACGCCAAATGGTGAAAGTTCCAATTTCAGCAGTGCGTTAGGAAGTGAAGTTAGCTGCAGGAACTTAAAAAGTTATTTTCACGGCATAACTAGCAATTTTGTCCCTACAATAATTTCTATTTTGAGAGTTTTGTCGAAAATTTAACCTAAAGATACTGTTTTTGATAAATTGTTGGCACTCTTATTTAGGTATGACACTTCAGAGTTACGCCAAGGCGCCAACCGCACTACGCACAATACTCTAAATTAGGTTGGTCTAACAATTATTATATACATGCGATAACTTTAAGGATAGTTTTTTTTTTTTTTTTTTTTTTTTTTTTTTTTGGAAATGGTAGAAAAAAATGCGTTACGCATTACGCGTAACGACGATGAATGACGAGAATCGTCATTCATCGTCGTATGCCGGATTCCTAAAAAGTTTACCGGCTAAAAACCCCCTGTGCGTAGTACGTATTTAACGAACCTTGCCGCTGCCTTCCAGTTTTCTTCGCTCTCGACCATTTTATCTACAATGTTTTCGGCTGTAATTTCTCCTGTTTGGGTTTCTACTTGCCTCCGAACCTAGGACAAGTGGCAACATTTAAAAAACGTGTGCTCAGCATCGTCTACCTTCTCTTCTGCCTCATAAATGCAAAAGGGTGAATTACACTTTCCCATTTTATGCAGGTACTTCCGGAAGTAGCCGTGTCCAGATAACGTCTGTGTTATGTAGTAATTTACATCTCCATTTCGCCTGTTCACCCATTTTTCTGTGTGGGATGAGTCTGAAGGTCCATCTGCCATCTGTGTCATTTCTCCAGCGTGTTACTTTAAGGATAGTTGTGATGGTAAAAGCTTTGATAGTGACTCACAAAATAAGAGCTTCAGAATAAGTCTTCGATATGCAGAGATCTTACTACAGAACAAATGTAAATTAGGATTATTTCTAATGATCTCAACTATTGTTATTACAAAGGTTTCTTTTTTTAATGCCTATTCACTGAATTGGAAACTATTTTCAATAGATTAAGGAGAGTAAATTTTTTTTTTCGAAAAAAATAATTTCACATTAAAAAAGAAAACAACATATGTAAAAGAAAACAACTTGCCAATAGCCATAACACTTTCCATTCCAGAATAATATTGTTTTCAAGAAAATTCGAAATACACGTATTTTTTATTTAATCAAATCTTTCTCAACTTCCCAAATAGTTGAAAAATAAGCTCTAATGGATACTTTGGAGGCAATTGAAATGTTGTTCTTCTTTCGTTACCTTTTTGTTGGCCTTAAACAAGTTTTACAGCCATTAATTTTAAGGCTCCAAAACTTTTCAATTAGCTGAGCAAAGTTCATCAGCGTCATCAAAATCATAAAATTCTCTGAATATTGTCATCACGATTCCTAGAGGCCGAGCAATTTGTTTTTTATTTGTTTTACAGTAAACAAACATCCGGGCGAATTAAACACAAATGATGTTGGCATCTAAATCAAACAAAGAGAACACACGAACCAAACATAGTGACCAATATTTACCAGCAGAAGAACAAAAAAAAACACACACACACAATTACATACATGTGTTACATAAAGCTAACACTGAAAGAAATTAATAGATGGAATTCATTTTTAGGTTTTGAAGGACAATCACAGACTAACATGTTAGAACATAATGTAAAACAGGAACAATTAAAGTTTAGGAAAGCAGCTGGTACAGTTATTCGATAAAATCCATAAAATTAATCATTGAACTATAGCAAGAGGCAAGAGTAGATTTGCTTGTGTAAATAAAAAAATAAATAAAATACCTAATTTTTTTTAAAATTGCAAGGAGGAAGGTTTGGGCAGAATGGTCTTTCTTTATTGCTTTTATACATATTTTAAAAGAATCAAATTTATTAACATTTAAAGACTTGGCTAAGAATATATTAGATAATAAATTTAAAAAAAAATATATTGCATGAATTAAAAATGTTCCAAAATTTTATGACAACAAGACTTAAAAATTATTTTAATAAAGCCTAAACCATAAATAATTTTAAAGAAAAATAACTGAAAAATTCCGACAACCCCCGAATATCTTAAAATTTTTAAGAACAAAAGAACAAAAATAAAAATTACACAGCGACAAAAATTACTTATTATTAAAAAAAATCTTTAAGGCACCCAACAGAAATTCGGAAAAATAAAAATGTTTTGGAAAAAGTTTATACAAATCTGGGAAATGAAGGACCTTGTATAAAAAGGAAGCCTTGAGAATATATGGTTGACCTCGTTACTAAGAAAACTGACTTAGATAAAGTTTACGTGATCAATGTAATTTTAGAAATCCAACAAATCGATTTGAAAGAATTTTCGATGTTATTTTTAATAACACTGTTTTCAAAAATGTTTGTTAGAAATAATACTTCAATTTTAATAGAAATTTCGTTATTCGAAAACAATTTTCATTTTACAACAATTGACCAAAACTATAAAATCGATTTGACAAGAAATTCCCTAGATATAATATAATAAATTTTTTTTCGACAACGAAACCTTTGAAACAATTTCATTGGAAATTGCTTTAAATGAAATTGATTTTTAGAATTGCGTAAAATTTGTGTAAATAATTTTTTTCCAAACAATTATTATGGAAAAATCTTAAAATTTATGACAAAGATAAGATTCGTATTCCTAAGACATCTACCAGAGATAAAATCACCAAAAGTTATATGAGGTTTACATGCACATGTGTGCGTAACACAAACGAATGCATAGAGTCACGCGGACATTGCGGCAAAAAAATATAATAATGTCTTGGGACCTCAAAACGCCAACATCTGATGAAAATGGGGTTTTCGAAAATCGAAAATTTAAAACATTTTTAAATGCTGACATTTCATCCCAAATCGTCAGATAGCTTTAAACAGTTTAAACAGTCAACCTCGTATACACATGCCAAAAAATTCAAATACAATATGAGAATTCTGAATCGTATATGATCCAGATAAATTTCAATATTAAACATTTTTATATTTCGAAAAAGAAAATTATTTAAAATTCTAAGTGAATTAAATAAAAACGAAGACTCGGTAAAAACCTTTTTTAGTTCCTAGAGTGCAAAAAAAATTTAAACTCTAAGTTTTGAAAAAGAAAACGAACGGAATGAAGTGAAAGTCTCTGAAACTGTATTATAAGAAAATCAGTTGGCCTCTTCAAAAAAAAAAAAAAAAAAAAAAATTCGCAAAAACTTCTGAAACTGCAAGAGGATTCAAAAAAAAAACACGAACAAGTAAAAAAATCGCTTTGATGGGAAGTGACTAAATAAAAATATCTTCAAATAATTAAAAAATTTTAAAAATAAAATATAAGGAATCATAAATAAGGTTTAAAAAATCGCCTAATATCCTTAAGCCGCCTTTCGAAAATCAAGAATATTTCAAAAATTAAAGAAAATTGCAATTAAAATATTTGAGAAAAATAAGTTCGCAAATTTTTATCTCAAAAACATTAAATTTTTAACTAAAGACCGCACCATAGGACGCATAAGATTGCATGGGCCTGCTATAGGACGTATAAGATTCATCATAGCAAAAAAAATTAACAATTGACCTCGATCGATCAATTAATTTATTTTTATTTTTTTTTAGTTTACTGGCCTTAAATTTATCACCATATCTTAGGCTATTGTTATTGTAGAAAATTTGTCAATTTCCCAAAATATCGTTTCACAAAATTCAACACAGTATATTTATACTCAAAATAAATGGCTTATTTATGTTTAACGTGAAAATCCTTTTAGAAAATTTGACTTCATTCTTCCACCCTCTCGGCAACCAGCACAATATTGTGATAAATAGTCACACAATGACTGTTGTTGTATTAAGTACAAAATAATCGAAGGAGGCTGAATGAGAGGCTGTTTTAAGGAAAGACCTTGAGGCTGAAATACCTGTGAAAACGAAAGCATGAGATTAAGTGGTTTCAAAAAATCAGATTTTCTTTTTCTATTTTACCTTGATGTGTTATTTAGCCTAGCCAAATACACACACACACAAATTGTTGCAAAATGGTATCTCTTAACAAATTTTTTTAATGGTAGTTAAACACAAAAATAAACCATTTTTTTAATTTCTTTTGTTTTTTATACACTTCAACACAAAATGGCAAAATCATGTTAGATGTTTGGTGAAAAAATATTTAGTAAATTAAAATCTAAATACAATAAATGTAGAAGGTAAAATGTGGCAAATTAAGATTTTTGTATAAAAAACAAAAACAAAAAAAATTTATAAATTTTAATATTCATTTCTTTCACATTAAGTTTCTTGACATGTTGTTGAATTTTCATCTCCAACTAAGGAAAAGAGAATTTGTATTAATAGATTAGAGGCTTTTTCACTTGGTAATATTTTTTGAAAACTTTACAATTCCAACAATTTACAATTCCAACCCAATGAAAAAAAGAATATGTTTTATTCACACAATGATTGTGGAGGTTTGGACACATCGCGCAACTGCATCCTATTAAATTCTTTGACTTCTTAATTGTTGCTCTGCTTCAGCAGAATTATTTTTTACATGCCCTCGTATGGCAATACTATGCATATTGGTTGGTTTTTTATTACAGCAAAATTCAATAAATTACAAAAGTTAAATGTCAATATGCAAGACAGTTGAATCTTTCCCAGGAAATTTATAACATGAAGTAGAGTTGTGTGAACGTTCTTTTTCGTGCCGCTCAGTGAAATGGTCTAGTTCGATCAGTTAGTTCAATTGTGCTTTTATTTAGTTTCAGAGATCGCTCATATGTGTCACAAAGTAGAAAGAGGTGTCTCGAGTCTTTTGATATTCATATTCTGAAGAGAAACAAAATAATATATCGATATATTTGGCTATAATTAAGAAATTAAGAATTTGACACTTGACGAAACCGTTCCTTTGTCAGTCATTAAACCTAAATCAGGCCATAGCAGTATGAAAAGTATATTTTCTTACCGACCTTTAATCCTATTTTTTAAAAGTTGGACATATTTAATGTTTATAAAAAAATCTAAAAGGAATGAACGAGAATTATAAATATTGGTGAAGCAAACTTTTACTATTAAATCAAAAATAATTATTGTGTTGTGTTATTAAAGTTTTTACTGTTTCTATTTAAATGGAAATTGTCTTATATTGTTATATATTTTCTTACAAAAAATAAAAAAAACGTAGAGATCTTAAATACAACTTTGGTCAAACTTTTAAGCAGGCAGAATATCAGTTTTATAAGAGTTTTGAAACAGTTTCTAATCAAAAAATCACTATGCAAAACTTTGAAATTCTTTTTATAATCGTTTAACTCCCACGACTTCTTATTCACTTTAAATTTCATAAAACTTCAAATATTATATCACCCATAAAGAAGATTTTTAGCTCATTTGCAATACAAAAAAAAATCTTAAATCAGAAAGTTATTTAATATATTTTTTTTGCTTCATGTTTACTCTTTAAAGTTGTTTTGTTTAACATTCTTAGTTATTTCAATTGCTTCTTTTTTTATAAATTGCCATATAAAGATGTTTATTTGTTTTAGTTGCCTCTTTGCTAAAGCTCATGTTATTTTTGATTAAACAAATTAAATGAAATAATTAAGATCTTTGTCGGAGAACAACAATAATTATCGCCATAAATATTGTTGTTCTCATGTGTGTCTAGAATAATTAAAGAATTTTTATTGAAAGCCCACATGCAAAATAATTGTTTCATTGAAAAGAGATGTTTATTCAGTAAAGTGTAACAAGAAATTAAATATAAATAGAACTGGTTTCAATATTTTTCCAAAGAATTATTAGATTTTAAACAAGCAAATGAAATTAGATTGTCTTTAATTTAGAAAGTAATTATATATTCCTAAGAAAGTCGTAAATTAAAAATAATTCTAATAAGCAAATGGAATTAAAATTAAGTCTATACAAAAAAAAAAAAAAAAAAAAAAAAAAAAAAAACAAACAAACAAACAAGAATTTTATTCAAAATTAATTAAAATTAATTAAAAACAAATAATTTTTTTTGTAGATATAATAGAAGCACTTCTTGTCCCAAGAAGAGATTCCAGTTTATTTTGAAGGATGATTATTTAAGAGCTTTCGGATTTGATTTAAAAACAGGCGCATAAAATTTAGAGAAATGTATGAAATGTTTATTTGGGTCGATAGAACGATCTATAATCAACGATCAATGTTTAAAGATGATGACGGACACATTCGTTGCCCCCGTAAACGCTTATTATATATCATTGAGCGATATAATTGATCTCTTATCTTTTAACATTTTCCCATCACCTACACAAAATTACTTCAGCATATTGCATATATATTTACAAATAATACTTTTAGGTTCAACTATAATTTCTGTTAATTAGTTCTTCATCACTTTTGTAATCTCTATTTTGAAAAAAGTCTCAATAAATTTGATTTGAATTGTAAATGGTGACCTCGATTACGCCTCAAATGGATCATACGATGGCATACTCTCTCCAACATATAGGCCGATATTTCACGAACAAATTCTTCAATATTCGCTTCCAGTGCGTCAGCCGTTTCGGGCTTGTCCCTATAGACATGCGTCTCAATATAGCTCCATAAAAAATCGCACGATCTAGGCGGCCAATTAACTGGCCCCAAACGCCTCTCAATTGTGCCATTGTCATGTTGAAGAGCCACATGTCAGCCAAGTTCAGCTTTTCTATTTTGAGCAAAAAAAATTATAATGATGGCTTACAGTGGTCTTATGTAACTTTGTAACTTGAAAATTTTTATTACTCCAGACTTACGTAAAATGTATACAAAATACATTTAAATTTAAATCAGCTTCTTCCGAGACCAATTTTATGGCATAAATAAATTTAAGGTATAATTAGCATTTTATGGATACCAGTGAAAATTTGGATCGAAATCATTAGAAAACTGTTATATATATTTTTTTCATAAATTTCATTACTTTGAGCCAACTGATACTATATATAACACAGAAATAAATTCAAAGCGTAAGTACTCTTTTATGAGGACCATTGAAAATTTGGAACCAAACCAATATACAATTCATCTGTTTAATTAATGGCAAGTATCACAAAAATAAATTTAAAGTGTTAATACCGTCTTATAGAGATCGGTGAAAATTTAGTTCCAAATCAATAGAGAATTGTTGTTATTTTTTTAATTTCATTACTTAAAGCCAATTCATAGTATATAACATACAAGCAAGTTGTCATCTTTAAATATTCTTTTATCGGGATCAATGAAAATGTCCATCTGAATCACCATACAATTAGTTTTCTTTCAATATCACATAAATTTAATCCAATTTATAGCATATAAGAGAAATGACTTTTAGCTGTAAATACTGTTTTGTGAAGACCGGTGAAAATTTGGATCCATATTACAGCATAATTGTTAAATGTGAACATATATATTTATCGTTAAGATTGTCAATCTGTAGGTATAGTGAACAAATAAATAAATAAGTAAAAGGATAACAATCAATTTAAGCTCTAAGTGTCATTTTATAGAGACCGGTGAAAATTTGGATCCATATCAGCAAATAATTTTTATCTTTGATTTATTTTAGTTTATTGCTTTAAGCCAGTTTATAGTTTATAACAGACATGAAAATTAAAAAAGTAAATTTTGTGGCGACCAGTGAAAATTCGGATCCAAGTAATTAGATAATTACTATGTTGCAATACTTTTTAATTTTATTTATTTTACAAATTATTTATTAATAGCCATATGCAAAAATATATTTTGCTTTAGCTTTAAAGCTCACATTAATTAACAAACACTTTGAAGCTAATAAAAGTTTGTTAAGCAATCGTACGTAAGACAGACACTTCATAAATTTTTCATGATGTAAGAAATTTCATTGGCAACGCAATTCTACTTGATAGTTTGTGGTGAATAAAACACATTAAAATTTCAATAGAATAGTCAAATGTGTAAAAACTTATGTGTTTTAAAGCAGAATAAATTATTTTCAAAACTTATATATACTAGACTAGCACATAAGTATGAGTTGATTTCAGTTCCGAACTGTCAAAATTTGTTTACGTTTTGCAGACACACATTCAATATTTTCTCAATTTTACAAATATGTATATACATATATACAAGCAAATTTGAAATAATATAAAGTAAATAATATTTGGTTACTGAATGTATGATTTAATTGCCGACAGTGGGATTAAATTTATGTTGCCACTCTCAACTTCAAACAGGCAAATAACAACTCGTGAGACTGCTTGAATATTAATTATAATTACAAAATTTAGCATTCATTATTCATAATAAAAAATTGTCTCTAATTTATATGAAACTAAGGGAAATTGATTTCCGAACTACCCAATAGTTGTTTGAAATTCCGAAGCAAGAGACAACAATAAAAATAAGTTACTTGTTGGCCATAATAGCCACTAATCCTCTCGAGAAAGTTAACAAAAATATGATTTTAGAAATAAGTTTTTCTAAAGTTACAAAATTATTCCAGAAATACGAAATTATTTGCTCCATAGAGGACCCTATAGGGCACCACTTTTATACAGTGGAATATAAAAGTTAATTCACCCATTCGTTTGGAACGTTCCGAACGCTTTTTTTTATATATAGTTTGAAGTCTCTATTTTTTTGAGAGAGAGATAGAGAGTAAATTTAATGCGGAACAATTTTTGCTTGAATTGGTTTTTACTCTCTTTATCTCTCTCCTCAAAAATAGAGACTTCAAACTACATATAAAAAAAAGCGTTCGGAACGTTCAAAACGAATGGGTGAATTCACCTTAAGTCACTATATTCCAATAATGGCCACTAATTTTCCCGGGAATTGGTTTTTATTATTGTTTTTTCAATGTTTTCAACCGTATTCGCAATTCCTTTTATTTTACGTTTATCACGTATACTTTGGAATACCTTTTCAATATGCTGTTTAAAATGGTTCTTGTCCCACACACTAAATTTTCTGTTGGCTGAAGTAGTCAACGCAATGACTACAAACCAATTTATGAATTAGAGCCCGGTTTCGATCCCTGTTCAGGACAAGTCATAAACATTATGAGTTTTTCTAATTTGCGTTACTGTTTAAGTGATGGAGGACTGTTTAAGTGATGAAGGCATACTCACTGAACAGTACCGGTAGCGGTACGCTAATGTATACTACAACACACCGCCCTCTCTCGTCGATAACGTTAGCAGAATCGTCGGCGAAGTAAAAATATTAATAAAAAAATTGCTAAACATACAGTTTAAGAACGTTAACGAGTCTCCTTAGCACCAGAGGCACTGCACCTACGCTATAAAAAAAAAAACTTGGAATAGTAGAGTTGTCTGTCTTCTCATTTCAACACCTGTCTTCTCTATACTTTTACTATTACTCTTTCACAAAAGAAGTAACACTTTAGTAGTAGACATTCATTGCCTGAATGTTACTTCTCTTTAAAAAAATCCTTTTAATGGTGAGATTGGCTCTGATAAAAGAAATGGTTTTTGTCTCAGCTATTTAAATTTAAATTCATCCTCACACATATTTTAATGTCAAGCCTTTTATATTTGTTTTGATTTTACTAACATATTTTTATATTAAATTTTTTTTAGTATTTCTTATTAATTTTATTGTAATTAAATCGTACATATTTCCCAAATTTCAAATGGAAGAGATAATAAACTCCCACTAAGAGTTAAGACTTGAAGTTTAAAATAAATTGCAACATGAATCCTTATTTGCTACATTTATAAATTTATTTGAAAAGTAAAATGATATTTTGAAAATATAAACTTAAAATTGGTTTGAGCTTGATTTAATATTTGTATATAAAAACTCTTTTTTAATACATTATTACTTAACATTGGTTTGTAAAGCTGTTCTTTTGCATACGGCCATAAATCTTTACTCACACTAAATACAATTGTTTTGCATCTCATTATAAATTCTTTAAATATTCTTACTTCGTCACACTTCAGTACATTTTTGTTCCATCCTTTTCCTCCTTGCTTTCACTGAATATCGTTTTATTCCCTTAAGATATTTTTAAAATAAAAATAAATTCTTTCCCAGCATTTTTAACTTTATATATTGTTTTTACTTTAGTTTCCTTTGCACATTTTCACTTGGTCTACATCGTTTTTAGAACGTGCAAATGGTTTTATTTTCTTCTTAGTATCTGACCATTTCATTTAACGCCTTTTGAATTTGTAGTGTTTTTTGTCTTCTTGCCATAAAAATATTTATTTTAAAAAGTATTTTTTTTTTGTCAAGGTTTTGTTTTTCTTTTATTTTTAATTTAAGACAACATAAATTTACTTTCAGTTAATACAATATAATCTTTTTAAATAAAATAAAATTGATTAAAAAAAACATAGAATTGAATTTTGAAATGATAGAAGCACTATGGGATTAAAGTTCATAAAGTTTGGTTAGAATTTAATGGGAAAAAATTTGGATTTGCTACATCCTAACGAGCGTTGCTGATACGATTTTAGATCGAATTACGTTAAAAATTTTGCCCTTATATATGGACATGTTGTATGGAATTGTAAAGAAGTTGTATGAGTACAATATCACCTTTAAATAGGAAATTTTATATTTTAATCCTTCGTTTACAAATGATTCATTTACTTAAAATTTTTTTACATACTCTGTATTAATAAAAAAAAAAGTTGTAGGGACACTTACTGAAATTTTTATTTGGGCAATGCACCTAAATATACATACATCTGTAGAACTTGAACCATTCATTTGAAAATATAGAAAGCTTTTATAATAACATCACATCTAATAAAGCTAGTAAAATTTCAAGTCTTTACATCGTTTTTCATTAATGTTTGTGATATCTATAAAGGCATAAGTCAAAGGATTTATTTCAAGAATATTTCCTAAAAGATTTAATAGAGCAGAGTAATTTTAACTAGGCTGTATTTAAAACAAAGCAGAGAATGAGAACTAAAGGAATTGCACGCGAAGACTAGCCACCTTTTGAGAACGAGCAAAGTAACTTCTGAGCCAGACATGGGCAACTTGTTGGCAAAAGATAACAAGCTACTTGACAAATCCCTAGCAGGTTGCTAGCCAGAGCTTAGCAGTTTAACACTTCATCGCACAATAATTTAAGGATTCGAAGTTTGTAAGTACAAGCTTTAGCATATCGTTGAAAAGAGTGGATCAGCTCTCGATAGAATATTAATTACCGATACCAAGACTTAGATCGAATTTGTTCTAGTTCAAACGGCAGCTATCGAGCTCTTCTGCAAGCCACACACAATATGGTGACCGCAGATAACACTTGAGGAGATCATACGCAATGTTCTAAAGTATTTTTTTGAAAAAAATTTTTTTGCAAAAGTATTTTTATCAACTGCTTTTCATTAAGTTGTATGACTACTGCTAAATTGATCATTGGTCTTGATCATTTTCGGTTTCAACAGGAGAGAGCAACCGCTCACACAGCTCGGGCAATGTTTCAGAGATCCGAACTTTCTATCCAAACCGCCAGATCTAACAGCACTAGACTTCTTCCTTTAGGGCTATAAAAAATCTAGCTTTTAACACGCCAAACCACGAAGTACTGCAAAGCCGTCAAAGCTAACGAAGAAGAAGAAGAAGAAGAGATCGCCAATAACAAATCAAAATGCCGTAAAATGAGCGCAATTATGCATCAACTCGGGAGGTAGCCATTTGAGCGATATAATTTTTTCTAATTAATTTCATCAATTTTAAACTTTTAATGAAAACAGAGCACTTTCTTCATTCATAAAAAATGGCAGCCATTTTGAATTATAACATTAATTTTGCGCCACCTTGTATATTAAATTTATTTGAAAAAAGTGCTTGAAAAATAATATAAAAATAATAAAAACATAATTAGAGTTTTCATATTCATTATGTTCTTTTGATTCACACAGGCCTATGAGATACAGAAATACCAAGTTTATTTGTATCACAAAGATTTTAATGATTCTTAGAAAATTACTTTTCTTTAGAACTTTAATTACAGTGACTTCCGCCTCTTTTGGTGTGAAGTAAAACTAAAGAAATCTGTTTGTTAAGCTTTTAATTTGGGATAATAAAAATAATTAAATTCTTTTAAAAGTTAAATTACAACAAATTATGAAATAGCAATGTATCAGATAAAATTTCGTATTAAAAACTTCACATAAACTTTTGGGGCTTAATTAAAAGTTCATAAGTTCCTGTCCATATTTGATAAACAGCGTGTGACAATGACAATTCAAGTTTTCGATAAAAAAAAAATAACTGCTTACGATATAATAAAATTATCTTTCATTAAGCGCTTTTTATCTTTAAATTTAAATATAACGAAGTGTGCGTGAGATATCATTGAAATTGTTTAAAGTATTATGTCGCATCCGATATGTCTAATTGACGTTAACGGCGATGGTCGGGCCAACGTCGTTCTCAAAGAAATATGGGCCGATGATGCCGTCAGCCCAAAATGTACGCCCAACGAAATGCATCCTATGCTCTTGAATCCCATGTGGATGCGTATCTCACCCTGAAATAAAGTTGAACTAAACAGTTTACACATTCACGTGGTTTGTGCAACATATTTAGAAAATAACATGTTCTTTTTTTAGCACTACTACAAATTTTTCTTCGAAAAGAACACAGTTCTGCGGGAAGGGTAAAATACAGAAAATAAAACGCAATCACTCTTAAATAAATATAATTCAAAGCAAAACTTGTTACATATTTATACGTTTTATGTGCAACATATTTAGAAAAAAACATGTTCTTTTTGCACTATTGCAAATTTTTTATAACAAAAACAGCACTATCATTCAGAAAGGTCAATATATATGTAAGAGAAGAAAACGCCACTAAAAATAATATAATAAGTGGCTCGCGATGGCATGTGCTAAAAGTGTTTTGACCTTAAAGGAAAATATTCTGTATACAATAAGGAAGAATAATTTTATTGGTGAGGTTAGTGGTGAAAAGAAAATATATGTTTTTCTTTCCGATGTATTTGCAAAAGCAGGTGGCCTGCCTGGGGACTAAGAATTCGCCCTCTTCCCACACTGTTTGAAATTTGACACCTCCCAGAATTTTTTCCTTCTTATAAAAATCGTAATAAATAGCATAAGTTTTTTCTTTGTTAAAACGTTTTAGCCTCCCATAGAAAAAAATTTGTCCAAAGCGCCTTAGAAAATTCTCTAGCTGTACCTATAACGGCAATCGAGCTTGCAACCGCCAAGTTACTTCCAAGGGAACATACTGCAAGTAATTTCAAGAACAATTCTTTTTGGAACCATTAGCGTAGCTAATGGGACCTAATACGCATAGGACCCAAGTCGCACTTAAGACGGATAAGTTTGCCCACACTCCCCTTACACTACTTTAACTGCGTCAACACATGCTTGTCACTATTAAAAAAAACACCTTAAACCACTAATGCTTATGGGCTTACTTCCCTTCAATATAGTATTCTTCTTTTTCTTTTGCTTCAATTTATGCATTTGTAACACTTTAAACAATATAACAAATATTTTCTTTTATTTCTGATTTTACCAACTTTTTCTTGTGAATTTTATTTATTTTTCAGATTAAAAAAATTTACATTTAAAGTTTTGTGCAACAAACAAATGTGATGAAGACGGAAAAAACAATAGACAAAAGCAGCAACGACTTAAAAAGGTTTTTTTTGCCTTAACTTTTAATAATTATATTTTTTGAATTATAATTTTCCAAATAAAAGGCAGGTAGCAGTTAAAACAGAGTAAGTAGTCTTTCTTAATTATTTGTATTTTCTTTTTCTTAGAACCTTTTCTTGGCATTTGGTTTTATAATTTTTAAATAATTCAAAAGTATACACTTACACAAATATCAAAACAATTAAATGCTATGAATTTGAATGTTCGGGCTCTAGACCATTAGATTATTACTGAATTTAGTACGTTAATTTTTCTGGGTTATATTTTTGTAATTTTTATTTGTTTTTTTTACACTTTGTTGTTTGGTTTCTATAATAAATAAACTACCTACTTTAAAATGATTTCAGACATATGTACATATATATTTTATACTGCCCACAAAAACTTTGCTGTTATTTGAAAAGATATTAAAATTTTTTTTCTACAATTCACACAAACTTGTTAACCAATTGATCTTATTTCGTCACAGAATTAAAAATTATTTATATCTTTGAATTATTCGTTTTCTAAAAAATTTTGTTTTAAATTTAAACCACATTTATCCATTATATTATAAATCTCTTTTCATTGTATTTCTTTGACCACATTTGTTTTGACTACCGAACACGCTGATACTCGCTTTAAAACTAAACTTTAGTTAAATAAATAAGACCCAGACATATTGTCGTTTAGTTGGCTAAAAAGTTTTTGGTTGGTGGAGAGGTGCAAAGAAGAGAGCATAAAACAATTGGCTAAGAACCAGCTGCTGAATTCAAACCCAAACCAAATCATACAAAATACTCATGAAATCAAAAACACAAGAAGCAACATGTTTGACATCGTGACTGCATGTCTGACTGGAAGTATGTTTTATACAAAACTACCTCAACACAAAACACAGCCAAGTTGGAAGAAATAAAGGTAGAATTAACCAAACGTAAATGTAGAAACGTAAATGTTGTTGAATCAGCTAATCGTTTCTGTCATATATACATTCTCATATGACAGAAACGATTAGCTGATTCAACAACATTTACGTTTCTACATTTACGTTTGGTTAATTCTACCTTTACGTTTGGTTAATTCTACCTTAATAATGGAATTATTAAAATATGTTTGAAGTGGATGTTTATACACGTATGTACATAAATATCTATTAATAGCAAAGGACCAAAAAGTTGTATTAACCCATTCACGAGCGAAGAACGCGTCTATGTATGCGCCTGGCAAATTTTGCTCAAATGCCGAGCACGCATACATACATAATATACGTAGTAATTTTAAATTTTAAGTGTTTCATAAATCCTGCAGTTGTTATGTGTTCTACTGGTTCTTTTTTCGGTTTAGGGCAAGTACCAAGTCCTATTTGCCACTTAAGTTATTAAGTCGTCGTACTATTTCTAACATCTCATACTCCAAAAAATGCATGCAACTAGCATTTATTACAAGACTGAACTAAAATAAATTCAATTATAGCAAATTTATAATGTATAACGAATTTTTAAAATATAATTTAAATACTTAATATTGAGAATTTATTATTGGGGATATTCTCCCCAACTAATCGTTAGAAACAATGTTTGTTGGGGCTTTAGCTCTTCATATGCCGACAATTCATTGGTTGCTAAAACCAAATCGTCAGTGAAGTTTAAGCAGTTTGAAAACATTCAGCCTCGGTTGTTTATGCCACATAAATCAAATACAATATGAGAATTTCAATATTGCATATGAATTACAACAAATATATAATCATAAAATAAAATAGACTCACGTTGAGTAAATTGTTTGTTGTGTTGTTTGTATAGAAACATTCTAAGCCTACTATGATAATGTATTTGTTGTAATTTATATGCAATATGGAAATTCTCATATTGTATTTGACTAATGTGTTGCATTGAGTTGGCACGAAAGTTTTCTAAAACTATTATATTTGTAAATTAAAAGTAGAAAATTATGATTGAATTCCAATGAATTCTCATATAGTATCTGTTTTTTTATATCTTTGATTTTTATATATGTAAGTATATGAACTTGAATGCTTTTCAAAACTGATTTAGTTGAAGAGTGTTGGTTATTTGGGTAGCGCCAATGAAATGTATTTTTTTACAATTTTTTATTTACTATATTTATAACATTTTATGAGCTCTGGCATTGGATCTAATTAAATAAATTAGCTGTTGTCCGCCCACCGGGTGATATTTTGAAATTCCTCGATTTTCCTCGATTTCTTGGTATTGTTTTGTACTCCTTTTATATTTTTTTAGGATTTTCGAAATAGAAAATAGAAAGGACTTTAAAAAATTTTTATCTATCTTTTTTTTTACAATTTTTAGCAAGTTTTAGTTAAAAATTAAAAGTTTTACAACATTTAACTTCTGATTTCAAAATATATATTTGGAAAATATTTGCTCTCATATGTACTTATATTTTGTATATGTTTTATGTTGTGTATTGGTAACAATTTGAAATGCCTATAACAATTAAGATACTGAAGAATTTGTTTCTCAACAAAATTTCAATTCATAGTTAATTTGGTCCAAGCAAATTTGGCCATTGGTATTAAAAGATCCCAGCACGATTATTAACTTTTACGTCAGATTTGCTTATTTGTTAAATTTTAAAAAGTGAAAAAAACGGGAAGTATCGAACTAACCAATTATTTAAATCATGGTTAAAAACATATTATAAATACTAAAGGAAATATATCACATGTACTTCGTTTCAAATCTAATAAAACATTCAATTACACTTTTGATTTTGCATTTGAGCTTTTCCAAGCCCCCATTTGATTCAAACTAAAATAAATATACAAGCAAATTCACTATCGCAAGCCCATATTCATTCCAATCCGGCCACTACTTTTCCAATCCCCAGATTCATAACTGGAAGACGAATCCCCGCAGCATACAATGTAGCCATCATCGTCATCATCAACATCACCATCACCAACGCATTATCGTGTGCAAGCATGTGTTTAATAAACCTTGAAATTTTCCTCTTCAAATGCTTTTTTTCACAATATGCAACAGGCTTTGAAAAACATGAATAATATACATATTAAGAACGTAAAAGAGATTAAATAAAAAGTTTTTGGTCTGTTACAAGTTGTGAGGACAACCAACGAACTTGTTGGGAGGTGGTTGTAAATAGACTTCTGTCCAACATACATTATACTAAATGACTTTAGACTAGAGAGCTGCATGAGTGCCACCCATATCCAAAGTTGTGTATAAATTCTCCAAATATATAATCTTTGCTAATTCACTGTTATTTTTAAGTAGATTAATTAAATAAAAATTAATTAAAATTTTTTTTTAAATCGCGTCTTCTCCGCTATTTATTGTTCAAATGTTGTGAGAAGTATTATTAATCGGTACATTGAATAAAACAACAATGAATACATTGTGTTAATTTCTGTAACTTTTATAAAAAAGGGCAGCATTTTGTTAATCCAACTATAAAAAAAAATTATTCGTTGCTCTCATTAAAAACAAAGCCTTAAAGAGCACCAAATTCCCGTTTTTCTTTTTTAAAGGACAAAAATTTCTAAGTCTTTTTTATGTGGTGATATCAACATTATTATTGATTTTAAGTGAATTTGTTTTTTGTGTCTTTATCTGTTCATATGTCGACATTTCATTGGTAGCTAAACCAATTTATAAGTGAACTTTAAGCATTTTGGAAACATTAACACTTACTTAGCTGCGACCGTCTTAGTTCCAACAAACCTCTCGTCTTATCATCGTCTGGGTCGCCACATAACACTCTGGCCACATAGAGTCTTGTAGGCCAGTATCGCACAACTTTGTAGTTCAACTTTTGCAGCTCCAAAGGACTTTGCATTGACCAGGGTTGCTGTCTGCAACGCTCTGGCCTTGATTGGCTGCGCTGTTAGCAAGCTGCTTCCCGATTACGCCATGGTGGGCAGGCACCCAAAAAAGACGAATACTGTCAAGTAACGCGTGATCGTTAATCGTATTATTGCAATACACGATAGTTCTAGATATTATCATTTCAGATACAATATCCTTATTTGTCGATTGACTGTACGTGACGTGAAAATATTGTCCTCCATAGGTCTAATGTTATACTGAGCCATTTTGAACAGTTCCCCATACCTCGCAATAATTTTTAATATTCTTTTATTATTTAGTATTTGTTATTGTAGGAGCCACAGTTACCCATTCTTTGCAATAATCTTAGTTTGCTATAACTGTTCCGGTTCAAAACAAAAAAAATGCCAGATGGAGAGATACACAGAAGACGAATGGTGGGACGGGCAGACAGACGGACGGATGAGTGGAGGGACATACAGACAGCCAGACGGTTGGACGGATGGACATATTTATGATCCCTTTGGCACTCTTTGGGAAATAATTCTGGCAAAACACCGACTGCAATACAAAGAACTAATCATCTTCTTAAATACATAATGGAGTTATGCGAGAATGAATATTTGGGTGGTCACTTCGTCCGTCCGACTTCCACTTAAATTTCTAAGGGATCAAAATAAAAGCCTACTTTTTAAATAAAAATATATTCTCCAAATCGGTTTATATGTATATGGAGGATTTATGCGTAATCAACATTTTGGAAGAGCAAATATTTTCGTAAGAAAAATTTAATGGTACCAAAATGCCCTTTAAAAAATGTGTAAGTCCGTTCACAAAATCGTGAGCACACATTAAATAAAAGAGAGGACTTTAAAATATTTTCCTTTCTTGAAGTCGGTTAAACAGTATTTTAAAGTTTGAACATTCATTTAAATCATTTGAATCATTCATGGATCATTCGAATCATTCATGAGTTATTCGAATCATTCTAAAAAAAAATTGAAATAGATTTTGCCTTGAAAATTTGCTGTTGGAACAATAATCAACTAATTAGTTTGTGTAAATTTTAACACATGTGTATATATATATGTATGTATGTTCTCACACCTTTAGAAAAATTACGTCTTTGTTAGAATAATCAAAAAAAAAAAAAAAAAAAAATATTGCTTGTGGTTGCTAAATCACTTTTCATGGTTTTAATGAAGTTGTAATTTGTTCTTTTCCTTTTTCAACTCATTATAAAATCCTCTTCGTGTCTCTAATTGACTAGTTTCAAATATAATTTCGCAGAAATCAAAAGTCATTTTACAATAATAATTATCTTTACTTTCAGTTGAACATTATTTCGTTTCGACTCTTCATGGTTTTCAAAATCAATTTTCTGCTGTTAATTGTTTGAAATTTGCTGTCTTTTTTTCTTATAGGCTTTTTATTAAAAACAATATAGAAAAAAAAACAAACCGAAAGATAGACAGACAGACAGTCAATCAGACAGATAGACGGTGTTGTAAAGTTCCTTCTATTAAGCGATGTATAATTCATGCTTGAATCGAAAATAATAGTTTTTTTTATTTTTAAATTGTTTGATTGGCGGAACATTAAATATTTTTTTTTCGATTCCTTATTTTAAAGTTAATTTCGTTTTGCATGCAACACGCTAAAGCTTTAAGCCTGCGCTTTAGCCTTGCTACTTGCACAGCATTAAGAAAATTAAAGACTAGATGGAGATGCAATACTGGAAGAGCCATAAAAGAGTAGAACGGAAGCAATCCTCTTTAATTTCAAGCTGCATACGTAGTTGCCAGATTTGACGATTTATCGTCATTTTGACGATTTTTAATACGTTTAAAGCAACTTGCATACCGCTGAATTGACTGTAAAGAACTAAAATTCTAAACAGAATATTTAGAAATTTATTATTTAGGGAAATTATCCTCAAAAGTATTATATTTTTTAAAACGCCTTCAGAAATATAAATTAAGGTGGTGTTCACAAAAAGTTAATTTGAACGTGTAAAATTTATAACATTAGTTGGAACAAATTATATCGCTCATATGGACACCTCCCGAGTTGATGCATAATTGCGCTCGTTTCAGGGCATTTTGAATTGTTGCGTGCAAAACATCTGCTCCCAAAGTGCTGACTTATTCTTCTTTGTTAGCTTGTAAGGTTCGTGGCTTGCTGATTTAACAAAACTCGAACGGAAGAAGTATGGCGCTGTTTTATCTGGCAATCGGACGTCGAGTGTCTCAACATCTTCACCATTGCGGGAGCTGTGTGAGCGGTTGCTGCTTCATGTTGAAGCTAACAATGATCGAGAGCAAATGCAGCAAATTACGGCAAAATACCTGTAACGCTCAAAATCTACGGATACAGTGGCGCCATAAGGATCTTCAAAACTCCGAAGAGTTCTGTTGTTTGTGCTCGGTTAAGAGCAAATGCGGCACTCATCTTGTAAAAAACTTTTCCCATACCCAAGTGGCAATTAAAAATTTAAACAACTAAGCCGAGTGATATGATTATGGCTACTACAATCTCTCACTTTTTCCATTTCCCCCTCACATCTGCTATCAACAGCTGTGTAAATTTTCACAGGTGTCAACTATAATCTTGGGCACGTGGTCACGGCGGCCAGCACTTTCAACGCATAATGTGGATGTGGCCGTTTTTAAACTATAAATTTTTAGTTTTTGTAAATCAAACTCTATATCGATTTCAATAATACGTTAAATGCCGCCCTCCAAGACCTCTATTGTGTCTGCTTTATCATCAAGAGTATGTAACTTTGTGAAAATGATCTCTAACGAGCAGTTAACAGTAACAGATTGCGCAATTAAACATGATTCCTTCGTTATAAAGTAGTTTATTAAATTTATTGATGATGGAAGAAAAATTAACAACGTTGTTAATCTGCCCCGTGTATGTTCATCTTTCCTTTTTTAAATCAGATATAATATATATAATCAGATATGATATACTTATATAATATATTATGAACACTATCCCATTTTGATTAATCAGTCTGGACAAAACTTTTATAATTTTTTTTTACTATTTGAGTTAAATAAAATTATTTCCATACTATTTAAATTTTGTTATTCACGTTCGATGTTTTTCTTTCCTGTTAAATAGGAAAATTTATGAATGTTAATCTTAAAAATAACAAGTACCAAAAAAAGAATAACAACTCATAAGAAACTTCGATGAATTATATATTTTTAAGCAAAAAAAGAATGCATATAAAAATAATATACTCCTAAAAAGTCAAACGAAACGTTAAAGAACAATAATTCATTTCTAGCCAGGTACTCATTTTACCACAACATCTGGGGGCAAATTACGGCATTCGATATCGATCGAAATTTCAATACAATTCAAGAAAATTTTGTTTCAAATTTCCATCGATATCGAATGCCGTAATTTGCCCCCTGGTCTTTTTCTGCAACCATCACTCTCTAGTAAGACTTACTGTCTTACTGTCTGCAATGAAATGAAAACCCAAATAACAGAAAAAAAATCTATTTGAATATTATTAAAAAGTATTTTTTGTGACACCATTTAAGCATTCAAGAAGGGAAGAAAAAAACTATTTTAGAATATTTATATAACAGAGATAGAAAGTTCAATACTATATATTGCAAGCACTCGCTTGTATGTAAAAAATTTAAACGTTCGCAAATATCTCAACTGTTTACAACTCAGTTGTCAAAAGAGGTAGTAGCAACATGTGTAACAAACAGAAATTTTTACCGAAAGCACTAGCTCAAGTTTTTGTACCCGTCTCCCGCAATCTGTCTTTCATTCGCAATTTCGTAATCAGCTGAGCTTTTAATTTTTCTTACATCAAAGTCATCATCGCTGCATACTCTGTGCCACTAGTTACGAGCAGCAACATCCTAGTGTCGTAATATTTTCAGAAAAAAAATTATGCTTCAAATTGGGGATGACGTTTACACGTTACACGCTCCCTCACAATAGAACAAAAATAGATGTTGACATATTTAATGTAAATATTTCAAAATTTATAAATTTTTTATAAACTTTTCACACGGTAACAAATATGTTAAAAAAGGACAGTATTTTCCCCGAAATAAAATTTTGTGTAAAGCATTTTACATATTTATATGTTTATGTGAAACACATTTAGAAAAGAACATATTATTTTTTGCACTATTGCACATTTTTTTTGAAAAATCAATGCTAATGAAGGAAAGTGAAAATATATGTAATATTTTTTTTTAAATTATAGATGCCCTACTTGGCTAAGAAGAAAAGACACTCTCACTCTTAGCCGAATACCAGACAAGTGAATGAAAACTAATGGCATTTTTTTTCCTGAGAAATTTTTAACATTTTGTTGACCAAATTATAAAAAGGAATCTATTTACTTCTATAATTATTAAAGAACAACAAGTTCTTTTTATTTTTCTTGGAAAGGACATACATTTTTACTAAATGAGGGAACCACATTTTCATTGCTTAAAAAAATCCAACAGTGCATTTTTTTTAATTTTATATTAAATTTATTATTCCAGATATTCTCCAAAATAATTATATAAAAATTTTTTATATGCAGAAATAACATTTAAATCTATTAAAGTCGATTTCAATATAATTTTTTTTACAAAAACAAATAGATAATTCTTTAAACCTTATTTTTCGTCAATCGATCAGTGATTAAAAGCCTTTCATATAAAAGAAAAAATATCGTGACTACTAGCAAATTTATGCTCCTTCCAGATATGAGATTGTTTTCCAGTCGTAAACAATGATTCCTAATTTAATATAAAATTATTTAAAAATATATATATATTTTGCCCAATATAATGAAGATAGCTTCCGAATCGGTGAATAGGAATCAAAAAAGAGTACATCCTGCAATGACTAGACTATGTCAAAATCAATGGAAATGACACGAACTCGCAACGCTTTCGGATCCTGGTAGCAGCATTGTCTTAACTCATTTGGAAGCTCTTTCTTACTGTGTGGACTTAAATAATTTATATTGAAGGTACAATAAATAATAAATCAATAAAAGATGTTTTATTTATTGTGGAATTCTTTTTAACCAAATCTCCAAGATTTAAATTTTTTTTTATCTATTTTTTTTTTTAATCCAACACAAGTGCACAAAAAAATTCATACGAATAGTAATAAACATTCTAATAAATTTTCAGTATTTGTAGTTTTTTCAAATATAAGCGTTCTTAATTAAATTGAAGTAATTCCCTAAATACAAAAAATGAATTTGGAAAAAGTTTCCAGTACCTCTATACATAAAAAAACCATTTTTTAATAACAAAAAGTTCAGTACGATTTTAAAATATTTATCATCCAGGTCTGGCACTAGTACATAGTACTTTTATACATATACAACACATACAAATATAAACACTATTGACGAAAATCTTCTTTTCCGGCAGTGGTGCAAGATAAAAAAGAATACTTAGTGAAACATAAAAATACGCAGTGAAACATAAAATAAAATATAAAAAAAATAAAGGAAACAAATGAAAACTTTCATTTACTCTTGACAGAAAATTGCTTTAGTTTCTGCTTCCTGATTTCGATGTCTGGTGTTCTAGTTTTTTTAAATACTTTCACATACATTGTGTGTATGTGAGTTACGAGCATATGACATGCATCTTAGCGCTGGTGTGAATTACTATCACTTTCATTATTGAGTTGATTTTCAGGACACCAGAGTGCGGAGAATAGTACAAAAAACAAATAATTTTAAATAAAAACTAACAAGATGGGAATAATTTTGAATATAAAAACAAAACAAATGAACAAGACAAGGAAGTGACTAAAATATCGGTGGTCAAGAGCTTGAAAATTTAACAATTTAATGAGCTGCAAAAGGAGCGCAGGTGGCAAATGTGAAACTTTTGAAAAACTTTTATTTTTTGATTTTGTTTTTGTATTTTCTTTTTTTACTTCATAATGTAAAATTAAAAACTTTTCGAATATGAAGTGAAATGGTTTTAATGAAGCACAAGCGTGTTTGCTAAACGAAAATTATGTGTCATTCCATGTCAATTTTGGTTTTGTAAACAGACCGGTTGCGACCATGTACCATCTTCAGCCATTCCAAATCCAAGCAAACCCCGTTGGTAGAAAAACACAACTCTAAAAATTATTTGTGTTTAAGTCAAATCGAAATATTTAAAAAAATCTTAAGTCTTGCATAGAAGAGTAAAATTGTCGCCATGTTTTCTATAGGAAATTATCTTTTTATATATTAAATGTGACGACCAGAGTTAAACAAATTTGCAAAAAAAATTTAATTTGACAATATCCAAACCGTTTCATGAATCTGAATATGGAGTTAAAACAATCACTTGAAATTTCATTTTATGAGAGATTTTGTACCCCCATTTCATCACTTCATAGCAGTTTTGTTAGTGCCTAAAAATTTTATGTAAAATCTTCTTGTTCAAATCTAGTTTAGACTCTAAAAAAAGTTGTGCGATAAAATTTTTGGAAAAATTCGCCGCGTACAAATTTGCACACTTTCCACTTTTTTAATATCACGGTATCAATTATAGAAAAGTTACTGATTCCATTCTTATTTCGAAAATTGAGTTTTCATCAGATGTTTACGTTTTGAGGTCCTCGTAAGCAATTCTAACTATTTTCGCGATGTGATCCGTTTAGCTGTATGTAAGTATAGGGTGAACGATCGAAAAAAAATCTGACCTCACTTGCATGACGTTGGGATATGACTTACAGTTGGTTTTCGAAACTCTACGAATATAAAAAAATATAAATTTACTTTTGAAATCAATTTTAAACTAAAGCTTCGGCCAAAAATAAAACCCATTCAGCTCTCAACCGAGGAAAATAAAATGAATTGGTTAAAATTTCATTGAAATTTTATGATATATTCCGCAGATATTACTGTCGATATATTTTAACAACAATTTCCTTTTTAATAATTCCAACAAAAAAAAACTTTTTGTGACATTGATTTTCTACATTCGGCCATTTTTCGAAACATGGAAAACTACTGCGAATGCCACATGGTTGACAATTTACTCGTTTGAGAGACATTGTCGTCGAATATTTTCAAAAGAAGTTAAAAGTTCAACCATTCTTATCGAATCGGTTTTCTGGCTTCGAATGGCGCATATTTGAACAGTGTTGGTCATTCTTTCGAGAGATATTGTTTTAGAAAATTAAATTTTTTTTTTAAATAAATCCGAATTTTCTTGTCAAATCTAAATTCTGAAACTATTTTAAAAAATAAAAAATTCTCCGAATATCCAAGTTTGAATAGAATGGATTTAATTGTACGACATATAGTGGTGGAAATTTTTGGAAAATAAAAATTGCTGTCTTTTATTAATTACACAATTTTTTTAATCCAGCTTTATGGTAACAAGAACTTTCAGAAAAGACGTTGTTTATCATTTTTATCGTTTGAAAGATAATAGTTCAAAATTTCCATTCCCTTTCCATTTCTATTATTTTTAAAGTTTGGTAAGCAAAATAATAATGTTTTTCTTACATTTTTTTTGAAATTTATTTACTTTATTCATATTACTTTATTAAAGATATGTGTAGAAAACTTAGTAAGATTTCCATAGAATATCTATTTCATATATATTTCTAATAACCCTTGCTAAGGCTCACAAATATATTACATTTATATTTAAAGAATTATTGTAATTTCCTTGAAAATGAAAAATTTCACAACATTGTAATCTAACGTGGAAATTTGAATTCGCTCTTGTATATAAATGAATTTGCCTATTTAAAAATATCCGGCTGCTTTTGATTTGGGTGTTACCTTTCACAAACAAAATCTTAAATGCGGTTTTCTTTACAACCCAGCTGATGTTCGTTCACCCAAAAGTCTCTGTCAACCGCAAAGGCCACAACCCTTTTTAATACAGAGATCTTAATTACGATTTATTGCTTAGCAAAGGGATGAAACAACGGCGATAAATCATTTAATAACTTTGAAAAAGTAAAAAATTAAATTATCTCTTGATAAATCGTTAAGTTTTATGAGATTTGAATCAAACTTTGTTATTCGTTTAAGCCAATTTTTACACTTGTTACTAACTATTATTTCAACAGTTATTTATTATTATTTATTTATTGATATTGGGGAAAAGTGTGGCAAGTGTCAAGGAAAAATATATTTGGGAGCTGGGGGCGGATTTCTTTAGGGTATGGCTTAAGACTTCTTAGACAAACTTATCTACGTTGATACAGTTGTTATACACTTCATCACAAAGAACAGAAGGCATATAGTTTGTAAATAACTTCGTAATTTTCACAGTTTTCATTTATGGCCCCACCAAAGAAATTTTTGTTGAATGATTGTGTATCAAGTAGGAGTAATCCTATTATTGATGATCAGAAAGACCTGAAATGTTGTCCAAAAATTTTGTTAAAAAAAAAAATAAATGAAATAAGTAGGTAGAGAAACAGATTATGAGGACTTGTATGATTCCAACAAAAGGAATGTTATTTGAAAATCATTTGATGTATTATTGGAGGCATGTCTTATCAGAATTCGTGCCATCGCACAAGTTTTATCGAACACAAGAAAACAATTATTTTTGTATTTATTTTTATTTGAATAGAGATTTTTAAACAATTATTATTTTTTTATATCCAAACAGTATTTAAAATGAATAAAATATTTGAACTTTGCAAATTTGTTTATTGTAGTTTTAACTGTTCACATATCGACATTGCATTGGTCGCTAAGCCAGATCGTCAGTGAACTTTAAGCAGTTTGAAAATATTCAACCTCGTATGCTTATGCCATATATAAAAAAATTCTAAAAGTTATTAGCTTACGGCTACAGTCCCGATCAATTTCAAGATTAAATATTTAAATAATTTTATATCAATTGTCAATTGAATAACAATTTTAAAAAAATATTTATCAAATTCGTTATTCGAGATATTCTCCAAAATAACCATTTTAATATTCTATTGTTTGTTGTTGGCTTAGCTGGGTATATGCCTGCATTTCATTGGCGCTAACCAAATCATCAGTACCCTTTTAGCCAAATCATTATTGAAGCATTCAAAGCTCGTATACTTATGCCACAGCCTACAAACACTATATGAGAATTCAAACAGAACTCAATCATATTTTTCTATTTGTAATCAACAAAAACACAAAAGTATAAATAGCTTTAGAAAGCTTTTGTACAATCACAACACAACAAACAATTATAATTGACCTGCGTCTTTTAGTTTTTTCTTTTTACGCCTTTATACAATTAATGGCCCTTTGGGTGATAATGAAAGTATTTATAAGGAAATGAAAAAAAAAACAAAATTTATAATAACAATATTTATCAAATTCGTTATTCGAGATATTCTCCAAAATAACCAATGAATTGCAGGCATATACCCAGCTAAGCCAACAACAAACAATAGAATATTAAAATTTTAACAAATATTTAGCATACAGTGTCATTTGTATAGGGATGAAAATCAAATTATTGTAATATGTTGAATGCAACACAATGAGAGAGAAATATCGTTTAAATATAAATAAAGATGTTGACTTTTAGCCCTGTGAATTCTTAGGAGAAGATGTTAATATCATCGCATATTGATGATAGATGTTGGCCAGTGTAAAAACACTATTAGCGAAGGTGGCTTGAGGAGCTTTCTTTTCCAAAATTATGAATTTTTATTTGTTTTAAAATTTAATTTAAATTTCTTTAAAACTTGATTTTTTCTTATTTCAAAATCATCTACCCCTAACGAATAATTAATACGAGTATTAATTAAGATATCTTAACAAGCAGGATTAAAACTTCTTATATGTAAATGACACAAAATTAAAAAAAATTAGGACCGCAAAGTCAATGTGTTTTTAATCCATATCTGCTTTACAAGTCCAAAACTTTTATAAACTCTTAAATATGTAAGAAAATCTTTCATATGTATTTTACTAGTGACATGCACTTAGATTGTTACGAAATCCCTTAACGAATTCCAACAAACAAACAAAAAAAAAAAATAAAGTGAAGAAAATTAGAAATAAAAACAAAACAAACAATTTATTTTCACATTAAATTTGTTCAATCTCTTTCATTTTGCTCGTTTTCGTCACGTTTCACCTGAACAAACGAGGCAGGAAAAATGTTACGTGTTAATATACAAATGTCCTTAATTGGCACTTTTGATATGTCTGTTTTAACATGCAAGTGTTTCAAAGGGATTGAATGTATTGATGAAGTATTTCGAAGATTCCTGGGAAAAGGGAGAAATATATTTATAAGTACATGGTTTAAGTAATCGTATAAATTTGTAATAATTGCTTCTTATTTATTTATTTATTTATTTATTTATTTTTTTGTTAATGGATAACAAAAGTCAAGCAGAATCATTTATTTAACTAAATCTTTCATATCGTGGCGTACAAGTGTTGTGGCGATTTTCTTGTGACTATTGATTTAAATAATGGCGTATCCGGTACTCATATGGGCGATCAAAGCCGAATGTCAGGTCACATCATAGGAAAGATGTACGCGCTATTTGACCTATACCATCGAGCGGTGAGCCCACACAAAAAAAATTAATTTCCCAAACAATCGTAACTCTGTACAGATATTCCAGAAAAACCCATTTACTCGAACGAGTATAAGACGCAAAAACTCTCGAAAGCTTAAAAACAAGAGCACAAGCCAGGCCTCACTTAAAAAATAATTACGATGGCCTGAGAGCTGTTGATCAACTCAGAGTTGTTCTCTAATCTAGAGCTATTCTATAACGCATACGAGTATGTTCTTGGCGAATGATTTGAAGTGAAGTTAGATGAAAAAATTTTAAAATTATTATTTAAGATTTTCAAGATCGTGTTAAAAGAAACAGTATTAACATCAAGTCAACATTGTCTGGAGGCATCAACAAAAAAAAAAAAAAAAACAAAAAAAGGCCAAAAGCAAATTCAAGAGGTGGCCAAGTGGTGTTGAACGTATAAGGTCTAACTCAACCCAAGATCATCTTCAGTAATTTATTTAGGATACTCGTCTAACAGATACATCGGGGCTGCAGCAGCATTAGCCATATCCCTTCTGCCCAGACAACACAATTAGACCAACCAGGAACCAAGTGAGCCACTTTATGTCTTGGAATCTGGCGACCTAATCTAACCTAATCTATTCGTGAAAAAACTCAATAAATCCAACTGCTAGCAAGGAAGCGAAGGAAATAAATATAGTCGAAATATCGATCACTATCGCGAGGTGGTCCCAATATTCACGGAACATGAAGGTTAATGTATTTTAATCGATGATGAAATCCTAGCAGAAAATATTCTAATGGCAATAATATGTACTAAGCAGTATATTCAGCATTTCAGCGATACACAATTCACAATTTACCATCAAAGACCTTTTCTAAGGAATACGAAATTTTCAAGCAAGATCCGACTTGTATTAGCAAAATACATTAAGGATATATAAACATTATTCTCTAGTGGTTCTGATGAGATTTGAAAAATTATGTTTGATTAGTTGCCGATTTATTTCAAAAGTCTTTTTTTCATTGTGCATCACAGTGAGGTTAATGATTGAGATATTTGTGTTTAATTATTTATATATTATATTAAATAGAAAAGAAGTATTTTAGAACTCAAATTCATGAATGTACGTTATAAACATTCTTCTAAATTTTTTGTTTATTTATTTTTCATTATTTTTAAACTCGTCTACATGCCCGATATTTAGCTGAAGCCTATTGTTAGACCCTTAATGGAAAATGTTTATAAAAACATACATAGAACATATGAGACCTTAAACCGAAAACACTACTATTTTTCATTTGTTACATTTTACCCTTTTTCAATTTTTCTTCTTAATTACAGTTCCTTTTGTTTAATTACAGTTTTGCTTAAATTAGCAAAAAGAAAAAAGTTCCGCATACACTACATTTCTACCTTGTCTTATCACATATGAGGCGCGTGCATGCGTGCTAAAGATATTTTTTTTATTATTTGGGTTCCAGGATTATATTCATTTATTTTATTATCCTTCGAGTTGCTTTATTTTGCTTAAATAAATATTTGCTTTATATTCCTATCATCTGTGCTGCAATGACTCCTGCGGCAAATAAAATACAGAAAAATAAAAGCAAATGTATGCGCACTCATGTAATGAAATATTTAGTAGTTTTAAAACATACATTTTTGCTTTTGTTTGTTTATTGCAAATTTATCAAATTTCATATGTTGCAAGGGAAACTTTCTTTATAAAGTTAAAAAAAATTGTTACCAATATTTTTCTTCTTAAATTTGTAAAATAATATTTTATATATTTAAAATAAAAAAATTTATTATTTGTAATTTTATATAGGATACAAGCTTAAATTCAATAATTCTGGTAGATTGCTCGTCCGATATTCGAGGCCAAACTACAAGTAAACCCTTTTAAAGAAAAATAAATAATTTTGAAAGTCGATCTATAAATGGAGGAGTTATGCGCTAATCAATAATTCGTGCGGGCAAATTGCCCTTCCGGTTTTCGAAATAAAAATTAAAAGACCCAAACTACAAACAAACTATTTCGCACCAAAAAATAAATGGAGGAACTATGCGATAATCAATATTTCGGGCGGGCATGTTGCCCGTCCAATTACGATATCAATCTGCAAGCAAAACTTTTCAGAGTTGAGCGTGTACAAACATTAGAAAAATACAAGAAATTTGAATTTTAGTTTCTTGCAATCAGAACAATTTAAAAAACCAATATTTTCTAAAGAAATTTTGTTCTCATAAACTCTATACAAAATTACTGAAGGTTTTGCTTCCAAGCTTATACTTATACTGCGGTATTCATAAAAATTATTGTATGTTTATTAAGGGCTTATTTTACAAATTTCTATGGGATATTTGTCAAATAAACCGTTAATAAACATACAATATTTTTTATGAATAAGGCCGATAATGTTTTACAATTTGTTAATTACAAGACTTTCTTTTCGATTTGTGTAAATTATGATTAATAATGAGTTAGAAGGTCATAAGGATAATTGGCAATATTTCGGTAAGCATTTTATCTATAAAATGATGTGAAATAGTGAATGAAATCATACAATTTGGAAAGAGTTTCATAATATATTTTAAAAATTATTTTCTTTCCTAAAATTCAACGCAAATGATGTTCATTTGTAACGTTAAGCTTAGAAATACAAAATGTCTTAATAACTCCAAAATCATTTCTTTAAGCTTTTCCATTTACTCAACTGATGTCTTGTGGTCTCTCGTTCAGCATTTCTATTTAAATAAGTCCTACTGACTTTAAACCCTATTGTATTGACAACAATGCCACTTTTCCACAATTACAAATAGTTTAAATAAGCACATGTACGTTGTATGTGTGACAAACATAATAGAAACCAACAAATATATTAGATTATTTTATTTGACACAAACATAAATTGAACAACAGATTTTCTAAACGACAGACATAAAAAGAACAAAATATGGTTTAAAACTTTAATTGTATTGTTTTTCTAACGAAAAAAAAATTAAAAGAAATAATGAAAAAAATATTGCTAAAAGTTGGGCACAAAAGAAGCTGGGAAAAAATAAGTTTTAAATTTTAGTGAAATAAATTGAAATATTTTCTTTGTAATACAAATAATTTAAAAACATGAATTTCTCAAAGTTTTTACATCTTTTGTAAATATCCTTTCAAGGACATGCAAGAATGTAAGAAATGAAATTCCATGTTTATTTATGTTTTGAATATTTCCAAAATCAACAAGTATTTCTAATATGTAATACATTTCATTTAATTCAATGCAAGGATATACCGGCCTTCCACTCATCCTTAAAAATAAAATTTTAGTTACGATTATGATTGTCATTAAAAATTAGTTTTTAGAATTATGACTATTAGAGCTGACTGTAACAAGGACTCACGAAATAAGTCCTGATGAAATAACTCCTAGCGAGATTTGACATAGAGAAATGAAATAAGTGTGATAATGATATAAGACCCAAATATAATGAAGCTTTGAAAAATTATAAATTAATTAGTCGGGCTTCCATTAATACTTTTTTCGATTTATTTTTATTAAGGAAGAAGTGTGTAAAATAGTTGATATTCCTCAATACAAGCTGATGATGATGGTGTTGCGATCATCCTTTCTGCCAGTGTAATTGGCTTCTTCTTACGTCGTCCTTAATAAAAATAATTTGAAAAAGTTATCAAACTAAATTGACAAATTCGGTGATAGAACTTAATTTAACCAATATACGAGGTCTGTTCAAAAGAATAGGTGAATTTTGAAATTTTTCGGGGTACGTGCATTCGTTTAGCGAACATATTTATGTTGTTATTTTAGTGTGTGTGTGTAAAAAATTGAATTAAGTGCTCAAAAGCACTTGAAATATTGAGAGTGGAAAATGGGTATTGTACTCTGAGTCAGAAAAATGTTTACAAGTGGGACAAGCTTTTCAAAGAAGGTCGAGAAGGTGTGAATGACGACCCTCGCCCTGCAAGCTCCATCACATCAATAACCGATGAAAATGTTGACAAAGTAAGAAAAATTGTTATGGAGAATCGTCAAATCACTATTAAAGAAGTTGCAGAGGATGTCGGCATATCGGTTAGGTTATGCCTTATATATTTTTATCGCAAATTTTGAGCCAGAAGCTGGTGGCAGCGAAGCTCGTTCCAAAATTGCTAAATTTTAAAGAAAAAAACAGTCGCATGGGAATCGCTCAGGAAATGTCAAATGACATTAACGACGATCCAGATTTGCCTAAACAGGTCATAACTGAAGACGAATAATATGTATGTATATGGTTATGACATCAAAACCAAAGTCCAATCGTCCCAATGGATCATCCAAGGAGAGCTAAGACAAAAAAAGTTCGATCAAATGTCAAGGTTTTGCTCACTGTTTTCGTCGATTACCGAGGCGTAGAGCATTATAAGTTCTTGCCACATACGAAAAAAAATGTCCGGAACTCTGGAAAAATAATTCATGGCTTTTGCATCACGATGATGCACCAGCTCACTCGTCATTGTTGGTTCGTATTTTTTTGACCGAAAACAATACCATAATAATGCCCTGCGACTTTTTTCTGTTTTCTAAATTGAAGAGACCCATCAAAGAACGGCGTTTTGCGACCATAAAACCGAACCACTGAGAGAGCTCAAGCCCATACCAAACAGTGAATATCAGAACTACTTCGAGGATTGGGAAAAAATGCCGGCAAACGTGTGTTTTATCTAAGAGGAATACTCTGAAGGGGACAAAATAGAAATTGATGAATAAATAAATGTTTTTGGAAAAAAATAAAAATTCACCTGTTCTACGGAACAGACTTCGTAGTTCGAAAAATTACGTAATTGTATTATGCCAAAATCTAAAACTTAAAAAAAAAACACAAAATGTTGTTGACATAATGGTATCGATTATCCTTTTAACTGAATAAAAAAGCACTTTGTTTTATTTAAGTTTAAAGATAGAAAGCGCTTAATGAAAGACACTTTACTATTGTATATGAAATTTTTACCAAAACCTATTCACACATGCATTTAATAAAAGATTTAAGATTTAAAACATTATGCTGAAAAATAAATTTAAGCAGTTAAACTTCTATTGTATTTTTAACAATTTTAGCGTCCTCTACTATTGTTAAAAACAGGGATACATTCCTCTAACATATTTATTAAGGGCATTATATCCGTTTTACTCTAATGTAGATTCAACCAATATTTTCGATACAATTATTGTACTTCTCTCTTACAATAAAAACAGAAACAACTAAATATATTGAGTCGGTGTATGGAAATATATTCCATCAGCGTCCCAAACATCTCCTATATAATAAAAAAAAGAATCATAATTTATACACGGAATTATATACACTAGTACACCGAAAAAAAAAACTTTCATTCAAAATGGTAGTTTGAGTACTTTTTTATTTCAGAGTAACAGCGAAAAAGTCATTCACAAAATTTTGACTTCTTGGAGCAACGGAGATGAACTAATGCCACACACTACTAGTATATATTAATAGTGACAAAGGAGTGTGTAAATATAATTTTTATTTATCAAATTCATTATTCGAGACATTCTCCAAAATAACTATTTAACAAATTATTGTTTGTTGTTGGCTTAGCTGAGTATATGCTAATGAAATGTACTTAGGTCAAGCCAACAACAAACAATAAATTGTTATATAATTTTTATTTATTTAAATGTTATGAACACAATTTCAAATTCTATTTTAACATGACTTTAAGGAATACAGCAACAAGGACCTTTATGCGTTTACAGTAAAGCAAACCAGATTATCAGGTGGGACCAGAACTCACTACCTTCTCACTGATTGGGTAGTACACTACTTACTAGACTGGCGATGCGAGCTAAATAAAATTTAAGAAATGTGATTAGAAAAAATTTAATTTCTTGACAAGAAATTAAATTTTTGTATTCATAATAATTACAGTTTTTAATCGTAGTTTTATGACCTTGACTTCTTACGAAGTTGAAAAAATGCACTAATTGTTGCCCTAGAAGCAATGAAAATATCGCTGTATTGCAATACCTTAAAATGACTTCGACTTATTCCACTGCGACTCCATATTTTTTTTCTTACTAACATCTAGAAAATTATCACTATTAACGTATTACTGTAATTATATATAAATACTAATGAAAATGCCTTTGCCATCTTACAAGAACTAAGGACCTTTTTTGAGAACATTTTAATAGTTTTTTTTAGTGCATAATTATTATTCTTGTACAACTTGTATGTGGAGGCCTCCCTTTTTAGAAATAGTTGCCTTATGGGATGTTTTTGTGTGTGTATTTATTTAATGGTTGTATGCTTTTGGCTTTCGAATTCATTTGGTATGTTTTATAACAAGATGTTTTTATTTGTTTATAACTGAAGTACTTAAATTGCCATTGTTCTGCGCAAAAACAAATTTGCAATTTTTATATAAATTATGTATTTGTATGTCTGGTTACCAAAGTAACTCTTAATATTTTTGGCAAATATTTCGAATGCCGAGCATGTGAATGTTGTTTGCCAAGACACTATGATTTGCGAATACGTAAAAAGAAAATGCGTATTTTATTTGTTACTGCTCCAAGTAGATTTTTCTTTTATGCTTCTTATTTCAATGATTTTAGATTCTATGAAAAGCAACTGAATTGAATATACGAGTAGCCCGGCTGGGGATCAATAAACATACATATGTATAAGTATTTATTGGAATATGCAGAGCAATCTGAAGAGGAAAGGCTTAAGGACTTACACAAAAAATAACTTTTTTTAAGTCGTGAATATGTTTTATTAAGCTGATGTTATTGCTTTGCGGAGATGCATAGAAATTCACCTCCATCTAGAAAAAGGTTAAAGCTAAGCTGAGACAAGAAAAAATGGAAGTCATTCTAACACAAAGACATTTTCACTTAAAAAAATTTTTCAGTGAGTTCAAGCCAATTTGAATCCTTTTTCGACTTTTGTATTTTTTTTTTTTTTTTTTTTTTTGTATGTTCGCGATAAATATGATATATCCAAGTTTGTCGAACTCACAGTGTTTATGGATTTGTTTTGGACTTTGGAAAGTTTTTTGCGAGTTTCCATTGTATTCGTAATGGACCTGATTCTATACGATCCTGATCTCTTTCTTACAGATTTTTAAAATGTTTCGAATTTTTTTCTAGTCTTTAACAATTTTACGAGTGTAGTATTTAGACAGAAGAATTTCCAAATTAATGTTTTATTTATTTAGTGGATTACGAAATACTTTTTGATAAATATAATAAAGTTGATAAAAGTATGGATCGTGAAGTATCCACACTAATGTTTGTTTTTCAAATTTCAATTAGGAAAACCATAATGAAAGAGAACTGCTACAAGATTAGAAAGGAGACTCACTTAATTATTATTAAGTGAAGTACCTAAGTGCAACTAAATATTTATTTCTTTTGAGTTTTGATCATTTTCGGAGTCTTATTTTCTGCTTGAAAAATATTTTTTTTTTAATTTGGAAAGTAATTATTATTTTTTAGGTTTCACTTTTTGCTTTTGTTTAGTTTTATTTAACTTTTGTTGGACATCAAAAAAAAATTTTATATATTTTTCTAATACTAACTGATTTAGGGTAAAATTTATTTCCAGAGTCCGTATATAAACTATAAGTTGTTAAATTTAATTACAAATAATCAATATTTTCTGAACAAAAAACTACATTTAAGAAGAATCATATAATGGTCTAATGCATATTTCAAAATATTTTTTAACAAAGAGAGAAATATCAGATATAGTGTAAAGACATTTAAAATTGATTTTTTGTTCTTTTCAATACTTTAATACTTCATTTGTTTAATTACTAATTTAAATAATTTGCTTAACTTTTTCCTATTCAAAGGATTTTGAAAGAATTTAATTGACATTTTATTACAGGGTGTGTGAAGAATCGATATATTGAAACTGATAAAATTTTATTTTTCCTGGAAGTGTAAACAAAATCCTGCAAGTCTACACTAGTACTTTTTAATGTTTGCCTTGTGTGTCTCATAGTTCTTATATGCATGAACATATTTAATTTTCATTCTGGCAAACAATATAAATAATTTTTTGTAGTAAACAAAATTTAAAAATTATGAGAATACATACATACATACTACTATTTTTTTTCGGAAAGCATTTGTATGAACAAAAATATGTTTTGTAACAAACAGAGTTTAAAGGTAAGAACTTTCAGATAGGGAGGCACAATAAGAGCAACTTTTCATAACAAAGTTAAGTAGAAAAATTAAAAGGATTATGTAGGAAACAATAATGAACATTTTGCTACAATTGGAATAAAATCACCTCAAGATAATAAAAAGAAATACCAGGAAAAATACTGAAATAGAAAATATCCATCCCACTGATTTAAAAATAAATAAAAAATTGCTAAAACTAAATAAGAACCAAATGAAACAAAAGTAGGATTTATTGCGAATTACCTGTTAAAAATAGCTTCAATAGAGATGGTATAATACAAATGGGAATATATTTCAAAGCAAAAACGTTAACGACTTCTTCTATTATGTTTTTTCTAATTTCATTTATACAAAATTGTCGTTACCAAATTTCTGTAACCAGTATATTTTAAACCGAATTTTAACGAGCTGCTACGATTTTTCCAAGAAAACTATATCAAAGTGATATTGGACTTTATACCCACACCTTTTCGAACAATTATTATCATTTTTTTACAAAAAAAAATAGCTGAATTAAGAATATGTTGATTCCTAGTTCATAGAAAGTAGCTAATAACAAAAAAAAATATTTTCGTTTCCATTGATTTATAAACATATTGATTCGTTGATAGGACCTTTAGCTTTATTTTTAGTATACAAAACTTTTTGCACTAAAAGAAAACAAATCGAAAAATATTTCTCACGAAATTTTACCAGCGAATAAAAATCAATCAAATTCAATTTCCGTTCAATTAGTCACGTATATTTGTTCGAACTATCAAAAATAAAAAAGATTTCAGGCCATGAAGGCATAATAAAACATGAAATAAAAATATATTCGATTGTTCATTAGTTTTTAAATAGAAACAACAAAATATATTTTGATGCTGAAAGTAGTATAAAATATTTTTTTCAGCTCTTTTCACACAAATACGAATTAAGAATTTAGCCCTCCATTCATTTAAAGTAATGCTCTTTCCACATTTAATATATTTAAAAGATATAGTACCATGGGAATTTATGTGTATTAAAAAAAACATGATATTCAATTGAGTTTTTAATGATTAAAAAGAATATCTTTACAAAATTCATCTAAAAGTAAATTAGACTAATTTTTTTCAGTCGAAATAAATTTTGTTAATATGCCAATATCCACTAAGTGAAATAATCTTATTTTTAAAAGAAAATTTCACAAGAGTAATCAAAAAAGATGATAAAAACTTAAATAATAGAGAAATAACTCAATTTATTATGATTGTAGCGTCGACGTCACATCAAGTCGACAGTAAAAAAAAGACAACAGTTTTGAACTCGTTGTAGGCAATAATTAACTAATATTGATGGCCAATTGTAATTGTATAAACCACAGTAGTAGTAATATCCTATCAATAATATTTAATAGTTCTCGATAACGATCCCACAATTGCCAATATATTGATGTCGACTTGGTGTGACGTCGACGTCGACAACCATAATAAGGGCAAATAAAAATTGGCATATTCTGTAGGATAATTAAATTTTTAATATTAGTTTTTTGTAGAAAATTAGAGTAAAAAATTTTTAATTTCTACAGATGTAGTCAAGAAAACTGATTCAAAAAATTATTATAAGAAAATATTGTGCGAAATTATAATAAAATTATTTCGATTGAAAAATTTTATTTTCCATGCCAATATTCACAAAATTATTGAGTCAATATTCATGTATGTACTTATGTATGTATGTAAGTATATGTGCATATGTATGTGCTGAAAAACATAGATTTTTGGCCATGCATATACATAAGTATGTACATATGTACATAGCTAAAACATTTTCACGACTTGGCATTAAATATTTCAGAAATATATTCAATTCCAGTATATGAAATTTCTCTTCAAATTATAAACAGCTTAATTTTTATTTGGCGATAGTTCGTGTTGTGAGCTAAGCACGTGTTAAAAAATTTTGAGTTTTAACTTAGTTTCTTGTTTATTTTAATATTCTGGTCATATATTCCAGGTGCAATTGTAAAAAACTAAAAAATTTACACATGTGGACTCGCAATGGATTGTTTTAATATAATACAATTACACTTATAATTCTTTATATATGTATATGTACTTTTATTTACAGAATGACTTTTAAAATTATTATATATTGAGCGATCATGAAAATGTTTCAATTGAATTAATTGATCGAAAACCGTTTTATATACAATCAGTTTTAAAAAGATTTTATAATAAAAAGTTTTTATACCAGCAACTGGAATCGTATTGGTTAATTTCTTCAAGAAATTAAGTTGAATAAATAAAACTAGAACACACATATGTATGTACATATGTATGTATACAGAAAACACGAACATATTAAATTTTCCAATAATATTACTTTTTTCTTTAGGTTCTACCTATCAAACAGATTATAAGTACTAAAGTTTAATAATTTACAATTTATTTATAAGGATAATTTCCTACTTTCCTTTACCTTTTCTCAGTAGCGCTGTACATCAAATCAACTCCAACAAGATAAAAACATTTCCAGACGTCCAAACACAGTTCCTTTTTCTAAAGTACAATTATTAAACAGTTCAATTTCCACTAAACAACCAAATCTTTTACATTAAAAATTGTCCACGAATTCATATTTTGTTACACACTCATATCACTTGTTCGCTTTCTTTGCCATTAGAATATTAAACGATACCCAGCACTGAATTTATTTACTATTTTTTTTTCCAAATTTTAATACATTATAAAGGCCATGTCACATACAACTTTTGCTTCGCGTTGCGTTACAGCTTCGCTTTGACATTTAAGTTGAAATGTACATACTTATACGAAACATGCCACATAAAACACTTTTAACGCAGCGTGACGCAAAAACTTCGGCAACTCTCAACTTTTTGCGTGCTTTGACAATCAAAGTTATGTATGTATGTATGTATGTTGGAATATCATATGAAAATGTGATGTGATATGAAAAATACTTATTTTTTTATTTTTAAAATTTATTTCCTGTTAAAGAATAGGAGCTTGTTTTTTTAAAACTAATTTATAAAATAGTACCTATTTGCATGCTATATGTAAGTATATAGCATAAGATTATTTTATTGTAAAAAATCAGTGGCAGCGTATTATTAATAATATTTTAACTTTTTATATGAATACATACATATGTATGTATGTATGTATTTGAAAATCCAAAAAACAAATGAATTGATGACAATTAAAAGCTTTATATGGTATAGTGGTGTATTTTCAATAAACTACAATAGGTGATAACAAAATAAACACACAAAAGCAAATAATATTTTGACTTTAATTTTTATAATAAAAAATAATTAGCAAAATTCATAACCACCTTTTTGGTAAACATACAATGCGCGCGTTGTGTCAAAGTTTCCATTGTGTCATACACCTTTTGCGTTACGCTTTTCTCTCAAAGTTAAAAACGTCACGCAACGCTACAAAGTTTTATGTGACACGGCCTTAAAAGCCCCTTGTGCTAATGCAAATTTCATTACCATTATTTATTTATTTATTTATATAAAAACAGCTCGGAAAAAATACTCAAACTAAAACATCTTTGTATGAATGAACATACTTATTTAGTAATAATAATAGGTAATTATTTGCTCTTTAACAAATCTTCCCAAAAAGTAGCTGCAATGTACACCCGTAACAAAACTAACAGCAAACTACCCCACAAGACTCAAGTACGCAACATGGCATCATACCACTTTGAAAAAGAAATTATTTTAATCTGCATTAAATAAAGTTTTCCTTAAAAAACAACAAACTAAATGAAAAGAGTTTGTAACTATTCAATACACATACATACGAAGAAGAGAAGTGAGCATTTTTAATGCCAGTACTAATAATTATAAACCAGTACTTTATTGTAAAAGAGCATCTATCTCCCTTAACCTCATTAAAATGAGAAAAATTAGAACAAGTGAAAACAGACACAACCTCTTATGCTAAACAAAACGAATTGTAAAATTCAACAAGTTCCAACTGAACAACAAAAACTACTTAACAGAAGTAATGAATTTCAATCGAGTAAAATATGTTTTAGACGTAACATTCTCTTATAAACATACTTATAAAAATTATAACAATTAAACCTACCTACAAGATCACACTCATTCATTATACATTTTCTTTTTTCATTAATTAATAAAGATTTTACATTTGAAATATCTGTGAATTTATTAATTTTATTTAATAATTCAACAAACTTTGGACATACTTATGTATGTATCCCATCGAATAGTTTGAAGAAAATACTCAAACTAAGTTTTGAAACATAATAAAAAATCTTTAAAAACTCCAATTCATAAGTATTTGCAAGTGGTTTTATACATACATACATATGTACATACATAAGTATATATGGCTGTATGTACTTACATATGCAAATAATAAATGCACATACTTACATACATGCAGAAGAAAAAAATTTCATCCCTAGTTTAAAAGAATATAGTATTGGAGTTCAACACACCACTCTTAAGCAACAAAACACAAGAACAAATTGCCTACAAAATATTGTGAGAGCTATACATGTGTATGTATGTACTCTCCCAATTAAAAAATATTTAAGAGAGACGAAACGTTATTATGAAAGCAACTCATATATGAAAGCCAATGTGCGTGCTTAACTTATTAGAAAATCTCTTTATTTCTTGGTATTTATTTATTACAAACAGAATGGCGACAAGTGGAATCATGCACAAAACCACTTACTCACCCCCAACACCCATTCGACAACAATACAATAGACAAACTAACAGCAGTCAGCACACTAGTATAGAGAAAAAATTTTGGTTTCACCACACATTTTGTTATACATACAAAAAAAGACTTGCACTTTGAAATTCTTATAGGCATCTTTAAACGCTTATATCTTTTGACATATACAACTTATCATAATTTAATTTTCACAAAATTAATAACTTTTAAAATCCTTTTATATTAATATAAATTTTATTATTAATTTAGCACTTTCACTATATTACATATATATTTAATAGAAAATTTATGTATACTCCCACGACCGAACAGCTTGAACAAAATACTCCAACTGATGCAAGTAGTAAGCTCTTAATTTGATTAATGTTAGATTAATGTTCTTTAATAACTCTCAATTCT